>CM034081.1:9827855-11027855 GCA_019845555.1 Aristolochia fimbriata
TTTATTTATATTTATTTATTATTTTATTTATTATTTTTTTACATTTTATTTATTTTTTACTTTTTTTAATGGATGCATTTAACTATTATTAACTATGCATGGCGGCTATTTATTAACTGGCCATTAATCCTATTTAACTGGCATATTAACCTTATTTATTAACTATGGTTAACTATGCATTAACTATTTTTTAACTTTTAATTAATATGGCGGTTAACTTTGGCATTTATTTAACTTTGCATAATCTGGCGGTTAACTATGCATAACTTTTTTAACGGCGGCATAATGGCGCATTAACTATGCGCTAATCTTTATTAACTGGCGGTTAATCTTATGGTTAACTTTTATTAACTGCGGTTAATCCGCGTATTAACTTATGGTTAATCCATTAATTAATAACTAAGTATTAACTATGCATTAATCTGGCAATAACTAAGCATAACGGCGGCAACTATGTATAACTATGCATAACCGCATAACTAAGTAATAACCTGGCTTAACCGGCGGCGGTTAACTATCCGTATTAATCTGGCGGCTAACTTGGTTAACTTTGGCGGTATTATTTGCGGCTAACGGGCATAATCTGCGGCTAACACCGCGGTTAACTGGCGGCTAATCGGCGGCTAATCTGGCGGTTAACTATGGCTAACGGCGGTTAACTATGCATTAAGAACGGTATACCATGGCATAATTTGCGAAGACTATGGCTAACTTGGCTAATCTATGGTTAACGGCGGCGCTATGGTTAATTTGCATTAATCTGGCGGCTAACTATGTATTAACTGGCGGTTAATTATGGTTAACGGCGGCAAATTTATGGCTAATCGGCGGTTAATCTGCGGCTAAAATCTGGCGGTTAACGGTGGCGACCGGCGGCTAACTGGTGGTTAACCTGGGAGACCTGCGGGCTAACTTGCGGAGACCTTATGGAGACCTGGTGGTTAATCTGGTGGATTAACTGCGCATAACGGTGGTTAACTATGCATAACTGGGATAAAAGGGAGACGGAGCAGGGATTAACGTGCATAACCGTGGAGAACCGCATAACTGCGCATAACCGTGGAGACCGGGAGACTGCATAACTGCATAGACCGTGATAACCGTGGATAACAACGCAGGGAGGTCATAACTTTGGAGAACCGCATAACCAGGGAGATAACCGTGGAGACCAGGGAGACCAGTGGAGACTGTGGAGACCGTGGGAGACCAGGAGACCGTGGGAGACCAGTGGAGACCGTGGAGACCGGGAGACCGTGGAGACCGTGGAGACCGTGGAGACCGTGGAGACCGGGAGAACTGGAGACCAGGGAGACCAGGGAGACCAGGGAGACCAGGGAGACCAGGGAGACCAGGGAGAGGAGAGAGAGAGCAGAGAGAGCAGAGAGAGCAGAGAGAGCAGAGAGAGCAGAGAGAGCAGAGAGAGGAGAAAGAGCAGAGAGAGCAGAGAGAGCAGAGAGACTAGAAAGAGGCCAGAGAGAGAATGAGAGAGAGAATAAGAGAAAGAAAGAGAGCACTCAGGAAATTATGGGTGTCTAGATATTCTTTCAGGATGAAAACTAAGACATGTGCAGCTCTTATGGAAGAAGCATTACCAAAGCTTCGTCTTCACTTAAAGTTGTTGGATATCTAGCAAGTCGAGTCTTGAAGTAGTCATAAAGTTGATCCAGAACTGCCCGTTCCATGCATGGACTCACCTATTAACATTTGAAATGTATTTAGTCATTTGCTAACGATTTCACTAAAATAACAGTAACTAGTAGACAAATATTCTTTTATTCTAAACAGAGAATAATATTTCATTAAGGCAGATCAACCGGAAGCAAGGAAAACAAGAAGGTGAAAGCAATTAAATCTAAATTATGCATCACATCTAGAAAACGACATTCGTAGACATAACCTGACTGGGTTGCAATGAGAACATATCGTGTTCTCAAAAAGTCAAATATGACTTATTGAAATACAATTACGAACAATCAGAAAGAGGGCCTGCTTATTAAGACAACTCACAGGACATATAGGGCCCTGCGAAGAAATGACCGACTGCATCTCAGATGGATCCGAAACATAGCCCAATCGTAGATAAGGAAGCATATCAGAGATTGCCTCCTTCTCTCTTCCAACAGAGACCTGAACAGGTGAACGCCCTATGTTTAAGAAAACCAACTCATGAGAGATTACAAAATGTACAAGGTAAGGATTGAATCCTACATACTTGAAACACTTGAACTGCCAGTTTTCCATTTCTTTGAGCCACCATTCGCTTGTCCTGATACTGGGGATCTTCTGTATCCAAGCATGCCTGTGTCAAGGAGCGAACAGACAATAAGATAGAGGAGAGATACGGTGTAGTTTGCACAAAAATTATCAATGGCAAGATATTACCTCCACCACTATACGGTCATAAGGATTATCTTCATCTACAAAACCATAATTTAACAGCAATCTCGAATTTGGTTGTGGGCCACACCTGCACATTCTCCAGGTAGTAAATGCATTGACAAAATGCAAGATTTACACTTAATGACTGCAGCAATGTTATGTAACAAGCGAACAGACAACCAGATAAAAGAGCACATATAAGTAACAAGACAATACCATACAGTAATTGCATCACCAGCTTTGTACGGACGGTCTACCACCAGTTGAACAGCTCCCTCTACAGCAGTCAACATTGCCTTACAGTTGCATCTGTAAGTCAGTAATGGTGGCCCTAATGGGACAAGTGCGAATCTTCGGGCCAGTGGGACTTTCTAATGCAGTAACAATAGTCAAAACAAATCAGCAGGTCCAAAAAGAAGAAGCATCATTTAATTTTCCCTTTTCTTTCATTGATTTTATTACTTTACCAGGATGTAGCAATACAACTTACAATGGAAGCACAAAGTAACCAAGAGAAAATATGAAGCCTCTAAAATGACAATATTTCCCCGATGCTACTGCTCTTCACCCTCTCCTCCCCTCAATAGGGAAGAGACGAAGATTGCAGACAGTGTCAAGAGCAACTTCCATTGTATAGCCCATCTATGTGGTCTACAAGTTTCGACTTGAAAACTCTTCACCCCACATAAATCCAGCAAACCAAGAAGGAAACCAATATACCTGCAAATGCACAACACAAGACTGAACTGCAACGAATGCCTGCTTGAAAATCTCAAAAGGAAAAGCCTCGGTGGGTATATCATATGGATATTGCTGCAAAATATATATAAAGATAATCACAATTTAAGGAGCTTAATAATGCAAAGCCATTAAATCATTTGTATGAATAAAATGAAAAAAAGAAAAAACTTAAGAAACTATTTACTTAATTCACTTAGAAGAAAATGCAGGTAACCTGAAATAGAGAACCAGCCATAAACCACACAGTATCTAGCTCATTGTACTCTCTTTTGATCCCTTCATCCCTTCCAAGAACTTCAGCCTGTATACTTCCAACAGAGAAACTTATTCAAAACTTTAATTTGGGAAGTCATTTTTATATAAGTGCATGAACAGAGAAGAGATTAAAAAAAATTTAAAAATTAAAAAAAAAAAGACGATGTCGGCTGGGGATCACCAAATTGGTAGAATACATACTAACAGATTAGCGTGAGAAGATCTTTAGCAGAAAATACCTTTGTTGGGCTGCCACTCAGGTATGCTAGTTCACTTTCTGACCATAAAAGAGGAGATTCAACAGCTAACTGACCTCTTCCTCTCTGGCGATCAAGTTCCCTGATAAAATGATACCAGAAAGACTGCTTCCCTTGCTTCTTTTCATACATGAGATACAAAGCCAGACACGCCAATTCTGAGAGCTTGTTCGTTGTTAACAATTCAGCTGCATAAGACACCAAGACATTTACTTCAATGAACTTGGATTATCATTGTAGTTCAGTGAATATGAAAAGAAGCATAAAACTTTAGCTCTTCTTGAATTTTGATTAACACCAGAAAACTCACACTTGAGGCTTGCCACCACAAAACAGAGTTTCATCTTCTTTTATAGAATTAACTATAGATGAGTGACTTTAGCTACGAGTGATAGAAGAAAAAGGCAGACAGTTTCAGGAGACAGAAATTCTCCATATTACAGTACATCACGTCATGTACACATTATCAAGAATTAGCAGATGATAATTAACTAGGCTAGCAGATACAAATACACAAGAGACTTATACAATGCAGTTCAGCAATACAATTTTGAAGTCCCATACAAGTGGCCTCACATAATGTGACGCATTCATATAGGAGTTTGTATGCTTAATAAGTAAGCGGGATTTTATATGCTCTAGCTGCAACCTTTTGAGCTTTCAATGAGATAGATTGGATAGATAAGGTCATGAATTTGCTTTTTTCCCCACATGTGAATTAAAGATTTATTTGAAATTTATAATAGTTGAAGTTTATAGTTGTCGTTATCTTCCTCTCGGTTCAAAGTTATGAATTCACTTCTTTTCCTACTCGTGAACTAAATATTTATTCGAAATTTATAATAGTTGAAGTTGATTGTTGTCTTTACCTTCCTCTCGGTTCAAAGTCATGAATTCACTTCTTTTCCTACAGGTGAATTAAAGATTTATTTGAATTTTATAATAGCTGAAGTTGATTGTTGTCTTTATCTTCCTCTCGCTTCCTCATAAAACAGTAACTTCGTCCATAAACGCTTATGGCCTATGGGTAGAGAACAATGTTCTCTACTCCCATGACGTTCCCTCGTAAAGTCAGTTCTTAACAAAAAGAAGAAAAAAAGTTCCTACCAATGCTTTCATTCCCCAAAACTCTGTCCAGTGTCACAACCAGCGAGTTAGGAACCGAGAATGCCACATCCCCCACCTACAAAAGTCCGAAATTTTCAGTCAAGGAAAACCAAAAAAATAATAATAATAATAATAATGATAATAGTAATAATAATAATATAACCCCACAGTTACCTCCAAATCTTCACTGGCTGCAACGTAATGTATGGGGCGATGTTTCCCATCATGCGAAGGCCTATCTTTGAGAACGACCTTACAAGGGGGCAATCCTTCGCTATGCAGCCAAGATTTGAAATCCTCAGTATCCTCAATCACCCCGGGTTTCAAATTGCCCTCTTCTTTACGCGAACCAGCAATCAACGTACCGGCACCGCAGGCGAAGTAACGATTCACACAACGGTTTGACTGAAATGTGACCGACTTTCTACCGTGCCTGAAAATCGGATTCGAAACTCTAGAAAGGACGCAGACAGCTGGGCAAGCAGACGAGGAAGACGCTGTTCGAGTGCAGGAGACAATGCCGGTTGTGTTCAAGTAAGCGACCTCCATGACCAACCCCATCTGGCTCATTTCTCAAAGAGAAACAGGAATCCCCGCCGAGAAGGTTGTGGGTTGAAGATGAAGGCAAAAGGAGTGCCGAGATTTTTTTTCCCTTTCTTCTCTGTCTTTTGCCTCGTCGGCTTCTTGAATCGGTTTGTAGCAAGAGATAAGAAGCGGCGATAGCTACTGGCCACTGGCGCAGTCGATATTTTGGTAGAAGAAGCCGGAAGCGCGCCTGAACCCGCTGGCCTTCCAGCGATTGGCAGACTCTACGCGACTCGCCTCTCAGGAATCGTCGAAATGAAGCCACGTTGATGGACGAGATAATCTGAGCCGCCGTCTCTGTGGGCCAGGACAAACCATATTTTATTCACCCCTCCAATTGAATTCAACAATAAGTTACTTGTTGGCCACCATGGATAATAATACGCAAAATTATGAGTTATGGTCCGATTAATTTTAAAATATTGAGTCATAGATATATAGAGTCATAGATAAATGTTTCGAGTCATTCTTTAGGTAAAATCACCTAATATAATCCAACATAAAACAAAGTATGATTAAGATACTTTAAAAATTAACACGTCAATAGATGAGCCCGGATCCGCTGGCCATATTGTAGGTAGCCACAGTGAATCACGGGGCGCCAACTGAGCGCTGCACAGGGTTACATATCATTTTTCTCTTGGGTTTCTCTTTGATTTGGAATTGGTCAAAGCCTAAATAAAGCTCATATAGCAAAAGGGAGGGTGTTAAAAAATTTGGGGTCTAATTTGCTTAAACAACCATAAAGAAAGAAGAGGGAAAGAGAGATTTATGTTGCCAAACTGAGGAAGCCCTTCCTACCCTGATTCTGAAGACCATGAAAGAAAACGAACGTGAGAACAGGGAGATAGTTCTTTGGGAGAGTCGAAGGATCCGCTCCAGTTCTATTTTGTGATGCAAAATAAGACGACAATAAGATATCAAAGATATAGATAGAGATAAATATATAATTTTAAATTTTAAATTATGTTATTAATCTATCTATTTTCATTCCCCACTTCCCATTCCTTTCCCTCTTCCAAGTTCCATCTCATCTGAGGGTGTATTCCCTCTTCCCGATTTTATCACCCGTCCCGTTTAATTTGTTTGTATTGGTGGGAAGCTAAAAAATTTCCCATTCTCTTTTTTTTTCTTCACATATAGTTGTTTTTATACCGGTAAGAAGCAAGTAAGATGTCCAACTCAGCGAAGATATCCAATAGGGAACAGGGATTTCCATGGAAAAACTCAATCCCCATTCCCATTTATTAGATATAGATATATAGATTAAACTTAAAAATTGATAAAAATTAATATAAAAAATTTTAAAGTTCCAAATTTTTATTTATTTGTAAAATGTGACCTTTAACCCAAAAATAGTTATATATAGCTTAAATATGACCTGGGTTACGCCAACCCAGGTGTAGAAAAATGGGTGACTATGTCATAAAAAAGTTTCAAAAATTCCAAAAACAAACATAAATAATTGTTTTTTAAATATTTAAGTTGATATATAATATGCTATATAAAAATGTATGAGATAAAAAAATATCAAAATTTACATGCAATGGACTTAATGAGTGTTACAATTGAGTGGTATGTTAACTATATTATCAACATAACGAATTTTCTTTGTAAATAAAACCTATTAATATTTTTGTATATCTGTTTTTCATAAATTTAGAGTTATATAAGCCAATAATTTAAAAACTGAACTGGCCATCCAACTCGCAATATGTTTGGTTTTGGTTGAACCTGATTAGACCGGGTTGGACATTTGGATATTATATATCATACTTTACCTAAATTTGATATTTCTATAAGA
This sequence comes from Aristolochia fimbriata, assembly GCA_019845555.1. Taxonomy (NCBI): domain Eukaryota; kingdom Viridiplantae; phylum Streptophyta; class Magnoliopsida; order Piperales; family Aristolochiaceae; genus Aristolochia; species Aristolochia fimbriata. The sequence continues at coordinate 9,834,984 of CM034081.1, forward strand.
AAAAAGCAAAAATAGTGCTGGTTACACTGAATTGGCCTAAGTCAATAAGAATTGGACTGGGCTCTGATTCTGGTTTAACTGGGTTGGATCGGCCGATTCGGTTCGATTTTTAAAACACTGATATAAGAATGATTTTTTATTTTATACTATTATGCATGATATATTATTGTTTCACCAAAAATCCGTCAGTCTGGGAAGAGGTGCGACCGAGTGAATAAATCAATTTAAAACAGAGAATTTGTGTTACAAGTTGTGTTTGAAAATCAGGAAATGCGAGAACAGTCTCCTGTTCTTCCTTTGATTCGATCTCTGTGTAAATTGATGAAGTTTCGACTTCTAGCGAGTTAACGTCGAAATTCGAGTTTCAAAGCGAGTGTGCAAGAACGATAATAGTTTCGTCGGTCAGATGAAAGTATTTGTGTTCCGCGTGTATTGACTTGTTGACATTGCCAGTGAAGGTGTAGAGCTTCTCCGACTGAACTAGTGAACTTCGACAAACTGCGACTTGTTTGAACTCCTTCGGCCCGAGAGAGCTTTTGTGCGTGAGAGTACTTCTCGACAAAAGATTTTCAAACCCCTTTGACAGAGCGCTTTTGGCTATTTGTAGCTGGTTCTGTCCAGTTGTTGGGGGTCGATCCTTGGAATGGGGATTGTGATCCCCTTTCTACTTCTTCTGTTGAGACGAGAGGACTTAAGGAGCTCCTCCTTTTCCTTTGTTGATCCCATCGAATGAGGATCAGTGGTAAACTTTGGCTTTTTGGTTTCTTCCATTGGCGACCACACTTGGTTGGTTGAATGCTAAAGTGGTCTGCAGTGTGACTGATAATTAAGTGGCAATGGCGCGACAAAATTACTGACTGGGATGACGATGGTACCGATGACGAGGCGAGATGAATGGACTTAATGATGGGTTGTGAGTGATGACTCCGAAAATCAATGGAGCAGATCCATGACAAGCTCATGATGATTAATCGACGGGCTAGTGGGCATTTGAGCTTGCTTTATTTGGGCCAACCTCATTTTAATGCCTACAATTATATAAAAATTTGAAGATAATTTATTATAATATTGTTTGATAATTTTTTCAAAAGTTTTTCAAAATTTTTAGGTCGAGTATTTTTTTTTTTTCGAAACCAGGTTTATTGATTTGTGCGACTCGATCGATCTACCCATCGAACCGCCCTAGGAGTCCCTAGGGATTAGGGCTGGCAATGAGCCGAGCCGAGTCGAACCTATGATGGCTCGAGCTCGGCTCAGCCCATAATACATGAGCTGGAGCTCGAACTCGATCCCATGTCTGAGCTCAAGTTCGAGCTCGAGCGACTCGAATGAGCTCGAGCCCAACTCGAGCTGCCGCCCATGCCCAAGTTGAGCTCCAGGCCATAAAAGCCTAGCGTGAACTCTAGCCCATGGGTGTATCAATTTGGGCTTTTTAATTATTCTAGTTAAATTTCTTTACAATAATAGATTTAGATTAGTGATTATAAGCTGATTACGTACCCAATTATGCCAAAACAAAAATTCATAGAATTTCAAAATTTTTAGTTGATTATTAATATTGGTTAATAGAATCATTGATAGAAATTTTAAAAAATAATTCTAAATACCATTGTTGAAAGAACTTGAGCTCCTACTTCTTCAAAAAGTTAAAATATTACACCTAATTTTTAAAATATATAACTCAAAATACAAACTACCTAAAGCCAAAACTTGGCTCATTCAACTAAACGAGCCTTACTTAAGGCTCAAATTTGATTCAAACTCGAAATAATTCGAGCCAATTTTTACAAAGCCGAGCTCAAACTATTCACGAGCTGACTCAATTTAGTGCCACCCCTGATTGAGATCCTCCTAGGGCGATTCGGGGGCCTGATTCAGCCGACTCGGGGAGGGCAAAATGCCAAAAAAAACTCCGAGTCGAGAGTCGCACAACCCTGGTTGAAAATTGAAACTCAAAAAGAAGAATTATAAATAGGTTTTTCCACGTCGGAATTCCGCGTCCGCGAGCATAATTCTGCCGCAAGTCCTCTCGGTGGAGTTTACTAATTTGTGTGGAAACCTTTGCGCGTCTTTCCGCGAACTGTCGTAGGGATTGCAGCAGGCGGGCGGCGGGTCTCTCCCTTCCGTAAATTACGCCCCCTTTTTGTTCTTTCCTAAAACGCGAGCTAACAACAAACTCCGGGATCCTTTACGTTGACGATTCGATCTCTCCTAACTGTGGTCAAAACTCCAGGGATCGGCTCCGGATTCAGCCCTCTTTTTTCTTTTCTCTCGTGCATCGCGCCTTTGCATCCTCTTCTGTATCTACGAGACTGCAGTGCTGCTTCGGAGTTTTGCGACGTGTTTTAGTTAGTAGGGTTAAATTCGTCGTGTGGGGTTTGATTTGGACGATTTGGGGTTAATTGGGAAGCTCTTCGTGGTTGGGATTAGATGGGACAAGTAAGGCATGGAGGTTACCTAGTCAATGAATTCAGAGATAGGGAGGCGGAAATCGATGTTTCTAGTGGGAAGAGTTATTATTATCGTCAAGAGGAGTTCGATCGCGGGAGGACGCGTTACCGGCGTCGGACGAACGATCTCGAGCGAGGAAGGGATGGAAGTATTAGGGTTAGGGTTAGGGTTGGACAGTTAGATGTCAAGGAACAAGAAATGGTTAATGGTAAGTTCCTCTCGTCTCATAATATGAGTTACCCGGTTGGTAAGGATGATCGTGGAAGGAAGCAAAACGGGCGGGCTATTAGGGAAGTTGACCGTGAGCCAGGGGAGCTGTCTAGTGGCAGCGGCTCCGACGAATCTGATGTGTCTGATTCCCGCTCAAGGGTGAATCAAGGTCTTTCATCGAAAGATGCAGCCAGGTTGGTCCCGGGGAGGAAGCGGAAGTTTTCTTGCGTTGCATGGAATGTTGAAGACGGACAGGTTAATATTTCGTCTGTAAATAATAATGGTATACCAGACTCGATACTTCCTTCTCCATGTCATAGTTCATCTGCATGTCATAGTTCAGATGAGACACGAGCTTCTGTGTCTGAGCTGAACAGCCTTTCCAATTCGGAGTGTTCTCCTCTTTGCCCTGGCGCTGCACCTGGATCGATGAGGTTCATAGCCGTGGAGCCACTAGCTGGGTCGTCTTCAGCTTCTCCCTCTCAATGTGAGCAAGATAAGGTGCAGGATAAGGGGCAATCCGTTGAGGGGAACCATGTGTTTTCTAGGAAGCTATCAGCTTCCAGGTGGGCCAATGAGCACGGTTCTCCCAGGGATGAAGGTGAGATTTTCGAGGATGAAAGTGAGAGTAAAAGGAGGAAACCTGTGATTTTGGTCGAATCTGTTTGGTCACGGCTGTACAGCAAGGAGAGATATCCGGAGCTCGGGGAGCTGACTGCAGAAGACTCTGAAAGCGCTCGATCAAGGTCATCTGGTTTTAGTGGAGATGGGAATCAAAGTCATTTAGCTAGTGAAGATGAAGTTCAAATAAATGCCAATGGTTGTATGGAGCTCGATGAAGAAGAGGGGAGTGAGAACGCTTGTGCTCACCAGTCTGAGTTGGATTCTCTTCCTGTAGATGATTCCAACGGGGCGGCATCTGCTAGGAGTTTTAATATGCTGCATGGGTGTAGGAGTGTTGATGATTTTGAGAAACTGAACAAAATCAATGAAGGTACTTACGGTATTGTGTTCAAGGCAAGGGATCAGAAGAGCGGTGAAGTTGTGGCTTTGAAGAAGGTGAAAATGGAAAAAGAAAGAGAAGGATTCCCCTTGACTTCTTTAAGGGAAATTAACATCCTTTTGTCATGTAGCCACCCTTCCATAGTGGATCTTAAGGAAGTTGTTATTGGTAGGGACATTAACCAGGTGTTCATGGTTATGGAATACATGGATCATGACCTTAAAGGGCTGATGAATGCAGTGGAACAACCTTTTAGCCAGAGCGAAGTAAAGTGCTTGATGTTACAGCTGCTAGAGGGTGTCCACTATCTTCATGATAATTGGATCATCCACAGGTATTTTCTCTAGAATTGTTAACTTCTTTATTTGTCTGTTTTGGTGTGCTCGACTAATTTAGGATTTTGCCCTTCTTTTTAGGGATTTGAAGACATCAAATCTTCTTTTGAACAACCTAGGTGAGCTTAAGATATGTGACTTTGGGTTGGCTCGCCAATATGGGATCCCGTTGAAGCCCTACACTCAATTGGTTGTTACTCTGTGGTACAGGTAATTACTCCTAAGTGCTGTCATATTTTTTACTTTTCACCGCTGACAGTAATCTTACTAGGGTTGTTGTGCTATTCTTTACAGAGCACCTGAACTCCTACTTGGAGCAAAGAAATACTCAACTGCTGTTGACATGTGGTCATTGGGCTGCATCATGGCTGAACTGTTGGCAAAGGAGCCACTATTCAGTGGGAAAAATGAAATTGATCAACTTGACAAGGTGAAAAGTTGTTTACCAATCCATTTTAAAGAAAAAAGTTGTTTACCAATCCATTTTAAAGAAAAAAGTTGTTTCCTAATATCTTTCATATTGATCTTAGTCATTTTCTAGTTCTGATCAGTTTTCATGGTTTTTGCTGCTACAGATATTTAAAACTCTTGGCACTCCTACAGAGAATATATGGCCTGGATTTACCATGTTACCAGGAGCCAGAGTGAAGTACACCAAGCAACCGTAAGTAAATGGGTTATCATTAGATTCTCTTATTCGGTATTTCTTTGCCCAATTTCTTACTGTTTTTGAATGCACTCACTATTTTGATAGTGTTCAGGCTTCATTCTTCTGTGATAACATTTCTTGGTTTGCTGGTGTATTTTTCAGATATAGTTAACCATTCTTGTTTCTTTTTAGGTATAATAATTTGCGAAAGAAGTTCCCTCGTGCATCTTTCACTGGGCGTTCAGTCCTCTCTGAAGCTGGTTTGGATCTGTTGAACAAGCTTCTTACTTATGATCCTGAGAAGGTATATTCCCTTTAATCATTTCATCTTTAAAGTTTTATGTTGCTAAAATTGCATATGCTCTAATGTATCTTTCTTTTCTAAAGAAATGCTCTGCTTATTTTTCTTTTTTCTTTTAAAAGAAAAACTTATGCTCTGCTGTATCCTTGTTTTCTGTTTGCAGCGGATAACAGCCGAAGATGCTCTTAACCACGAGTGGTTTCGTGAAGTCCCTCTGCCTAAATCAATAGATTTTATGCCAACCATTCCTGCTCAATATGCTCAAGATAGGTATGTTCCTTTTTTAATCCAGACTGTTAGGCTGGGTGTTGATGTTTATGTCTGACATTGTGTTTGAAATGATTTTTTAGGCGTCTGCGATGAACCATGAGAATCCCTGATCCGCTGGAAGAACTGCAGAGAATGGAGTTGCAGCGTGGAGACTTTGTACGCGATGAACCATAATAAGCCCTGATCCGCTGGAAGAACTGCAGAGAATGGAGTCGCAGCTCAGAGACTTTGTAGGTAATGGTGGTCTGTTTGGCTGACTTAATAGCTAAGCCATGTGGAGTTGTAGGATATAACGTGCAGTTTTGTTGGAGTGTTCCTCCTGGTCAGTGTTTGCATGTGGTATGTGGTGAGGGATGAACAGTTAGCTTTTGGAGTTCACTTGAGGCCGTGTGTGGCGAGTATTGATGCTGTTCTTTAGCTGTAACCTTGTGAACAGCTTTCATTGGGATAAAAGAAGATGCTCTGCTTTTGATCTCCATAGCTAATACAAAGTGGACTGCAGGATTTTTTTTCTTCTTGCAGCTTCTCTGATCATAAAACTGCTTTCCTAGACATTCATTTGTGGTGTTTCTTTCATAAAATATGTTCGCTGGGAGCTCATGTTTGTAACATATTATTCATTGCACATGTAAACAAGGATTAAATAAATTTTGCTTTTTTGCCAGAAAGTTGATTTGTTTACACATTTTTAGTGCCTTTCTATTAAATGTTCACATTGTGTTTGCAAGAGGCAATCCGTGTGAGACGGTGGAGGTTGATGTTTATTGCTCTTAATTTCTGAGGAACTTGATGGAGCTATTTTACGTGCTCAAGGTAATTGCTTGACTGATGTTTGTGGAATGTGAATAAGCTCCAAGATTTTGCTTAGTAAAATTTGGAAAATTTGGAATCTGACTGAGCTTGGGGCTTGGACTGCTTTCAGAAAACCTTCTGTATCGCATTTGATTCTCATCATTTGGAACCATCTCCTGGAGAAATTCTGATAATGAAACATGGATGTATGTCACGCTTTCACCAAAAAACAAAAGTTACTTAGAAGATTTTTGATGCATCTGAGTGGTGCATGACTTGAAAACAGTATTATTACGTGTTTCGTATATATAGATCAAGTGGGTCCATTTTAATTATAAGCTATTTACTTTTACATTTTCTTTGTTCACGACTTGCTGCACTTTTGCTTCTTTTATAATCTTCTTTGTTTTAAGATCTGCTCCCAGTTATTAATTGTTCCGTGCTACCAAGGTGTTGTGAGGGTTGGAATGTTATTTGTTCTTGTCAAATGAAAAACACAATTTTATTACCCAGTCGAATTGCCTGAAAATATGCATGTATTCACCTATATTTTACCTTTTTTTTAATTAATGTCTTTAGGACTACAACAGGTAGATGCTAAAATGGAGGGCCATTTGGCAGTCTGAGTTTTGTTCTTATTGTGATAGATTGTATGGTTAGAGTTTTTGTGCCATCTTCATTTCGGTCTTTCTCACTCTTTATCCAGTGATGTGAAACTGTAGATTTACACTAATTTGGAAGCTAGCTGAAGTTGACATTGAAAGCATATTCCCATGGGTTGTTCTTACACTTTACAGGAAGCAATCTGTTACATACCGATTTGTATTTTGTGAATCTTTTGAATTTTATGGGTTATCTAAATTTACTTGTAGGATACCACTTAAAAAATCTACGGGTAATATTCTATCGCAATTAAATCCAGTGTTTGCATGAGGAAAAGATCTACCCTAGGGTGGTTGAGTGGTAAGGGCATACTTGTAAGTGCGTGGTTAAGTGCACAGCGACAGGTTGGATTCCCTGCTCTGACAATTCAAGAAGCACATGGGGGTTGCAAGTGTGGGCTTTGATCTACTCAAGCTGGCCTAAACTCCCTTGGTATCTATAAAAAAAAGAAATAAATTATTGCTTAATTGCATTTGTTTGTTACAGCTGTGGCTTCTGCAAAAAGGGACACAGCCTGTCACCCAACTTTTCTGTGAAAATTGTAGAAGGGTTATTCTTTTTGTAGCGTAACTTCCGTTCTTAACTTTCTGTGGTCAAACCTGCTACGCCTGGAATGGTTTATCTTCAATATGTTTCTTAGCGAAAAAATTGTGGTATTCTCTAGTAGATATCTACTACTAGTTGTTTCATGGCTGTTTCTGTTTTGTGTTTATATTCCCTCTCTTATCTTGTCTGTATGTGGTATTTTTGCGCACTAGGGTATTAACAATAGTTGTCTGGTAATGTTACTGCAGTATCAGAGCATGCAGGTTGTAAGGGGGTAGCCACCCTGATGCCTTGGAGAGGATGTCACATGATTGAGAGGTACAGAACAAATCCTTGTTAATTGTTATTTTTTCATGACATGATTGTGCCGTCACTGCGGTTGAGAGATTGCATGTTGCTGTTGATTATTCTTGTCTGGGAAACTGTGAGATAACTGTTGTGTTGTAGCATTCACTTTGCTTCCCTTGTACCTTTTGATTTCATATTGTTCTGAAGATGTTCAATGCCTTAGAGTAGGCAATTTAAGTAATTCAGTCCATTTTTATTTTTTGTTGTTCAAATTGTTTGTCTGAGAGCCTGCAGAATGCTGTACTGTGTGTCACTTTATTGCCTGTGACTTTTTTTTTTTTTAAATTCAAATTCTGTCTGAAAGCTTGTAGAATGCTTTGTCCTTGAAAGTCTGAGGTTTCTTTTCGCTAGAATTCACTTGTTGTGTAGGCTTTATTGTGTTAAAAAGAAAGTCTTAAGGGTCTTGGGCATTAGCTCAGTGGTCCCATGGGAGTTATTGCTGCGGGAGGTCTTGGGTTCGGGTCTCCACAGCAGCATTGGGAGTAAAACTTGTAATTGGGAGTAAAATGTATTCACTTTCCTCAAAAAAAAAAAAAAAAAAAAGAAAGTCTTAAGGTTTCTTTTTGCTAGTGAACTTGTGCAGTTGTTCAGTGGTCACATCGGAGTTATAGCTGTGGGAGGTCTTGGGTTCAAGTCTCCACATGCATAGGAGTTTATTGTAGTTTGTGCTTGGGAGTTTGCATTTACCAGTTAAAAAAAAGGTTTCTTTTTGCTAGAGTTGACTTCTTCAGCTTGGTCATTTTTTATATAAATAATGCACATCAAGTTTTTTAGTGTATGAAGAATCACAACTTTATAAGACTTGTTCAGCATGATTATTCGAAGTGGGCTGACCTGGTCAGTGGTGCTGGTCTTATCCTTCTCTTTTTTTACTTTACATATAGTCCTATATAACCTCTCTCTAAAGAAAAATCCTATATAGCTTATGTAAAGAGTTATTTTAGTTATTCAGCTTTAAACTATCTTCGATGCACTTATATAAGCTCAACAAATGTCCTATGCATGTCAAAAGTCTCTCTCTCTCTCTCTCTCTCTCTCTCTCTCTCAAAAGTCTCTCTCTCTCTCCCAAAAGTCTCTCTCTCTCTCTCTCAAAAGTCTCTCTCTCTCTCTCTTAATTTATAAAAGTTGTCAGAAGTCTTTCTTTGAGGAAAATGTACCAAAGCTGGTTTAGAGAACTTTTCGGTAAATCATACTTGGGCTTCCTATGATTCTTAGTAGTGGGGGCTTAGCCTTCTTATGAAAGGCTTCTCTATCTGAGAAGGGCCTGATGCTGCAATCTGTTATTTATTTATCCTTCAAAATATCCTGCTGTCTTTGCTTGTCTTTGGGTTCGTCATATATCTTGTTGGCTTCTCAGTAGTTGCGTGTCTTTTTTTGTCTGGTCTTCTTCTGCAACTATATAGTGTTGTTTATAGGGATTTCATAAAGCATTTGGGGCTTAAAAGGACTGGTAATTAGTAGCATATGCGTGCTTTATATTTCTACTGGTAGCATATGCGTGCTTTATATTTCTACTGGTAGCATGTGTGTTTTATATTTTTACTGGTAGCATATGTGTGCTTTTTATTTCTACTGGATAACAGTGTCTATAAGGCCGATAACCATATAAAAAAGAAAGATGACATGGATAAAGGAAACCAGAAAGAAGATGCCTTTTATATTTGCTTTCAAATTGTGTCTATCCTTTTATTGATAAAGAAGTACAAGTATAGGAGAGTTCGACTGTAAACAGACCCTTTCCCGACTGTAAATTGTCCCACTGTATGCTTTTGATGTCAATACAGCATTCACTCTCTTGTAGAGATGATGTTAGGAATGCTGATACTCTGATACATGATTAGAAACGATCTGTAATTATCGAAATGGATTATTTCGTTGCTGCCATTCTGAAGATTAGAATGGGAAAGAGTTGCTGACAATATGCTATTACCAAACACCTTCTCTGGCCAATTTATTTTAAATATTATTTGCTGGTTGACTAATATTGACCACAAAACTGTCCTGATCTGGTATTTTGTGAAACTTATATTTTCACTTCAATGGGAAATTAGAGGATTTTGAGATTTATAGAAGGACAATTGAGTCCTCTATGTATGAGTACGGAATCTGAATTTTTTTTGACCCATATTGCGTACTAAATCCTGCTTTCTATGGGTTCCAGCTTATCCTGAGAGCTGCTGTTGAAGTTTAGCTTCAGCCAGCCAAAGTGGGGCAGGGGGCGTGGAGGGGTTTCATAGTTGGATTCTCTTTGAATCCTATGATAGTTCTCCAATTTCTGCAGGTTCTGGAGCTTGGAAGGGTGCATGTGAATGTGAAATTCTGTGAATTATACGGCAACGACACACATCCTAAAGAGGTGGATGTGAATGTGTCCCTTTATGTCTCCTTGCAAATTATGTCACAGAACAGCATCACGGGCTACCCAGAGGTATCCGGTGACCGTTGAGCGCTGCTAAAACTTAGGAAGGAACTTGGATTGGGAAGCATAAGAGGATGCAAAATTAATGATGAATACTTCTCAAATTGGCTGTCTAGAACTTTTTGCGGCATTATGTGGTTGAATGTTTCTTCCATATCTCCACATTACATATGCTGTGGATGCCCGTGCAACTGTGCAACCGTCTTAGGTACCTTATCGTAGGTTAAGATTTTGACATGAAGTGGGAATATCTGGAAGGGGTTTGTCCAGGAATTTGAGTTTAACGGGGTTTAGTCGTTAGAGAAAGTGAAGTTAGAGAATATAAATTCCTGGTAAACAGAACTTTCTTAGGTTACAGTAAATTCCCTATAACTTTCAATTCTCCTTAAAAATAGGAGAGAAATCAGAGTTTCAATGAGCGTTCTAAGAATTTCAATACATGGAATTTTCAACCCCCTCCAATTCTCAGCCTCGACAACCTTCTAAAATTAGGGGAGCAGGCACAAAAATAAATTTTTTTTTTTATAAATTTAAAATTATTTTTTACTTTTAATTCTTTTAAAAAAAATCAGTGGCTACTTATTCTCGAACTTGTCAAAAAACTTATTTATTTATATTTTAATTTTTTTAAATAAAAATTTAAAATAATTTAAAATATTTATAAGATTACCTCTTTTATGTTTTGAATTCCCTTTCAATAAAATCATAATTAAAAAATTATTTTATTTTAAAATATATAAAAACTTTTATAGTCTTTGCATGAGAAAAAATAATATAAAAATTATAGATCTTTTTCTTTTGGACTTATTTTTTTTTATTACCATTTAAAATATAAAATATTTATAATAAAATTAATTTAAATATTTAATAATATTTTAATTAAAGTGATATATGCTAAATTAAGTCATTCAAAAGAAAAAAATATGTTTATAGGTAATAAATGGCTAAATATTTAACAAATTTGGTTAATGATTAAATTAATCAAATAGTAGGATAGTATAAAAACATAAAATTATGTTACTAAATAACATTATATAAAAATTATTCAAATAGAGAAAAGATATATTTTTTGTATTTATATAAATAATAATATTTTTTTTAATTTTTCTCTCTCTAGAACAATTCAGCAATAACTTGAAATAAAATAATTATTTATTTATCAGTAGAATTCATTAATTACTTTGTTTGTATAGCAAAGTCTCTTAAATTCTCATTGTTTTAAACTTAAAACTCTCAGTGTCAACTACTAACAAGAGAGTTTTTCTTAGAAGTTCACTTTCAAGGAAATTATTGTTTAATAACTTCAAATTCTCCATAAACATTTGTAAAAATAATAATAGGTTGTCATTGAGAACTAATCCCACGAAGCTTGCACTTGAGAGGGAAAAACGGTATTTAGTTCACGAAATTGTCAAGTGATTGAATATCTTCTTATGGAGGGTACGAGATCTTCTTTGGTATTTTAATGCTTATTTTTTTTATAGCTTAATCAAATGATGTTGTACTCCCTTAGGACTCTTTCTAGTAGCCAAGGTATATCCCAATCTCTTATTCTCAGAAGTTTTTTTTAGAATAATTAAAAAAAAATAAAAAATTATAAAAATGATACTATTTTGAACTTATTTTTTAAAATATTACTATTCATCGTTTGACCGAGTTGGTCAAGTTTGACTAACTCGGTCAAACACTATGTAGGCGACTCGCTGGCCTGCAGGCGCCATCTATAGCAACTGATTGCTCTAGAGTTTTTACAACATGAGACCATGCTAGGGCAAAGGATCCTATGTTGTAAATTTGCCTTGTAGGGATTTTAGGAATGGACCAGTTGGTGAGGTCCTGCACATCGACGGCGTATTCGTCGAGGGCGACGTTCTTGCTACGGTTGGTAGCAGACGAGAGTTGTGATCTTAGCATAACGTGCTAGAGCCGGTGAGAGTGATTCATATTTCTCATGTACTTAATTAGTACTATATTGTTCTTAAGATATTTTTATTATAGGTATATCAAAACATTATTCTCAAATAAAGAGTTCCTGTCCAGTTCAAGACTCTTGCCAGATTACCTAGGCTCACTACCACTAAGGTAGATCAACACCGCTAGGCATACACCCTACCCCGCCTCTATGGGCCTTATGGGATTTCAGGTGGGCAACCCTCGAAAGTGATTCCTCTTGAATAGGAACACGAAGTCTTGAACAAGTAAGAACTAAGTATTTGTTCATATTGATCAATTTGACTATAATAACGATATCAAAAGAACAGTATATCGCTAATATGATTACATGGGATTTATGAATCCTCTCTCAGGTGTTTAGCCAGTCATGGCTCTGATACCAGGACAAAGTGGGATCAAGAAAAAAAGACGAAATGCAATAAGACGAAAAATAAGACGATTAAAGATGTAAAAGAAAACTTACAACTGAAGGGACTTACAGGAGATACACCAAGGTAAGCGAGAGACTTCAAAAATTAAACTTCAAAAGGATGCTGTCTAACTAAGGGGGTGGTCTCCTTTTATAGTAGAAGGAGGATCTGGACCCGAATACAAATATCAAACATAATTTGCCGGTAGAGGCTATAAGTCCGAAAACCAGGGGCAGATATCAGGGGCGCCAGTGGTTTTGTAAAAGCAGAAAGGAGTTGCTGATGTCACTCTTCTAGAAAAGGCATGCCAGGTGGTGGTAGGCCGTTTCTGGCTTCTTTGAGATGTCTTGTCATTCTCTTTCATCGTAACCACATGTAGTTTGGATAATACCGGACACTGTGGAGTGAGGGTGGAAATGGGTCCAGGTCTTCTGGGACAACATTTGTTTGTTCGATCCAGTTGGCATATATAGGACTGATTTCTCTAAGTTTTCGCTTCATTCGTTTTATGGGTAGGGTGTATGCCTCATGATGTTGATCTATCCAAGTGATAGTGAGCCGGTAACACGGCAGGAGTCTCGTACCGGACAAGAACTAGAAAGGTATTACTTATTATTTTGTTTAGTAGATAGATTGTATATTGCAGAATTAATATAAGATTAATTATTATATGGATATCCCTGGATCTTTTTCGTCGGCTCTAGCATAATATGGTCAGATCACGACTCTCGTCTGCTACTAACTGTAGCAAGAACGTCGCCCTCGACGAATACACCGTCGATGTGCAGGACCTTACCAACTGGTCCATTCCTAAAATCCCTACTAGGCAAATTTATAACATAGGATCTTTTGCCCTAGCATGGTCCCATGTTGTAAAAACTCTAGAGCAATCGCTTGCTATAGAAGACACTGAACAAACAATTGAACTTCTTACAGAGAAGGATATATATCCCTTTCGGGAAAAATACAAGTTTATTCACATAGGATGTGTTCAAGTGGCCCTTAAACCACTCACCATTAAAGGATTGACAGATCTATGTTAGTCGGATTACGTGACGCCAGATGCCTTAATTGGGCCAATTCTTTTATGGGAGTTATGGAGACCAGTTTAACAAACGGTCCTGTCTATTTTAATATATACCCTGACTTAGCCCTTTCTCTTTCAGATCCCCATCTTCTGAAAGCCTTGAGTCTCAACCTCCGAACTCATAATTATGACTTTTCGCCTGAATTTGAGACTATTATCATTTATTTATCGAATTTACTATAGAGTGTTAAACACTTTAACCTCTAAAGTAAAGATAGCCTCTGCCGGGGTAAAACTACTCTCATAGAATATAATGAACTGTCAACAAAAAGCGGTCATTCCTCGTACCCTAAAATGGGATGAGATATCTTTTCCTTCCACTTGGCAAATTACGAAAAGCCACGCCCCACGTCCCTCGATAATAGAGAAGTGGAACAAATAATTCAGGATGCGTAAGGAAACGTAGAAGTAGTCTTAGCCCCAAACATTAGGCTTAAAAAATACCTCTAATCACCTCGGGAAGAAAGTCGCAAGCTTCGATTCGGTATCGGAATCCTCTTCTCGGTTTACTCACGAGATGGCCGATCTGTACCGCAGATCCACAGGGGAAATCCCCCACTGTCTACAATCCCGGGCCTTCTTTGGGAATGACCTTTAATGATTAAGGTCGAAGAACTTCAATCAGGACAACCACCGTGTTTTATTAGCGAATGAATTCGCAAAAGCACGAACAAATGGTTCCATGACCGGTATTTTGTCACATTTACTAGAGATGATTTACAATACATCAAAGATTGGTACTACACTGATCTAGTTGGAAAGAGATATGCTTTCTATTTTATTCCTTGGTTTCTCACTAAATTTACTGAATTTTGTACAAAGTATTTGACTACCTTAGAACAGGAATGGCAACTAAGTACAGGAAAAGTAGTCAAAGCAGTATTTCTACCAAAAGACGCCCTTACCATACAAGGTAAGCCAAAGGCTTCAATCGCCGTAGCATCTCCTGTAGAAGTCACCTCCAACACTCCCAGCACCGTAGAAATACTTCAAACAGTAAATAAGGTAATAAGGCAAAATAATTTTACAAACCTTACCCTGGTAGCCATAGGAAAACAGCTTCAACACTTGGAAACCAAGATCGTGACTTTAAGTCACAAGAAGTTTTCAACAAACGAAGTATCGACTTCAAAGGCAGTAATACCTAATGCAATAATCAAACAGAAGCAGATCATCTTGCATCAACCACTGTTCTAAGGCTACCACCAACGGACCGGGGAGCAAACAAAGAACTTCTCAAACTCTTACTTGAAAAACTGGGAAAAACTTCGGGTAAGTACCATTCCGATTCTCCGGCCTTTTCAAAAGTTCCATTACAAACAAACTTCGAGAAATTGCCACTAAATGGCAAGAGAAAAAACCTATCTGATCCTAGGCCTCCTCCGTTTGACATACACTCAAACCGGGAGAATCCTTTCGTCATGACCAACGGTTATGGCCTTAAAGAACCATTTTACGAATGGAACATAGACCATGAATCCCCTAAAGGTGTAGTAGATACCCTACACGAGAATGTTCATTTATTGCAATGTGTGCCGAAGCTAAAGGTTTACACGAAGCCACGGGTTGTAAACCAAATCATAGCCGGGACTTACAGGCGATGCATGACGGATGGTGGTACCATTACTTATCGAAGATAATGGGCATGAAATCTCTTATCTTTGTTAAAATTGATGAATCGGGTGATACTTTACTCGATAATGAAGGAAACCCCATCTCGATGCCTTTATGACTTTTTTTGTCTTGGGATCATGGCTATGTTCATTTGTCGATCCTCAACGACGTGCGAAACTACCATATATCGCCTACATCACCTTAGATGTAAAACCCTTACAGATCTACACCGGTACATCTTTACTTTTAGAAGTAGAGTAATGACCTTAGCGAGATCTTTGCTAATCCTTCTCGGAAGCGGCGGCTTCATCGAAGGGTTACCTACCCAATTTGCTATGAAAGTCAAAGAGATGTTACGACACGGCCCTAATGAAGAAATAAATTGGAATAGTCTTCATTACGGTCAATTACAAACTTGACCGCACTAGGCAAGGTCTTCTCCTTTGTAATGATCTTCGTCTTAAGAAACAACTTAAGCAAGATCAAATATCTCAAAAAAACATTAGGAACCTTACACGACAATTCGCCAATGAAAATTTACCTGAACAGGATTGCTCAAAATGCAGAAAAAGTACGAGACCCTATAAAAAACCCTTTTTCAGGAACACTCCCTCGAAGCCATCCTCCTTCCCCAAGGATCAAGGCAGGAGCACAAAAAGGGAAACTAAACCCAGTTCAAATTCACGCCAGAAAAAATAGTCTGCCTCAACTGTTAAGTGTTATAAGTGCGGACGCACTGGACACTACGCTAGAACCTGTTATGCAAAACAAAAGCAAAAGATTCTAGAACTACAAATTGATGAACTATCAAAACAGAAAGTCTTACAATTACTTTCTGAAACCGAAGAAAACAATACTGCTTCAGAATCCGAGCAAGAATTCTGTGAACCTCTTGTTTCTTCCAAATCCTCTTCCCCTACTTCTTAAAACCAGAAGGCGTTAAGGATCTACAATTAGACCAACTAGAAGCTATGTTCGAATGACTACCTCTCTAAACATGATCTCTTCCACCGATTTGTCTACCTTACTAGAAAAACGACAAATCGGAAGGACAAAAGAATTAATTTTGGACTCTCTGCTTAAAGGAAAGCAAGACACTCCAAAATCTTGTGACAAAGTATTATCACGATGTCTAATCTATTCCAACGACATCAACAACAAACAACAAAAAGCTTCGATCTCCAAGCGAGAGATTAAGACTTGTAAGCAAGAGATACAAGCCTTAAAGGCTGACTTACTGCCGGCTTGGTCTCAAGACTTGAAGCGATAGAAGAACAAAATACTCCACAATCATTATCTTTTTTTGCAACTTGGGGAGAAAGTTACGGACCACTTGAGGAACAACTTACCCCTCAAGTCACCACCACAATCGAGCAATATTTCTGACAAATGATTACAAGTATGGTCCAACACAAATTGTATGTATTCATCTCGTTTGGTCGTAGGAGATACTTTAATCATTAAGAACCTTATTGCTTTGGTGGATAGTGGAGCAGACCTAAACTGCATCAGAGAAGGAGTCATCCCTTCGCAACATGTTTCTCCCTCAACAGAAACATTAAAATCCGCTACTGGAGATTCCTTAAAAATCGCTGGCAAGACAGACAGTTTGTATGTCTGTAACAAAATGAATGGACAAATGTTCGTCCATACACTAGCGGTCATTGTCAAGAATTTATCCCACAAAATAATTCTTGGCACACCTTTCTTACATAATATAAAACCTTTTTTAGTAACTGAGGAAGCCATTATTTCTAATAAACTTGGCACTCCTTATCAGTTTACCTTTGTTCTGACACCGGCTCGGGGATTTAAACACCCTCACCTCTGAGTTGCTACAAGAAAAGGAACATCACATATGTTCACTTAAAACCGAGCTCACGACTACTCGGTTAAAAGCAGCTTTAACTATTCCCTCTTTTCTCACGAAGAAACAAGTTCTACAACAAGAACTGCTGAGGGATGTCTGTAGTGATATTCCAAATGCCTTTTGGAATAGAAAACAGCACATGGTATCTTTACCATATGAGGCAGGATTCAAAGAATTCGATATACCAACCAAGGCTAGACCTTGTCGGATGAATGCTGAGAATACCTTGCATTATGTCAAAGGAGATACAAGACCTTTTGACTAAAGGACTCATTAAAACCTCTTACTCTCAGGTGGGCTGCCGCGACCTTTTATGTCAACAATAATGCGAGAAAAGGAACGCTGAAAAACCAAGGTTAGTCATCAATTACAAACCTCTCAATAAAGTCCTCCAATGGATTAGGTATCCCATACCTAATAAAAAAGACCCTCTTGAATAGACTTGTTAAAGCTAAAGTCTTTTCAAAATTTGATTTAAAATCTAGTTACTGGCGAATTCAGGTAAAACCAGAAGACAGATACAAAACTGCCTTTGTAGTCCCATTCGGCCACTACGAATGGAATGTTATGCCTTTCGGTTTGAAAAATGCCCCTTCAAAATTTCTGCATATCATGAACGATATTTTTACTCCATATTCGAAATTCCTTTTATCATACATCGATGATGTTTTGGTTTTCTCGAAACCATAGAACAACATTTTAAGCATTCTGAATCTTCAAAACTTTAATTTTACAAAATGGATTGGTTTCTCTCTCGAACCCAAAATGAAGTTATTTCAAACTGAAATTCGCTTTTTTGGGTCATACTATTTCTCAACATACGCATACACCATTTCAAAGGTCTATTGAATTTGCTTCTAAATTTTCGACAAAATTATAGAACAAAAAGCAGGTTGCAACACTTTCTTGGAGCACTAAATTATGTAGCCGATTATTACAAAGATCGGCTCGCGATACTCATTTACTTTTATGCAAGACTCAAGAAGAAACCTATACCATGGTCTTACGAGCATACTAAAAGCGGTACAAACCGGTGAAAGCTAAAGTAAGAGCATTACCATGCCTTTCTTTAGCGAGACCCACTACTCTACAAAGTAGTAGAAAGCGGATCTTCGACACCGGATACGGAGGAGGAATATTGAAGCAAAACACGCACAAGGGAAATGAGCGGTTAGTAGACGATATTGTTTCGGCTTACGGAATACAACCCGGAAGAACTATTCTCTTGTTAAAAAGAAATGCTTGCTATACTAAAGTGCATTTCTAAGTTTCAAGATGATCTACTAAACCAACAGTTTCTCTTACGCATAGATTGCCAAGCTTGCAAATCCATTATAGAAAAAGACGTCCAGAACCTAGTGTCTAAACAAATTTTTGCACGATGGCAAGCTGAATTATCTGTTTACGATTTTACTATTTAATACATACCTGGAGAAACTAACTCCTTACCTGATGTCCTTACACGGAATTTCTTACAGGAAAATGACCTCCTCCTCACAGGGGGAACCACCATGGTTTCTGGCAAAAGGGTCACCACCTTCGCCGAACTACAAAGGAAAACAAACTGCTAACCGTAGGATACAAGGCTCTATCAGCCAAACCTCCCGCCTACAGGGACCTTCGACGCCTAATAAGGTTGTTCCTAAACCTTTGGCGCACTATTTGAAAGAAGAGCTTGCGCTCGCGCTACAACAAAAAGAGGTTACTCCCTCCAATATCAATGAGGTGACTCCCTCTTACAAAGATGTGGCATACCTGTCCATCCCCTGACACTCTAAGGCCCACAAGGAATTAGTCGCCTTTATTCCTCATGGCCTAACATTGAAACAACCTGCATGGCAATTGGCTTATCAAACCTTGGGTGGAACTTATCAATTTCCCCAAAGGCAAGAAAAATCTTTGGCCTACTATCAGCAGATCTTACGATGTCATCATGTCCTAATCAACCAGAAGAAACCTCACAATGAGGTTCTCCGCACCCAAGTGTTTGTTGATCGTATTCTCTTACCCTATGAATGGCCTACTAGCCCCAATCATCCTCTTACATTTACTACTCCCACATCCGGTCCGCAATACTATACCTATTGGGATTATGTCGACGCATTCTCCCATTCTTTTTACTTTAACAACACCTAGCGAAATCATACCTTTTACTTCCAATTTAAGCCCTTCGGTTTCGCTTTCTGCCTCTCTGCCCACATGGTTTTACCATTGGTGGTCTTCGATGGGGGGAATCGTATCTTCGATGACCCGGTAGTCAACTCTTACGTGCACTGTTTAAGGAATGGTGTGAACTTCACCCGGTAACTTACATAAAGCCAATCCAGCGACACTGTATACAAACCAGGTCGAAGCAACCGTCTTTATTCGGTTCAAAATTCCCTGGATATGGCAAAGTCTATGGGAAGAAAATAGTTCTTGCGCTAATACTCCTGCTATTTGGCGGACATACGAGATCCAACGATGGCAACACTTTGTTCATACCAAATTATACGATAACGCGGTTACCGCTATCAAAGTCGAGATTGACGAATGGAAGCAACTACCTCCACCTCCCGAGCAGGAATGAGATCTCCTAACTACCGACCCTGAGAAACTCAAGGCTCAGTTCATTCGACGAAATCCTCAAGCTACTGAGGAAGAGATTTTTCAATATGTCCACTTACGGGTTATGGCTAACATAGTTCGCATGTTTTCACATCAACAGGTTGACTTGGCACCACCCGCCTCACCTAAGGGTGACAAAGAAGAAGGCTTCTACCTGGAGTCTCAAGACCCATACACAGAAGAACATGAATAATCGCCCATGGCAAAGGTGGCCAGATGGACTTTGGCCGGCCAATCATCCTTTGGCCTTACCGGCTACTCCGTGAGAAATTTTTGCAAAACGATTTGAAGATCTTTTTTTCTTTTCCACATCGGAAGGATGAAGCGAGAAATCGAAAGTACTTTCGGTCCTACATATGCAGGTTGGATCGAAGAAGCAAATGTTGCCCCGAAGACTGGACCCATTTTCATCTGACCCACAATGTTAGGTATCATCCAAACTACATGTGGTTACGATGGAAAAGGATGACAAGACATCTTAAGGAAGCCAGAGACGGCCTACCACCACCTGGCATGCCTTTTCTAGAAGAGTGACGTCAGCACCTTCGGCTTTACTTAAAACCACTGGCGCCCCTGGTATCCGCCCCTGGTTTTCGAACTTCTAGCCTCCTTCGGCAAATTCAACATTTTCAGAGTGGATCGTCAATCCGAAATCAATCGGAAATCGGCAAATCGAATAACAAAAAACAATTACGCTAAGCTTTTATTGAAAGAAGTGAAGTAACACAAAGACTTACAGGAGATACACCAGAGCAGAAAGCAAGCAAGAGACTTCAAGAAAACTAAACTTCAAAAGGATGCCTCTACAACTAAGGGGGTGGTCTCCTTTTATAGTAGAAGGAAGATCCGGACCCGATTACAATTATTCAACAGAGTTTGTCGAAGGAGGCTAGAAGTCCGAAAACCAGGGGCGGATACCAGGGGCACCAGTGGTTTTAAGTAAAAGCGAAGGTGCCGGCGTCACTCTTCTAGAAAAGGCATGCCGGTGGTGGTAGGCCGTCTCGGCTTCCTTAAGATGTCTTGTCATCCTTTTCCATCGTAACCACATGTAGTTTGGATGATACCTAACACCGTGGGTCGTAGATGGAAATGGGTCCAGTCTTCGGGGCAACATTTGCTTCTTCGATCCAGTCGCATATGTAGGACCGAGTACCGATTTTTCGCTTCATCCTTCGATGTGGAAAAAAAAAAAGCGATCTTCAAATCGTTTTGCAAAAAATTTGCTTTGGAGTAAATTTGGTAAGGCCAAAGGATGATTGGCCTACCAAAGTCCATCGGCCACCTTTGCCATGGGCGATTATTCATGTTCTTACGTGTATGGGTCTTGAGACTCGGTAGAAGTCTTCTTCTTTGTCACCCTTAGTTGAGGGCGGGTGGTGCCAAGTCAACTTTGTTGATGTGGAAACATGCGAGCTATGTTAGCCATAACCCGTAAGTGGACATTGAAAAACTCTTCCTCAAGTAGCTTGAGGATTTCGTCCGAATGAACTGAGCCTTGAGTTTCTCGGGTCGGTGGTAGTTAGGAGATCCCATTCTCGCTTTCGGGAGGTGGAGGTAGTTGCTTCCATTCGTCAATCTCGGCTTTGATAGCGGTAAAGCGTTATCGTCGATAATTTGGTATGAACAAAGTGCTCGCCATCGTTGGATCTCGTATGTCCGCCAAATAATAGGAGTATTAGCGCCAAGAACTATTTTCTTCCCACGACTTTGCCATATCCGTGGAATTTCGAACCGAATAAAGAAAGTTGCTTTGACCTGGTTTGTATACGTGTCGATGGATTGGCTTTGGCGTAAGTTACCGGGTGGAGTTCACACCATTCCTTAAACGAGTGGTGCGTAAGAGTTGACTCTTGGGGTCATCGAAGATACTGATTAACCCCCATCGAAGACCACCAATGGTAAAACTATGTGGGGGAGAGGAGAGAAAGTGTGAAACCGGAAGGGCTTAAATTGGAAGTAAAAGGTATGATTTCAGGAGGTGTCGTTAAAGTAAAAAAGAATGGGAGAAGAATCGTCGACATAATCCCAATAGGTGTAGTATTGCGGGCGAATGTGGGAGTGGTAAATGTAAGAGGATGATTGGGGCTATTAGGCCATTCATAGGGTAAGAGAATACGATCAACAAACACTTGGGTGCGGAGAACCTCATTGTGAGGTTTCTTACGGTTGATTAGGACATGATGATATCGTAAGATCTGCTGGTAGTAGGCCAGAGATTTTCCTTGCCTTTGGGGAAATTGGTAAGTTCCACCTAAGGTTTGATAAGCCAATTGCCATGCAGGTTGTTTCAATGTTAGGCCATGAGGAATAAAGGCGACTAATTTCTTGTGGGCCTTAGAGTGCCAGGGGATGGACAGGTATGCCACATCTTTGTATGAGGGAGTCACCTCATTGATATTGGAGGGAGTAACCTCTTTTTGTTGTAGCGCGAGCGCAAGCTCTTCTTTCGAATAGTGCGCCTAAGGTTTAGGAACAACCTTATTAGGCGTCGAAGGTCCCTGTAGGCGGGAGGTTTGGCTGGTAGAGCCTTGTATCCTGCGGTTAGCAGTTTGTTTTCCTTTGTAGTTTGGGCGAAGGTGGTGACCCTTTGCTTGGGAAACCATGGGGGTTCCCCCGTGAGGAGGAGGAGGTCATTTTCCGTAAGAAATTCCCGTGTAAGAAAATCAGGTAAGGAGTTAGTTTCTCGGTATGTATTGAATAGTAAAATCGTAAACAGATAATTCAGCTTGCCATCTTGCAAAAATCTGTTTAGACACCGGGTTCGGGCGTCTTTTTCTATAATGGATTTGCAAGCTTGGCAATCTATCGTAAAAGAAACCTGTTGGTTTAGTAGATCATCTTGAAACTTAGAAATGCACTTTAGTATAGCAAACATTTCTTTTTAACAAGAGAATAGTTCTTACGGGTTGTATTTTCGGCCGCGAAACGATGATCGTACTAACCTGTTCATTTCCTTGTGCAGGGTTTTGCTTCAATATTTTCTCCGTATCCGAGGTCGAAGCATCTGTTTCTACTACTTTGTAGAGTAGTGGGTCTGCTAAAGAAAGGCATGGTAATGCTCTTACTTTGGCTTTCACGGTTTAATACCGCTTTTGTATGCTCGAAGACCATGGTATAGGTTTCTTCTTGAGTCTTGCATAAAGTAAATGAGTATCTCGTAGCGGATCTTTGTAATAATCGGCTACATAATTTAGTGCTCCAAGAAAGCGTTTAAATTTGTTTTTTTGTTTCGTAATTTCGTCGCGGGAAATTTTGAAGCAAATTCAATAGACCTTTGAAATGGTGTATGCGTATGTTGAGAAATAGTATGACCCAAAAAGCGAATTTCAGTTTGAAATAACTTCATTTTGGGTTCAGAGAGAACCAATCCATTTTGTAAAATTAAAGTTTTGAAGATTCGTAAATGCTTAAAATGTTGTTATATGGTTTGAGAGAACCAAAACATCATCGATGTATGATAAAAGGAATTCCGAATATGGAGTAAAAATAAAGTTCATGATATGTTGAAATTTTGAAGGGGCATTTTTCAAATCGAAAGGCATAACATTCCTTTCGAAGTGGCCGAAAGGGACTACAAAGGCAGTTTTGTATCTGTCTTCTGGTTTTACCTGAATTTGCCAGTAGCTAGATTTTAAATCAAATTTTGAAAAGACTTCTGCTTTAACAAGTCTATTCAGTAGGTCTCTTTTATTAGGTATGGGATACCTAATCCATTGGAGGACTTTATTGAGAGGTTTGTAATTGATGACTAACCTTGTTTTTTGGGTTCCTTTTCTCGCATTATTGTTGACATAAAAGGTCGTGCGACTCCACGGAGAGTAAGAGGTTTTAATGAGTCCTTTAGTCAAAAGGTCTTGTATCTCCTTTTGACATAATGCAAGGTATTCTCGCATTCATCGACAAGGTCTAGCCTTGGTTGGTATATCGGATTCTTTGAATCCTGCCTCAAATGGTAAGGATACCATGTGCTGTTTTCTATTCCAAAAGGCATTTGGAATATCACTACAGACATTCCTCAGCAGTTCTTGTTGTAGAACTTGTTTCTTCGTGAGAAAAGAGGGAATAGTTAAAGCTGCTTTTAACCGAGTAGTCGTGAGCTCGGTTTTGAGCGAGCATAGGTGATGTTCTTTTTCTTGTAGCAACTCAGAGGTGAGGGTGTTTAAATCCCTGGGAGCTGGTGCTGTAACAAAGGTAAACTGATAAGGAGTGCCAAGTTTATTAGAAATAATGGCTTCCTCAGTTACTAAAAAAGGTTTTATATTATGTAAGAAAGGTGTGCCAAGAATTATTTTGTGGGATAAATTCTTGACAATGACCGGCCGGTGTATGGACGAACATTTGTCCATTCATTTTATTCTGAACATACAAACCATGCTGTCTTGCCGGCGATTTTTAAGGAATCTCAGAGCGGATTTTAATGTTTCGTTGAGGGAGAAACATGTTGAGAAGGGATGACTCCTTCTCGATGGATTTAGGTGCGCTCCACTATCCACCAAAGCAATAAGGTTCTTAATGATTAAAGTATCTCCTACGACCAACGAGATGAATACATACCATTTGTGTTGGACCATACTTGTAATCATTTCTTTGTAAATATTGCTTTCGGTTGTGGGAGGTGACTTGAGGGGTAAGTTGTTCCTCAAGTGGTCCAGAACTTTCTCTTGTTGCGAAAAAAGATAATGATTGTGGAGTATTTTGTTCTTCTACTGCTTCAAGTCTTGAGACCAAGCCGAAGTAAGCTGCCTTTAAGGCTTGTATCTCTTGCTTACAAGTCTTAATCTCTGTTTGGAGATCAGGATATTTTTTTGTTATTTGTTGTTGATGTCATTGGAATAGATTAGACATCGTATAATATTTGTCACAATATTTTGGAGTGTCTTGCTTTCCTTTAAGCAGAGAGTCCAAAATTAATTCTTTGTCCTTCTGATTTGTCAGGTTTTCTAGTAAGGTAGACAAATCGGTGGAAGAGATCATGTTTAGAAAGGTAGTCATTCTGAACATAGCTTCTAGTTGGTCTAATTGTAGATCCTTAACGTCTTCGGTTTCAGAAGAAGTAGGGGAAGAGGATCTGGAAGAAATAAGAGGTTCACAGAATTCTTGCTCGGATTCTAAAGCAGTATTGTTTTCTTCGGTTTCAGAAAGTACTTGTAAGACTTTCTGTTTTGACAGTTCATCAATTTGTAGTTCTTGAATCTTTTGCTTTTGTTTTGCATAGCAAGTTTTAGCGTAGTGTCCAGTGCGTCCGCACTTATAACACTTAATAGTTGAGGCAGACTGTTTTTTCTGGCATGAATTTGAACTGGGTTTAGTTTCCCTTTTTGTGCTCCTGCCTTGATCCTTGGGGAAGGAGGATGGCTTCGAGGGAGTGTTCCTGAAAAAGGGTTTTTTATAGGGTCTCGTACTTTTTTTGCATTTTGAGCAATCCTGTTCAGGTAAATTTTCATAGGCGAATTACTAGCAGAAGGTTCCTAATGTTTTTTGAGATATTTGATCTTGCTTAAGTTGCTTCTTAAGACGAAGATCATTACAAAGGAGAAGACCTTGCCTAGTGCAGGCCGTTTGTAATTGACCGTAATGAAGACTATTCCAATTTATTTCTTCATTAGGGCCAGGTCGTAACATCTCTTTGACTTCCAGTAAGGATTAGCAGCATCTGCTAAGGTCATTACTCTACTTCTAAAAGTAGAGATGTACCAGTGTAGATCTGTAAGGGTTTTACATCTAAGGTGATGTAGCAGATACATGGTAGTTTCTGCCTGTCGTTGAGGATCGACAGCGAACATAGCCATGATCCGAAGACAAAAAGTTCGGCTACGATTCATCAGAGATGGGGTTTCCTTCATTATCGAGTAAAGTATCACCCGATTCATCAATTTTAACAGCATAAGAGATTTCATGCCTGTTATCTTCTGATAAGTAATGGTACCACCATCCGCATGCATCGCTTTGTAAGTTCGGCCACGATTTGGTTTACAACCTGTGCTTCAGGTACACCTTTAGCTCGACATACATTGCAATAAATGAACATTACGTGTAGGGTATCTACTACACCTTTAGGGGATTCATGGTCTATGTTCCATTAAGTAAATGGTTCTTGCGTCATAACTGTTGGTCATGACGAAAGGATTCTCTGGTTTGAGTGTATGTCAAGCGGAGGAGGCCTAGACTGTTTAAGTTTTTTTCTCTTGCCATTTAGTGGCAATTTTCGAAGTTTGTTTGTAATGGAACTTTTGAAAAGGTTTGGAGAATCGAGTAATGGTACTTTACGAGTTTTTCCCAGTTTTTCAAGTAAGAGTTTGAGAAGTTCGATTTGCTCTCACAGTCCGTTGGTGGTAGCCTTAGAACGGTGGTTGATGATATGATAAACTTCGTTTGATTATTGCATTAGGTATTCGCCTTTGAAGTCGATGCCGTTTGTTGAAAACTTCTTGTGACTTAAAGTCACGATCTTGGTTTTCAAGTGTTGAAGCTATTTTCCTATGGCTTCGGGGTAAGGTTTGTAAAATTGTTTTGCCTTATTACCCGATTTCTTGTTTGAAGTATTTCTAGGGTCTTTGGGAGTCTTTGGAGGTGACTTCTACAGGAGAGGCTACGGCGATTGAAGCCTTTGGCTTTCCTTGTATGGTAAGGGCGTCTTTTGGTGGAAATACTGCTTTGACTACTGTTCCTGTACTTAGTTGCCATTCCTGTTCTAAGGTAGTCAAATACTTTGTACAAGATTCAGTAAATTTTGTGAGAAACCAAGGAATAAAATAGAAAGCATATCTCTTTCCAACTAGATCAGTGTAGTACCAATCTTTGATGTACTGTAAATCATCTGTAGTAAATGTTGCAAAATACCAGTCACGGAACCATTTGTTCGTGCTTTTGCGAATTCATTCGCTAATAAAAAAACGAAGTGGTTGTGCGAATTGAAGTTCTTCGACATTAATCATTAAAGGTCATTCCCAAAGAAGGCACGGGATTGTAGACGGTGGGATTTTCCCCGTGGATGCGTGTCTGGTCGGCCATCTCGTGAGTAAACCGAGAAGAGGATTACGATCTGGGAATCGAAGCTTGCGATTTTCTTAGGAGGTGATTAGAGGTATTTTTAAGCCTAATGTTTGGGGCGAAGACTACTTCTACGTTTCCTTCGCATCCTGAATTATTTGTTCCACTTCCCTATTATCGAGAGGGCGTGGGGCGTTGGCTTCGTAATTTGCCAAGAGGAAGGAAAAGAGATCTCATCCATTTTTAGGTACGAGGAATGACTGTTTTTGTTATTTGTTCATTATATTCTATGAGAGTAGTTTTACCCCCGGCAGAGGCTATCTTTTCTTTAGAGGTTAAAGTGTTTAACACTCTATAGTAAATTCGGTAAATACTTGATAATAGTCTCGATTCAGGCAGAAAGTCATAATTATGAGTTCGGAGGTTGAGACTCATGGCTTTCAGAAGATGGGGATCTGAAAGAGAAAGGGCTAAGTCGGGGTATATATTAAAATAGACAGGACCGTTTGTTAAACTGGTCTCCATAACTCCCATAAGAGAATTGGCCCAATTAAGGCATCTGGCGTCACGTAATGCGACTAACATAGATGTGTCTAATCCTTTAATGGTGAGTGGTTTAAGGGCCACTTGAACACATCCTATGTGAATAAACTTGTATTTTTCCCGAAAGGGATACATATCCTTCTCTGTAAGAAGTTCAATTGTTTGTTCAGTGTCTTCTATAGCAAGTGATTGCTCTAGAGTTTTTACAACATGAGACCTTGCTAGGGCAAATGATCTTATGTTATAAATTTGCCTAGTAGGGATTTTAGGAATGGACCAGTTGGTAAGGTCCTGCACATCGACGGCGTATTCGTCGAGGGCGACGTTCTTGCTACGGTTGGTAGCAGACGAGAGTCGTGATCTTAGCATAACGTGCTAGAGCCGGTGAGAGTGATTCATATTTCTCATGTACTTAATTAGTACTATATTGTTCCTAAGATATTCTTATTATAGGTATATCAAAACATTATGATCAAATAAAGAGTTCTGTCCAGTTCAAGACTCTGCCAGATTAGGCTCACTACCACTAAGGTAGATCAACACCGCTAGGCATACACCCCCTACCCCGCCTCTATGGGCCTTATGGGATTTCGTGGGCAACCTCGAAGTGATTCCCCTTGAATAGGAACACGAGTCTTGAACAAGTAAGAACTAAGTATTTGTTCATATTGATCAATTTGACTATAATAACGATATCAAAAGAACAGTATATCGCTAATATGATTACATGGGATTTATGAATCCTCTCTCAGGTGTTTAGCCAGTCATGGCTCTGATACCAGGACAGAGTGGGATCAAGAAAAAAAGACGAAATGCAATAAGACGAAAAATAAGACGATTAAAGATGCAATCCAAACTTTATTTATAAAAGAAAACTTATAACAGAAGGGACTTACAAGAGATACACCAAGGTAAGCGAGAGACTTCAAAAACTAAACTTCAGAAGGATGCTGTCTAACTAAGGGGGTGGTCTCCTTTTATAGTAGAAGGAGGATCCGGACCCGAATACAAATATCAAACATAATTTGCCGGTAAAGGCAATAAGTCCAAAACCAGGGGATACCGGGGCCCGGTGGTTTCAGGTAAAAAGCGAAAAGGAGTTGGCGGCGTCACTCTTCTAGAAAAGGCATGCCCGGTGGTGGTAGGCCGTTTCTGGCTTCTTTGAGATGTCTTGTCATTCTCTTCCATCGTAACCACATGTAGTTTGGATAATACGTGACCTTGCGGACTGTGGATGGAAATGGGTCCAGGTCTTCTGGGACAACATTTGTTTTTTCGATCCAGTTGGCATATATAGGACTGATATCTCTAAGTTTTCGCTTCATTCGTTTTATGTGGAAAAGAAAAAAGCGGTCTTCAAATCATTTTTGAAAAGTCTCTGTTGGAGTAGCCGGGTGAGGCCAAGGGGTGATTGGCCGGCCAAAGCCCGTCTGGCCATCTCTGCCATGGGCGATTATTCATGTTCTTCTTCGTAAGGGTCTTGAGACTCTTGGTAGAAGTCTTCCTTGTCGCTACCCTTTGGTGAAGCGGGTGGTGCCAATACAACCAGTTGATTGGAAAACATGCGAGCTACGTTAGACATAACCCGTAAGTGGACATATTGAAAAATCTCTTCCTCAGTGGCTTGAGGGTTTCTGCGAACGAACTGAGCCTTGAGTTTTCGAGGATCGTAGTTAGTAGATCCCATTCTTGCTCTAGAGGTGGTGGTAGTTGCTTCCACTCTTCAATCTCGGCTTTGATTGCGGCTCTTAGCGTTATCGTATACTTTTGAATGAACAAAGTCTTCGCCATCGTTGGATCTCGTATGTTCGCCGGATAGCGGGAGTATTGTCGCAAGAACTATTTTCTTCCCTGAGACTTTGCCATATCCGGGGAATTTGAACCGAATGAAGAAGGTTGCTTCGACTGGGTTTGTATCTGGTCGATGGATTGGCTTTGGGTAAGCGCCAGGGTGGAGTTCACACCATTCCTTAAAAGAGTACGTAAGAGTTGGCTACGGGGTCATCGAAGATACAGATTCCCCCATCGAAGACCACCAATGGTAAAACCAAGTGGGCAGAGAGGCATTGTGGAGGACCGAAGGGCGAAATTGGAAGTAAAAAGGTATGGTTTGAGAGGTGTTGTTAAAATAAAAAGAGTGGGAGAACGCGTCAACGTAATCCCAATAGGTATAGGATTGAGGGCCTGACGTGGGAGTAGTGAATGTAAGAGGATGATTGGGACTAGTGGGCCACTCATAAGGTAAGAGAATGCGATCAACAAACACTTGGGTGCGGAGAACCTCGGTGTGAGGTTTCTTCTGGTTGATTAAGACATGGTGACAGTGTAAGATCTACTGGTAGTAGGCCAGAGATTTTCCTTGTCTTTGGGGGAATTGGTAAGTTCCGCCCAAGGTTTGATATGCTAATTGCCATGCAGGTTGTTTCTATGCTAGGCCATGAGGAAGAAAGGCGACTAGGTCCTTGTGGGCCTTAGCATGCCAGGGGATGGACAGGTATGTCACATCCTTGTATGAGGGAGTAACCTCAATACTAGTGGAGGGAGTAACCTCCTTTTGTTGTAGCGCGTGCGCAAGTTCTTCTTTTGAGTAGAGCGCCAATGGTTTAGGAACAATCTTATTAGGCGTCGAAGGTCCCTGTAGTCGGGAAGTTTGGCTGGTAGAGCCTTGTATCCTGCGGTTAGCAGTTTGTTTTCCTTTGTATTTTGGCGAAGGTAGTGACCCTTTTGCCAGAATCCATGGGGGGTCCCCCTGTGAAGAGGAAGAGGTCATTTTCCTGTAAGAAATTCCCATGTAAGGAAATCAGGTAAGGAGTTAGTCTCTCCAGGTATGTATTGAATAGTAAAATCATAAACAGATAATTCAGCTTGCCATCACGCAAATATCTGTTTAGACACCAAGTTCTGAACGTCCTTTTGTATAATGGACTTGCAGGCTTTGCAATCTATTCGTAAGAGAAACTGTTGGTTAAGTAAATCGTCTTGAAACTTGGAAATGCACTTTAGTATAGGAAGCATTTCTTTTTTTATGATAGAGTAGTTCTTACGGGTTGTATTCTAGAAGCCGAACGATGATCGCACTAACCTGTTCATTGCCTTGTAAGGGCTTTTGCTTCAATATTCCTTCAGAGAGGAGGTCAGAAGCATCCGTCTCTACTACTTTGTAAAGTAGTGGGTCAGCCAAAGATAGGCATGGTAATGTTTTTACTTTGGCTTTGACGGTTTTTACTGCTTTAGTATGCTCAGAAGACCATGGTATAGGTTTCTTCTTGAGCCTAGCATAAAGTAAATGAGTATCAGTAGCCAGATCTTTGTAATAATCGACTACGTATTTAGTGCTCCCATAAAGCGTTGGAGCTGTTTTTGCTCTATAATTTCATCAGGGAATTTTGAGGCAAACTCAATAAACCTTTGGAATAGTGTATAAGTGTGTTGTGAAATGGTGTGACCCAAAAATCGTATTTCTGTTTAAAATAATTTTATTTTGGGTTCTGAAAGAACTAAACCATTTGTCAAAATTAAGGTTTTGAAAATGCGTAAGTGTTTAAAATGTTGTTCTATGTTTTGAGAAAAAACCAAAACATCATCAATGTATGATAAAAGAAACTCAGAGTATGGAGTAAAAATATCGTTCATGATATGCTGAAATTCTGAAGGGGCATTTTTCAAACCAAAAGGCATAACATTCCATTCGTAGTGACTGAATGGGACCAATGGCGATTTTGTATCGTCTTACGGTTTTATCCGGATTTGCCGATTACCTAGATTTTAAATCAAATTTTGAAAAGACTTACGCTTTAACAAGTCTATTAAGTAGGTCTCGTTTATTAGGTATGGGGTACCTAATCCATTGTAGGACTTTATTTAGAGGTTTGTAATTGATTACTAACCTTGGTTTTTCCTCGTTCCTTTTTTTTGCATTATTGACATAAAAGGCCGCATGACTCCAAGGAGAGTAAGAGGTTTTAATAAGACCTTTAGTCAAAAGGTCTTGTATCTCTTTTGACATAATGCAAGGTATTCTCGCATTCATCCGACAGTGGTCTAGCCTTGGTGGGTATATCGGTTTCTTTGAACCCGGCTCATAGGGTAAGGACATCATGTCGCTTTCTATTCCAAAAGGCATTTGGAATATCGCTTCTGAACATCCCTCAAAGCAACTCTTGTTGTAGAGCTTGTTTCTTTTCTAGAAAAGAGGGAGTGGTTAAAGTTGCTTTTAACCGAAAGTAGTCGTGAGCTTCGGTTTTAAGAGAACGTAGGTGATGTTTTTTTTTCTTGTAGCAACTTCGGATGTGAGAGTGTTTAGAGCCACAGGTCGGGTCTTTGTAACAAAAGTAAACCGATAAGGAGTGCCAAGTCTATTGGAAATAATGGCTTCCTCAATAACTAAAAAAGGTTTTATATTATGTAAAAGGGTGTGCCAAGAATTATTTTGTGGGATAAATTCTTGACAATGACTATTGGTGTATGGACAAACATTTGTCCATTCATTTTGTTACGAACATACAAACCGGCCCTGTCTTGCCGGTGATATTTAAGGAATCTCCGGTAGCTAATTTTAATGTTTACGTTGAGGGAGCAACATGTTGAGAAGGAATGGCCTTTCGGATGCACGGTTTAAGTCCGGCCCCACTATCCACCAAAGCAATAAGGTTTTTAATGATTAAAGTATATCTCCTGCAGACCAAAGAGATGAATACATACCATTTATGTTGGACCATACTTGTAATCATCTGGCTGTTAATATTGCTCGGTTGTGGAGGTTAGTTGAGGTGTAGTCACGTTCCTCAAGTGGTCCGTAACTTTCTCCCGCAAAGAAAGATAATGATTGTGAAGTATTTTGTTGTTCTTCCTTTGCTTCAAGTCCGGTGACCAATCGAAGTAAGTAAGCTGCCTTTAAGGCTTGTATCTCTTGCTTACAAGTCTTAATCTCGGTTTGGAGATCGGGTAGCCTCTTTTTTTTTTTGTTTGTTGTTGATGTCGTTGAAATAGATTAGACATCATTATAATACTTGTCACAGTATTTTGGAGTGTCTTGCTTTCCTTTTAGCAGTGATTCTAAAATCAATTCTTTGTCCTTTTGATTTGTCAAACTCTCTAGTAAAGTAGACAAATCGTTGGAAGATATCATGTTCAGAGAAGTAGTCATCCTGAACATGGCTTCTAGCTGGTCTAGCTGTGGATCCTTTACTTGTTCTGTTTCTGAAGAAGTAGGAGATCTTGCCTAGTGCAGGCAGTTTGTAATTGACCATAATGAAGACTATTCCAGTTTATTTCTTCATTAGGTCCAGGTCGTAATATGTCCTTAACTTTCATAGCAAATTGGGTAGGTAACCCTTCTATGAAGCGCCGCTTCAAGAAGGATTAGCAAAGATCGCCAAAGTCATTACTCTACTTCTAAAAGTAGAGATATACCAGTATAGATCCGTAAGGGTTCTACATCTGAGGTGATGTAGCAGAAACATTAGGGACTTTCTGTCAGCAATTCGCTTATGATAACTTACCTGAACAGGAATGGTGTGAACTCCACCCGGCGCTTACCCAAAGCCAATCCACTAACCTGTATACAAACCAGGTCGAAGCAACCGATATACCCACCAAGGCTAGACCCTGTCAGATGAATGCATAATACCTTGCATTATGTCAAAAAGAGATACAAGACCTTTTGACTAAAGGTTTTATTAAAGCCTCTTACTCTCCTTGGAGCTGTACGGCCTTTTATGTCAATAATGAAGCTGAAAAGGAATGAGAAAAAC
Source organism: Aristolochia fimbriata (assembly GCA_019845555.1). Classification (NCBI taxonomy): domain Eukaryota; kingdom Viridiplantae; phylum Streptophyta; class Magnoliopsida; order Piperales; family Aristolochiaceae; genus Aristolochia; species Aristolochia fimbriata. Next base: position 9,867,798 of record CM034081.1, read on the forward strand.
CAAGGTTAGTAATCAATTACAAACCTCTAACTAAAGTCCTACAATGGATTAGGTACCCCATACCTAATAAACGAGACCCTCTTGAATAGACTTGTTAAAGTAGAAGTCTTTTCAAAATTTGATTTAAAAACTGGTAATCGGCAAATCCGGATAAAACCGTAAGACATATATAAAAACCGCCTTCGTGGTCCCTTTCGGTCACTCTGAATAGAATGTTATGCCTTTTGGTTTGAAAAATGCCTCTTCGAATTTCAGCATATCATGAACGATATTTTTACTCCATACTCGAAGTTTCTTTTATCATACATTGATGATGTTTTGGTTTTTTCTCAAAACATAGAACAACATTTCAAACACTTTACGATTTTCAAAACCTTAATTTTGACAAATGGTTTAGTTCTTTTCGAGAACCCAAAATGAAATTATTTCAAACGTAAATAACGATTTTGGGTCACACCATTTCACAACACACTTATACACTATTCCAAAGGTTTATTGAGTTTGCCTCAAAATTCCCCGATGAAATTATAGAGCAAAAACAGCTCCAACGCTTCGGGAGCACTAAATACGTAGTCGATTATTACAAAGATCTGGCTACTGATACTCATTTACTTTATGCTAGGCTCAAGAAGAAACCTATACCATGGTCTTCTGAGCATGCTAAAGCAGTAAAAATCGTCAAAGCCAAAGTAAAAGCATTACCATGCCTATCTTTGGCTGACCCACTACTTTACAAAGTAGTAGAGACGGATGCTTCTAACCTCGGCTACGTTGAAGCAAAAGCCCTTACAAGGCAATGAACAGTTGGTACGATACTGTTCTGGCTTCTGGAATACAACCCAGAAGAACTACTCTACTGTTAAAAAAGAAATGCTTGCTATACTAAAGTGCATTTCCAAGTTTCAAGACGATTTACTCAACCAACAGTTTCTCTTACGAATAGACTGCCAAGCCTGCAAGTCCATTATACAAAAGGACGTTCAGAACTTGGTGTCTAAACATATATTTGCGCGATGGCAAGCTGAATTATCTGTTTATGATTGTACTATTCAATACATACCTGGAGAGACTAACTCCTTACCTGATTTCCTTACACGGGAATTTCTTACAGGAAAATGACCTCCTCCTCCTCACAGGGGGACCCCCCATGGATTCTGGCAAAAGGGTCACCACCTTCGCCAAAATACAAAGGAAAACAAACTGCTAACCGCAGGATCCAAGGCTCTACCAGCCAAACTTCCCGACTACAGGGACCTTCGACGCCTAATAAGGTTGTTCCTAAACCATTGACGCTCTACTCAAAAGAAGAACTTGCGCACGCGCTACAACAAAAGGAGGTTACTTCCTCCACTAGTATTGAGGTTACTCCCTCATACAAGGATGTTGCATACCTGTCCATCCCCTGGCATGCTAAGGCCCACAAGGACCTAGTCGCCTTTCTTCCTCATGGCCTAGCATTGAAATAACCTGCATGGCAATTAGCATATCAAACCTTGGGCGAAACTTACCAATTCTCCCAAAGACAAGGAAAATCTCTGGCCTACTACCAGCAGATCTTACGCTGTCACCATGTCTTAATCAACCAGAAGAAACCTCACACCGAGGTTCTCCGCACCCAAGTGTTTGTTGATCGCATTCTCTTACCTTATGAGTGGCCCACTAGTCCCAATCATCCTCTTACATTCACTACTCCCACGTCAGGCCCTCAATCCTATACCTATTGGGATTACGTTGACGCATTCTCCCACTCTTTTTATTTTAACAACACCTCTTGAAACCATACCTTTTACTTCCAATTTCGCCCTTCTGTCCTCCACAATGCCTCTCTGTCCACTTGGTTTTGCCATTGGTGGTCTTCGATGGGGGGAGAATCTGTATCTTCGATGACCCCAGTAGCCAACTCTTACGTACTCTTTTTAAGGAATGGTGTGAACTCCACCCGACGCTTACCCAAAGCCAATCCACTGACCTGTATACAAACTAGGTCGAAGCAACCTTCTTCATTCGGTTCGAAATTCCCTGGATATGGCAAAGTCTGTGGGAAGAAAATAGTTCTTGCGACAATACTCCTGCTATCTGGCGAACATACGAGATCCAACGATGGCATCACTTTGTTCATACAAAATTATACGATAACGCAATAGCCGCTATCAAAGCTGAGATTGAAGAGTGGAAGCAACTACCACCACCTCTAGAGCAAGAATGGGATCTACTAACTACAGATCCTGAGAAACTCAAGGCTCAGTTCGTTCGCAGAAACCCTCAAGCCATTGAGGAAGAGATTTTTTAATATGTCCACTTACGGGTTATGTCTAACGTAGCTCGCATGTTTCCCAATCAACAGGTTGCATTGGCACCACCCGCATCACCAAAGGGTAGCGACAAGGAATACTTCTACCAAGAGTCTCAAGACCCTTACGAAGAAGAACATGAATAATCGCCCATGGCAGAGATGGCCAGACGGGCTTTGGCCGGCCAATCACCCCTTGGCCTCACCAGCTACTCCAACAGAGACTTTTCAAAAACGATTTGAAGACCGCTTTTTTGCTTTTTCACATAAAACGAATGAAGCGAGAACTTAGAGAAATCAGTCCTATATATGCCGACTGGATCGAACAAACAAATGTTGTGCCAGAAGACCTGGACCCATTTTCATCCACGGTCCACAGTATCACGTATTATCCAAACTACATGTGGTTACGATGGAAGAGAATGACAAGACATCTCAAAGAAGCCAGAAACGGCCTACCACCACCTGGCATGCCTTTTCTAGAAGAGTGACGTCAGCAACTCCTTTCTGCTTTTACAAAACCACTGGCTCCCCTGGTATCCGTCCCTGGTTTTCGGACTTATAGCCTCTACCGACAAATTATGTTTTATATTTGTATTCAGGTCCGGATCCTCCTTCTACTATAAAAGGAGACCACCCCCTTAGTTAGACATCATCCTTCTGAAGTTTAGTTTTTGAAGTCTCTCGCTTACCTTGGTGTATCTCCTGTAAGTCCCTTCTGTTGTAAGTTTTCTTTTATAAATAAAGTTTGGATTGCATCTTTAATCGTCTTATTTTTTGTCTTATTGCATTTCGTCTTTTTTTTCTTGATCCCACTCTGTCCTGGTATCAGAGCCATGACTGGCTTAACACCTGAGAGAGGATTCATAAATCCCATGTAATCATATTAGCGATATATTGTTCTTTTGATATCGTTATTATAGTCAAATTGATCAATATGAACAAATACTTAGTTCTTACTTGTTCAAGACTCGTGTTCCTATTCAATAGGAATCACTGAGAGGTTGCCCACGGAAATCCCATAAGGCCCAAAGAGGCATGGTAGGGTGTATGCCTAGCAGTGTTGATCTACCTTAGTGGTAGTGAGCCCTAATCTGGCAGAGAGTCTTGAACCGACAGAATTTTTTTATTTGAGCATAATGTTTTGATATACCTATAATAAGAATATCTTAGGAACAATATAGTACTAATTAAGTACATGAGAAATATGAATCACTCTCACCGCTCTAGCACGTTATGCTAAGATCACGACTCTTGTCCGCTACCAACCGTAGCAAGAACGCCGCCCGATTTAATATGCCGTCGATGTGCGCGGGGACCTCACCAACCGGTCTATTCCTAAAATCCCTACAAGGCAAATTTACAACATAGGATCCTTTGCCCTAGCATGGTCTCATGTTGTAAAACTCTAGAGCAATCACTTGCTATAGAAGATACTTGAACAAACAATTGAACTTCTTCTGAGAGAGAAGGATATATATCCCTTTCGGGAAAAATACAAGTTTATTCACATAGGATGTGTTCAAGTGGCCCTCAAACCACTCACCATTAAAGGATTAGACACATCCATGTTAGTCGATTACGCGATGCCCAATGCCTTAACGGGTAAATTCCCTCATGGGAGTTATGGAAACCGGTTTGACAAACGGTCCCTGTCTACTTTAATATTTACCCGGACTTAGCCCTTTCCCTTTCGGATCCACACCTTTCAAAGCTTTGAGTCTAAATCTCAGAACTCATAATTACGACTTTATGCCCGACCGAGACTATTACGGTAATTTATCAGATTTACTATAGAGCGTTAAACACCTTAACCTCTAAAGTAAAAATAGCCTCCGCTGTGGGTAAAACTACTCTCATAGAATATAATGAACTGTCAACAAAAAAAGCGGTCATTCCTCGCGACCCTAAAATGGGATGAGATCTCTTTTCCTTCCACCTGGCAAATTACAGAAGCCACTGCCCCACGCCCTCTAGATAATAGAGAGGTGGAACAGATAATTCAAGATGCAGAAGGAAACGTTGAAATAGTCTTCGCTCCAAATATAAGGCCAAAAATACCTCTGATAACATATGGAAGAAAGTCGTCAAGCTCGATTCCGGCATCAGAATCTTCATCTCAGTTTACTCCTGAGATGGGCGATCTTTACACAGATCTCTTTGGGAAATCCCCCAACGTATACAATCTCGGGCCTTCTTAGGAATGACCTTTAATGATTAAGGTGAAGAACTTCGACGGACAACCACACGTGTCTTATTAGCTTAATGAATTCGGTAAAAGCACGAACAAATGGTTCGAGGACCGGTATTTTGCCATATTTAATACGGATGATTTACAATACATCAAAGACCGGTACTACAACCGACCGATTGGGAAGGAATATGCTTTCTATTTCATTCCTTGGTTTCTCACCAAATTTATGAATCTTGTACCAAGTACTTGACTACCTTGGAACAGAATGGCAACTAAGCACGTGAACAGGTTGTCAAAGTAGTATTTCCACCAAAGGACGCCCTTACCATACAAGGTAAGTCAAAGGCCTCAATTGTCGTAGCTTTGTCCCCGTAGAAGTCACCTCCGGCTCCAAGCACCCCGGAAATACTTCAAACAAGAAATCGTAATAAGGCAAAACAATTTTACAAACCTTACCCTTGAAGCCATAGGAAAAAGCGGCTTCAACACTTGAAACCAAGATCGCGGACTTTAAGTCACAAGAAGTTTTCAGCCTAACTAAGCATCAACTTCAAAAGCGGTAATACCCACAAGAGTAACTAAACGAAGCCTATCATATCTTGATCAACCAACCTGTTCTAAAGCTACCACTAACAGATCGAGCAAAGCGGCGGTCGAACTTCTAAAACTCTTACTTGAAAACGGGAAAAACTCGGTAAGTACCATTATCGATTTTCCAGCTTTTTCAAGAGTTCCATTACAAGTTTAACTTCAGAAATTGCCACTAAATGGCAAGAGAAAAAACCTAAGCAGATCTAGGCCTCCTCCGTTTGACATACACTCGAACCAGAAAACCCTTTCGTCATGACCAACAGTTATGACGCAAGAACTATTTTGAATGGAACATAGACCATGAGTCCCCTAAAGGTGTAGTTGATACCCTACAATGAATGTTTATTTATTGTAATGTTTGTCGAAGCTAAAGGTTTTACGAAGCACGGGTTGTAAACCAAATAGTAAATTTGGACTTCATCGGGCGATCTCTACGGATGGTGGTACCATTAGTTATCGGAAGATAATGTGCATGAAATCTCTTATCTTTGTTAAAATAGATGAATTGGGAGATACTCTACTCGATAACGAAGGACATCCCATCTCTCGATGCCTTCATGACCTTTTGTCTAAGGATTATGGCTATGTTCGCCGTAGATCCTCAACGACGTGTAGAAACTACCATGTATCTGCTACATCACCTCGGATGTAGAACCCTTACGGATCTATTGACGGTATATCTCTACTTTTAGAAGTAGAGTAATGACTTTGGCAGATCTTTGCTAATCCCATTGGAAGCAAATAGCTTCATAGAAGGGTTACCTACCCAATTTGCTATGAAAGTTAAGGACATGTTACGACACGGACCTAATGAAGAAATAAACTGGAATAGTCTTCATTATGGTCAATTACAAACCGCCCGCACTAGGCAAGGTCTCCTACTTTGTAATGATCTTCGACTTAAGAAACAACTTAAGCAAGATCAGATATCTCAAAAAACATTAGGTACTTTCTGTCAGCAATTCGCTTATGATAACTTACCTGAACAGGATTGCTCAAAGTGCAGGAGAAGTACTCAGCCCTATAAGAAACGATTTTCCAGGAGAATTCCGTCCAAGTCGCCCTCTTTCCCAAGGGAAAAAGGCAGCAGAGGCATAAAGAAAGAAACTAAACCTAGTTCCAGTTCCCGCCAGAAAGGTCAGTCTTCCACAACTGCTAAGTGTTATAAGTGCGGACGCACTGGACATTACGCCAGGACCTGTTTTGCAAAACAAAAACAAAAGGTTCAGGAGTTACAGATTGATGAGCAATCAAAACAGAAAGTATTACAATTACTTTCTGAAACCGAAGAGCAAAACACCTCTTCCGAATCAGAACAAGAGCACTGTGAACCTCTTGTTTCTTCTAGATCTTCTTCTCCTACTTCTTCAGAAACAGAACAAGTAAAGGATCCACAGCTAGACCAGCTAGAAGCCATGTTCAGGATGACTACTTCTCTGAACATGATATCTTCCAACGATTTGTCTACTTTACTAGAGAGTTTGACAAATAAAAAGGACAAAGAACTGATTTTAGAATCACTGCTAAAAGGAAAGCAAGACACTCCAAAATACTGTGACAAGTATTATACGATGTCTAATCTATTTCAACGACATCAACAAAAAACAAAAAAGAGGCGACCTGATCTCCAAACCGAGATTAAGACTTGTAAGCAAGAGATACAAGCCTTAAAAGCAGCTTACTTCGGATTGGTCACCAGACTTGAAGCAGTGGAAGAACAACAAAATACTCCACAATCATTATCTTTCTTTGCAGGAGAAAGTTCTGGACTACTTGAGGAACAGACTACACCTCAAGTAACCTCCACAACCGAGCAATATTTACAGCAGATGATTACAAGTATGGTCCAACATAAATGGTATGTATTCATCTCTTTGGCTGTAGGAGATACTTTAATCATTAAAAACCTTATTGCTTTGGTGGATAGTGGGGCGGACTTAAACCAAGATCCCAGAAGGCGTCATTCCTTCTCAACATGTTGCTCCCTCAACGTAAACATTAAAATCCGCCATCGAGATTCCTTAAAAATCGGCAAGGCAAGACAGACGGTTTGTATGTTCAGAACAAAATGAATGGACAAATGTTTGTCCATACACCAGCGATCATTGTCAAGAATTTATCCCACAAAATAATTCTTGGCACACCCTTTTGCATAATATAAAACCTTTTTTAGTTCTTGAGGAAGCCATTATTTCCAATAGACTTGGCACTCCTTATCGGGTTTACTTTTGTTACAAAGACCAAACACCTGGGATCTAAACACTCTCACATCTGAGTTGCTACAAGAAAAAGAACATCACCTATGTTCTCTTAAAACCGAGCTCACGACTACTCGGTTAAAAACAACTTTAACCACTCCCTCTTTTCTAGAAAAGAAACAAGCTCTACAACAAGAGTTGCTGAGGGATGAACTAATCCCACGAAGCTTGCACTTGAGAGGGAAAAACGGTATTTAGTTCACGAAATTGTCAAGTGATTGAATATCTTCTGATGGAGGGTACGAGATCCTCTTTGGTATTTTAATGCTTATTTTTTTTATAGCTTAATCAAATGACGTTGTACTCCCTTAGGACTCTTTCTAGTAGCCAAGGTATATCCCAATCTCTTATTCTCGGAAGTTTTTTTTAGAATAATTAAAAAAAAATAAAAAATTATAAAAATGACACTATTTTGAACTTATTTTTCAAAATATTACTATTCATCGTTTGATTGAGTTGGTCAAGTTTGACTAACTCGGTCAAACACTATGTAGGCGACACGCTGGCCTGCAGATGCCAGCGTGTCGTCGTATATTTTTTAAAGAAACCATATGTAAGCGGCATTCAAATGCCGCCTACATGAAGAAGCTCGAGGCGGCATTCAAAAGCCGCCTATTAAAACGCCGTCTCGTTTAAAAAAACGAGGCGGCTTTTAGATGCCACTTCTTTGACACTTAGCAAAAATTCAAGGTCTAAGGCATCGTGTTGGAGGCGGCATCTCGATGCCGCCTTTAGTTAAATAATGTAGGCGACATATAAAAGTCGGCTTTAGTTCAATTTTGAAGGCGGCATATAAAAGCCGCCTTTAGTTCAATTTCGAAGGCGACCTCCACTTTTTAAACTAAAGGCGGCATTTAAATGCCGCCTTTATTAAATTTTTTTGTTAATTTTTTGTTTTGTTTTTGATTTGTCTGTTTTTTAACCTGTAATTACCTGTTAACATCATAATCCAAAACAGATTACACTACATAACTGTAAAGTAATAAAACACATCTATCATGAAAAATAAATAAAAATTATATAAAATATAAGTAAACAAATTTGAATACATAAAAAATAACAAAAAACAACCAATATAAATTACAGAAACAATCATAAGGCAGAACTGGGCTCTGGTGCACCAATTGCCTTTTTTTGCCTTCTTGTATAAATCCTTCGAATAAGAGGGTGGCGGTTGGGCTCCTCCCCGGGCCGCTCAAGAGGTCGCTCAAGGGGCGGGCCAGTTCGTGGTCGGTGTCCGCCGGGTGGAAGATCGAGCACCGTAGGCTCCGGTATGGCTGGAACCTCGTCAGAGTCCTCGACACGAGTCGTCGTCTCAGCTGTAGGCCAACGCCTTGCACGACGTCGCCGTGGAGCTCTATCTCTGGCTGGCTCGACCATGTGAGAAGGCTCACCAGCATGTGACACATCTCCACCGACGATCGCTCCCTCCAAGAGTGGAAGACTGTGCAGGATCGACTGACAGTAGTGTCCAATCTCCAGCCAGTGTGGATCTGTTGATGATGGGTATAAGGCTGCCATATGGTTGACGCGCTCAACCACGTTCCTTACACAACCCAACTGCGAAAGAAAAACGTAAGTTAAAAATGTTAATAAAAAAATTATTATTTCACAAAGTTAAGTACGTGCCAATGCCTTCTCGGTATAACCTCTAGGATGGTATACCATGGCTGACTCGGTCGGTGGGGGTGATATGAATCGTCGAGTAGTCCCCAAATACTACCTCATATAATCACTGGGAGCATGTCTCGGGGTGTGTGTTCAGCTGCCCATAACAACAGACTCTGGCCGCGCCTCCCACCGAGTGATGTAATCACGGTGGTATAGCGCCCAATCTTCCCGAGCTCAGCCTTTTCGAGAGATGCGAGTAACATGCTCGACATCTTCCGGTGGAGTCATCTGCTCAAAATTATTAAATTAAACACTGAACAATAAATAGAAATTGAACTTGGGTGTTGTAATAATTACCTACTTCAACCCGAATTGTAACATCACTCGATCAGGAACATGCAGCTCGACGATCTCGAAGCAAATAAGAGGTGTCCTAGACAACCAGATACGTCTACTTTCAACGCAGATAGCAGGTAGACGCTGCATGAAATCGAGGTACCTAAGAAAAATATAATAATTATTACCGGGAACTTGCTAGGGTATGAATTGTCATTACTTGTTTGTTCAGTAAAGTAACTTACCCGATAGCTCATTTGGTGGTCCAACTCGTCTCAGATAGCACCAGGTTTTCACCAGGGTTTGTGGCATTCGTCCGTCGGACGTTCCACCTAAAAAACCAATATAAGTTAGTTACCCAAGATTTTATGGAAGTGTAAATAACGATTAAACTATATAGGTACATACCTGGAACCTAAAGGGCCACCCTGCAGCTCCGGTTCCTTTAGGAGTGTCAGACGTCCAATATGTAGACATTCCCACACCCACAACTGCAAAAATTATACTGATAAGTCTTATTCCTTCAAGTTGAACAATTTTTATGAAAGAAGAATCTACCTGCATAAGGGTGAGGCATCCAGCAATGCCGACAACTTTCGTGCGACACGCCTTCGCGAGTTCCCGGTAGAGGAAGGCTAGCGTGGCTGCTCCCCAGCTGTACCTCCCGGCTGCATCAAAATCCTTGAACAGTGTCAGGTATGCCATGTGAACTCCTCGGGCACTACCATCCGAGAATATTGTCGCACCCACTAGATAGAGGAGGTATGCACGCACGTGCTGCTGTATTACCAACTCAGTCGCATCGTCGGGACAATGAAAATTGGCCTCTAAGCCATGATAGTGACAGTCGACCCCCTTGAAAACTTCCAGGTGGAAGCTCGACCCCCAGAAAGACTCTGGCCAACTCCACCCAATCCCCCTGAGTTGACCCGGTCACAGCGTCTCCGTCGACACGTAATCCCAATAGGACAACCATGTCCTCTAATGTGATCCTCATCTCACCATACGCAAGGTGGAAGGTGTTCGTCTCGCTCCATCTCTCTACTAGTGTGGTAATCAGCGGTTTGTCCAGTCTCAACCACTGGACTCCGTGTAGTGCACCAAACCCCCGCGGCCTCTATATACGGCAACATCCGCCGTCCATGGGCCAATGTCAGAGAGTCCGGAAATGCTCAGTGCATTCCAGGCATCCAGGGTCCTGAACATGAGTGAGTCTTGTTAGTTTATATTTAAAACCTATGTTTAAAACCAAATATAATCACAAGTGCAAGAGTCCGCACTAACCTCCCCATGCCAGATGGCCTCGCTCCTATGGGAGTCCTGATCGTACAAAACGGCGTGTCTGCCATCATGACCTATAGGAAAAACAAAGTATGCATTAGCAAATTAAGTTAAATTAACCAACTGAAAACATGTCATTATACATTTTTTATAAACCAACAGAATACATTACCGACGCCTAGACCTCACACGGTAACTCTCTGCACTGCCAGAAGACGGGGCTTTACAAGCCCGTTTGTTATTACCGGGTTGCTTATAAATACTACACAAATATCGTCCTCTGTCGTCATCTCTCCAATCCATCTGATTCTGAATACGTGTCGACATTGGCCTACCTCGAGTCCTCTTCTCACCTGGTGGGAGTACCACTCGACTTTGCACCCAAGTACTTCTCCGTGTAGGCACATCAAACGCTCGTTCATACACCCGTGCGTTTGTAGATGCGTAATAGTACTCGGATGTCATCTGATGGAAGTCGTAATGTATTGCCCCACACACTGCAATAGCATGGATGCACGGAACCTGATAAATCTGGAATGACCGACAGGTACACTCCTTAAGCATGACGTTAACCTTGTGTTTGCTGGCCTAAAATATCCCATCACCATAAGCAACAATGTACACATGTCTGACATCATCCACGACAGTCCGTAAATGTGCGTCTACCGAAGGACAAAGATGGGTTGTAATCTGTGCAGCCTTTTCTCGCCTGTGTACAAACCATGCATTCATCCTATAGAATATCGCCGATGCTAGGGCCTGAACAGGTAAGCTCTGTGCCCGCTTCAATAGATAATTCACGCTCTCAGAGGAATTTGTCGTGAGCTTCCCAAACGACATATTCCCATCGTATGCAAGGGCCCATTGCTCAGGGTTCATACCCTCAGTCAACTCCGCTCTGGCTTCAGGACATGCTTCTTCAAGGTTTTGTATTGCATGATCGTAATGATCCACTGTTTCTGCACTCGCACACCTCCAGACCATCTTATCCAAGTCCTTGACACTGTACCGCTTCTTCAGATTGGCAATGATGTGTTGTATACAAAACTTGTGCCTATGGGGGCGTAGAAAGACATCTGCTACGACTCTGATGATACCACTATGACGGTCAGAGATGATGCACATCGAAGACCTCCCTCTAACCACCTGATGCGCCAAACATGCTATAAACCAAGTCCACGTATCGATGTTCTCTTTCTCTACAAGTGCAAAGACCAGGGGAAATAATCGGTTATCTCGATCAAACGACGTAGCTATCAACAGACAACTCTTGTACTTCTCGTACAAATGAGTCCCATCTATACTGATGAAGGGCCTACAAAACTTAAATCCATGGATAGCTGGTCCAAACGCCTAAAATGCCCTATCAAACCGCACAAAATTTCCGCGTGGCACATCATCATCTGTGGTTATCATCTTGTACTTAGTACCTCGGTTTGTGTCTTTAATTGCTTTAAAAAATTGAGGTAATAAGTTGTACGACTCTTCCCAGCCACCAAATTCAGCAACTAGTGTTTTGTTCCTTGCCCTCCATGCCCTGCTATAACTCACCTGAATATGATATTTGTCCTTCACCAACTGAATGATCTCATGCGGAGACAGAGTGAAACTTGTCCTCACGTTGGGCATAATGAGGTTACATATCACTCTGGAGGTGCACAACCGGTTGTCCATGCGCAGGTCGGCGTTCAAACACGTGTGTTCATCATTGCATCGTCTAATTTTTCACATGTTCAACTTCATAGTAAATGACGCGTATACGTGACATGGACACTGATCACCTGTGCAACGAACATAATAAACCGTCGGTCCCGATTTATGTACCTTGAACTGGACATGTTTACTGATACATTAGTCCTTCAAGTACATCACTAATGCGTCCTTAGTCATAAACCTCTGACCAACTCCAACACCGACGGGTGGGGGTACATTGTCATCATCTACGCTTGGAACCATTGTGTTCCTATATGTGACATCCATGTCCATCACTCCTATCCACGGATTGGGGTACGGTGCATCATTTTCCTCTAGAGGTGGGACTCTCATGGTAGGAAGGGGTAATTCAACATCTTCTTCTTCCTCAACTTTCTCTCTAACTGGATCCGGCCACGACTCCTCGCCACTAGAAATATCATTTGCGTTCTCACTTGGTTCCCTGAATTCAATTGTAACTTTATCAACAACTAATGCGAAACTGAAATTAAGTAAAACTTTAAACTAGGCTAAAGTGATAATTTTCACCTTTTTTCAGGGATGAATTCTACAATAGGTCTTTCAACTCTCTCATCCCCTTCGGCCGGAGCTTGCCCCCTGTATACCATAACAGCTCCTTCGCCGGTTCCACCCACATTTTCCAAACTTCTTCTACTATCCATTTCATAGGAGTAGGTATCCCGTTTCACAAATAACTCCAACATTGATTGGAACCCATGCTTCACCATGCCTAATCCGTTAACCAGTGACACGTCATCGAGTATGGGAGTGTACATCAACCGACCATTGCACATAAACTCAACCATATTGAAATGTGGTCCGTGTGTGGGTTCCCTCTAAGAACATTATACATCATAGTGCACAACGTATTAACCGAATACGTCGACTCAAGATATATAAGTCTGGTTGTCCCCCCGCTATAGCCGACCATATTACCGTGCTCAAATATAAATTCACCACCAAAATAACAACACGCAGGTACGACTGTCATCTTCAATTGAAATTAAGCAACAGACATTTAAATCACAACTCATCTCATACACCACACAACTTGGAATTAAAATTCTTCATGCAAAACCACTTCTTCGCGTAAGGTACTTATTCCAAGATCCACAACGCCTCTAGAAACTACAACGCCTCTAGAAACTACAACGCCTCTAGAAAACTACAACGCCTCATATACTAAATTAGCCTATAAAATCCTAAATTAGCCTAAACCCTCAATTAGCATAAAATATGACTGAATTACGATAAAAAATCCTTCATTAGCGTATAAAACCATAACTTAACATAAAATCGACATTACCATACAAATTCTCAAATTATCCCTTAAAAACCCTAAATAAGCATAAACTCCATTAATTACCATAAAAATCCCTAAAATAGTATTAAATTAAAATTAACATAAAAAACCCTAAATAAGCTTTAAAATGCCTAAATTAACATTAAAACCCTAAATTAGCAACAAAACCTCAAAATTAGCCTCAAAACCTTAAACCCTAAATACAAGAAACCCCAAATTTATGCAATACATGAAATTTAACCCTAAATCAACCAAAAAACATGAAATTCGTAGCATAATCATGGTTAATACACTACAATAGGAGCGATTTCAACTAAAAACATGCATAAAATCATCAAAACAACGTCCAAACAAATTTTAACTCACGAAAAATGAAAAAATAACTTGCTTTTACAACGAAAAGACGAAGATCCGCGGGAGAAATGCACGATTTGCAATCGCACAGCCTCCAATCGCTGATTTGCTGCTTCGATTCGGCAAAAATAGGGACGAAAGGAAGAGAGAAAAATGGTTTTTTTTGTGCGGTTCGATTTGGGAGAATAAAGGAAGAAGAGAAAGAAGAGGGTCAGGGGGGTTAAAAAAAAAGACAAGGTGGCATCGCAATGCCGCCTACACATAAGTTAGGCGGCATCGCGATGCTGCCTCCCGTGTTGTAGTCCTTCAGCTGAAAAATACGAATTTTTGCTAAGTCACGGATGAGGCGGCATTGAAATGCCGCCTCGCATTTTTAACAGTGGCGGCATTTTCATGCCGCCTCTTCCGGATTCGTTGGCGTAGGCGGCATTTAGAAGCCGCCTCGCGTTTTGGCGTAGGCAGCATTTTAAAGCCGCCTCGTTCGAATTTTTTTTTCTATAGGCGGCATTAAAATGCCGCCTACGGATTGCTCTTTTAAAAAAAATACGACGACACGTTGTCGCTGCTAGCCAGCGTGTCGCCTACATGCCAAGTTGGTCAAACTTGACCAACTCGGTCAAACGATAAATAGTGACATTTTGGCAAATAAGTTTGAAATAGTGTCATTTTTGTAATTTTTTATTTTTTTAAATTATTCTTAAAAATACTTCTTCTCGTATGTGCCACATGGTCTAATCTCTGCCACTGTCTCACCACTGTTACGTTAATTCGTTCTGGCTAATTAATGCTCATTATACTATTATCCCATAACTTTTTGTTTTGCTGCTATTATGTTAGTGTGTTCCCTTTTATAACTGCTCAGAATCCCTGGTCAAAGTTGGCCCTTGTCGTTTCATTGGCGTACTGGCAAGAGATTTTGTGGCTGCGGGTCCCTAGACCTTACTATTGTGTTGGACGTCGATGATGTTTTTTGTTTCTTAAATTGTTGCTATCTTGTGCTTTCTTCAGTCCATTATTTGGGCGAATAACATTGATGAGGATGAAGAAATTTAAACAAAGATATAGAATCAGGAAAATTGAAAAGAAGTATATAATAATCAGGAAAAAGGATAATTATTTTATGGCTACTTTCAAATATTTTTGTAGAGGCCTTTTTAACAAAAGATGGGAATGTATATTCAATTCCTTTTCAAAGTTTTATTACATAATTACCACCTGTAGGCTTTTACAAATTTTATCTCTCTTTTGAAACCAGGATGGACCAAAGAAGAAAAAATAAAAAATAAAAATAAGGTTAAATTTAAAAAGATTATTTGAAGATAATTTTTTTAGGGAATGATAATAGAAGATGAAGTTAAATCTCAAAAAATGTTGCCAAGGTTAAAAAATGGGAAGATGAGAATATAATATGAAGGAAAAATTTTTGAAAGAAGGTTACAAAATGGGATAATATCGAAAAAATAATTATGTTTAAACTGATTACAAAAATAGGAATATGAAGCAAAAACAAAGACGAAAATAATTTTTGAATAAGAGTGAAATGAAGGGTGAAGTTAAAAAGCATAAGAGAACATAACGAGATGACCCAGTGGCGTGCCCCCCACCACCGCTAGGAGATGGAGCCCGGATCCGCTGGCCAAAATGCGCGTGGCCAGCGCCAATCACGGGGCGAGCGTCGCACGGGTCCCATGTCTGGGCGCCCCATGATTGGCGTTGGCTACGCTGCATTTTGGCCAGCGGATCCGAGCTCAGGGAGATGGGTGACTTCCCTTAGTACCATTCTCTAGCAGTGGGCCGAGTATAAGATGATGAAGAGATGGGAGAGGCGAAGAGAGAGGAGGATTTCGTAGAAGAGGTAGTTGATGCGCCAGAATAGTGTGTAAAATGTGAGGAAGAGTAGACAGGAATATGCTACTATTTAGTCTAGGTGTTAGATGTATGTTTTTCTTTTTCTGTGAGGATCGTGGCTTAGACAATTTTGGATATATTGTTATATATGAACACTTGTTGTAAGTTTCCCTTGCAAGTAATGAAACCTGATGGTGTTCATTTTTTTTAAATGTGTAGTATGCTTTGGCCATCTACTTAATTTATTTGGTGTTTAATAAAATTGGTCTTACATCTTATTTTAATAAAAAGCATTGAACTCTTAAATTTTTTTTGTGTTTTCACCATCACATGCATGTTTGATTTTATGTCTAACACATGTTTCTGTTGATGGCTCTTATTGGATGGAACGTAGTACCTACATGGAGATTTTTTACTTCCTTTTTCATTTACATCATGATCTGCATTGGGGGACAATGTAGAATTTAAGTTTGAGGGAGAAGTGTCATGTTGCATATGTCTATCTTCCATTTTTTTAAAAAAAAATTATAAAATAATAGGTTAGGCATGATCACTTTGGGCTTTTCTAGCCACCCAATAAAACACCTTAGTAAACCTAGTTTGAGACGTTGATTTTTTCTCTTTGTTAGCTAGGTCGTCCTCTTGTTTCATATAACATATAACATATACCTCTAGGTGCATGGCCTAAGCTGAAAAGAGTTTTGGACTTTTGGGGTCTTGTTTTGTGCAAAGTTGAAGGGAATTATTTTAATAAAAGGAGAAAATGAAAAGAGGGTGGCATTTGTGAAAACCAAAGGAGCAGTGGCTAAT
This sequence comes from Aristolochia fimbriata, assembly GCA_019845555.1. Lineage (NCBI taxonomy): Eukaryota > Viridiplantae > Streptophyta > Magnoliopsida > Piperales > Aristolochiaceae > Aristolochia > Aristolochia fimbriata. Next base: position 9,884,387 of record CM034081.1, read on the forward strand.
TCAATGAAGTCTCGCGTCAAACGCTGAAGCTGGCTAATTATATCCTTCACTAAAGAGATATATTAAAACTAAAGGAGAAAAAGAAAAGAGACGGGAATTGGTTTCACAATGGTGTAAGTTCAAGTTTGTTAGAGAAACTTGGGTGAGGGCTCACTATAGAGGGTTGGGTTATGCATTTAGCCCCTTGTTTTAACTTGTCAACCTATTGTGTCTTAAACCTTATTACAACCCAAGAGAAAGTCCTAATGATCTTGTTATGGTCCTTGAGAAAGACTATGAGCGATCAATCGAGCAATTTGATTTTTCATTTCTTATATTGAATTGCATAGTTTCTTGTTAAAGGTACAAATGTTAAATTATTTGAAACCTACGTTTACAGACCGTTTACAGACCGTTGCTCAAGGACGATGGTATTTGATTACATGAATTTCAACTTTAATTAACATACCCAAAAGTGCCCTAATTTAATGCAATTTGCATTATTTGTGCTTTATTCTTGTTAGAACATGAAAGAATTATAAAGAGAGACAGCGAAAGAAATTCTAAGCAAATTGGATGAAAAATGACAGTTTTACCCATTTAGAAGCATTTTTCAAATGTCGACTAGATTATGGCACCAAAATGCTTCATGGCGCTCAATTTTTCACTAGGCCCTTAGAACTCCACCGGTGCCATATGACGCTCGTGACCTACAGAACGACGCACGTGCACGACGAGGACAGAGAAGGGGTATGTGCCTTGGTTCGTGACAACTTGGGCACCATGAAAATGCCCCTTTGCACCAGGAGGTGCAATGGACATGCAAGTGAAAATTGTTAGCAGGTTGGAGGCAAGATGACATGTATCACCTAAGTGAATTTGGGTGCCATGGGAGGAAGACTGGGCACCTTATGGTGTCGGTTCACTACCATGCCGCGGTGCTAGTCACCGCGCTGAGGTGCCCAGTAGGGCGTCGTTGCATGATAAATTGGTGCAACAACGTTCTCAAGCTAGCATCCCACCGAGGAAGAAGCTAGGTGTGGCACCCCTGTGTAGAAGTGTTTTGTGCTGAAAAATGTTTGGGCTCACAAAATGTGTCCGGAGCCATTTGGTGCTAGTTTGTTGTTAAGCGACTTTTAAGAGTTTTAGAAGCTAGGTGCAGGAAATCACTTGGCTTGTATGGTGCCCAGTCATTTTAGTGGAAAATTTGTAGTTTTTGGGCCTAACCCCTATTAATAGAAAGGGAGAAATCTCGAAAACTGGGAGCTTGAACGTCTTGGGCTTAGGAGCTTAGGAGGTTGAAGATGGATCCAAGAGGCAAGATCCAGGAGGTTGAAGACGTATTATTACTTAGATGTATTTAACTTTCATTTTATGAAGACCTATAGATTTATGCATTGTCTTGGGTCTTAGTAAATGGGACCCCCAGCCCAACCCAATTTGTTTCCCCACGAGGCAGGTATGGTTTTTTAAGCGAAACCTATCACAGGTCTGAGGCGTGGACGGGTTTAACCCAAAAACCCAACACAACCCATTTAAAACTTAAGTAAAATTAAAAAAATTTGAGAGTATATGTGAAAATATAAGTGTAAACCTAAAATTACCCTATCACAGGTCTCTCAATTAAGACGTTTTTCTTCCACTTCTCTTCTCCCTCTTCTCTTCTTCTTGTCCTTTTTTTCTTCTCTTTTCTTCCTCCAGTTAGTATCGACCACTCTCTCTACTAGTTTTCTTCCTTTTTTATTCTCTTTTTGTCCTACTACTCTCTTCTTTTTTTCCTCTCCTCTCATCTTCTTTTCTTACTTCTCTTCTCTTCTTTTCTTCCTCCTCTCACTCTCTTTCTTTTGTTTTTTTTTTGTTTAAATGGCAAATAAGAACTATGAGGATCCGAACGCAAGACCTCCCAGTATGGGACCATGAGCTACTGCCCTTCCTTTTTTTCTTCATTCTTTCCTTCTTCCTCTCTTCTCCCTCTTCCTCTTATTTTCTTCATTCTCTCTTTCTTCTTCTCTTCATTTTCCTCTCTTCCTTGTCCTCTCCCTCTTATTTTCTTCCTTCTCCTCTCATCGGCTCTCCCGGACCAGTTGACCAGCGGTCACTGAGTTTAACATAGAAATGTGATCGGTTGCAGTCCAAAGGGCACAAATTTGCTCCGCCCAAGGCGACGCCCAAAGAACCGCGGCGGGAAACGTAGCGCGCTGTGGGGCCCGCCACAAATTAAACGAAAGACAAGTTAAGGTCCCCCGTTAACAGACCCGTCAACCCCCCCCGCTCCCCTTTTGTATTTTTACCCAAAATCAAATTTTTAATCTTCCCACTTGCTTTCTGTTCTCCTGCGACCTGCGATTTCTTCTCCTGCGGCTCCTTCGACCTTCAGCTTCTTCACCTGGTCTTCCACGCTCCATTCTCCTTCGTTTTTTACCAGAGGCAAGACAGTCAACGAGGAGCGACCTTCAGCCTCTCTACCACGCTCCATTCTTCTTCGATTTCGACCAGAGGCAAGACAAGCAACCTCCCTCCCAGACCTTGCTCCCAAACCTCCAAACCCTCCCTCCCAGACCTCCAAACCCTCGCTCCCAGACCTCCAAACCCTCGCTCCCAGACCTCCAAACCCTCGCTCCCAGACCTCCAAACCCTTGCTCCCAGACCTTCAAACCCTCGCTCCCAGACCTCCAAACCCTCCCTCCCAGACCTTCGACCCCTCTCTCTCCCGGACAAAAGTCGCACAAAAGCCACTGCTTCTTCTCAGGTTTGTGTTATTTTGATAAGTTTGAGTCTTGTTCTGTTTTAACGAGATTATCTATGTCTTAGCATGCTGTGTACATTTTTGTATATAACTTTTTGATAAAGTCTATTTACCTTAACACCCGTAAGTAATGGTTGTCTATGTTTTAATTTTGCATTTTACCGGATGGGTTTGAATTGGATTTTAAAAATTAAGTTTATGTTCAAACTGGTATCCATGTTAACTTTGTGTATTTTTTAAAATTTTTTTTCCAAACTCTTTTATTTTTTTCTTGCTGTAATTCATTGCCTGAGTTGCCCTGATCAACTAGATTGTGTCTCCATTGGTTTTGATGAAGTTCTTGCAAATTGAAAATGTTGCTTAATTCTCTCCAAAAAAATAATTTTAATTTTTTGTTATATTGTCTTTTATTTTGATAATCTTTTTATTGTATAAGATATGTTATTTTTTCAAAAGTTAGATTCCTTAATTTTACTATTGTCTTCCAAATAATTTATTGTTCTATTCCTCAATTAAATATTTATTCCTTTTGATTTACTTTTTAATTTTATTTTCATTTAATTCTTCTCTTCCTAATGATTTAAATCTTCTCAATTTTTTATTTACAGATGGAGACATTACCCATATCTGTTAGGACCAGGTGTACCTCAGGCCAGTTTGCAAAGTCTATGAAGGAACTAAATATTAAGGAGACACACCTTCAGTTAATCAAAAGTACTTCATTTGGCCACTTGTTAGACGAAGGAGGCAAACATGGAGGGCACTTTACTATACACCCTATGTTAACAGTACAATGTTGGTCAGGTGGCGTTTTTAATTAACAACAGGTATGTTCATTTTGAACGGGAAGTTATATAAACCTAAGACATGCTAAGACAGATAATCTTGTCTAAATAGAACAAAACTCAAACTTGTCAAAATTACATAAACCTAAGAAGAAGCAATGACTTTTGTGCGGGTTTTGTCCGGGAGAGAGAGGGGTCGAAGGTCTGGGAGGGAGGGTTTGGAGGTCTAGGAGGGAGGGTTTGGAGGTCTGGGAGGGAAGGTTTGGAGGTCTGGGTGAGAGAGTTTGGAGGTCTAAGAAGGAGGTTGCTCCTCGGTACTTCAAAATCTCATCTCCCTGAAGCTTAAGTTGCTTGTCTTACCTAGAGAGACTGAAGGTCAAACGAGCCATAAGAGAAGAAATCGTAGGAGAAGAAATTACAGGCCGCAAAAGAACAAAAAACAAGCGAGAAGATAAAAAATTCAATTTTGGGAAAGAATACAAAAGGGGAAGGGGGGAGGGTTGATGGGTCTGTTAACGGCTCTTCCGTTTAATTTGTAGTAGGCACCACAGCGCGCTATGTGTCACACTTGTGGTAAGCCCCACAACACGCTACGTGTCACACCATGGTTCTTTGGGCGTCGCCCAGGGCGCTGGGCAGAGCAAATTTGAGCGGCAGTCCAAACCAACTGGTTCCTCGTACAAAAAATATGATGCAATAAGAGTTTATGTGACTCATTTCATGAGAATGGAGCCCACAGGTTATAAGAGTTTGTTTCATGAGAATGGAGCCCACAGGTTATAAGAGTTTGTTTCATGAGAATGGAGCCCACAGGTTATAAGAGTTTGTTTCATGAGAATGGAGCCCATAGGTTATAAGAGTTTGTTTCATGAGAATGGAGCCCACAGGTTATAAGAGTTTGTTAATTTTTTTTTTATAGGATGGTTCAAAACAATGTTTTAAAAACCGAACGGCCATCAACAAACCACTATGTCCAGTTTTGGTTGAACCCCATTAGACCGGGTTAAACCGTTTGAATATTATACATTTATTTGTATAAGAAAAAGGGTAAAACTAATGCTAATTAAAGTGAACTTATTTTTTTTTTTGTAAATTAAATAAGGCTTTCGTATAACTTAATTTTTTTTAAAGGAAATGATATCCCATAATAAAGAATTGATTAATTTTGACATATCGGAGTCGAGTCGGACTTCCTGCCATGATAGACTCTTTGACTCGCAGAAAACAGAAACCCAAGCAACCTAAATCGTCGAAAATTGAATTAAAAAGAAAAAAAAAATCTCGTTGAAACGGAATCTATGCAAGAGAAAAGAGGGGGAGGGGAACGCGTAGAAATGACCTACAACGATCAGGAAGACGCCTCAGAAACGAAAGAAGATTGTTCTCATGGAGCGGCGTACAACAACGCCCTCTCAAACAATGTAGGCATTATATATCGTATCATCAAAGGCTTCCATCGACGCAAGCAAAAAATCCACCGAATTCGTGTGCAGCAAACAAGTGATAATTTGCACAGGAAAATATAAACCAGACAAAACGCAAAAAAATATCAAATTCCAAGTTCACGCGCAGTAAACGATAACAGGTAAAACTATGAACCAGAAATCGCAAAAAAAGATTGAAGATTCTCAAGACTCCGCCAGCATAGCGTGGCCAATCTTTGCAGAAGAAATTATAAACAAGAAAAGGTAAAGATATCGAAGATACTCTTGCGACAGCGCTGGAAAGCCCGGCGACGTAGAACAGTGAACGGTCGCAGGCCACCGGCTTCTCCGCTCCGTCTCCCGTCTATGCATGACCGGCTTATAGCGTTTCGACCTTTTTATAGCATGCGAATCGCAGAACCCTAACGAAGTGCTACCGAGCCTCGCGAGTAAAGTATCATTCGTTGAATCACTCGCCAGTCGCCGCTCATGGCTTCTTAGGGCGGTCCTATCTATAAAATCATTTAGTTTTATGTTTCTAGATATGAATAATAAAATCTTAATATGTTTAAATTTTTTATTTTTTTTCTTTATTATAATTTTAAATTATTTTATTTATTTCCTGGTGGATTTACTGGGTACACATAAACAAAACGTCGCCGAATTTTAAAAATAGAATAAGAGTGGGTGCTAAGCCAAACAGAAATGGGTACACACAGCCAATAGAAAGAGGCAGGTAAACACCGCTAAAATTAAAACACTGCTAAATAGTGCTGTTTCTATTGTTGATTTTTAAAAAATAAAATTGTTTGCTCATTGCACTTGGGGTTGTGTACAAGCGTGCTTTTATTGACTGTGTTTATGTTTTTATTGTTGATTTTTAAAAAATAAAAGTGTTTGCGCACTTGGGATGGCAACGGGTTCCATTAATGGGGAACTGGCATTGACCCGAACTGCTTAAAGCGGGTTTGGGTTTGTATATTTTCCCCGCAGGGCGGATTTAGTATTTTGGAGCCAAACCCGTCATGGGTTCGGGGCAAGGATAGGTTTCGCCCAAAAAATCCGACCCGACTAGCTTAATATTTATTAAAAATAAAATATTAAAAGTAAATATATAATAAAAAATATATTAATAAATTTTATGTTTGATAAAATGTTTAAGTTAAGTATTTATATGCTTATAGAATTATAATTTTTATTTTTAAAATTTTTAAAATTTTTTATATTTTTAATATTAAATATATCTTATGGGGGCGGGTTGGGTATCCCGGGGGGGTTTTCACGGGGACGGGTTTCCAAAAACCCGCCCCGCCCCGCCCTGCCCTGTTGCCACCCCTATGTACAGGCATGCTTTTATTGGCTGTGCTTACCCATACGCACAGCCCTTGTTCGTAGCTGATCCCGGTTGAAACAGACCAAAGACCTCCTTTCGATCTCTACAATAGAGGAATTTGTTCTTGCCTTTTTTTCAATAATTTTAATAAATAACTATTATCAACATTGTTCAATTGCAGCTCAATTTAGTTGAACCGTTTTATTCTAAGTAAAGGTGTAAAATGATAGATCATATATTTTTATAAGAAATTTACTTAAAATTTATAGAAAATAATAATATTCTCTTTAATCAGGTAATTGGGTAATAGAATATGGAACGATCTTATTCCATATATCATTCCATCTAAGAAACTGGGTGGATTTTGACACCCCTAATCCAGAGCAGAACACTTTTGCTGTCAGTGTCCATGTTTGGGATTCTACTCTTCTTGTGTATAGTAAAATTATTATAATTTTTACGCTTATTTAAAAAAATCACAATTTATCTCAGGGATACATTACATTCATGGTTAATCAGATGCAAAATAATCTTGATCTATTTTTTCCCATTTAACAATTGAAAACCCATGATCAAATTGAAGACAATACCACTTAAAAGAGTCCAGATGGGGACTAAAAAAACAAGGATAAATATGGAAAAGAAGAAGCCCAAGAATAAGAAGCACATGATGAAGTGGAGTAAAATAATAATAGTAATAATAATAATAATAATAATAATAATAATAATAATAAAAAGAAAAGAGAGACCTGGTTTGATCTGATATGAACTCCATTTTTACATGGAGTTGAATCAGTGTCTGAGTTTGCAGTGACCACTATCCTTGTTAAAATCCAGCCAAACCGACCTGTGTCACCATCAATATTTTGACAATCTAACGTACAACATAGGGTAACTCAATCCGGTAGACCTGACCTTCAGTAAAGATTCATATGAAAGAAAAAGGGAGCAGTATAGCCGAGATTAAACTCTTTTTTGTCTTGGTAGGATTCCAAAGTCCCGAAACCTATATTTTGTTCCTGTAATATTTACAGACAGCAACATTTCATAACATGGTGGGCAGATTGACAACCATTTGTCAAATGGAAAACCACAAAATTTCTTCATCTTTTCCTTTCTCGGGAAGATAAATCTTCTGATATCACTACAACTGAACGGAAACAAGGTAGAAAGAAATAATAATCAAGAAGATAGCAACATGTTTCTCCTATATAAGGCAACAAACTCAGAAAACATGGAGTCACCTGCTTTTCCCAGAATAGAATGCTCCCAGAATGGCATCTCAAAACTCTTGCTTGTAGGGCAACTGTGATCTTCAGAACCGCAAGTAGAATGTTGTATCACCATGATCCATCTGTTCCCAAGTTAAGTCTCCATTGTCATACTTGAAGGTTAATGCTGCACTGTCAGAATCTCGAAAAGCCGCTCTCAAGGTATAGTACGTGTGAACTGCTGGAGTTAATTTGTCAGTTTCGGGTTCATCTTGAGAAGGACAAAAAGCACTTTTGATGTGTCACTATGATATGAAAACAACTGTTTTTCCAAGGACAAAAAGAACTAGTGATAACTCGATGAAGAAGATGGTGTTGATTAGAGTGCGATCAACTGTCCACCCAAAGATGGTAAGACCTCCAGGATTCGACTGCAAATACATTACTGGGTGGCAGAGAGTACTTGTCAGAAAAATGGTGCAGTAATCAACAAAGCAAAATGTTTACAAATATTCAACAATAACTGTTAATATGGGACAGCCATCACTACTTGACAGCAGGAAGAGCCTCTGCACATTCTATTGGTGGAAAGGTAGGCTTCATTATGCCAGGAAAGAATTATGGTATTAGAGCCTGTGTTTATTTTTTGTCACCTCCTGAGTCAAACATTCAACACTGAATGATTGGACTGATTAGCACAATTAAATGTAATGTGCTTTTCCCTCATCTGTTGTGTATGAATATAGATAAATAGGTGACAGGCTAGACATACTCCGATAAATTCTGTTGGACAGTTTACTGAGAGAAAATCTGACAAAAAGCAGAATCATGGGAAAATGTACAACACAGATTGTTGAAACACTTGAACTCAAATAGAAAGAACAGAAAAAGACAATAGTAACATAACGAATACCATTCACTTCTCTGAAAAAAGTTAGAAATTTTAATTAGGAAGATAATGTTGCTGTTCCGTAAAACATAAACTAAGAGAAATAACACAAGATTATGCTATTTTTATTTTAAAATTTTCAAGTGTTAGGAAAATTTTTCAGTTTAGTTATTGCTTTCAGTATACTTCGAAATACAGAGATTAAAACAAGGCCATGAATCCAACCAATCTCACCAATGGAATGGGCGGATGAATCAATATTCATTTTCAAAAAGCATCGTAGAGCACTAATCCAGCTAATTAAATTACCAACTAATTCGTTTTGATGTTAATGTGATTCAACCAAACAGAGATGACCATTGAAACCATAAGGCTGGATTTCTACCATAGAGTGCTATTAACATGTCCAAGAAGATTGGTATTTCTGTCACCAACAGGTTGAGTACCCACGGAGAGGATACTGGATCCAAGACGAAACACTTCCAACTACAAAATTAAGGTTTTGCTGAGGACAAAAAGGATCAGAGAGAGCTCAATAGAGAGGACTATGTTGATTATTAGTGCACGATCTACTGTCCATCCAAAGACTGTTACACCCCCAGGATTTGACTGCAAATACAAAACTAAGAACAGAAAAAGTACCAAACACAGAAAGAGAAAAAAAAAAAGGTCAATCTATCTTTGATATAAAATGTACACATAAATAGAAATAGCACAAACTTAAATGAATTGAATAGAAACAAAATAGTTTTAGGTTATTGATACTTGAAAGACAAGCAGTGTAGATGTATGGCATTAACAACAATCGCGGCTCAAACTTTAGTAGAAGAAAAAGAAGAAACTGCTCTTAAGTATGCATTAGCATTGACAATAATATGTAAAGCTCAAACTTTAGTACATAAAGAAATATATCTTCTCTTAAGTATACTTATGGATCCTTCAGAATTTTTATATAGTGTGAGTGTCCATGGAATTGGAGCCAGTTCGAACAGAGATGGAAGACAATGGTGTTTAAGTTCACCATATACAAAAATAAAATAGAAAGCTTGGCATACCTTAACAGCTCCTCACATATAAAACTAAGTTTAATGCCTTTGTATACTGATCTGTTCCAAGATATTATCAGACTTCTTCTGTAGCTTCTAGTACTAGTATTTCATCAGACAATTACATAAGCATTATGACATAAAGACTACAAGTCTATGATAGAGCTACTGTGATCTGACTGAAGTATGAGACTAATATATCAAAGAAAATTATAAGCTTTTAGCTTGCTCTACTGAAGTATTCTAAAGTATATCTTCTTGTGATGACTTCCTTCTATTTACCATGTAAAGATGATATATTCAGTACAGAGGGTGCTAAATGCCTAGTTGAAACTGTGAGTGGAATGCATTTCCCATTCACCTCGAATTTTTTCATTTTTAGAGTTCAAAGTTTATTTTGTTCAGATTGTTGTTGTACGTAACTGTAAACTGGTTAACCATATACTCAAAATAACAATTGATTTAAAACTGACATTAATTCTTCAAAGCACTTAAAAAAGTTGCAGAAGATCAGTTCTCGTGAATCATCATCATTTACACAGCTTTCTTAGTAGAAACTTCCAGATTTTAGAAAGAACAAGGTATCATATTTAGGAGTAAAGAAAAGAAAAAATATAATCAACTTGATCACATACCAAGAGCTTGTCTCTTTTGGAATGAAGACATATGAGAAGTGAAGTATGTATTGGTTGACCATGATGCATTATCCAATGACTCCAAATCACTTTCGGAGCAATCAATGAGGAATGAAGCAGCAAGATTAGCTTCAGAGTTTCCCACACTATTTGTAGGTCTGTGTTGGGACCCATCCGAACTGCAAGTTACCAAAGCATGCCACCTACAGGCAACTGAAGCAACCCCTTGAGCTCTATGGGAAATTTTTGCAGCAGCATGCAAGCAAAGAATTAGGCCCACTACCTCGACAATGGAAGATACCTGCCAATAAGAAGAAGAAAGGACCGGGAATTGAGAACTGACATTTAATTGTATTTTAAGGACAGAGTCATGTCAATGAACTTGAATAGTCTACTCTACAATAGAAATGGATATCACAGCACCTACCAAAAAATCCCCACTGTTGATGAAATTGATGATATGGCGATAACCAGTTGTCTGGAAGAGGGTCAAAAACTGACTTGCTGTGACAACCAAGAATGCCAAAAGAAGATATATTCTGAACCGATGGCTAATTTTAGATAAATGATATCTTAGGCGCATGTGCTCCTCCAATAATGTAAGGGAATCAGCGTCTCTTTCCAAGAGCTTACCATAATCATCAAAGTGGATAACTTGAAGATTGCATACTATATTAAACAGTATACAGGCAGAAAGAAAGATTGTGGCCAAATAAGCCCATGACACAATTAGAGCAAGAGAAATGACAAAAGAGAGCCACAGTGATTGATGATTGACATAAACAATTCGCATGGTCTCACGAATGACCTTTAGAAGGAAAACCGGCAAAATCCACCAGAGGAGCAACCGAAAGAAGCCCTGCCATCAGAAAGTGGCAAGAAGAAGCCATAGGGTATCAGAATGCAATTCTAACCTATAACATTTGAGGGCAGACTACTCATCTACATAACCATTGATCAAGTAGACAAATCGATCCGCATAATTTGTAAAAATTGTAAGGAAAATGTGGCATGATTACTTATCCAAATGGCAATCCATACATACACAGGTGGGAACAGCCTGCAGCCATATCAATTAATATTGCTTCTTTAGTCTGGAGTTCTCTTTTTATGCCTAATTCAAAGGGAGCTGAGGATCTGGCTTAATTTTTAAAAAAACAAAAGAAATATCAATTATTAAAACTCCCTCCAAAATTTGAATTTAAATCATCTTACAGTTGTTATACTATTTAGGTTTTCTGGCTTTGGTATCCATATTTTTGATGTCTCGGATTTCCACTTGTGCCACTTGAAATGTTCTGACTCCGGTATATTAAGTAGTGAATCCTAGAAGATTTGTTAACCGGCTTCAGCGAATGCCGGTACGAAAACAAGGAGCGACAGGCATCACCATCACTTTTACAAATTTAGTTACAATCCACAGCAAACAATCGTACCCAGAAGCCATATAAGAGGTGTCAACAGTACGAATACTGACCATACAAGGACATGCAACGATACCAACCTGTATCTTCTGAACGTACTCCTTGCGAAATCTGCTCATTTGTCCGTGGAAGCGGTCCACAAAAAGGAATTTGCGGACACCATACTTGCGGAGGTTATGCGAGACGCAGAGAAGAGAGACGGCAGCAAGGGAGGCCTGAGAAGCAAGGATACTCAACTCGAACTTAATGATCTGGTATTCTTCACACCCAGAACACTCGGAGAGCTCGAGAGTCAGAACCGGAATCGAGACGCCCACGAGGAGAAATGCAGCCCAGGACATGAACGCGCTCAGGAGAGACGTCTGGTGGAAGCCGAAGAGGAAGAGGAAGAAGTCAAGCCGTCGAAGGGTGTGATCAAGGACCGAGTCATCCCCCTGCGACACTTCTACATCGAGGGGATCTCCGTTCTGGGGTTGCACCGAAGTCAACAGCGGCTCCGAGGCTGCTTGACCGGCGGATTCTGCCATGAGAGAAACCGAATTCTTACAAGCTGGACAGATTGGTAACAGAAGTAAAACTGGAAGAGGAAGACTCGGAGAGATTTGGGTCCTATGCGGATTTATATACGAGCTTGAACGAATCTCCTCTTCTCCGGGCAAATTACAAACTTTGGGAGACTGCAAAGAGAAAGGTTGCTACCTCACCGGACGTCGCCGCCGTTGCACCTGCCGATGGGACGCCACGGCGGCAGCTCCCGTCGTTCCAAATCATTTTTTTTTCTTTTCGTGAAGTCACGTGGGACCCACTCTATGCTTTCCATTAGGAAAATGCCAGGTGGGCCCATTTTTCCAAAACTTTAAAAGTGGCCTTGGGCCCGCAGAACGGATCGAAGTAGCCAGCAAGTTAGGGCTTGTCTTTACTTCTTCCAATAAAAATTAATACTTTAATTTGTCCTGCCAATGGTTTTTAACCTTTTTTTTTTTTTTTTTTTTTTTTTTTTCACTTTTTCAATTTTCAAAAGAGAAACGTATCTAAATTTTTTAAATAATTTTAGCAAATTAATAAAACGCATCTAAATTTTAATATTTTAAAAAATTAATAATATAAAATAATAAAACTTTCTCATAATTGTTTTGGATATATATATATATATATATATATATATATATATATATATATATATATTTAATTTAATATTGAAGAATTTAAGTCTAATAATTCACCATGTTGGAGTCTTGGACCACATTTTGGCCTTATAGCAGTACTTAGTTTATTTCTCATCCTTCCATTTAAAAAAATAATTAAACTTATATATTATAGTAAACTCTTTCTTTATGTTATAAATGATAATATTAAAAAAAAAAAAAATCAACCCCATCAAATTACTTAAAACATTTCTTACAAATTATAAACAACCAGATTTTACATTTTTTCAATCAAATTTAGGATCACTGTCACAAATGCCAAATTATAATTGGAGAGTTGGGGAAAGAAAGAATACTCCAAACTAATCTTGATCATATTTCAGCATAAAATACAATATAAAGTTTTAAGTAGCTTCTAGATCTCAAATGACAAGATTAATTACTGGGCATAGTACATGTGTCATGTGAACAATTGAACATGTCTCACTTGTTAAGAACATCATTTTCATTTTTGACCCACTAAAATAACTTTGTCTTCACGTATTCATTTCCTTGAATGGTGGGCGGAGGAATCAATGCTTTTGTCTCAAACAAGAAATGTCCTTGTTAATTGTTTACCTAATTAATGTGTTATAAAAATAACATTAAGCATTATAATATTGTTATATTTATGAAAGTGTTCTTCAAATGAATAGTTACTCAGAGCTCGGCAATGATTCTTCTATACATATATCCTTTTGCAGTGGCTAGATCAGGAATGTGAATCTGGCCTTTGGTCCTAGCGTTTAATCCTTTTATGACTTGAAAAGTGTAATTTGTCAAATACCTGGATTTCAGAAGTTTTATTATGAGATTTGCCTCCATAAATGCCTCTGTGCCTTTAGTCAAAGAACTAGCTTTTCTTGTGGGTTAGAGCTAGAAATAACCATGTCAAAGAAAAAGAGTTAGAAATAGTCTTTGCTTCCATTGTATAAATGTGTCGTTCAAGGTGTATAATTTCATCAAATCTGGAAAATGTGATACTATAGTGCGATTTGATCATCTCAAGGTGAGAACAAGTTGTTTGATAGTTGTTTGATAGTGTAAGTTAGTGTAAGACCTGGCTCTACTATCCGTGTTTTTTTACTCGGACACCTGAAAATCTGAGTGGGTTTTTCTTCCTCAATAAAAGAAAAATCTGGTTGAATCAGCTTGACCTCTGGAGTCATTTGGATTGGCCTGAAATGGAGGGCTTAGTAGAAGCAACGAGTCTACCCTCCAATTTGATCTGGAAACTTAAAAAAACAATCTGACTTGGCCAACTTGCTTATGAGTCGGTCGAGTCATTAAACCATGCTACTATTTTTCGGTAAACGTTGAACAGACGAGGTAGGTCCCTTGGTTGAAGTAATTTACTTTGTTGAGTAAATAAAGTTTGTATTGCCAAAGAATAAGTTAAATAACTAAAAAACGCTCTGGTGATGTATGTTAATTAAAACGTTCAGGTGTTTAAGACTCCTCTTGGAACTCTCGATTAGATTAGACATCATGCACATACAAAAGTAATATAAAAACACATAAGATGTTATCGTAGTTCGAAACAACTGTTCCGAATAGCAGGGTAGTTCTGCCCCAGATAATTACAATCTAGTAGTGATCAACTGTTTATAAGACTTCTTCACAGAGGCATTACAATAGTTATTTACTTCATAAAAGAAACGTGGATTACCTTCAAGTTTTCACCTGACTCACTCAATGGGAGGGGTCACGTTATTATCCCACTGAGGCTCCCCCTCAGTATGAGCTTCCAGAGTAGAAGACTCGGATTGTCTCCAACACAGACTTCAGAAGGCTTGTTGCAACTCCGGTTGCACCTCCGTCTCCATCTCCTTGACCGCTTCTCAATAAACAAATGGATGAAGAACCAATATGCCACAAGAGACACTGACTCTCTTCAATTCTTGGAAATACTCTCCCGTAAGTCATGTCTTGTATGTAGCCCTCCAGAGTAGAATGACTCGGATTGTCTCCAACACAGACTTTAGAAGGCTTATTGCAACTCTGGTTGCACCTCAGTCTCTATCTCCTTGACCGCTTCTCAATAAACAAATGGATGAAGCCACAAGAGAGACACTGACTCTCTTCAATTCTTGGAAATACTCTCCCGTAAGTCATGTCTTGTATGTAGGCCTCCATGCCTTTATATACTTGTACGTGACCACTTTTTATGGCAAGTCCTTGATTGAATGTCACTCCCATAAGTTTGGCTAAATCTTTCCTTAGACTTGTTTCAATCACCAATTAGTCTATGAATAAGCATTAGTCTCATAATCCTACCTTCACTAATCCATGAATATATCTCAATTCCTTAGTTATATCTCAATCAATCTTGAATGACTGTCATAAATTAATTCCATATCTCGTCCTTCCATATCTTGATCTGTGCATGCGAGATTTTGTCCAAAGATAGTCAATCTGTCATATGATGGCACAATCTCCCCCTTTGAATTTTCTTTGACAAGCTTCACCACTTGATCAAAGATTAATTGATCGAGATTAATTGGACAGGCCCTACCTACTTTATATACGAAAAAGTCTAAAGACTTATTGATAGTGGCATTATGGTTGGTCAACATCCAATGTGAAATAGCAATTTTGTGAAGACCATAGTACTTGGGTGTCAAATCCGATGTAGAGAACGTTCTATGAGAGACCCATTTGTGCTTGTACCCTTCGGATAGCTCGATGATAATCTCATCAAAATTGACAGAAATATTTGTTTCTTCTACAGGTGGGACTCCAAAGAAAGTAGCAAGAAAAGCAGGTGAAAAATCATAGAAGTGGCCTTTGAGCCATACCTTACAATAACTAGGAGCAACTTCATCTTTAATAGATCGCTTTAGATTAGAGTAAAACTCGCAGATAATCAGGGAGATGTAAGTTGTCCAGTAAACCAAGTAAATCAGCTCTAGCATATTCTTCTTCATGGATTGGAAGTTCAAATATGAGCTTTCGAGTTTTAAATTCATCCCAGGAGGCTTTGGTAGCATCATCATGTAAGATAGGAGCCACGTTATGAGGAAGAAAAGGCAGAGATACCTCTTTGTTTGCAGTAGCTCCTTGTTCTTCTTTGTCTTCTTCAATATCAGTAGCTAAGTCAAAAATTGTTTCAAGTGGAGCAAAAATATGTTGTCGTGCTCGAGTGTGCTAAGAAGGAGGCTCGACAGGCTCGGCAGGAGTTGAAACTCCTCCCTTAGGAAGATGCGACTACAATGTTGGTGTATGTGCTAGGTATCAATTAGATCCCAAAGAATCACATCTTAAGGCAGTAAAAAGGATACTCTGATATGAACACGGTACGACTAACCTTGGTCTTTTCTATTCAAATTCTTCAACTATTTCTCTTGCTGGATATAGTGATGCAGATTGGGCTGGCAATTTAGATGACAAAAAAAGTACCTTAGGGGGATGCTTCTACCTTGGAACTAACCTAGTCTCTTGATACAGTAAGAAGCGAAATTCTATTTCTTTGCCTATTGCAGAAGCCAGACTAAACACAGAGACATTCGATATCACTTCATCCGAGAGTAGGTGGCTGACAGAGTTATTCATCTTGATCATATATCCACTGCCAATCAATTGGCTGATATCTTTACCAAGACTCTTAACAGAACTTGCTTTGAGTTCCTTCGTGCAGCTCTGGGCTTATGTCATCTTTGATATTCTATTTTATGATCAAACACCATTATTGTTATTTCCATACTCAAGAATCGTCTTATTATATGTCACATTGTGCTTATTTTGCAAGGTGTTTGATGAAGAGTTGATATTGAAAAATTTTGTATACTAAGGCACAAGTTCTTCGCATATGTCACCAAAAAGAAATACAAAAAAAAGGGGGTGCGATTTTTTTTACTGTTGCACAATGGAAACATCGTTTCTTTTACCGCTGAAGAAGGAACTCTCAACTGTAAAGGGAAGCGTAATCCACTTTCCTTCTTCATCTCAATCAAGAATCTGAAGGTGTGATTTTCTTCCCACTTTGACTCTCTGATGATTGCTTTAAAGTGTGCCTTAGTAGCTCTGGTTTGCTTCATGTCTATTCCATGGATACTCCATCGCCATCTTCTGGCAAGAAAACAAAAGCTTTTATCATTGCAGACAAAGTTCTATCTTTGTTTCGCCCAAGTAAGTCGCTTTCCACTCCTCATTTGACTCCACATAAAGAAGATGAAATTCAAATAGCAGTGTCTGTACCTGAAGCTCTATATGTGTCACAACTTCCTGGTGTTCGCTCCTCTTATCCACTTGTGTCCGAGCATGATGACACAATGTCTATATAGGCACGTTCATCCTCTTCCAAAGAATCTTCAAAGTCATTATCTAGAAGTTCGTCTTCCCACCCGGACTCCTCAGCCACATCCTCTCAATCCCTGTGGGATTCTATGACTATGCGCAAAACTTTGCACAAGATCATAGGCTGAATTTCTAATGCTAAAAATTCTGTTTTTTATGGTGCTTCACAATCTGTATCTCCCCTTCCTGAGGAGATTGATATCTTGCCCAATGTCACTGAGCTTGACAAAGCTGATTATCTAGACAAAGGTGGTTCAGAACATTTAGAGAGCGTGGAGGTCTATAGCCTTCATTCTTCAGACCTTGATGACGTTCCCCTTTCTCAACTTCCTTGCAAGTGTGCCTATCTGAGCAGCCTCTCATCTAAATATCCTCAAAAAAGGAAGCACCTTGCTGCTCAGCCAGAACGTGCCATGCCTCCTCCCTTTGGGATAGCTTCTAGTCTTTGAGAATGTTGTACATGATTCTTAGAAATATCAATGGCATTTGTATTATCACAAAACACAGATGAAGTTCTGATTTTGTCCATAGTCTTGCCAACATTTGTTTCATCCATAGTACTTGTGTGCAACAACTCCCAGCTATAATATACTAGCCTTCTGCATTAGACAAAGAAATAGAATTTTGTTTCTTACTGTACCAGAAGACTAGGTTTCAAGTCGACGAAAAAGACACTATCTAGATTACTTCGAATAGGTTAGATGGATTGAACTATATGAGTTGATCTAAGTCAGTTCAAGTGTACTTAAAGGCAAAGAAGAGGTTGAAATATATTAGTGATGAGCCTCCAACTAAACTCACTGATGATTGGGAAGTTGAAGATGGGCAAGTTATGACCTGGTTGATGAATAGTGTAAGTTCACCTATTAAAAATCATATTCTGAATTGTGAGACAACAAGGAGTATTTGGATCACTTTGGCCCACTTATACGATCAAGAGAGTAATTTGTCAAAGGTATATGATTTGTGCATCAAATTCTTCAGTCTCAGGCGTGGAAATCGGTTTGTGGTTGGTTATCATGGAGATCTGCATAGTGTACTCAATGAGATAGACAATATTCATCCCTTTACCACAGAAACCCATACTGGACAATTAAGGGTTGCCAAGTTCCTAGAAGGCCTTGGCTATGAGTTTGATGCTATTCGAGCCCAAATCTTAGCTGATAATGATATTCTCACATTATCCAAGACTTTCACCTGTGTCCTACGAGCAGGGGTTGCAGTTCCAAAAAATGGCAGCAAGGATGACAGAGACACTATGTTAGCAGAGGGCTCAGCTATGGTTGTTCAATCTGTAGCAACTCGATCTAACAACCCTAGAGGTCAAGGTGGCAATTATCGAGGACGGGGTCGAGACACTATTGGTAGAGGTAGAGGTCGCGAAGACTGTGTGTTCATTGTGGATGGACTAACCACATGTCTGATAAATGTTGGGATAAGTTTAGAAAGCCAGCATGGGCTAATATTGGTTGTTCTATAGATTCAGATTCCACATTTAAACAAACTAGGGCTATTGTTCAAGGGGCACTTGATGAGCTACAACAATTGGTTCAATGTATGGGTAAACTAACTACATTTACAAAGGCTACTTCAACTCAACCTACATAGTTTGTCTTATCAGCCACTGCTCCCACCTCTAACCTAGGTATGTCTGCACTACATGTTACTATATCGCCTTGGGTTATTGATTTTGGAGCTTCACTCCATATGCCAGGTACTACTCTTTTTGAGTTTTGTGTTTCCCCTGCACCAGTCCATAATGTAACTCTCGCAGATGGGTCCTTGTCTCCTGTACAAGGTTTTGGGAGTATTAGACCCACACCAACATTGCATCTTAAGTTGGTTTTACATGTCCCAAACTTTCCTCTAAATTTTTTATTGGTCAGCAAACTCACTAAAGATTTGAGTTGTTTTATAGCATTTTTTGTTTTTCAGGATCTCCAGATGAAGAGGACGATTGGTTTGGGGAATGAGCGGGCAGGACTATACCACTTGGCAGGGCTTACTACACCATCTTCTCTGGCCTTGCATACTGATGTATCTCTGCTCCAGTGGCATTTATGACTTGGACATCCGTTAGAAGAGAAGCTATCCCAATTTTTTTCCCATTTATCAGATTCCATTTAGTTTCAATGTGAGTTGTGTCAGTTAGGAAAACATAAGAGGGCGTCCTTTCCAAGTAGTCAAAGTTGTAGTGGCAAATTCAGTACAGATGGTTCCTCTCTCGGGAACCCAGGGGTGGTGGGTATTGGAGGGCTCTTTAGAGATTGCACAAGCATTACACTTCTATCCTTCTGTGGTCCCGTGGGATTTGTTGACTCGATGGAGGTGGAGGTTTTGGCAATCCTACAGGGACTCAGACTATCGATCTCACTTCTTTAACTCAATAGAAGCGGAGTCTGATTCCCAAAACGTAATTGCGTTCCAGAGACGCAAGGACCCCCCCATGGCTTTTTTTACCCAATTTCGTGAAGTCTGGTCTCTTTGTAACAATGTTGTAATTTGGAGACATGTTTTGAGATCAGCTAATAATGCTACCAATGCTCTAGCTAAAGAGAATGTCACGCTAACAACTCTGTCGGTGAGACTCCCGAGCTAATGTGAAATGCATGAAGTCTTGCAGCTAGAAGTTCTTATAATAAAATGAAATTTCAATCTCCTAAAAAAAAGTCATAATAGGTAATTGTTTGTGGTAGCTCATTCAGATGTATGGGGATCTTATCGGTCACCTGCTAGTTTTGGTTTTTCAGTACTTTAAGTCCTTTATAGATGATTTTATTAGAACCACATGAGTTTACTTACTCAAGGAAAAATCTGAGGTGTCTACTGTACTCGAACTATTTTATAATGAAATAAAGACTCAATTTGAGGTTGTCTTGCACATATTTTGTATTGATAATGGGCTTGAGTTTATGAATAATGAAATATCTAGTTCCTGCCAGGAACATGGCAACATTCATCAGTGCCTGTACACTCTCCAACAAAATAGTGTGGTCGAAAGAAAAAATAGACATTTATTGGAGGTTGCACACACTATGATGTTGCATATGCATGTTGCCAGATCGTACTGAGATGATGCAGTTCTTATCGCATGTTGTCTTATAAATTGAATCCCTCTTTAGCTCTCGAGGGGAGAGTTCTAGTACATATACTTCGACCTGGTTTTGAGTTGTTCCATGTTTGTCCTAGATTCTTTGGGTCTACATGTTTTGTACATGTGTTTGGTGTGTCTCAAGATAAGCTCTTACTTTGATCTATAAAGTGTGTATTTTTTTACTACTCAAGAACTCAAAAAGGGTACATTTGTTTCTGTCCAAATACTCTAAAATGATATGTTTCAGCTGATGTTACCTTCTTTGAGGGTACACCTTATTTTTCAGCAGGATCTAATGAGTTATTTTCCTCTCGTTCCACCTCCGTGGTATCACCATTTCCTGTGGATGATGGCTAGAGCCGCACCATTAGTCAAGAGATATATAAGCCATAAGTAACTACACCAAAGTCTCTCAAGATGTATAGCACAAAAAATGTTCTCCTGCTTCGTACCCTGCCAAATCTGATTCGAGTGAGCCTTTGCCCAATGATAGTAATCTTCCTCTAGCCATTCGCAAGGGCACTCGTGCGTGTACGCAGAAAGGTACTCGATATCCTATCTCTCAGTTTGTGTCTTTTGATCTCTTGTCTCTTTGTTTCAACATTTTTCTTTGGCTCCGTCTACTTGTTCTATTCCTTCAGCAGCTCAAGATGCACTCAAATCTCCAAAATGGAAAGAGGCAATGGATGCATTAGTTGAACGTGATACCTGGACTCTAGTCACTCCACCTTCAGATGCACTTATTGTTGGCTATCATTGGGTGTATATAGTCAAATATAATGCTGATGGGTTGTTGGAAAGATACACGGCTCGTTTAGTTGTTAAAGGATATACCCAAACTTATGGGGTAGATGTGTTTGAGACATTTTCTCCTGTTGCACGTCTCAACTCTGTTCGTGTATTGATCTCTATTGCGGTTAATCGTAGGTTGCCCTTGTTTAAATTGGATGTGAAGAAAGTCTTTCTCTATGGCGATCTCCAAGAGTAATTTATGGAGCAACCTCCAGGGTATGTTGCTCAGGGGAGAATCACAAGGTTTGTCGTCCAAAGAAGGATATTTATGGTATGAAGCAGAGTCCTCGTGCATGGTTTGAGAAGTTTAGTAAGGTAGTTATGTCCCTTGGGTTTGCTCGTAGTCATTGTGATCACTCACTCTTCACAAGAATCAGACCTTCAGATATTGTGGTATTTCTTGTTTATGTGGATGATATTATCTTATCTGGTAGTGACAACCATTGGATAGAAGAGGTCAAAAGATAGTTAGCTACTCATTTTCAGACAAAAGACTTGGGCTTGCTTAAATATTTTCTCAGACTTGAAGTTGCTCGCTGCAAAGGTTCCTTACTACTTACACAAGTATACTATAAATATGTTGTGTGTAGGGGTGGCACTAAACCGAGTCGGATCGTGAGTAGCTCGGGCTCAGCTTGGGTTTGGCTTGGTTCAGCTCAAAGATAATCGAACTCGGACCAAACTCGGTTATGTTATGTAGCTCGTTTATATAAACGAGCCGAACTCGAGTTTTCGGTGACTCGGTTCAAAAGCTCGTCGAGCCACTCGAGAACCAGAGAACAACACACCCTATTTTGCTCCCAAGTTGCCAAAATCACTTCCTAAATTCGTAATCCCTTTTCCCAACCTGTTCCGCTGCGCAAGGCTTCTCTTTCCTTTCTTCCTCCCATTTCTTTTTCCCTTTTCTTCTAGACTTCTACTCTTCTTCGGTTTTTTCTCTCTTCCTCCAATCTTCCTCAACCTCTCTATATCTCTACATAAAAAGTATTCTAATTCCTCTTTCATGTTTCCTTTTATAGATTTTTCAAAGGCCGTAGCCCTAAGTCTATGTTGTCTATAGGAGAAGATCTTCAAGTCGAGCAATAGTAGAGAAATCATAAGACAAAAGCCGAAAACTTGTGCAATAAGCTCGTATCTTCCTCCTTTCTCTTTCAATTTTTTTGTTCTCTTTCTATTCTTCTATTCTCTTTCAATTTTTTCCTTTCTATTTCAATTTGAGTATAGATTTGGTGTCGGTTGGAGGTGTTATACCTTCAAATAAAGGTACTATTGTCCCTAATTTTTAATTCATTTAGTTTCTATATTGGTTATTGCTTCTGATTGTGTGGTTCGACTCGAAGATAATAGAACTTTAAAATAAAGTTGTCTTTGGGACAATACCTTAAAATATTGATTTGGGATACACGGTAAACCCCTCAATTCTAGCAAGATAAGCTAAGGTAATTAAGTTTGTATCATGCATGCACAACCTTGTTATTGGATGACCAGGCCTAAAAACTTTTTCTCAATTTTTGTTTGATGTATCTTAATTGACTTATTCAAAAAGAACTTACAATAATAATTGAGATACTTTATTAGGTGGATCTGATTGCTTTTGTGCTGGATTTCCCCCTGTTTTTGTTTTTTTTATTTGTCTCTTAGTCTCTCCTTGTTACGACTAATGTTTTGGGATGTTTTTTTAATTCTTGCAACTTGCAGTGGAAGTTCTGGTAAGACAGAATTACTTGCATCTTGTATGGGTTTGATGTGACTTTATTGGAGGTGGTATATCTAAACGTTGACCTTTAAGATATGGTTTGATTATCAACTACTTTAGTGAATGCTCTATAAACTACAATTTACCCTCTTTCTAAACATGTTTATTTGTTTTCTTTTGTCTAATCTATTTGATGACAAATAGATCAGATTCAACACAAGTATTAGGTGACCAGGCACCACTGACGTGCCATATCCAGTGTATGACCCAAATCAATCTGATTTTCAAGTTTAATTTTAGATGAGATTGGATCTATATATTTTATAATATTAAATTAGATTAGACTAGATCTAACTAGATTAGATTGGATTAGATTAGATTGTTTTGTCCCTATTGAATATTGAATTTGAAGTGAGCTTCTTTAGTTGGTTCTCTAGTTCTATAATTATGTTGGTTGACTGGTTCTATAGTTTATAATTTGTTGGTTATTTAGTTTTATAAGTTTGTTGGTTTTGAAGTTTTAATTCTGTTGGTTATGTAGTTATGTAGTTTATCAAACATAGTGGTTATGTAATTGTCATTCTGTTGGTTATTTAGTATTATGATCTATAGGTTCTATAGTTTATAATCTTGTTGGTTATTTAGTTTTATAACTCTATCGATTTAGATGTTTATAATTCTCTTGGTTATGTAGTTTTATGATTTTATAGGTTCTATAGTTTTAATATTGATATTTTATTTGCATTAGGTAGTAAGGATGTCATCACCTTCTTCATCCTCGACAGTTGTTAACGCTAATCCTAGTGAGGTTAGAATTGATGGTCAAGTTCCACAAGATAATCTAACTCAAACTACTCAACCATTAGAGAACCCACAACAAGGAACCCAAAATGAGGAAGAAACTCAAGGTTTAAAAAGGAAGAAAACTTCTCCTGTTTGGTCAAAATTTAAAGAGATTTCTCTTCCAGATGGTACAAAGAAAGCACAATGTCTTCATTGTAAGAGAAATTATAGTATCAGTAGCATTGGATCAACCTCACACATGAGTAGGCATTTGAAGGTTTGTGCTAGTAGAAAAGTGACAATGAAAAATAGAAAAATTTAAATTTTCAAGCAGTGGACAACAACGTAGATAGGAGTTTAGTTGGTCCTCTCTTGAATTTTGGAGGTGAATATGATCAAGAAAAAATAATAAAAGCTATTGCCCATTGGATTCTTATGCATGAGCACCCTTTCATGGTTGGTGAAGAGGAGGGTTTTAATTTTTTCTTAAAAATAGCAAATGTGAACTATGCAAAAATATCTCGTAAGACCATTAAGATTGAGTGGATAGAGGTGTATGAGTCTGAGAAGAAGAAATTGAAAATTTTATTAAAGGATATAAATAAGATTAGTTTGACCACTGATATTTGGAAGTCTCAAAATAAAAAAAATAGAATACATGGCTATCAGTGGCCATTTCATTAATGATAATTGGAAATTACAAAAATGGGTTTTGAGCTTTGTGCATGTTCCTCCTCCCCGTAGTGGTATTGACATAGCCGTTGCTATACACAAGTGTTTGAAGGAATGAGAAATAGAAAATAAAGTTTTCACAATTTCAGTTGATAATGCTGCTTATAATGATGTTTGTGTGAGAGTTTTGAAAGAAAATTTTTCGAGAAATAGGAGATTGGTTTGTGGTGGAAAGTTATTTCATGTTCGTTGTTGTGCTCATATTTTGAACTTACTTGTCCAATATGGTCTTAGTGAAACTAAGAGTATTATTGAGAATGTGCAGGAAAGTGTTAAATTCATTAACCAAATAGAAGCAAGACTTCACACTTTTTCAGAAATAGTACAACAATTACAACTAGGAGAAAAAAGGTTAATGAAATGTTGTCTTGTGTTCCTAAAGTTTAAAGATGTCTTTCCTAGATTTCAAGATAGAGATCTTGCCTATGATTATTAGCCAAGTCTGGATGAGTGGGAAAAAATTGAGAAGATTTGTGAGATTTGTTAGGGCAATGGTGAATAAAATGAAGGGCAAATTTGATATGTATTGGGGTGAATGTAACCTGTTGATGGTCATAACTTTAGGTTTAGTTCCAAGGATCAAATTCAGGTTGATTGAGAAGTGTTTTTCAGAGATTTATTCTGAGGTAGAAGTTAGATTGAAAATAAACATAGTTCGTGATACCTTATTTCAGATATTTGATGAATATGTTGCTATGGATAATGTGAGAATTGGTAATGAAGCTTCTTCCAGTGGAGGCTCTTTAGATGCTTCTACAAGTTCGGGCTCTCATTCTTCATCAAGTTCAGGTCGGTCAAAATTAATGAATTATGTGAGACAAGTGGAAGTGGTTTCTTCGCCTAGGTCTGAGTTGGAGAACTATCTTGAAGATAGTGTTTATATTTGACGTCACAATATGACTTTGATGTTTTAGGATGGTGGAAAATAAATGACTTAAAATATCGGGTTTTAACAAAGATGGCAGTTGATATTCTTGCAATTCCTATATCCACTGTGGCTTCAAAGTCTACCTTTAGGGCTGGTGGTAGAGTGATAAATTCTTATCGCTCTTCTCTTGCTCCAAATACTGTTCAAGCTTTGATTTGTGGTGGTGATTGGGTAAGGGTTATTCATGATGTAAAAAAAATTCAAAAGGTAAATATTTAACAGAATAAAATAGTTTTTTTTCCTAACTTTTATTGCTTTGCCTTACAAATTTTTGCTTGATGAATGTAGGCTAAAAAGAAACCAATGGAAGTAGTGTCGCCCATTTCTTGACAATTTTACCTTTCCATTATTTAGGTAAATTTTTTTTTTTTTATTACATCAATGTTATTAGGTCTAAATTTGTTTGTGTCATGCTAATATGGTTGTATGTGTGACAGGAACGTAATTGCAGTTGGGATCTTGGAGGCATCATTATACGAAAAAAATTATTGGTCAAGAGATGACATCTTAGAAATAGGTTGTTTTTGTAAGAGTTATATCCAAGTGCCATGTACAAGATTTTTTGTTACTGTGTTTGAATATGATTAACATGATTTATTAGCATATTTGTTGGAAAATATCTTCTTTATGTTTATACTAAAAAATATTAATATATTTGAATGGATTTTTTTGAATATGGTAGTTTTTATATAATTTATTTATGTATTACTATGGAGCTATTAAATTGTGAATAGGAATATTATAATTGTTATATATAGTTAATAATAGGGTGTAATATTTATGCTCAACTTTATTGAAAATTATGTTTGTGAATTCTATTAACAAAAAAATTATCAATAATTAACTAAATTGTTTTGAAAGTTGTATGAATTTTTGTTTTGGCATAGTAGGGTACGTAATCAGTACCTATTTATGTATAATTACTAATCTAGGTCTATTATTGTACATAAAATTTAACTAGACCAATTAAAAGAGGCATGAATTGACAGATCCATGCTAGGCATGGGCTTGAGCTCAAGCTAGGCTCGGGCTTGAGCTAGGCTCGATTAGGGGCTCGAGCTTGGGCTCAATTAGTGGATCGAGCCCGCTCGAATAGAGCTTGAGCTCGAACTTGAGCCAGCCATGGGCTCGAGTCCGAGCTCGAGCCTGAGCTCGAGCTGATGTGTTAATGGCTGAGCCGAGCTAGAGCCATCATAGATTCGGCTCGGCTCGGCTCATTTCCACCCCTAGTTGTCTTCTTATGGACTACTTGGTGCAAGACATGTTGATACACCTATGGAGAAATCAAAATTAACATGAGGATGAAAGTGTGAAATTGAAGGATAAAACTGAGTTTCGTAGACTGGTCGACAAACTTATATTTGCTACAGTTACGAGACCTGATATTTCCTTTGTTGTTAGTGTGGTCATTTAGTTCATGGACTGTCGTAGAAAAGGTCATTTTGAGGCTGCATTGCGTATTCTAAGGTATCAGAAAGGATCCCCAGGGAAATGTTTGATTTATCGAGATCATGATCATTTACAAGTTGACTGTTTTTCCGATGCTGATTATGCAGATCTAAGTTGGATAGAAAATCTATGACTAGCTATTGTGTATATGTTGTGGGAATTTTAGTTCGCTGGAAAAGAAAAAAACAAAATGTAGTAGCTCTTTCAAGTGTAGAGGTTGAGTATCGTGCAATGACTCATACTGTAAGTGAGCTACGATGGGTTAAATCTATTCTTGGTGATGTGAAGATTTGTTTTCAGCTCATATGGTTATGAGGTGTAACAATCAAGCAACTATATTTATTGCCAGTAATCCAGTCTTTCATGAGAGAACAAAACATGTAGAGGTTGATTGTCACTTCATTCGTGAAGAAGTTATGAATGGAGTAGTGGTTACACCATTTGTACGTTCTAATGATCAACTTGCCAATATCTTTACAAAATCCATGGATAAGAAAGAGTTTGAAAGGTTTTGTAACAACCTAGGACTTCTAAATATATACGCTTCAGCTTGAGGGGGGAGTGTTGAAAGTTATGTATCAGGGGTATTTTGGTAATTCATATACCACCTATGGTGTGCAGTGTTGGTATAACTTGGGTGCATAGAGCTCAGAAGCTAGGAGTTGATTGGTGTAATTGTTGTTTTATTCTGATGTTTATTTACTACCCTTATAGTCATAATATGGATAGGAAAATTTTGTCATTACATGGTTTGTCACTTAAGAGATTAATAAAGAGACTAGGGATTTTTTTAATCCCTAAGATGACCAGACTGTTGTAGGCAAGGTCTGGGATTCTCTCCATCCTCTTGCTTTTCTTCTTCCTCTCTTCTCTCTCTCTCTTCTTCAGTTTCACAGATAACTTTCCATTGAGGGAACATTATTGTTCTATCTTTAGGAAGCTAATCGGGATCACATTTTCCATATTTTGGTGTGAGTACTTGCCTCCAAAGTGCACCCTTTTTAGTGGCGTATCTCCTGCTCCACTTTGAAAGCATTGCCTCATTCATATGCTTTACTACTTGAACACCCAAACCCCTTAGGCTTTTGGGCAAACAGTTTGTTTTGCACTTGATTAGAGGGTATTTAAATTTTTGTTTTGTATTGCACCAAAGGAATTTTTTCTATATACCTTCCAACTTATTTGCTACATATACCGGGCAGCATATGAGGGAGAGCCAAAAGTTTGGTATACCAGTCAGGGTTGCCTTTTCTAGAGTTGCTCTTCCAGATTGAGATAAAAGCTGGCCCTTCCATGTCTCAAGCCTTTTCTGGTATTTCTCTGTAATTGGCTCTCACAAAGCTCTGTTGTTCCTTAGAACTGGTGGCAGCTTTCCAATGCCGCCTGTATCTATTAACTAGTAGCTTTAGAAAACTGACTTTCAGTCTGTAAATAAGGCAATTTTTAGAAGCCGCCTCATTGTTTTGTTTAAAGGTGGCTTTCCAAAGCCGCCTCCAGTTTTAAAACAAGAGGCGTCTTTCTAATACTGCCTGTAATGTTATTTTTTTCATTCTTTACTTATTTTTTCTAATTTAACCTGTATTTCAACCTATTGAAGAGCCATTTGACATAAAAAAACATATTTACAAGATAAATACTAAACAAGCAAATTACAAATGCTAAAAGAGAAGATTTTCTATATATCAACTCTATATAATCCGTACAAAACTATGTCTGAATATACAAGTAAAAAAAACATACAATCACAATCCAGAACGAGTCTCAGAGGCACCAAGTGCCTTCTACTGTCTTCTCGTGTAGATCCTACGAATCAGAGAATGGCGGTCCGATATCTACTCAGGCTGAGGCTGAGGTGTTTGCACTACTGTAGGCTTTCGTAAGATAGGAGGCTCAGTAGGATCCTCAACATACAGCGTCATCTCAGATGTAGGAAAACGCCTTGCGCGATGGCCTTGTCTTCTCTAACGATCTCTGGTCGGCTCGACTACGTATGTGATAAGTCTCCTCTAGTGATCGTCCCTTCCAAGAGAGGAAGATTGTGCAAGATCGAACGACAATAACGGAAAACTTCCAACATGTGTGGAACTATTAACAATGGGTCCATGACCTCTCTACACTCCATGTGCTCGATTACATTCCGTATGCAGCTCAACTACAAAACAAAAACATAAGTTAAAAAATGTATATTAACAGAAGTAATAACATCATAGAATTAAATGCCTATCAGGGCCTCTTCCATATAACCTTTGGCATGGTATACCATGACTGGCTCTGTTGGTTGATGTGCTATGAATTGTCGAGTGATTGACAAATACCACATCATATAATCATTGGGACCATGTTTAGGGGTGTGTGCTCGTTGATCCCTAATAATAGTATCCTGTAGCGCCTGCCACCTAGTGATATGATAGCATTAGAATGTTGCCCAATCCTCTCCTGTTCGCCCTTTACGGGATATGCGAGTAACAAGCTCAAGAGCCTCTGGGGGAGTCACCTGCTTAAAGTTACAAAATTTAAGTTTTATGTATTATAAACTGTAATTTAACTTGTGTGTCGTAACAATTACTTACTCTAGTCTGAGCTGTAACATAACACGGATTGGAATGTTTATTTCAACAATCTCAAAACATATACGCGATGTCCTAGACAACCAAATATGTCTACCTTCTACACAAATAGCAGGTAGATGTTGTAAAACCTTTGTATAAGGGAGCCAGATCACCTATAAAATATTATAAGTTTGTGTATTAAGATTGAGTACTTGTTGTTGAATTTATACATATGTAAAATAACTTACCTGAAAGCTTCACTAATGATCAAACTTTGTCTTGTAGAGAACTAGGTTGCCACAAGGGTTGGTGGCATTCGTCCGTCGGACGTTCCACCTAAAATGAAGTAAAAATTATTTCTGAAACCATCTATTACTTGTAAGAAATCATTAAATTTGAAAGAGACATACCTGGAACCTAGAGAGTCACTATGTAGTGCCCATTCCTCTAAGAGTGTCGGGCGTCCAATATATAGACGTTCCCACACCCACAACTTTAACAAAGTTTTAAAACAGTCAACGTCTTATTCCTTATACGTGCAAGTTCTAGAAAAGTGAGGCATCCAGCTATGCCAATCACTCCAGTATGACACGCCTTCACAAGTTCTCGAAAGAGGAAGGGAATTGTCGCCCTCTTCCCCCCCCCCTCCTCCCTCAACTCTATCTCTTGGCAATCACAAAGTCCTCAAACAATGACAGGTATACCATGTGAACCCCCCGAGCACTACCATCTAAGAAGATCGTTGAGCTCACAAGATGAAGGAGATATGCTTGCGTGCGCGCTGTATCACCTCATCGGGCACATCATGAGGACAAAAAGTAAAAGTCTCCCGAATCCATGCCAAAGACAACCATCCCCCTTGAAGACTGCCTGGTGGAAGCTCGACCCCCAAAAGTGTCATCGCCAACTCCATCCAAGCTCCATGAGTCGAGCCAGTCACTACAAGGTTGTCACACATAGTCCTAATAGTACTGATACATTCTCCAGCATAATGATAATCTCACCATATGCCAAATGCAATAAGTTCGTCTCGTTCCTCCATCTCTCCACTAGTGCAGTAATGGGTGGTTTGTCTAATCTCAACTACTGAACTCTGATGAGGTGACCAAAATCCACAGCCTCGATGCATGGTAATAATCGATTGTCCATCGGCTTGTGTCGCAATGTCTGGAAATGCTCGGTGCATTCCAAACAACTAGGGTCCTCAAAAAGATTCATAGCCATGTTAGTTAGAGGATGTTTATTATTAAAGCCTGAATCTAGCCAAACACACTAACCTCTCCCCACCAAATGGCCTCGCTCCTATGCGATGCCTAATCATACAAAAGTGTCTCCGCCATCACAATCTATATAAAAAACAAAGTGCTTTAGTCACACTCAAAACATATAAACAAAATTGTATAAAAGCCTAAAGTAAACATTATCAACATCTAGACCTGGCCTGGGAACTCTCTGCAATGTCCATAGGTGGGTTTTTATAAGCACGTTTATTATGACTGAGTTGTTTACATTGACTGCAAAGATATCTTCCATAGTCCTCTCTCCAATCTATAGAAGTTCGCATATGAGTGGACTCTAGTCTACCCACCCCCTTCGACACACGTGGTGGGAGTATCTCTGTACCTTCTTGCACCCAAGTACTTCTTCTTCGTAGCACATCAAACACTAGTTCATACACCCTTAAATTTTAGATGCATAGTAATACTTAGCGGTCAGGTGATTGGAGTCATAATGAATTGCCCCACAAACTGCAAGGGCATGGATGCACAAAATCTATTACATCTAGAAGGAGTGACAAGTATACTCCTTACGTAGAATGCCAATCCTGTGCTCGTCTGACTGAAATATCCCATCACCAGAAACAACTACCTGCAACTGTCTAGCATCCTCCACACAAGTACGTATATGTGCGTCTTCCGCTGAACAAAGGCATGTGGTGATCTGTCTTGCCCCTTCTCACCTTTTTACAAACCATTTATTCATCCAGTAAAATATCGCTGATGCTAGGGCCTGTACAGGTAAGCTCTGCGCCCGCTTCAAAACTGCATTCACACTCTCAGATGAATTTGTTGTTGGCTTGTCAAATGATACATTTCCATCGTGAGCAAAGGCCCACTGCTCAGGCCTCATTCCTTCAATCAACTCTATTTTTGCCTTAGGACATACTTCTTCAAGGTTTTGTAATGCAACATTGTATTCCTCCACTGTAAATGCATTCGTGCCATATATAGAACCTGTGTCTATGAGGCATTGAAAAGACATCGACAACCGCTTTGATGATGCCAAGGTGACGGTCAGAGATAATGCAAATCAGAGTCCTCCCTCTAACAACTCGTTGTGCCAAGCAAGTCATAAACCAACTCCATGAATCAGTATTCTTTTTCTCTACAATGGCAAAGGCAATGGGAAACAACCTGTTATCTCCACCAAATGTCGGAGCTATCAATAGATAACCCTGATACTTTCCATATAAATGAGTCTCAAAGTAGTAATAAAAGGTCTTTAATATCGAAAACCATGAATAGATAGAGCAAACACCCAAAACATCCTCTGAAAGCGCATATACACGTTCTCCTCCCTACGCTCAACTCAGTTATCATCTTATATTTAGTACTTAGGTTTGTGTCTTTAATTGCTTTAAAAAACTAAGGTAATAAGTTGTAGTACTTCTCCCAACCACCAAATACAACAACCACTACCTTGTTCCTTGCCCTCCATGCCTTATCATATGTTACCTGAATATGATACATGTTCTTAGCAAGCTGAATGATTTCATAAGGTGAGAGTGTAAAACTTGTCCTCATAGTGGGCATAATGATGTTACAAATAATCATAGAAGTGCACAACTTGTTGTCCATGCACGATTAACTGTTCATACAAGTGTGTACATCATTGCATCTTCTAACTTTCCACACCCTACTCTTCTTACTGAATGACGCATAGATGTACCATGGACACTAATCACCAGTGCAATGTACTGAATAAAGTGTAGATTAAGATTTCAACACCTTGAACTAGACATGTCTTTCAATGCAATAGCTCTTCAAATATAGCTGCAATGCATCCTTGTTGTTAAACCTCTGACCGACTTCAACACTTACGGGTTGTAGTACATTGTCTTCATTGACGCCTAGGATCAATGTGCGCATCTGTGTCCATCTCTCTGATTCATATATTAGGGTAAGGCTCATCAAGTTTTTCCTCTGCGCGTGACACTCCTATGTTAGGAACAGGGGTTTCAACTTCTTTTTATACAACATTTTCATCCCTAATTTGATCGTCCCATTCATCTTCACAATTGGTTTCATCAACTACAGCTACGATATAAATATATCGAAAAAAACTACTAAAATAACTAATGTAATAGTTTTTACCTTTCTTCGGGGATGAATTCCACAATAGCTTCCTCATCAATCTCCATGGGAGATCCTTCATCAATCTCAATGGGATCTCTCTCATCCCTTTTAGTCAGAGCTCCCTCACTGGTTCCA
Organism: Aristolochia fimbriata; assembly: GCA_019845555.1. Classification (NCBI taxonomy): domain Eukaryota; kingdom Viridiplantae; phylum Streptophyta; class Magnoliopsida; order Piperales; family Aristolochiaceae; genus Aristolochia; species Aristolochia fimbriata. The sequence goes on from CM034081.1 coordinate 9,916,853, forward strand.
ACTTCATTTGGCAAACTTCTTCTATTAACCATCTCATAGGGGTAGTTGTCTCGCATAAAAAATAAAATTAATGTTAATTGAAAACCATTCCTAACCCACCCTCTGGGAATATATCATCAGATATGGGAGTGTACACCAATTGACCATTGCATGAAAAGATCATCCATATTGATATGCGTTCCATGAGTGGGTTCCATCCAATTACATTATACATCATAGTGTACAACGCGTTAAACGAACACGTCAGCTTTAGAAGTATAAGTTTGGTTGTCCCCCCTCTATAATTGACCACCCTATTGTTCTCAATTACAAACTCGCTATAAAAATGACAATAAGTAGGCATGACAGTCATCGTCAACTAAAACTAAGCAACCAACATTTAGGTAATTGAAAAGAAATCTGACACTCACAATTAAGCAACAAACATTGTCAACGACTGCAATGCTATTTAAACTATCCAACACCCACAATTGAATAAAAGTGGATGTACAGGAAGTTTTAGAAAGTTCAACACACATCTAACCTGCTATTTAATGTTTCTTTATTCTTTATGAACATATGACATGTTTAAAGTAAAACAACATACACAACCTAATTCTAATTAATACCCAGTCCAGTTCCTGAAAATGTATCCTTTAGTACAATGTAATAATTTTTAAGTAAAACAACCACCACAAAATCTTGATAAAGAACAACCACGGAATCTTGATTAAAAACTCTCATAAACAACTTCTATCCACCAAAGGTTGAGCTCTGCACTTGCAGCAATTAAAATAGAAATGCCTAACTCATTGAGTATAAAAATATGAAGTATGAACACAACACAATCTAGGTCAATCCATGTTGTTTCTAGATGCTCATTTCATGTTGATTTACAAGCAAATACAAATATTCAAAACCAACTTGGTTGGTGTATTTGAATAGCTCTCTTTGTTGGTGAAACCAGTCCAGTGAGACAAAGATAAGGGTGTGTTGAAGCTTGGACCCAACCCAGAGCAGCCTAGCCTTTGGGATTTGTTGAAATATTTAAAATGACAACTTGTTCGATAACATCAAAATCAGAAAAGAAAGAGGAAAAAAAATTGGGTTTGAAATTTGGACAAGGCACTAAAAATAGACCCGAAATGTTTGTAAAATGAGAACAAACCAAAAGAAAAGAAAAAGAACGCAAAAGACAAATCAATCCAATGAGGCAGAACCTCTTCCTCCAATAAATCTAGAAATGGCTAAGCAATAACGACCCAATAAATCAAGAAATAAAAAGTATATACATACACTTGGTCAATATATATGCTACTTGTATGTATACTCAAAGTGGTGTATATAAACACATTGACATCTAAATAGATAAGCACACACTTCATATATACATATTTGAAACATGTAAGATACAAACACTCCTTGGTGCAAAAAGATACACACACACTAACATCTAGAAGGGCAATGAGTTGAAACGTGTACACCATGTAAATGTATAACTAAACGTGGATCCATAATCAACCAGAATAAGCAAATCAGATGCAAACAAATGCAAACAAATCTGGCCTGTAACAATAAATTTGGTCTAAATGATGCAAACAAATGCACCAAATAAACATGAAACTCTCCGGTGAAAAAAAAACCCTAATTGACATCAAACAAACATCAAACTCTCTGGCAAAAAAAAAAACCCACACAGAAAAAAGAATCTACACAAAAAAACTTGAGAAATGTCGTCGGACACAAAATAGTGGCATCATTGTTAGAGGTTACTACAACAATAATTACATTGACTACTATGGTGTTGTGATCGACATAATTGAGCTACGATACATGGGGAATAATTTTGTATATGTGTTACTTTGTAAATGGTATGATGTCAGTAGTAAGAGAGGATTAAAAATTGATAGTTGATTTACAAGCATTAATACCTCCAGGACTTGGTGTAATGATGATCCATTCACTTTGGCTTTTTTAGTAGAACAAGTTTATTATATTGATGACCCAAAAAATGATGGTCACTGGCGAGTTGTGAAAAAATTCATTATGAGAAACACATTTGATATCCCAGGACAGTCAATTGTTGGTAATGTTGAACCAGTGGCCTACCAACAAGATACCCCTACTACACATCTCAGTGTGATGGAAGGGAATGAAATTGTTGGCCCATTGGTTAGGGAAGATATTCCTCCAGAGCAAACACATTCACCAGCCCCAAGGGTACAACGAAAAGGTAGAGGAGAAGAAGTAAATGAAAAAGAAGAAGAAGAAGAAGAAGAAGAAGAAGATGATAATGATGATGATGATGATGATGAAGATGACGAAGGAGGAGGAGAAGACGGAAGAAGAATAAGAATAAGATGATGTTGGAAGAGTAAAAATATGTGTGGTTGATTATAATTTATAATTATTTTATATGTAGTTTACATTCATACTATTAGCAGTGTGTGATATCCATATTTTTTTGTAGAACAAAAATTTCTAAAATTATTTTATTACACTGGCCATGTTAATGGAATTGGTTCATGTTCTTTTCTTTAATGGAAACTTAATGTATTGTCTTTTGTATGTTCAATGAAAATAATGATGATACTTAGTTATGTTGAACTATCTCTGTATTGATTTCAAATATATATTTTGAGGTCTACTTATTTGTTAGGTCACAAATCTTTCAGTGCTAATTTATTTGCTGCACAGTGTAAGTTTTTCAATTTATACAGGTTTGTCTAATTATTCAATTTTCCTTTTATAATCAAAGAATGCTTGTGAAAAATGTTGTTTTGTGAAAATTGGAAGGTTGGGGAGAGGCAGTTTTGTTAAAAATGGAGTGGGGTGGGGGGGTAAAGAGCGAGAGGGAGAGGGGAGGTTGATTATCTTTTTCTAAACAATTAATCTTTCTTGATTATTAGGTTCAAATGCTTTCTCAAGGTTCACGCGGTACACATGGTAAGACTGCCAAGCGGGTATCTATATCAGAAGTGGGTTGTTCTTCTTCAGCACCTACAACTGAGGTTGAGGTACCACTTGTTTCTCCTGAGATGTAGCTAGCATGTTTAAGTGCGCCTTCCACAGGTTCAAAATCAGTTTCATGCTCTGAAGGACCTTCTGTACATCAGATGCTTACAGAAGGAAGTGAGGTACCTAGATCTTCTGATGGAATCTTAGGGAGTGAGGGTATATATTAATGATAACAATGTTATAATTATTAACATGAAATTTTTGATTGTATAATAAGAAAATTTTTATTTTTTGCAGAGACATTCGCATCTGTATCTGTGCATAGACGGGGTAGAGGTCCTAGTTGCTGTGCTACAGTTGAAAAAGTGTTTCAGTCGATGAATGGGGAGAAAATACCCATCATTTTCAAAGACTCTCGGAGAGATGAGGGTAATTTCACTTCATTGTTTACCCATCATGTGGGTACTGCAGTAAGAATGTTATTACCTCTTGTTGTTAAAAAATTTAAAGATCTAAAGGATGAGAACTTGACAAATGCATAGGCCTTCATTCAGGTACTCTCAAATATATATTTTTTTACTCTTAATAACTTATTGCTTATTAAACTTCAGTCGATAAGGCGATTGTACGCAACATGATGATGTCAACCTTTCATAGGTATAGGGGTCAGTTGCATACATGGTTCAAGGAACATGGTGGAGAACCACAAGGCAGGTTGATGCCATATCCAGGGTTGTCAACAGATGTTTAGAAAAACCTCTGTGATACTATTTTTAAGTCTTTGACTTTTAAGGTAACTTAAATATTTTAATTATATTACGTGCACTCCAATTATTAATGCATTTTATTACTAAATTTATGTTTACAATTGCAGAATCAATCTATAAAAAACAAGATAAACATACAACAAAAGTCTGTTCGACATAAGACTGGTCAGATGTCGTTTCAACGCATTTATCGAGATATGGTAATGTATTACATTCATTTAAGTTGCTTTGTTTGTGTTGAATTTTTATTTTTACAAGTAATTTAGATTTTTTATTCTTATATTTTATAGGGAGATGATAAAAGTCCCATAAATCAGTTCAAGCAAACACATTGTTCAAAAAATGGAGCGTGGGGGTTTAGTGCAGAAGATAAATATGTAAGTATTAGTTTCTTCTATGTAAAAAAAAAATTTTAAATTTTTTTATTGATTTTTTTAATTAATATCATATAATAAAATATTTTCTCTTTTTAGAACCAAATGGTTGAAGCTAAAGAAGCTGCATCTGAAATCGATTTTGTTGATGAAGCAAAGATAGTGGAAAGCATTCTTGGATATAGGTCTGGCTACATCAAAGGTCAAGGGAGGATCTCGAAGTTCTTTTATTGCAGTACACTTTGAAAAAAAATTGTCTGAGTATTCCCAAGAAATTCAATCATTGAAGGAAGAAAATGCTTCTATGAGTGAAGAGCATTCTCGAGAGATACAAATGTTGAGAGATGAGAACAACAAATAAATAGAGAGTAACGAATAGATGGAGGAGAAATATGACAAACAGATGCAGGACATGTTTGAGATGATTCGTAAGTTGCAGGAAGCACAAAACAAAAGTTAGACATGTATTTTTGTTTTGATATTTTGATTACTTGTATGTATACGTTATAAAGTATGAAATATTATTTTGTTTGAATTTATATAATATATTTTTATTATCTTTATATTTGCCTATAATAATATTTAATTTTTTATATTTGATATTTTTAAAAAGAATACAATAGTCGAGAATACAAAAAAAAGGGAAAATAAATAGATAAAATTCATAAAAAATTTAAAATCCTTGTCAAAAAATTTATATTTTGTAACAAAATATGTAAAGTTAAAACTTGTCACAAAAAATATTTTCGTAACAACAAATATTATTAGTTACGTAAATATTTGTGACAGTAAGTATATTTGTAGTCACAAAAATTAAAAATTATTTCAAAAAAATGTTAAAAATAAGCATCTTTTTGTCACAATTTTTTTTGTGACAAAAACAAAGGAATTTGTTGTCACAAATAATTTTGTGACAAAAATTTTATTCAAGTTTCATAAGTACTTGTCACAAAAAATTTTGTGACAACAATGTGTAATTTCTTGTCACAAATCATCAGTTTTGTGACATAAGACTAAACCAAATTTGTTACCTGGTCTAGACAATTTTTACGAGGTACTTGTCACAAAATTATTTCGTGACAACAAGGTGTTATTTCTTGTAACGAATCATGAATTTTGTGACAACAGATTAAACCAAATTTTTTATTTGTCTTCGACTAGTTTTGTCACGATATTTTTTTTCGTGGCAACATCTTGTACTTTGTTGTGACGAATTTTAAATTTCGTAACAACAACTTCTTGTAACAAAAACGATGTCACGAAGTTCTTGTCACGAAAATTTCGTGACAAGAAGTTCTAGTCACGAAAGTATTACTTTTTGTCACGAATTTTGTTCGTGACAAGAGAGTTTGGTTCTTGCAGTGCAACATCAAATAAACATTACCTTTGCGGAAAAAAAAACCCTAATTGATGATCTCTGGCGTGGGTTCAATAGTGATTCAAGGGGGAAACATATCCAGACTCCAATTAATGATCTCCAGCGTGGGTTCGACTAAAATCGACGTCCAGAAACGCAAACAAGAGAATTTTCGCAATGCCGCACTCAAAAGGCAGATAGGAGAAATTTTGAGAAGAAGTGAGAAGAAAAGAAAGAAGGGGGCGGGGGAGTTTAAAAGTAAAACTTTAAAAGGAAACTGCATTGCGATGCTGCCTAAAGTGGAGGTGGGCATGTGATGTTGCCTCAAATACAAAGCCTACTGAACATAGGCGACTTATTGATGTCGCCTATGTTGTGGAACTAAACCTTGGGCTTTTAGTGATGCCGCATGCTGAAGGGCCCAAGCCGGCTTCATAAAGTTGCCCCCATGTAGAATGACTTACTAAAAATAAGGTGGTTTTTTAATGCCGCCTATAATTAGTCTGAAGGTGGTGGCTTTGCAAAGTTGCCTCTGATTTTTTCTTTTTAAGGTGAAATTTTGATGCCGCCTTTATGTTTTTCTAAAAAAAAATATTATTTACGACACAGTGGTGCAAAAGCGGCAACATATTACTTATGTGGCTGTTGACCAGTGCAGTCAATATCAATCAGAGGTCGAAAATGACATTTTACCAAATAATTTTATTTTGGTGTTATTTATCTATATTTTATTTTTTTGAATTAATTTAATATATTTTATTTTTTTCCATACGAGGACAAGGAGAGAATAAATCGTGCAAGACAAATTTTACATCGACAAAGTAGTAAAATGGCAACCTGTGACAAGTGTTTGGGTTTTTGTAGAAATTTCATTTTTTAATGCCTTTTAGGCCCCCATTTATGTTAATTATTATACAAAAAGAACTAGTCGATTTTGTTATCTAATGAGAGTGAAAACCCACTGCCAGATCTGTAAAGAGTAGCCTAGATCGATGTAATTTGGGTACCAGAATCCACGACCATGGCGAAGCCTCACTCCGGATGGGCTGCTGTACAGAAAAATTGGATTTTGCTTCTCCTCATCGTCTTTTCGATTTCCACGATCGTTCTCTTTGTTTATAGAGCAGCTTTTGATTCATGTGAGCCGCATTCGGACGTTTCCGTGGGTAAGATTTCGGTGTCGTCAAGTATGGGGAGCTCCGAGAATCCACTCGCTTTTATGCGGTCTAGGAATGTGCTCATGGTGTCGCATGAACTTTCACTCACAGGTACACTTTATCCCTCTTTGCTTCTTTGGAGCCAAGAACAATTCTTTCATGTCAAATAGAGTTAGGAGAGAAACCAATGCAATGTGCATTCTTGATGAAGGTGATCGGGTTTGTAGGTGGACCTTTGTTATTGATGGAGCTGGCATTTTTGCTGAGGAGAGTGGGTTCACAAGTGATATGGGTTACTAACCAGAAACCATCAGAAGGAAATGAAATTATCTACCGTCTGGAGAATCAGATGCTAGACAGGGGAGTACAGGTAATAAATTAATAATTGAGAATTAGTTTCTTCTCACAATCTATGTTCCATCTTGCCATGTGTACTTCATGTTTATTATGCACCGAGCTTTCGTCTCCTATTTAGTGGAACTAGGTATCAAAAAGAATCTTGCCACGACACTCTGTTGCCTCCAAATTATGTTTATCTCATCCATCTTGGTAGGTTCTTCCTGCTAAAGGCCAAGAAACTGTAGATGCAGCACTTAAAGCTGATTTGGTTGTTCTGAACACCGCTGTTGCTGGGAAGTGGTTGGATGCTGTGCTCAAGGAAGATGTTCCTCATGTTCTCCCAAAGGTTTTATGGTGGATTCATGAAATGAGAGGACATTACTTTAAGTTAGAGTACGTCAAACACCTTCCATTTGTGGCAAGTGCCATGATTGATTCACATACGACTGCCCAGTATTGGCAAAACAGGACTCGAGAAAAATTAGGGTATGTGATTATTATCTTTCACCTTCATTTATCGGCTAATAGCTAATACCCATGAGCTACTAAACTAAATTAGATTCTAAACACTTTTTTTTTTTTTTTTTGTTTTAAATTGATTAGTGGTGTGATGTTTTGGTTCCATAGGATCAAGATGCCTCAAACCTATGTTGTTCATTTGGGCAATAGCAAAGAATTGATGGAAGTGGCTGAAGACAATGTGGCGAAAAGGGTACTTCGTGATCATGTTCGGGAGTTCCTGGGAGTGCGGAGTGATGATTTACTTTTTGCCATAATAAATAGTAAGTTATTTTTCCATTTCTTTCTTAGATCGATGATTAATGCTACTATTAGGAAATAAAAATAAAAGAATTACATACTTTTTCCGCTGATGTTGGTGGCTACCAGTATAAATTTTGATAACTGAATTTTCATACAAATGATCTCAATAAGAATGTTGTGTAATCTTTGTCAATGCTTGAAAACATGTTGTTGTAGACAGAATGGACCTGGTCAAGTACTTCAGCAAGTCAGTAAACCATTGTTTGTATTACCTTGTTTTCTCCATTGTTCAAGATGGACTCAGAGTTAAACTTTTATTCTCATTTATTTAATGAATGCAAGTTGTTAAAATTTGTTAGTCAGAGTTACAGTTTTATTCAATCACTGTAACTGATTGACAAAAGGTCTGCCAATCTTTTTTTTTTTCTTTTCTTTTTCTTTTTTGTTATGGTGCACTTTATATTAAATTGAGCATAATTATACAATACTAGTACAACATTAATGACACATTGGTCTAAGCCCTTTGGAATACTGCAGTAGCTTGGATTACAATAGGATCAAGATTTAGGTCCTTCACGGTACCCACATCTAGACCTGATTTTAGTACCCTATCTCGCTAGTTTTTCAGTCACATTGTTGGCTGAATTAGGGATAGCGAACTAGACTATTCTCCATTCCTTGGTAGTGTCCATTACCTCATCAAAGATTGCTTTCAATGGCCATGAGCAAAACCCACTTTTCTTGCCCATCCAATGACCAGTTCTCTATTGATCCATCAAAATGCTGCTTTAATAGCTTCACGCCTGCCAATAATGCTTTTGCTTCAGCTTCATTAGAGCCACAAGGGCCAGCTGATCCTGAGTGTGCAAGGAGGATGTCTCCTATATTATTCCTTGTAATACCACCTACTCTGGCCAGTCCTGGCTTCCCTCTTGACGAGCCATCAAAATTCAATTTGATGGAGAGATAGTGTGGTGGAGACCATTCCACTATCTTAAGGGGCTTGGGGGCTTGGGGGCTTGGAAGTAGATTAACTTATCCCAGAATTTTCAGATGACTGGGATGGGAAGAGGGAGGCCATGGAGGCTGTGGACCCAACGAATTGCCTCGACCACAAGGCCACTCACTATAGAGGATTTCCTTGAGAATGTTCTGGAGTTTCTTTCTGACCAAATGGCCCGTGATACGACAATGCAGCAATACCTGCTCTCTGCACGACTTTACCCCTGTAAGGCAAAGGGCAGTGCATTCACTGCTCAAATAGTTTGTTGAAACTATGAGGCATGCAAAGGTTTATGTTGAAATGCCTCAAGAGAGTGGACTGGTTTTGGCTGCTGACTTTGCAGTGTATGAGTAAATGATCAGAAGTTTCTTTTGTCCTCGTTACATAGTTTATACATTGAGTTTACTATCAGTTGATTCCTTTTGACCAATTCATCACAAGTCAGTATCTTTTCCTGGGCTGCTGTCCACTAAAATTGCTTGACCGTGGCTGGAGCAACTACGTTCAGAATAAGTTGCACGTCCATACATAGCAAGGGCATCCCAGTGTTGCTGCATTTTCTTCAGTTTAACTAAAATGTCATAATATGACTTCCTTTCTTGATAGATATCAACTCCATACAGTATTGATCCATACCACCCAGATACCTCCTGAACTTCTAGAGGCCTCCAACTCTTCCCATGTCAGGCAAACCCCTTACAGGAGATCCCGGACAACAGACGCCGTCACTTGATTAAGTGTTTTTTCTTGCAAAAGGGCCATCTTGACCTTCAAACTTCTGATCTTGGCTCTTACGCTGGCTCTATTGATTTTTTTCCCCAATCCACGTACATTCAAGAAGAGAACATTCATGAGGGTATGTTTCTGCCGTGGGCTTCATCCTTTAGGGTTTAGGGTTTAGGGTTTAGGGTTTAGAGTTTAGAGTTTGGGATATGACACCACTTTGCCTTTCAAGGCTGCATTGTTGCCGTTGTCGAGACCGAGGATCCGCTTCCTCTTCATGGCCTGCAAACGCATCATGGTCTGCAACTGGTTTTGTCTCCTTTTCACCAAAAGATGAGTTAACACTTCATGTCGATTCTAAGTTAACTGAGTGCATCGTATCGGGTCCTTGTCTTCCTTTGGAATTTGAATTGCTTACAACTGTCTGATGCTAATGTTATCTCTTATCTTGAAGGGCACTTTCAGAACCCTCAGTTGTCCAACAGTTGAGGATTGCATCTCCCTACTTTTGCAGAAGTTTTGAGCTCTGTCTCTTCGTCATTGGTAGTAGAGCTAGGACCGTCAATGATTTGAGTCAGACCCATATCCGGATCAGATCCGAATCATCAACAGGCTTATTGGATATCTGTTAAGGCTTATTGAATCCTTATCAGATATCCAATAAAGATCCAGTAAGTTAGTGGCTCCTTATTGGATATCCGATAAGGATCCAATAAGCTTATTAGATCCTCAATAGATATCCATTAAAATTCATTATTTCATTAAAACATAAAAAAATATAAATTAAATAACATTTTCTTATAATTGTACCTTCTATTTGTTGTTTTTGTTTTATGGGTAAGTTCACATTTTCTGGCGTTTGGCATTAATAAAAATAACAGTTATCCTTGTGCGAATTGAGTTTTCAGTAAGACTATCTTTCTTTAGGATTCTGACTAAAGATAAACTATGCAGGTGTTTCCCGTGGGAAAGGCCAGGATTTATTTCTTCGTGGGTTCTATGAAAGTCTGCAGATCATCCAAGAGCAAAAGATACAGGTGCCATCCATGCATGCAGTCATAGTTGGAAGTGACATGAGTCAGCCCAAGTTCGAAGCAGAATTGCGTAATTTCGTGGTAGAAAAGAGGATACAAGATCGTGTTCATTTTGTCAACAAAACGCTGACTGTATCTCCTTATTTGGCAGCAATTGATGTGCTTGTGCAAAATTCACAGGTTGAGTATACTCTCCTGTTTTATACATGAGGGTCCCTTAAAAAGTCAGTTTTTAAATATTTATTTTTCTAGTGGGATCTTGTTGCCCACACAATCTTCACTGGTGCAATAGTTGTATGTTTCTTTCTGTGCAGGCCCGAGGAGAATGCTTTGGAAGGATTACCATTGAGGCTATGGCTTTTCAGTTACCAGTGTTGGTATGACTTACATTCTCAATATCAATCTATAGATTGTCTGTGCATCTGTACTAACAGTACACCTACTTTCACATCTTTGCCAACTTTACTGAATCTACTTCTTGTCTCTGTATGTTTCCTACTGCATATAATCATAATGAGTAGATTACTTTGTGCATACTGGCTCATCTTGTTGTTTGGAGGGGTGTAGTGTGCCATTTGAGGAAGTCTTGTGTTGAAGTCCCATTTGAGAAAGGGGTGTAGTGTGCATATGTTTCTGACATTTGGAACTGATAATAATAGTAAAATATCCTGCTGAGGAAAACTATTGAGCCTAATTCCTGGATGTCTAGAGCTGATTGATGAGGGTGGCGCATGAGATGCCCAACTACTAACTTCTCAGCTGTAGAAAAATTCTTGATTTTGCAGGGAGCACTAGCTTACAACAAGGAGAGATGCACTAGGAAATTATTCCAAGTGCAAAAGAAAGAAGATGCTCTAGAAATTTAGAGCAAACATATTATTGAAGGCTTACTCAAAGCACATTATAACTCCTTATATATAAACACTCTAAAACAACCCAGCCCATGCCAAAATAGGCTACAGAGCTTTGGCATAATTTTTTTAGGATTAGACTTCCCAATTACAATTGAATTTTGACTTTCCATTTTTTTTAGAAGAACAAAAACTCTCATCGTAAAAGGATTCCAACCAGTAACTAAAATGGAAACTATACTCCTAAAGAAACTTAACCTCGCTAGTTCCAGTTCTCATAATTAAAACTCATTGACTCACTAAGACACTATTTAGGACTTCTTCAAGACAAATAGAAAACCTTTCCTGAAATTTTCAAGAAATAGTAACTTACCAGAAGTAGTAATACCCGTCTTTCAGTTCTTTCCTTTATTTTTCTGGTTCCTTCTCTCATAGACTTCTTATATTTTAGGACGTGTTAGTTTATCCCTGTATTTTTCAGAAGGTTCTTCAACCTGAGTCTCTTGTACTGCATCCCCTCCACTTTTTCTTACTAAACCTCAATATGATGAATTAAATAAATGCAGGGCACTGCTGCGGGGGGAACAACAGAAATAGTGGTGAATGAGTCAACCGGTTTGCTGCATCTTGTTGGAAAAGATGGAGTAACTCCTCTTGCAAGGAACATAGTGAAACTTGCCACTCACGTAGAGCGGAGGCTAACAATGGGCAGAAAAGGTTATGTAAGGGTAAAGGAGAGATTTATGGAACATCATATGGCTGGTAGGATTGCCCATGTTTTGAAGGATATACTGAAAAAGTCTGGGGGTAAATCTGGTTCATGAAGCCGGGTTGTGTATGAAAAGCCACATTCTGGATCATAAAAGTTTTTGTTTTTGTTTTTGTTTTCTTTTTTTTTTACCACATTTTCTTCTTCTTCTATAGAACTAAATTTTTCTGTACATAAATTAGAGTAGACAGTTGTTACCCTTCACGAGTGATTTTACTCCAGATATGTTAACCTGTAAGCTGATATGGAAACTCGAGCTCCATCTGTACGGTTGTATCATAGCAAGTAATATTTGCTATTTAGAAGTGATGCTACTATATCGTTGATAATGCTTTGTACTCTTTGATATTGCGGCTAATTAGGTTTACATTCGAAAATAAACATTAGAGAGGAACAGGAGTAGAAGAGAAGGAAATAAAATCAAATTTCAGGATTGCTGCAGCTAGTTTATTCTCATATATACATATACCTATTATTTTTATATAAAAGCATTGTGCGTCGCAAACTGGAGATGCGTCCAAGACGCGAAAGTGCCACCAGAATTAGAAGATGAAGAACGAAGAGAGGTCATGGAGAGTTCAATCCTGGTTTAGGATGAATGTAGATGGCATGCTAGGTTCGAGAGGATGGATGATTAGCCTCAACTGGGACTGAAACAGCCCAGACTCCTACAAGCTGCTACAGTGGGGAATTCTCGGCAATGGTGATTCCCACTCCCCTCGCTCTCGCCCCACCTCTTTAGTCCTTGTTCTACATCCTGTCACATTATGGTGCACTTACTTCGACAGGCTGGTGGTACAATTGGGATCAGTGCGCTTGTGTTTAGTTAAATTTTTTTCGTCCCCCCTCTTTTTATTGTAAGTATTGCATGTTGTAACTAGTCTAATTTGATTCACCCCTTTATAAGTACCATAAATACCTTCAACGCATTATCAATAGGAGAAGAGCTAATAGGTCTTAGGTCGTTGCTGGAGGTGGAGGCCACCATTGGAGGTGGTTGCAGCCATTGGTTTGGTGGAAGTGGAGGTTACCCATCCAGGGGGTGGCAATTGTGGGTGTTGGGGTGGCGATTTTCATTAGAGTGAAGGTAGCCAGGTGGCCACGTCGGCTACTGCTGGTGATCATGGTTGGTTTGAGGTGGTGATGGTCCATGGAAAGAGAAGAGGAGGGGAGGAGGGAGAGAGGGGGTTTGGGCTAACCTCGGGTTGCCTATAAAAGGTTCATAATCGGTACCTAATTCGAATGTGTATCACGCTTAATGGGGCGGTCTGCAAAAAGATGAGGCTGTAGAGTACAAAATACAAAGAAAATTTACAAGTTTCTTCTTGTAGAGACCACTCCTATGCACTCCTCTTATTCGATCGCCGATTTTGATTGCGTTACTGCCTTCTGACAATGCAACGGTAAAATGCAGTGTCTTGAACAACAAGCTTGAAGTTATTGGCTTGATTTTTGCTAGACATAATGGAAAATTTAGGTATTTCGTATGGTGTTGGTGACGATGCGAGAGGATGTGGAATAGTGGTAGATTCAGCTGCTTGTTCCTACTTTTAGGCGGCAATCCTATAGAATTTTGGGTCATCAGTCCTTAGTGCTTGAAATCCCTAAGACATTTTTTCTTAGCTTTCAAAATGCTAAACCATAGGGAGAGCAGATTTATAGAATTTGGAGATGTCATAACCTCTTGAATTATTGACTCTATGTTCTTCTCCTCCTTGGGCTCCATTAATGGAGAAGGTAGTTTTTATTTCCATGAAGATGGGAGGAAATGATTGGTCAGTGCTAGTTGTCGCTATGTCATATCCATTTAGTTGCTTATGTAGAAAGTTAACATCTAATTATGGTCATTTATTATCTTGTAGCATAAGAAACTTGCCACTTCCAAAATAGAATGTAAAGCCAAGCTTTTCAATACAAGATATAGACATTAAACTTCTTCTCATAGAAGGGGTATAGGTTCATATGCCTTCCGCTATTGCCTTTTCGTCATTCCCCATATAAATGAAACTTTCTCCTTCCTCAATCCTTATTAGCTCCTTGAACCCGTAACTCATTCGATACATGAACAATTGCACCAAAATCAAGCCACTAACTATAAGGATTGATATAAATAACACAAGTTTCAAGAGATACACACTCACTTGATATCTCTTGTTGTGCCTCCTACATGTTTTAACCTTCTTGTCCTTAAAGCTTTGAAACTATATATTCTTCCTTTCTTCTTGAAATTCATTTTCTTTGACTTCAAAACCATATTGACACTTGATGATACAACTACTTATACACATGAGTTACAAATACCTTAGGACAAAAATGCCCCTTCATGTACAAGTATATTACATTAACAGCTAACGCGTTAAGTATCCCGCCTAGGGAGGGGCGAACGGTGGGAATTGGGGAGCCTTCCCTAGTGCTTTGGATGAGCACAAGCTCACCCTGCCAGCACTATTCATTAATTGAAGGAGACTTTTGAAATGATTGATCGTTGAACTGAGATGACAGGTGCAACTCAAAGAAGAGAAGCATTAAATATGATGTTGTAGCTATAGCTGTTGTTGTAGCAAGGCCCACCCTCACTATCTCAAAGCATTTTTGCGAGCACTGAGGGCATGCCTCTAACGATAGATGTATTCAGAGTTGTTGGACCTATGGTGAGTGGCTAGAGCAGACCTCTCTACTAGTGTCGGGCTTGCAATCAGTCTTCTCGCTCGTTCATGTCATTTTGCTCGTCTAGGAGTTACTTCCCTGCTTCTGGAGTAGCCTCCCAAAAATACGACAGCCTGATCAAGCGAGCCATAAGCTCGCTGGAGCTTCTTTCTATTAACTCTCTCTGTTTTGGGGGCTTGGTTTGAACAGATCCCAGCTGAGTGAAGAATTGAAGCTAGCAGCTCCCTTGAGTTCACCGGTGAGGCCCGCAAGAATAGGCCAAAAAGCATAGTCTTGAGCAAGCTCGCTCTCGCACATTTCGCACTACCCCTTTAACTTTAAGCTTATTAAATCCCCTTCTAAATATCCCATTAGGTAGCTAGTAGGGTTTGGATTAATCTCCTAACCTTACCACCACTTTGAAGAGCCTCACACCACCCTCTTCTTGGTGTATACTTGATCCGGTCCCCTCCGGGTTCAACCTTCATTGTTCTGAACCTCATTTTGTATTACAAGTGCATTATATACTCAGGATTATGACAATGATTATGAGAAGACGTTTACTCCTGTTGCCCATTGGACTTCTTTTCGTATTCTGATTGCTCTGGTAGCGGTTCGATAGTGGGATATCTTCTAGATGGATGCCAATAGTGCATTTATGAATGGTACCCTTTCTGAGAAAGTATATATGAAACCTCCACCAGAATTTTTGCATTTACTAGGGCAGGTTTGTAAACTTCGATGTGCTCTATATGGTCTTAAACAAGCCCCACGGACTTGGTTATCTACATTCTTTTCGAAGATTGTTGAGTTTGGTTATACACAGAGAAGCAACTCTGCTTAATTTACTCGACAATCTTCTCAATGTATAATGTTACTCCTATGTATGTTGATAACATAGTCACCATAGGTTATGATGTTCATGGTATTTCTGACCTTAAGACATATCAATTCTTGTTTTGAGATGAAAGATCTAGGTCTATTGCGGTATTTTCTTGGTTTAGAGGTCCTACCATTGTTTGATGCATATGACCTTTCTTAGGTCAAGTATGCTTCTGATTTACTGATTCGAGCTGGACTCTCTGATAATAACCAGATCGATCTTAATGTTAAGCTTCAGGCATCTAATGGCGAGTTATTATTTGTTCCCACATTATATCTCTAGTTGGTGGGTGGTTTATTTGACTATTACTCGCCTTATATTTGTTATCCAGTGCATGTAGTGAACCAGTTTATGTTGATGCCTTGTTCTGTTCATTATGTTGCAATTCTACGCATTTTAAGGTATGTTAAGGGTAGCTTATTTCAGGGGCTGCTTCTTTCATCAACTTCTCGCTCACTCTTTTTACATTTTCTTGTGTTGAATGGGATGTGATGTCACAGCTCATCGATCTACGACTGGTTACTCTAGTTTTTGGGACACTCTTTGATTTTGTGGCACAGGAAGAAGCAGTCTATTGTATCTCATTCTATTACAGAGGCAGAATAAAATGTTATTCAAACCCTACTTTTGAGCTTGTATAGCATCGTTGGTTACTTCAAGATATGGGTGTTCACTTGGATTCGGATTCTCCATTTCATTGTGACAATAAAAGTGTCATTCAAATTGCTCACAATGACGTCTTTTATGAGAGGACCAAACCCATTGAAATTGACTGCCACTTTATTCGACATTACTGTGTTGCTGAGCATTAGGTTGCTGATCTATTTACCAAACTACTCACTAGATCGCAATTTGGGTACTTATGCTGCAAGCTCGAAATGTGTTCTTTTGACCCATCTTGAGTTTGAGGGGGGATGTTTTTATAGTTTAAAACTTATGTGAGTTTATTTCATTTGTTTGATTGTTCTTTGATTCAGTTATTACTCTCGAGTATATTGCTGTTTGTATTAATAACTTTTACATGCTAAATGACACCAACTTCAAGTCATGGAAAGAGAGTATTTTACTAAATCTCGGAGTCCTCCACCACTCATAGATAAGAATACCACTAATGGGAAGAAGGAGAAGGAAAGGTGAGAGAGATCAAGCTTGTGTATGATGTACTTGAAGAGGGGTGTTCCAAAAGTATTTCAGACATCATATTTGACAATATCACTACAAGTAAGGAATTCTTATTAAAATTAAAAGAGGTTTGCTAAGAACGAAAAGGTTGAAATCGATAAGCTCTTGACAGAAATTATTTCAATGAAGTATTTAGACAAAGGTGTTAGCATTTTATATGTGGCTCTACTAAGAACTATTTTGTATGTTTAATTTTACAAGATTAATAAATATTATTTATTGCATGCATTAATTTATTATTTATAAATTTCATCCCTTTGATATTAGATCACTAGGAGGTGGGTGATGAGGTTACACCAACTATAGAGAAAGATTTCAGTTCTTCATTGAGAATAAATTTTCCATCAATGAAAATCAACAAAACTGAGTTGATGGAGTGAGAGCAAACTGACGAAGAACTAAGAAAAATGACATAAAAAAATTATTCAAAAATTTAATTTTTATTATTTTAAGATCATAAAGGGATAACAAATGGATATTAGGGAGTACATGAAAATATCTATACTACGAAGCTTGTTAGCACTTAAGGTAGACGTATTCTCAGAGGACTTGCTAGTGCATCTGGTTTTGATATCTCTTCTAGTATAGTTTAGCTAATATAAGGTGAGTAACAATTGTCACGAAAAAACATAATCATCAAATAAATATACTTGGTCATTAGAAGAAGTATTGTACCAACTATCACACTTGGCGTGCTAATAAGGTTTGTTTCTTACTTTGATTCGTTCAGAGGTTAACTTAACTTTAGTACCTAAACAAACATGGTGGGTAGATTCAAGTGCAACCACTCACCTCATTGTGTCTATGCAGGGTTGCATGAGCTATCGAAACCAAATGATGTTTAAAGATTCATTTATATAAGCCACCCATCCCTGCAAAAAATCACCTCATCCCTGCAAAAAATCACCTCATCCCCTCAAAAACCCGCCTTGACCTTTAGGGCACCCATATGTACAACCAAAATATTTAAATGTTTAAAAATAATAAAAATTAAAGAAAGTAGTATTTTTTTAAATGAACCTATAAAAAATTTTTATGTTAACTATTTTTCTTATTAAACCAATGATTCAAAAGCCAAATCGGCCATCAAACCATAGTACTTTGCCAACTGAGATTCTCCCCTTCCGTCGCTCTTGAGCACATCACTTCTACAGTCCACGACTAAAGGAAGAACTGAGAGCTAATGCCCAATTCCTCGGTGCTTTTGAACGTGCCATAAACTGTTCACTATCAGCTGTCTGAGCAGCGCGTTGAGCATGAGGTTGGTGAGACCACAAGACAGTTTCTTTGTCCCTAGAAAGGAGATCTCAATTGGTATCGGTTAGGTAGTCTCACGGCACAGCTCCCAAGAAGAAGTCGAGACGATTCTCATGCATAACAAATTTGCTTCAATCAAGCACTTCTACAAAGCTGAAGAAGTTGCCTATTCCAAAATCATCATCGAACGAGTTCTCTTGGGTATAATGGCCAGCGCAAGGAGCCACACATAAGATTTAGTTTGACAACCTTGCTTGCTCCTACTTTGTGTTCCTAAACTTACGACTTCCAATAGCGTTTGCCCACCGCAGACAAGGATTCTATTTCGTATCTCTCGTTGTACGCCCTTGTAGCTATACAGAAAGACCAAGTTGGACCAATGGTTTCAACTTTTGAATATTATATCTTATACTTTGTATATATTTAATATTACAGTAAGTAATAAGACAAGAATAGTGTTTTAGCTGTGTTGGCTATAGTGAACTGGCTTGACTCAATAAGAACCAAACAAGCCTCTATATCTACTTCAACTAGGTCGGACCAATTGGACTGGTCTGGTTTTTAAAACATTGTATTAAACCCTTTATATTGTGGGAGAATTAATACTCATTGATCAATTAATGCAAAAATATCAAGTCATAAATGCATGTTGTTAAAATATGGAACCATGGATCCAATGATGAAAATGCTTCTCATTTTAACTCTCTAAACTGAATTATAAGTTGTCTAAGTTATGCCTAACTAAATATTTTAATTATATATATTAAATAACTTAATATTTTCTTATTAATGAGTCGTAAATCGTAATTCTGCCTTTAAGCGGTTCGGGTTGGGGCGGGTTCCCCGGTTTCGGCAACCCGCGCTGCCATCGCTACCTCGGTGGTGCTCCTCTTGTCGCCTGCGGGCAAAGAAACAGTTGCGCTCTCGCAGACTGGCAGCCGAAAGAGTCGAAAGTCCGAGTTTTGGAAGCGAGGGAGAGGGAGAGACAAATTTCTGGGAGATAAATGTTTGGCGGGAAGAGTCCTGGCGTCACCATTCTCTGGTTATGGACAATTGGAACTGCCGTCGGTACTTAGTTTTCCGTTTCCTCTTCCTTTGTTTTTCCTTCAAATTTTGTTTATCTGGTACTTAGTTTTCAGTTTCCTCTGCCTTTTTTTTCCTTCAAATTTTGTTTATCTGATGTGATCTTCCACCTAGTTCTTGTGACGAACGTGGCCAGGACGCGCATGAGGGATATGGATAACATCCTTAATCAAGAACAGCAACAAGCATCTGCTATCCCGCCTGAGTCGGTTCTGGAAGGCGATCAATCGTAGGTATATTTCTTTGCTGTTGTCTTTAAGAGTAAATGGTGATAAAGTTGGGTCATTTTCGTTGGTAGCATCAGGTGCAGACGATTTTAGTGTTCTTACCTGATAGCTTTTAGCAGTTGTTATCAATTTGGGTTGCATACACTTTCGGCTGCGTCCTATGCTATCATCATTATTGCTTCTCATCCACTTGCTAGATATTGATAACAGTCATGGATTTGCTTCTCGGTTTAAATTCATGAATCGTTGTAGTCTGTTCCCGTTAATCATACTTGCGTATCTACTTTGCACTTGAGCAAGAAATAGCTCAGTGGTCGCATATGGGAGTCTCCTTTGGGGCATGGGGTGTTGGGTTTGAAATGTAATTGTATATATACGCACTTTCATAAGAAAAAATACTTGCGTATCTACTTGCATATTTTTACTGGTTAAGATTTTCTCCTGAGTCGTGCTAAGGAATTTACATTGTGTCTGAGTATGCAGGCATGGATTTTTGTCTCATGGTCAGCTCCACTGAGAATTAGTGTTTCACTTGGCCCTTTTTCTAATTCCTTCTACTTTATAGGTGAGCTGGCAACTGTCATTGGGCGCTTTGGTTGAGGCTTTGAGTTAGGTTTAATTGCAAAAGCAAGTCTTCTAAGACAATGAGGCATACGTGATGGTTTTGGCTGTATGATCTAAATCTCTTTCCTGTAGATTCCTTCTATGTATTCTTGAGAAGATAGCAAGTTCTAGTATTACTTACTGTTTTCTCTTTAGGTTGTTTAAGAACATTCTTGGAGATCAAGTTAAGTGCTTTCTATAGCATGTTCTGTGTGACGTTTAAGTGGGTTTATTTTCTTACTTTGACAAAAATGTCAACCTCAATGTCTGCATTTTGAAGTTCATCGAGAAATATATTTTTTCAAGAGATCCGAGGTGTCACTTAATAAATTCACAAGCCAACTCCTATGGAGATTTGTGGTGGTCATTGTAGTCTGTTGACAACCATAAACTGGAATTCCTGTACTCTTACAAGTATCACGGGAAATTGAACAAAAAATTTTAAACACCTAGTATTATATTTTGTAGCCCTCTATCTTCTATTGGCACATTTGCCTTGTCAATGCTGAATATTTGCACCTGACAATCTTTTGAATGATGCATATTGTTAGTGTAAGAGGAAATATATTGGAAAGAGCTCTTGATTGAATTATGAGGTGCATGTGACTGAAATTTTAGAAACCATGTCAGACCATGATCCCTTATAATTATCTTACCTCACAACTCTCATCCATGTCATTTTGGGTTGTCCACTTGCAGATTTTCCATAGTCAACCTTGGAATGAAGCCTTCTATTGAATCTATATTTTTATCACTCAAACTAACATCCCAGAGTAAGGAACAACAAGACTCTATGGATGCTGATCGTTGAGAAGTATCAAAAAAGGCTTGAAGGTTGGAAAGGTCAGTTACTATCTCAAGCAGGTAGAGCTACTCTAATCAAAGCAACTCTGGCAGGGATACCAAACTACTGGCTCTCACTCATCCCATGCCCAACAGCGGTGGCTAAAAAGCTTGAAGCAATCCTATGCAAATTTTTATGGTGTGGCACTGAGCATAATTCCAAGTATCCCTTACTTCAATGGCGAACAGTATGCAAGCCAAAGGAACTAGGAGGCATGGGTAGCAAAACAATTAAGCTCATGAATGAGGCCATACTCGCAAAGTGGCGTTGGAGGTTTGCAATAGAAAAGGAAGCATTATGGAGGCCTGCTTATCTCGGATAAATATGGTAAGTGCAGTCCATATTGGTTCCCAAGGGAAAGAGTGGTAACCTCCCCTATCTGGAAAGTGATTCTTGTATGTAAGAGAGATGATGAACAACTGCAGATTTCATGTTAGAGATGGTAACCAAGTCAGATTATGGTTAGATACATGGGTAGGTACAGATGCCTTATCCTCTTCCTTCCCAAGAATATTCCAATTAGCTGCTAATGAAAATGTCACAGTTGCAGAAGTTAGACTTGGGCCGAGCAATAACTGGAATTTGAATCTAAGAAGGGGGCTCAATGATACTGAATCCTTGGAAGTCTCCAGATTGATTAGTCTACTGGACATCTCCTCCAACTATAGGTTGTTCTCAAGCTTAGGGGATATCAATGAATCGCCAGAAGAAAGTTTTGCTTGGAGACTGTCGGTCCCTCCTAAAATAAGACAGCTCATTTGGACAGTTTCACTCTCCAAGATTCTAACCTATGATGAGTTAAGGTCAGACCATTGCAAGCACCTATGCAAGCTCTGTAATAGGGAAGAGGACTGCAATCATCTCTTATTACATTATGATTTCAGTCAAAGAGTTTGGAACAATATAAGAAGCAAATTTGGGATACCTGTATGCATGGCTAGCACCTTTAGCCACTGTATTCAGCACTGGTATTGGTGTCCCCTACCTAGCTGTGACGGGATAATGTGGAGAACAGCCTTAGCTGCAGTGCCTTGGTTAGAATTTATGGTTGGAAAGTAATACAAGAATCTTCGATAACAAGTGCAGCTTAGTGAGGGGAGTAATTGAGAGAACTATACACAGCATCCTACTATGGGCTAGCAGCACCCAAAAGCTACCACCACTGCCATCTACTATCATACGCAGGCACTGGAACAAAGTTATCTACTTCAGGAACTTCAGGAAGATCAGAATGGAAGAGTGGTTGCGGCCTCCAAAAGGGTGCCTTAAACTGAATTTTGATGGCTCCTCTTTTAGCAATCCCAGCTGGTATAAGAGGTGCAATTGATAAGTGTCTAGGATATAATAATTTTTATTAGTTTTCTATAGGATTTGTAGTTAGCTTACCCTTATTTTGGACTTAATTATTATATATCACACTGATTTGGTGCATTTTAGGGAGAAAAGCAGTTTGGAGAAGAATTGGTGGAAAAAGGGCAAAAAACAAGTAAAAAATGCCAAATTCATAAAGTCCGGGAGCCAAAAGCGGCGCCACAACACCTCAGCACTCTATCCGAGCGCCAAGGAAGGACTGCAAAATGAAGCATGAAGCAGCCAACACCACAGGCACCAGACTCCACCGAATCAGCATTACAAGACTCCTAATCCGACTCCAACTCTTAGTCTTGGTGCATATGATGCCCAAAAAACCCAGAAAACCCAGAAAACCTCCAATTGCCTAATTCAGAAATCCCATAAGTACTAATTCCTTTGGGATATTTCTTGGGTCAAATTGAGGTCAAATAAGGAGTCATTTTCCTCTTCAAAGACGTGCGAGTGGAGATGAAGGAAAGGCAAATTTGGAAGAAATTATAGAAAGGATCAGGAGACCCTAGACCCACTTTCACTAAAAGTGGAATATCTCCCTCATCTGGAGGGCTATTTAAGCAAGGCCGGGGTCATTGAAAAGAGGAGGCTGAGGAGAAGATTTTGGGTAGGGTTTTGGACCCAAAACCCTAGAGCATCACGTGGAGAACTGGAGCCAAAGTCTGTGTATGCGCAAGGGAGTTGAAGAAGGAAGCTAAGTCCAAAATAGGGTTTTTCTTCCCAACTTCTTTTTACTTAATCATGTCTAAACTATCCTCTATTGTTTGTGTGTTTATTCAATAACAATTGAGTAATTTCTCATGGGTTGGGACTCCAAGCCATGAATAGTTATGTAAAGTAGTTAACTTGGTGATTTTTCCTTTCGATAAGAGCTTCTACTTAGAATTGTTATGCTTTATTCATGTTGTTTTGATTCAAGTTTACATCTTTTCTAAGAAAGTTCTTGAGAAAGCTTAGGAGAGTGTTTATTTTGAATTTTAATGCATGTATCTTTGTTCTAAGTAGCTTGTTCACCCTAAGGTTGGTACTAGGCGGGAACCTAGGGGTTGTGCTTGTGGCTGAATACGTTTCAGGTCCTATTTGTATGCGATTCGAAGCTCTAAATGTTTTGGACAAGTTTAGGGTTAGAATTGAAAGGTTAATTGCCGAGGGTTTTGGATGAGTTTAGTTATTAACTAGGGTTTTAAGGGCTGCCAAGGCTCGCTCACATTGACTGGAAACCACTAAGCACTTCTTAAGTAACTATGATTGGTTTGGATGCTCCAACTACTCTTTGGAATCTGATTTTCGGTATCTAACTTTTATTGCTTTCTTAAATTCTTCTGTTTTTAATCAAAATATCATCACATACATTCAACTTGCTAACCCAATTCATTGGTTAAATCGTAAGATAAGTGGTTGCTAGCTAATTCCCTGTGGAGGGTACTCATTGTTCCATATATTACTTGGACCAGTGCACTTGCTGGTGTTGCTGGGAACACACCAGGAATCAGGAACAGTGCAAGTGAATGTCTTTGCTTACTATGGTCCAGTGGGTCCTTGTTCCTCTAATGGAGCCAAAGCACGCGCTCTACTTGCTGGTGCCAAGTTTCTAAGGGAGCAAGGAAGGTTATAAACTTTCTCCATTCATGGCATTAGCCAACCTATAGACTTTCCCCTATGACAATGTAGTCTTTGTTTACACCTTCCTTTGCTAGCCTATCAGCCAATGAATTGGCTGACCTAGGTATTTTGCTTCATACGATATTCATTCCCTCAACCACTAGTTTTAGTTCATTGAAGATAGCTCTCATTCTCCATGGTGGCTTGGGTGATTTTGTGGCCCAATGAAGGACCAGCTTAGAGTCACCCTCAATGTACACCAGCCCATTTCCTAGCTCCTTAAGAAATTTGGCACCCGTTAATAATGCATGGGCTTCAGCTTCATTAGAGGAGCAGATACCCACAGGTCCTGAATAAGCAAGGAGACATTCACCCGAATAGCTTCTAATTGCACCACCTATACCTGCAGGTCCAGGGATCTCGAAAGAGGACCCATCAAAGTTTTATTTGAGGCACTCTTGTGGGGGGGCTTCCATTCTTATCTTCTTGAAGTTCCTAAAGTGAATGATCTGCTTCCAGTGTTTGAGGATGATTGAGCTTGGTAGGGGGGAGTTTTTGAGAGCACCCTACCCATAGGAGGATACTGTGTATTACCTTCTCGATACCCCCCTCCCCCCCCCCCTGAAGATTCTTGCATTCTTTTCTAGCCATAAGTGCTTAGCTAGAGCGGCTCTCCATATAGCTTCCCACAACTAGGAAAAGGGCATGAGTACCACTGTTGAATATTGTGGCTGAATGTGCCAGCCATGCATAAGGGAACCCCAAACTTACTTCGTATGTTGCTCCAGACTTGCTGACTGAATTCACAGTGGAGTAAGAGATGATTGCAGTTCTCTTCCTCACTGTTACAAAGTCTACAAAGGGAATTTTCTGTGGTCTGCCCTCTTTGGCCCAGCTCATCATATGTTAGAATTTTCGAGCTCATATGAACTGCTTTATCTTTGGAGGGATGGGCAACTTCCAAGCAAAGCTCACTGCTGGTGGTTCATTGAGTACCTCAAAGTTTGAAAGCACTTTATAGCATGAGGAGACCGAGAATTCTGCGGATGCACTTGGCTCCAAACTATTTCATCAGGCCCAGTGCTTGCAAAAGGAGAAGAGTCCAGTAGACTGATCAACCTAAAGGCTTCAGTAGCTTCAACCTCATCAAGCCCCCTTCTCAAATGCAGATTCCAGCTTCTGCTAGACCCAATTCTGACTTCTGCTACTGTGGCATTTTTGTTGGTTGCCATTTGAAACACATTAGGAAAGGAGGATAACAAATCAGCTCCTACCCATGTGTCCTACCAGAATCTAACTTGATTACCATCATTGACATGGAATCTACAACTGCTCATCATCTTTCTTTTGCATGTAAGGACTCTTTTCCATATAGGGGAGGTTACAACTCTGTCTTTCAGGAGCCAATCTGGGCAGCACTTCCCATACTTAGCTGAGATGATTTGCCTCCATAATGCTTCCTTTTTTGTTGCATACCTCCTATTCCATTTAACTAACATCGCCTCATTCATCAGCTTGGTAGCCTTAATGCCCATGCCACTAAGTTCTTTCGGTTTACACATTGTTCCCCATTGAACTAGGGGATACTTGAATTTCTGCTCAGTTCCACACCATAAGAATTTACTCTGGATTACTTCAAGATTTTTTGCTACCCCTGTTGGGCAAGGGATGAGGGAGAGCCAGTAATTTGGGATCCCTGCAAGAGTAGCTCTAATTAGGGTGGCTCTACCTACCTGAGATAGTAACTGATCTTTCCAACTCTCGAGTCTTCTCTGGTACTTCTCCACAAAGGCTCCCATAGAACTTAGTTGTTCCTTCAAATAAGGGCCGACCTAAGTAGGTTGAGGGAAGAGTAAGACGGCTGCAGCCCAGAACCGAGGTTGCTCTATCTTATAGGGCAATCTGACAGTTGATTCCGAAGATACCAGATTTCTCCTAGTTAATGTTCTGACCAAACATCATTTCGTATAACGAAAGGAGAACTTTAGAGTGAAGTAGCCCCTCATCCAGCCTATCACTCAAAATTGTCATCTGCGAATTGCAAGATGGGATTTTAACATCCCTTATGCCCATACCAGTAATCCATCCTTCATCTTGCCCTTTGTGGAAGAGTGCACAAAGAGCTTCCCCCACTATACTGAAGAGTAGGGGTGAGATTGGATCACCTTGCTCAAACCCTCGGTACCTTAATATCTAGCGGAAGATGCACAAGTAGCAATCCAGCTTTCAGTTTGTTTTTATTGTCATATCTCTGAATATTGTCGATGTTTCCATTGTTTTTCCTCTTGTGCATCTCTAGTTTTTCTTTATATTGCGATTTAATTTTCCAGTGTCCAAAATTTCACTTCATTTTGGTATTGTGACTACTGCCTTGTAAATATTTACCCTCACTCTTGATCACCTTTTGCTGCTTTAGATGTCTTCTTTCTTCTTTACCTTTGGTATTGTAAAATGATCTTTAGCTGGGTGCTGTATATATCTGCATTTTTGTAGTTATGTATTTCTTCTCATTTTCCAAAGTAGTGTGGTTACCGAGAGAGTTTACAAGGAGAGAAACGCATAAAGACTTCCTGCGGGGTTATAATGGATAAGTTTTCAAAGAAGAAGAAAAGAACCTTACCTCCTGCGAGGTTATAATGGATAAGTTTTCAAAGAAGAAGAAAAGAACCTTACCTATTTGGAGGTTGTTCCCTAAACAATGAATGTTTATTGGAATTCTGATGCGACCAATCCATTCCAAAAGTTTTTCATTGCCCTACGGTATCAGCTTTCCTTGAATTGACTTGGTTCAAGACCACCTTTTCTTAGATGGAGTTTGCACCCGTAACATATAGTGAAGTTCATACTAATTGCTGTCTGAGGCTTCAATGAGCGATCCAAAATCCGAAATTTTGGCACTGGTTTTTGTGGAGCATTCATGGTTGGAAACATGGAGTTCGAATAACAGAGACGGTTGAGACTGCTGTTGGGAATGTAACTCTTTAGTTGCAGTATTTTTCCTTTCATTTGTTGCATGAGGATTTCTTTTGGAATTAGGGAACTTTTAATTGTACGGGTTGGTTGTACGCATGGCTCTCCTTCATTCCCTGACTCCCTTTCTATCGTCCAGGCAGTGGGCCTTAGTCGAAATGATTCAATGAGTGAAAGAGTAATTTGGTGCGAATTAATAATCAGATAATGTGGGAGTAGACACAAAGGAACCATTATCAATCATATAGCTCAATTCACCATTTATGATGATTTTTAATGAATATTTAAGTGTATAAATATACTACATTATGTAACAAGATTTGAACGAGATATGAAAAAGGGGTTCGGTGGGGTCTAACTCGTTCAATGGGTTGGTCTAAAATTTGAATTGTGTTGATGTTACAATGATGTTAGTATTAATTAAAAATAACAAATAAAAAGGTTAAAAATTTCCCAAATCAAGATTGTTTGGATATAGGGAGTTGGAGGAGAACTCCCTTTCCTACACAGGCCAATGGAAAAAAGGCTTGGGATGATGAGGAGGTAGGGCTTTCCTTTGTTTTCAGTAAAGAAAATTAGTTCCTTATTTCCGGCCTCTGTTTTCAACAGAACATCATTACGTTAGCACTAGGTCGATGATAAATAAACTCGGATGTTGGCCGGCTAGCCTTTCACCACAGGCTGCGACTAATTGCTAAAATGAGGAGACGAGACTTCTCAAAGTCTTCTCTAGCCACTGCCTTTTAATTTGATGTCTCTCTAACGCCACTCCGACGTTATATCCATCCAACCAGCCCAAAATATTAAATCTCCTTTTTAAATTAAATCCATCCATTCCCCATCACCACTATCAAATGACTGTAGAAGTTACTTTAAGAGAAGGAAAGAAGCATCTAATGTTCACAACATTGGTTTGCATCTTGCTTGAGATCTTAACTCAGTTACCTATGTAACAGGGGATAAGAAAGGTATAAATCCCTGGCGGCTTTTCATCTATAAATATTTTGTGTTTCCAAACATATGTTGGACCTCAACTGAGCCCCCTTTAACAAAAGATATTTGTACAGCATTAGGATGAACTCATGCCACCTAATCCAAAAGAAGAAAAATGATGAAAGGTCAACTAATGCTTGGGTGTGGATTCATCATCTTTTTAACTGATTGGGCTACAAATGTTGGTATAATCCGCCCCTTCTAAGGATACATGATAGATGTCAATTGGCTAAGAAATTATCACGAATCTGTAAGTGCTTTCTTTCTGCACCAACGGCGGGTTAGTTTCACCTCTTTGGTGGAGGACACAACTTCTATCAGAGGTGAGAAGGAAAGATCTACCTGCAGACAATTGGTAGTACCTGCAGTGAGTACTCTTAAATGAGGCAAGCACAAAGTGTCACAAAAACACGAGGGAAGTACAAAGTGTCACAGAAACACGAGGCAAGTACAAAGTGTCACAGAAACACTAGGCAAGTACACAATAGTCTTTTGTTTTTCATTAAAATATTGCAATATAATCTTTCAAAGATGTTCTCTGTTGCCCTATAAGAAAAGGGATAAGAAGGCAGTACACGATCAGCAATAAATTGAATATGTTTGTTTTGTTTTCATTGAAATTAACCAGAGAACAACTCATGACTTTTGTTTAATACAGAGATTTTTTTTTTTCCATTATCAGAAATAAATTGATGAATGAGTTTCGTTATGCAAAGGCAGATAAGGAATGGTCTTTCGAGTCAGGTATTATAGAGATCGGGAACTGGGATGGAACTAGTTCTGTTCAAACTGAAAAGAAGTGAGCTCGGTATTGTAACAAGGAACGCGTTCATGAGAGAGGAAATGAGCTAGTATCAAAGATATTCTGTAGAATGGACAGTATGAACCTTACTGCATTTGACATATAAGCAACCATAACCGGTTCAACAGAGATTTAGGATAACAGAGCTTCAGATGTGTTTGAACTGAACTAACCCCGTCAGTTTCATTCAATTTCATCAAAAGATTTTGAGAAGTAGACATGTGATGTAAAGTTCACAGACAGACATCACACAGTTCATTGCAAGTTTGAAGTTTAGATGACTTGGGCGCATATTCTCATGATCACAGGAAGCATTAACTAATCGTCAGCAGTCTTACGAATATGAACAAATATAGTATCAGTGGTCATTACAAGGTAGAAAATGATAAGTAAGAATTGGTTAGGTTAGCCTGATTCCTAAACATTGCAGGAATTAAGTGTGTCAATTAGTTTGAAGGTACATCATAAGTTTCATCAATTGTTTGTCTCGAGACAATGAATCTAGATGTGAATCCCTGGTAAACCACAATGAAATCTTTTAACAGGTGCAAAATATAAAATACCTGATGATATACTACACAGATAATTGTAATACAAGACTCTTTTTAGAATTGGCTGTCAGCTTCATTAACTAGTCCTTGGGCCAGGAGGTTCTGCTGGTCGTTGAACATCCTGCATGTGAAATACATCAACTTATACATTTGTAAGCAAGACTTGTTATCTAGTCAACATTTTAACATATTTAAAGAAGTTATTCTAGCCAGATAAGCTAATAGAAAAATGAAGATTTGCCTTCACAAAAGTTACCAAATTATAACCTTTAAATTTCAGAGAAAACTTTATCAATGTGCTAATTAAAATTCAAATGCTGACTATTGGTAAGAAGAGGACTCAAATTCTGGTTAGCACATGCATTTGTGCATGTGTGTGCAAGTGCTGCCATGTGCTAGAGGATTTCAAGAGTCAGAGATGTTAGATCCAAAGGACCAGAAAAGCAAACTTATATGCTGAGGAACACATAACATTGCTACTCATCTCATTTCAAGGGGGATCCTAAGTCCTCATGTGCAAGACTATAGAGAGTGGGATTCACTGTACTTAAAAGTGCAGTACCTCGAGCTTGTTACACCCTCAAATGAATGCAAGCATCCTAATGTCAGATGGTCAATTATAAGTGTCTCATGCTAATGAAAAATGGCAACTGAATATGAATAAAACACGAGGGCATAATCATACCCCATGTTCAAAGATACCAAAATGTGGATGATTAACTTGTGTCGCATAAAAGCTGCCAGGAGACAAGCATGTCGGATCAACACGATCCTAGTGTTATTATCCATGTCAACAAAAACGAAAGCATGATTAGGAACTGAAACGGGACAACGGAGGAAGGAACTTCAAGACTTCAACTTATAAAGATTGTCTCAAGAACCTGCATGAGATGTTGAAAGTTCCACTGCATTCCTGCTAATTGTGCATTTTGATGGTTAATTCGTACCCCATAATGGTTGCCAATTGATAACTCTGTATGGTTAAACTGTTCCTGCTACAATTTTCACATTTAGGAATAAAATCAAACTAACTAACAAATGACAAAACATGCATAAGATATTGGATTGTAGAATAAACCATTTGATTTGCGCTTTCTTGAGTCCCAATATGGGTGTCAAAGTCTTGTGTAGCCACGACAGTTGGAAGCACATCATCTTGATTGCTGCACTTCTCTTGCTGCTAGAATGTTTGGAAATACATGGCTAGTTTTAGAAAATAGGAAATATATTAGGCGTAAATTGACCTAATATCTAGTGCTACACATACCTTTTTCTTACAACTTTTGGCCCTCTTACGCAATGAAGTCTCCAACAGCCTTGGTGGCTGCCGACCTTTAACTCTTGGTGATGGCATGTCAGAATAAAACCCATTGTTTACCTTAGGTGCATTTTTATCTCCATTAAGATGAGGTGAAAGATCACCTTTTGATTCACCCATCTTAGTTTCCGAATGCACAATCTTAAGTTGAGTTTCTCCACATGAGTAGTCATCCATCAGAATCTTCTTCATTATCTCTCTTACTAAATACAAGACTACATCAGCTCTGTCCTCAGATATCATTCCAACCTCGGCAAGTTCAAGACAAGATTTGAATAGATTATCATATGGATCTGCTGGACTAGTAGGTACTACATCACATGAGGAAAGGACTAAAGCATGCAGACGCTTGAAGTCCTTTTGCCAACGATGGAGAATGTAACAGGATGGAATCTCATCCACCAATTGAGAGTCAAGCACAGATAATGCATGCTTACATAAAATGCCTCTAGATTCAAAAAGGCGGCAAACGCACTGTACTTCAAAGTTGTTTTCATTGTAAATAACTTCAAAATCTTTATACTGACCTTTTTTGCCATCTTTCAAATAAAGGCGTTCTTTAACTTCAAAAGTAGAGAGTGAGCCATTTACTGCTGTTCTAGAAACTCGACAATATATCAATGCCTTTAACTCATCTTGGAACATTTTAAACATGTCAACTGTGTATAACTTTGATAACTGATCCTCCATGTGAAGTTTAGATATCAATTGTGGCCTCTTATGAAATGATTCAAAGTCTGCTAGAGCTTCCTTTTCATGCTTATTTTGTAATACAGACTCATACTTATTGAGAAATTGCTTTATAGAAGTCTTGGGCTGTATGCATCCATCAAAAAAAGGATTAATTTTCTCTCCTCGCTGGGTCACGAACATTCCTGCCCAGAATGCTTCTTTCAGAAAAACTGGAACCCAAAGATGGCGATCTTCATACAATGATGTCAACCATTCATTATCTTCCAGACCATATTCCTTGATCATTTCCCCCCATTTTTCTTCAAACTCGTTAATTCTTAAAGAGTCATAAACTGCTTTCTTTAATGTCCTCTTAATTTCTTTACATTCAGCAACTTCTCCCAATTTCTCAGGGATCTTTTTCATTAAATGCCACAGAGAAAAACAATGTCGAGCTCCTGGAAAAACCTCAGCAATTGCTCCTTGAACAGCTTTGAATTGTTCATGCTCGGTGATAATTGCTTTTGGTGGACATCCTAACATGCATGTCAACAATGCCTTAAATAACCATATATAAGTCTCAACACTTTCACTAGAGAGTAAGCTACAACCCAATAACACAGAATGACCATGATGGTTTCTACCAACAAATGGAGCAAAAGGCATATCATTTTTGTTCGTCAAGTAGGTAGTATCTAATTGAATAACATCACCAAAATATTTGTATGCAGTCCTACACCTGCTATCAGCCCAAAATACATTCCTTAGATGCCCTTCTTCATCAATATCCATCAAGTAAAAAAATTTTGAGTTTTTGCACTGCATGTGCATGAAATACTGCTGCATGGCTTCGGCATCACCTTTTCCAAGTTTCAGCGGAACAACTTTTTCACTATTAGCCTTGTTTTCCAGACGCAATTTTTTATGAGATCTAAAAAACCGCACCTTTGAGGGGCAAAGTGGATGATTATGCTCAAGAGTAACTTCAGTCAAATGCAATAATTCATCAGGCATTACCTTCACTTTAATCCCAGCCGTGCAATTTGTTTTTGCTGACACTCTTGATCGATATTTTGGGGCTTCTCGACCCTTACCCTCCTTACAACAGGTGAGTACAGCTTGAACACATTGCCCATCTTCATTATACCATGACCTTTTAGTTTTTGTACCAAATCCTATACGCTCAGCATAGCGATTATAAAATTCACATATTTTCTCATATGACTTGAACACCATCCCTACCTGAGGTGCTTCCTCATCGCCACCAGGTATATTCTCATATTCATCTCCCTCATGATCGATCTTTTTTTCATCAACATTTGGTTCATCGACTAGTGGGGCTACCTCTTTCTCCTCACCTGATGCCCTTTCCTCCACAGCATCATCATCCATCTGCTACAAACGAATGACATTGTGGCTTTAATTTAAGCCACAGTTTGAGATTACTAAATGAAGTTTATGAGACTTAACAGCTGCAAAACAAAAAAAATCAGCAAGATGACAAGATTTTGCTACAAGGAACACTTTCCACCTGAAGCATTCTCCCCTCGTCAGTTCTATGGTCTTCACTTGCATCATTCACATGTACATTTTCATCAACCGTTGACTTTGTTAGAAGAGTGGGTGGTTCTCTCTCCTCATCTAACGGAACCTCCATTGGAGAATGCTCTGTCATTTCCTGAAAAAACAAAGTCAAACTTGATATTTTATGACTTCAATCTCACAATAGTTTGAAAAATACAAGAAGTTGCTTACGAGAATCAAATACTCAATAAGTTGGACACAACATCCCACAGTTGATCAGGAAACCTTCTCACAGAAAACTTTGTTCATTTTGCTCTTCAGTTTTTTATCATTCTTTTCTTTATAACTTTTTATTGTTCAAGAGAACTGATGAGAAATAGCCCGCCAAAGTCTGTATCACAGTTGATGGACGGCAACCCTAAAACAGACTGATCAAACTTCATGTTTGAGTAGAACTAGTAATATTTGCAAGAGAACTGTAATGATTGAATAGTACTCATACCATAACAGAAGGGAAAATACTGGCAGCTCTCAATAAAACAAGATGGAGTTCGCAGTATACTAATGTCTAGTTTTTTTAATAGGTTTCTCATGCAACCAATAATCTAGCCATAAACAAGGACAGACTCCCTCTTTTACGTCTTTTTACTGCCTCCTAGTTCTCTTTTACTTTTTCTCAAGGCTACATATGGGAAAAGCTTGGTGGCCAGTAGCTCTGGTATCAGAAAATAAGCAAATAGAAGGTAGATCGTCCAACTTGAAAGGCTCTGACATGGACATTGAGACAAAGCTCAAGCTAGAACAGTATCTCTAGTCTCTCTCATATTATTAGGACCTATTTAGGATACCATATGTTCAGATGTCTCCATCAGAAATAGGTCCATGGAAGGAGAAAGTTATGTCCCAAAGAGAAACTCTTCTATACTGTTTGCCGGCATCTGACTTGAGATCAAATTGGCAGTAATACATTGATATGTTCATCGCATCTTAATCAGAAAAGGAGTTTTTCTTGCTTTTAGCAATACTTTCTTTCTTCATATTATTGCCCGTAATGAACTTGGATGTCTAAATATTTTTCTTGTATCAGTCACAAACACATCTTACTGCCCATCAGGAGTCTTGATTGACCAAGAGAGAAAGCGAGAGTTTGTTCTTTTCTATGGTATCTCCTATAAATCTTATTGCTTCTAATGGGATTACTGTCCCACAGTATGATTCCATCAGATATCCATTCTCTTATATTCATTTTCAACTATCCAACAAAAACAATAGAAAGCCCCAAGGAGTTCTTTGCCTCTTCAATCACTCTCTTGCAGTTGTACTTTTCTTGGTCAGTCATCACTTATTCAACTCGCAAGATTGAGAGCCAAGCTCCGTATCTCCTGCTTTTCAGTATCCACTCATCCAGAATGCCAGTGAGACAACCCTCCATCAACGCAACATGCTTGGTGTTCCAGGAAGACAGGTCTCGACAATATTTACCTCCTAAGGGAATTCCCAGAAGGGGAAAAGATATTGAATGACTAAAAACCGGTCGATATGCCATGATTCAGAGAAAACCGCTACGATATCCTGCAGAGCCAGAAGCTGTCCCAACATCCACTTCTTTGAAATAAAATTGCCAAAGAAGACTGAACCACAATAGCTTATACTTGTGAATTCTGAAAATCGAATACTAAACTCGCAAAAGTAATCGGCGATGTCCATCACCCACAAAACTCGATAATTTGGGCCAAAGAGAAGATCAAGCACGAGTTCACAATTAACACGAACAGCACCAATCAACTCATCTCACGCATCTCGTATACAACCGGAACAAAATACTAACTGAAAAAGAAGGAGGATTACCTCGATTCTTAGGTACTGGATAAATTTGAAATTTTCGCACGAAGAGTCAAGTAAAGACGAAAAATAAACGGCTATTTTCGCGGTAGGAGAACAAGAGACCCTGCTCACACTGCTCTCCGCCTCACCAGAGTCACCCACCCCAATGTCGACTATGAACATCGACCACCAAAGTCGACTACGAACATACGACCGGGATATTTTTGTAAATTCAGATCTTCGTTTCTTCGCGGAACTGAACCTCACATTACTTACTCCTACTGCCTTCACCTTTTGCGCTTCCGGTCGCTTCGGCGTCCCTCTTTGTCGGTGCGGTTTCTGTAAACGTTCGCGACATCCTTGAAATCAAATGCTGACCGTGAAACTTAAATTCCGGGGAAAATTTACATTCGAAGGGGACTTTGTGGTCAATTCCGAGCTCAACTTTTTTTCTGGCAATTTTGGGTGGTATTTTGTTCGGTTTCTTTCTCTCGCTACAATTTCTGCAACTGCACTTTTCTGGTCTGCAACATTTTGGTTTCTCATTCTTATTTGATGAGAGCATACCCAATTCTTTTGTGAATGACCCACACTTGCGACTCAGAAATGCAGACACGTTCCTCCGGTTCCGCACGGTTTCCGAGCTCAACCCTTTATTCTCCCACTTGTTTTTCTTGGTCGTTTTCTGATAAAGGCGATAAAATGATATCCCATGAATTGAAAACATCTTTTTATCCTCCCCAATATGGAGAGTATCTGCTTTTAAGCTTGTAGTGTCACTTTGCCTCTGTAACTTCATATTTATCCAACATTTCTCGTATACTCAGCAGTGGAGATTAGATGGAGTCCATCAACCAATTGTCTGCTCGACAAATGTTACAGATAATTAGGAACCAATCTCAGCTGTCACATATTATAACCCTGTTTTTTTGTTTAGTAGGATAAACTCTTTCCAAACTTGTCAAAAGCCTGCCCATGGAATGTAGAACTCATTTGTCACATTCCATGTATGATTTCTAATAGAACTGGATGACATTTGCAAGAAGTTGATGCTGCTGTCATTGCTTCTTCAGGACTGGAGTGGTAACTGATTTAGGCGTTTGCTAGTAAATCATACTGTCGCTAGAACAGCATTTGTTTTCTCATTTACTCAACAAACTCGATTTCTTTACATTAAATGCAGTAGCCTGCTCAACATAAATTACTACACCAGCAAAAAAAATAATGGCTCCCCAGTCCTAGCAAAAATGAAATTGAGAAGACGGAAACTTCTGTGGCAGTGATTGGAGATCCCTACTAAAAAAAGGTTGAGTAGAAGAACCCTTTTTCAAACGATTAGCCTCCAGTAATAAGTGAACTAATAGAATATTTTAGAAGAACCCTTTCTCAAACGATTAGCCTCCAGTGATAAGTGAACTAGTAGAATATCTTACTTTCCTCTTAGCTTACAGTAAGCATACAAACCAGCACCGAGGAAACCAAAAGCCTGCCCAACAACATTCAACTGCAAAGAAAACGTGATAGCTATGTTGAGAAGATTAAGATCCTAAGCAATTTATACCGAGCTTTAGTTAAAAAGTCAACACCCTCACCAGGTCAAATGGAAGGCCTCCAAATATTAACCAGCCAAATCCAACAGTAAACAGATCCTACAATAAATGACCATGAACAGTTACATTAACTGAAACAAATGGAGCCCACCAAAATTGACTGGTTCTGCATTAGCGAATACCTTTAGGTTTCCACACATAGTTTGTGTAAGAGCAGAATTGAGAGTTGTATTCAAAAATATAAAGTAATTCAAGAAAAATGCTAATATACAGGAAAGAAGCATCACGGCCTGCAAAAGAAGACAAAACTTTATAGTAAGGATTGACTGGTAGTAAGGACTTAACTGGTCTGCATAAACAGAGTCAAAAGATTCAAAAAATGTGCTTAAAGTTCAGCTCGTCAGTCATTTATTTAATTCAGTCAGAGGCTCATAATTTTTTAAATTTTTCATCACTACATGCTGTTCACCTGTTACTGTTGAGGTAAGTACAAGGGCATTTCACCAAGATAATACAGATATGTTCCTATCATTTCTATTCATTGAGAAATTCAGCAAGAAATCCTCACTTTAAAAGCAATACAAGAGGCAAACAAAAATTAAATAAAGGACATCCACACAATTTCACTGATATGAAAACTCATCATACAGGTTCAAAGAGGTAAGATTAACATATATTTAAAAAAAAAATTGAAGCATAATTCATCAGAGTATTAAGCACTTCTTTGTGAGTATAGAGTACCAGAAAAATTTATATGAAAAATAGAGTACCAGAAAACCAGGAGAGGATAAATGAGGAAAATTCAATGTCATCTCTAAATCTCCCCGAATAAAAGTCCAGAACAGTAAAATTGGTCCACAAATCAACCCTGTCAAGAAAGCAATGATAGAGTATAAAGTAAAAAAATGGATACAAAATAAATTAAGTAATGGATACAAATCAAAGATGAAACTCGTACCATTGCACCACATCAGACCGAAGCTATTGAGACCACTAGATTTACCTGCAATGATAGTAGAAAATGGTGAACACCACTGAAAAATTATTATAGGGCTTGGATGGAAATTTTTGCCCTCACAGCACAAAGAATTTACATAAAAATAAAATTTTCAAAGGGAAATAAGACAGAAAGGATCTATTACCAATGCGGCTTATAGTTGCAAGGTATATTGCAGTGGTAATGTTGGATATGAAAACAACAGCATAGCCGTATGAGTCGAATGATAAGTCTCGAGCCCCAGCAACAAATGCT
Organism: Aristolochia fimbriata; assembly: GCA_019845555.1. Taxonomy (NCBI): domain Eukaryota; kingdom Viridiplantae; phylum Streptophyta; class Magnoliopsida; order Piperales; family Aristolochiaceae; genus Aristolochia; species Aristolochia fimbriata. The sequence continues at coordinate 9,954,074 of CM034081.1, forward strand.
CCAAATACAATCAATGCCACACTGAGACCCTTGGTTTCATCCAGGACAAAAGAATCAGATGCATGCAATTTTCTAGGGAAACAAAGATAAACTACAAGGTTCTACAAGTCTGAGAAAGGGAATGATAAACAGAATAAGGTGGTCTATAACCATAACTAGATGGGTCATACTAATAAGGGGAACAATCAGGAAAGAGGAAAGAGGAAAGAGCCAAAACATCATTGCTGAAACAGTCTTAATATTAAAATTAGTTTTTTTTGGGGTCTACCTCATCAACACGGTAAGTGAGACTTATCAGCGAGGAAATTGTAGTCCGGCTAAGGAGAACCTTCTACTTGCATGCAATCTATGTCTAGGCCTTTTTTTTACAGGTAATGTTCAGTTGATCAACAGCTCTGCTTTTATAAATGATGGTTAGACATGCATCACATCCCAAATCCAAGTGAAACTTGATCAATGAATTCCATATGACTGTTAATAAGCCAAAGGCAAAACCCACATCCATTTAATCTATATTTAGACTAGACTCAAAAAAAAAAAAAAAAAAACTAATTCAGAACCTGCTTCAAGAGCATTAGTGCACATATTGTGAAAGTGACTTCTTACCTGCCCACCACTGATGGTGTATACCGCTGGCCTGTCAGGAGATACTCCACAAGCATGGTAAATACTACAGTAGTTCGCCTCAGAGTGGTGTACATAGGAACATTCACCCCCCGAACAGATTCCATGGTAGCCAACTTTCACAATCAGAAGACAAAAGTTTTAATAATTGCATAACTAAGGGAAAAGGTAGATCAGTTCTTATGTGAAAATAAAGGTACTGAAAAATTACCATGTAAAGCAAGTAAGAGATCCCAAGAGGCAGGGCTTGGAGCAAAGTTGCAAGTGGTACAACTGTTACTGAAAATGGATCAGTAGTGCACCATGGTTCAGTGAACGTAATCATCTTCCAGCGCTTCATTGCATAGAGAATTGAAGTTGAACATATTATCTGGTTTAATAATAGATTCAGTTAACCAACCAAAAATGGGAAACTGAACATGATGAACGCTTCACAAGGATAACAGCCTCTTTTCAATTTTCCTTTTATGGTGTAACTATCAGGAATTATTAAGAGAAAGATTTGTGAAAAACTAATTAATAATCCACTGATAGGTAAATACTTCAATATCCAATTAAAATAGGTTTGGAGAACTCAAATGGTTATTTCATAAAAGAAGACCACCCCTCAAACTTTCCCACTAATTCCTTTCAGCAGCCCAGAAACTTAGCATTTGAGATTTCATTTCAATAAACTCCTTTCAAATGAAGCAGAGTTAATGTGCTTAGCAAAGATAACATCTGTCACCTTTCAACTAATTTCATGCTAATTCCAAAAAGGGTAAATAAGAATAATGAATACCTGGAAAAGTGTGATGACATTTGCACAAGGAAAGCTATATGAGGTGAGAGCAGCTTTGTTAAACATCACCAGAAGTACTGCAAGTAAGAAAATAACGAAAAAGAAACAAAAGAGTAAACATTATGAGCAGCCTGAGTATCAGAGCGAAAAGAATAGCAAGCAAAAGATAAATGATAAGAAGAATGTTGGAACTTCAATTGGATATTAACAAGCACAAAATAAGAGTTAAATCAAGAAATCTCGGCCATAACTAAAAGTTTGACATTGAGCAAGCTGTCAAAAGTGTGGATAAGCAAAGTTCCTTTTTTTTATTGGAAATGGCCAATACAAACTCCCTATTAAAAACTCCTATGCTGTCGCGGAGACCCGAACCCAAGACCTCCCATGGCTATAACTCCCATGGGACCACTGAGCAACTGCCCAAGTTCCCAGCAAAGTTCATTTTTGAGGAGCCACTTCTCTGAAAAGCAATTTTTCTTTTTGAAGTAGTGTCCTTGCATGGAGGCTCCTAACCTAGTGCCTTAAGTAGTCTTTAATCTAAGAGCTCCCTACTACAAATTCCACATGTAACCACTGAGCTGCTGCACTACAGAGTATTTGAATACATCCCCTAATATGAGTGTCCGAGAGGCATCCACTCAACTCTCACCTATGGCAAAACTCTCAAGTCCCCCTGCCACACGAACATCTGTCCCCATGACCCGTACTTAAGCACACTTCAACTACAACCAACAAATCTCTAAAGCACACAGAATCATAAAAGTACGAAAAAGGGAAAAAGAAAGAACTTTAACCAAAAACGAACAATTTATCGCTTCATAAGAAACAGAAACCGGAAATATATGTAATCAAGTGGTCACATGCATAGCAAGATACATGAGTAAACAACAGATCAAACAAGACAAAGCAAACCGGAAGACAGCAAACGAGAGAGAGAGAGAGAGAGAGAGAGAGAGAGAGAGAGAGAGAAAGAGAGAGAAAGAGAGAAAGAGAGAGAGAGAGAGAGAGAGAGAGAGAGAGAGAGAGAGAGAGAGAGAGAGAGAAAGAGAGGGGGGGGGGGGGGGAACCTGCACAAGCCATGTAAGAGGCGGCAGCGTAGGCGCCTCTCTTGGTCATGGCGGAGCCCTTGAAAAGATTCTCATCAGCCCTGGACGGATCCGAGACGGGTAGCGTCATGTACTTGGAAGACGCCATTGAAAGGATGGATCCGCAGCTTCGCCTCAGTCAACCGATTCAATCGATAATCCACTTCCTAGTGATCGTGAGCAGCCGCGAAAAAAGGGAGCAACGCGACGGAGCTTAAAAGGCAAGAGGGCGGCATTTTTTTATTTTATATTTTTCTTTTTTTATTATTATTAATTTATTATTATATATCTTTGTTGGATTGGCTATGGTTACAAGCTGGCCCATCGATGGCCCATAACAAGACAGGCCCACTAAAACTAAAATTTACGAGACTTTGATATATTGGAAAACATAATTATTTGATTTCACATAATAATAATAATAACTTATTTTTATAATAAAATAATATATAATAATATTTTAATAAAAAAAAATATGTTCCAAAAAATAAATAGTAAACTCATCGCTGGAACGGGAAATAATTATTTTAAATAGTAATAAAAATAAATAAATAATATTAAAAATTATTTTCATAAATATTTATTAAAATATTATTTAGAGAAAGAAAACTCTATGTTCGAACTTGGAAGTATGAAAAAGATCAGCAGGATACACTTAAATGAAAATACACTCCAAGAGGCAAAATATGCAGTGGACAGGGCTTTGCCCGGGAGAATCATTTACGGAAATCGAGTTGGAAGCGGTATAAGGGTCGCCGGGATTCGGGAACGTTTGGATGCTGAACTGAAACAATGGCACTGAAATTGTCGTTCCTACCGCCGCCTTGCATGCCTGCTTATCCTCTCGCTGTCCGCAGCGTCAGAAACCTCAGTGTTCCTGCTTTGCTTCCGTCTTCGAGTGTTCTGGTCTCGGTCACCCAATCGCCAAACCATATATTCCTTCCCCATCTCGAGGAACCGCTGATAACTGAGTGCGAGTCCGAACTGTCGGAACCGGAAGAAGGAGAGCAACGGGAGGTGGAAGACGTCGAAGAAGTCGAAGAAGAAGAAGAAGATGAAGAGGAGGAAGAGGAAGATGTGGACCCGTTTATCAGTTTTTTCAAATCTCGGCCGAGAACTGATGACCCAGAGCACGAAGGCCGCCTCCATCTTCAGAAGAATCGGCGCACCTCGTGGCATATCGCCAAAGTGGGTTCCTTACCGGACGACCTTGAGGAAAGTCAGGAATCAGAAAATGAATGTCTTCTTTCCAACGAGTCAAAACAAGGCTCTAAGAAGGAAGGGGTTGTTGATGAAATTCTCCAAATTGCACGAAACCTGTTGGAAAATGTAACTTTGGGCGACTCCCTGGGTTCGTTCAAGGGGAGAATCACGCAACAAGACTGTCATGACTTGTTGAGTTTGATGGGGGAGGAGGGCTTGGTTCTGAACTGCTTGTATCTTTTTGAATGGATGGGATTGCAAGAACCCTCATTGGTAACGCCGAGAGCGTATTCCATACTGTTTCCGTTACTGGGTCGGGCTAAGATGGGGGAACAAATAATGATCTTGTTCAGGAATCTACCTGCTGCAAACCATTTTAAAGATTTACGTATTTACAATGCAGCAATATCAGGCTTGTCCTCCTGCGGGAGGTGAGGGTTTTTCGTTTTTAATCTTCTTTCTGCTTTTCTATCCACTAATAAGTTGCTCTTCTTTTCTTTCTTTGGAGGGTGTTGTTTCTTCTGTTATTGCTATCAGAAGTAAACATGTCTGAGTCATTGGTATAGAAGAAACTATATATTGTGAAAGTGATTACTGCTTGTGGTATATAAAGTTTAAAACTGAGCATTTTTATTCTCATTCATGCCTTTCTGTTCTAATTTGTTTACTAGGTACAATGATGCCTGGAGTTTGTTCGAGATAATGCAAGCAAACAATATCCTGCCGGACCATGTGACATGTTCTATTATGATTACCATTATGAGGAAAAGTGGTCAAAATGCAAAAGAAGCGTGGGAGTTTTTTGAGAGAATGAACTGTGAAGGGATGAAATGGAACCTTGAAGTTGTTGGAGCTCTTATCAAATCCTTTTGTGAAGAAGGGCTGATGAAACAAGCCCTCATTATCCAAACAGAGATGGAAAAGAAAGGAATTTCATCAAACACCATCATTTACAACACCTTACTCGATGCCTATAGTAAGTCAAACCAGGTTGAAGAAGCAGAAGGCCTCTTTATAGAAATGAAAGAAAGGGGTTTGAAACCAACTGTGGTAACCTACAACATTCTTATGGATGCTTATAGCCGAAGAATGCAGCCTGAGATAATTGAAGAGTTGATGTTAGAGATGCGAGACTTGGGTTTAGAACCAAATGTTAAATCTTACACTTGCTTAATAAGTGGATATGGGAGACAGCGGAATATGAGTGATAAGGCAGCTGATGCCTTTTTGAGGATGAAGAAAGTTGGTATAAAGCCAACTTCTTATTCTTACACGGCCCTCATTCATGCTTATTCTGTAAGTGGGTGGCATGAAAAAGCATATCTTGCCTTTGAAAATATGAGAAGGGAGGGAATTAAACCTGCTATTGAGACATATACTGCTCTATTAGATGCATTTAGGCGGACTAGGGATGCAAAAAAAATTATTGAGATTTGGAAATTGATGATGAGCGAAAAAATTACAGGCACCCGAGTGACTTTTAATATTTTACTTGATGGTTTAGCAAAACAAGGGCATTATATAGAAGCAAGAGATGTTATTTTTGAATTTGGAAAGATGGGATTGGAGCCAAATGTTATGACATATAATATGTTGATAAATGCTTATGGACGAGGAGGGCAACACTCAAAGTTGCCACAGCTCTTGAAGGAGATGGCAGTCCTTAATCTTAAGCCTGATTCAGTTACTTACTCTACTATGATCTATGCTTATGTGCGTGTTCGTGATTTTAAGAGGGCTTTTTACTTCCACAAGCAGATGGTCAAGAGTAAGCAAGTACCAGATGCAAGATCCTATCAGAAGCTGAGGGCTATTTTGGAGGAAAAAACAAAGACAAAGAACAGGAGAGATAGAAGTGCTATATTGGGTATTCTTCACAGTAGTATGGGTTTGGTAAAGCCTAAGAGGGGTAAGAAGGACGAATTTTGGAAGAACAAGAAAAAGGGACCGAGATATGTGGATTCCAAAGGTTGACTTTTATTTTTGTTATTTTTTTTTTTAAGGGCAAATGCAAATGCTAGGCCAGTCAAGTGAAAGCGACTACGCCATCGGTGAATCCATTCCTACAGAGAGTAGCCTAGGTCATTGTCATATTTGATCTACTCAAGGTTAGGTATTTCAGGTTGAGTATTTCATGTTGAAACATTGAATCATCAAATGCTTTTAAGAGCCATCTGAGAAAGAGGTTAAACAGTGGGGAGTAGCTATACTGCCAAGAGCTTGTCATGGTCTGCAAATAGAATGGTATTGCATCAGGAAATTGCACAAGACAGCAACTTTTTGCCATTAAAATAGGAAATTATTCTGCCATTGTTTTGGGTACTAAAGTGAGTTTTTGGTGTTGTTGCTGTGAGACAGACATGGCATCTCAATGAAAACTTTTGAGAAGGTCAATCCGGTTTTTCCTTCTGAATAGACGCCTCAAGTGAGCACACCCTAACTTACCGCAGACTTTCAACAGACATACGGATCTGTGAACCCCCTTTTGAAATTTGGATCAGTTGGTTGCATTGGTCAAATATCCAAAGCAATTGTCCTTGCAGTCTCCTGACCATAGAATTGTATGTCGAATTCCACAGAAATGTTTACAAGTCATGAAGGGAACAGTGAAAAATTGTAACTATCTCATAAATGAAAGAGCAAGTGATTCATAACCATTTGTTGAAAGGTGAGACTTTTTTCCGGGTAGTAGAAACTGTACAAAGTATTGCAGGTACTGTTGGATATGCAGCCCCTTCAGTTATCACATGTGATCTAATGAACTATTTTCACTTCACAGGCGTCTGTTTTAGGAGAAACTTTAGTAAGAGGAAGATGTTTCTGTTATATTTAATTGGATACCGCTCTTTAAAATCTTCTCTTTAGCTGTGACTTGAGCATTCATCGTATCTCCGAGCCTGTATTCATAACCCAGTTATGTGAAAACTGATTTCAAACATGTTTATTTGTCAAGGCATCAGTTCAATAAATAAAACATCCATTTCTAATAAGATGAAATAGAAAATAAGCCAAATTCTCCATATTATGAACCTGAAAAGTAAGATACGATAACAAGCATCTGCTTTCTCATACAGAAGCATTGGTTTCTTTGAGCATTGCATAAACTTGGATTCTGATTATTTTTATCAAATGGAAACAAGCCCAAACCCAGAGCTAGCAAAATGATTTTGATTTACCAAATTATTTTAGTATAGAATACACAAGATGTAAGCTTAGTTTAAACCATCAGTTCAAAACCCATCCTTCTGTACGCGGGAGCATTACAAATTCTTCAGATCAGGCAAGTTTCTTCCTTTCCATTTCGTTTCAACCAATTAATGTTAAATTCTACTCCCGTTTGGTAGTGACAGGCCCGACAGGAAATAAAATATTTTATGACGGTTACATTTTGATGTCTGATTTTCTTCTACTTGGCATCTGGTGGCAGCACTTCAGACCATGTTGGGCCTCTGCGGAAGCAAAAGATTATAGAACTTATCATGCAAGAAGAAGTGTTTTCCCTTGCTATCAACAGCCTTCTTCCAACTGCACCACCCTCCATTCACAATCTTCTTAAGGTCATCAGCACCAGTGTAATGAGGATCCAATATCAGGAAAGCACAATCACCGCTTGCATCATTGTAGTCCACCCCCAAGAGGGTGTATGCAAGGACGCCCCCACCTGCATATAATTCATCATGTTAATGAATGTTCAAAACACACTAAAAGCAGCATCAAAATGCTAAATATAATGGGGCCATAATAGGGGCTTCAACTAGAGCTTGACAGCTCCTTTTGCGAGCTGATTCTGCATTCTCCAGAGGTCTTCAACTTTTGAGAGCTTCTACCAAAAGGCATTGCAACACCATAAGCATGAATGGACATGGCAACTGAATATCAGCCATGCATTGACAGTTTCCTTCACATTTATTGGTTCTGTAAAGACAGAAGACAATGAGAAAAGCGGATATATAGAATGACCCACCAATCATAACAGGGGTCCCTTGAGTCTCGAAATGCAAAGCTAGTTCACGACACTTCTCAGGAAGCTCAGCTCCAGACCTCACATTAATGATTTTGCAACTAACCTATTAGAGTCAAACAGAAATGTGTTAGCATGGAAAGATTTCAACTGACACATTTTTCTGAGTCTTGATGGGAAAACATAGCAGAGACGAAAGCTGGTGTCACATGCCAGGTTAACTGAAAATTAGCAGATACATCAGTTCATAGGCTTAAGTCAAATAATAGAAAATTTTCTAAAGATATTCACCTCTATATCATATATAACTAAAGGCAGGACAATAGCATTCATTTACCTTTTTCTTTTCTTATAAAATGACCTTTTTTTTAACCAACATTGATTAAGCAAAGAGAACTAATAGAGTTTTCAAAACACCCCCGCAAAACTTATACAGTGCAAACTTGACTAGGCACGGTCAAGATTTCCTTCTTAAGCTAAATTATTAGCTGTAGCATTGAGGGATCTTTAAATACAAATAACAGCAGAACAGCAACTTGGCATGAAAAAGGGAAGGTTAGCAACAGCATATTGCCCAGATTAGTGGAACTTGGAAGATCCACGGGCAACTCCAACTAGATTCACATTAAAAAGGAAAAAAAATCTGTTCGTGCAATATTTTTCACTCAAATATCATTAGGCAATTTAGTAATTTGAGAAGGAAAGTTACAACAAAAGATTCTACTACTGCAGAAGTTTGGCAAATAAATAGTTGATTACCATAATCACCTTAATTACGGAAACAAGCATTTAACAAGTAGTTTCTACGCAAATGGTATCATGTAGGTGCTATACTGGAATCTGTTCAGAAACTTCTATGGAATTCTACTATGCCTTTCGTTTCTTTCTTTCTTGGATTTTTCAAAGAATAACTAACCATGACTCTTATAAATATTGGGACTAGTGGTAATTTCTTACCCCGAGAAGTTTATCCAAAACATAGCTCAATTCAATGGCTCCAATCCATTCACAAGACCCCATGAACGATGGTTAACCAAGACTTATAAATATCGGGACTAGTGGTAATTTCTTACCCCGAGAAGTTTATCCAAAACATAGCTCAATTCAATGGCTCCAATCCATTCACGAGACCCCATGAACGATGGTTCCTTATCACCCAGCTCCACAAGGGCCTGCTGTATTTCTCTGAAAATAAACAGCCTCTAGAACCATTAGTTGAAAGACATATTTCTAACCCAGCAAACAAGGTTAATAATTTTCATTCTTTGAAAGAGGAAAAAGACTGATCCACCTCTATATAAAAAAATGTTACAATTATACACCAAATCATTAATGTTTTTCTTAATATTAGGCATGATTATAAAATGAAAATCAATCTTCATCATCATCAACAATTTTGCCCTAACAATGCAGGGCTCATGCAATAGTGAATCCTTGTGCCCTGTCTAGTTTATCTGAAGTAGCATGCTTGGCTTTTCATGAGTGGGATAAATCATGGCTTCAACAAGAGAAAAAAAGTCCTCAATTTAGGTAGAACAGGCAGCTAAAAGGTAAGCTTGGATTTTGTCATCAATGAGATTCTTGCATACCGATGTGAAGGGACATCAATTGAACTGTAGTGCTGAAGCCTAAACCATGAGATAATTGTTTGCAGAGACCGGTATGCACACCCCCAGCCCTGGCATGCCAACAAATGAATAACAAGCTCATAAACATGAAGACAATACAACAATTTTACAACAATTTTAACAGTAGGGTGGTTAAACTCTCACACTATTCATGTATGTCATATGCAACTGAGGAAACATCAGAGAAGTAGAAAACTTGAAATAAGAGATGAGCATCAGAATGATTGAGTCACATAAATGTATAATCTATAGCCCCATCTCTTTGCAATTTAACCTAGGTAACTCAAATCAGATACATAATATATTCAATCATCACCGCTTTTCAATTATATGCTTCAAATATGAGACAAAAAAGCAATAAAATTCGCCATTTCATAAAAAAAAATTGAGACAGAAAAATAAACAAAATAGTAAAGTTAGGGCACACAAAGATCCATTACACAATCATCAAAACCATCTTGAAGGTAGTGATAGTATTCATAAGAACCTTCAACAAGAGTGGTGTACCCTACAGAAACTGCAAAATCAGCAGTGAATTGTGAATCAAAAACAATGAATACAGAGACAATCAGTAGGTATTGTGACATCAAAAACAATGAAACCTAAGTGGTCCAAAGTTGGCATGAAATGGAAGCAAATAGACTAACCCCCACTACTTGGAATTCCAGTGTGGACATCTTTGAGCAATTGAGAACCTGATCCACATCATAAGCTAATATAAATGGTCATACATAATATTTTAGATAGATTAGAATAATTGTCTTCAAATAGAAAAGGAATCTTGTAAAGGCCAATACTGCTTCGTATTGTCTTATCCTTGGCATGGCCAAAAGTTAAGGCATTTGCTAGGCGTAGAAGAGGACGATCCAATGGCAAACCCAACCTTAAGTGAAGGGATCTTCGGACTTCAGCTGCACAAAAAACCATCTCTTCTAGTCACAATGAAGAAATAGATGTCACTCAGCATCATGATAAACACATGCCACCACATAATATTAGAACAAAATTTGGATGAGGCACAATATGCCACAACAGCAAATCAATGGATGTCTTTAGACCCTCAGGAAATCCTCAGCTACAGGAATCAACATTCTGTGGTTTAAGCTTCATGTGCTCGACAAGTTAAAAAATCATGTCTCTTTTGGAAAAGGTAAAGTTGAAAAGCAACAAGAACTGAAAAAAAGACACCAACAACAATATCGAGCACATTTAGACTCACAGAGGGAATAATTCGTAAGTCAACATACTTTCTGTTTTGGAAATGTTAAGATGCAGAAGAACACTGCAAAATTGGAACAAAACAAGGACCTTCATCCAACCTCCAACAAAAATTACAGAAAACACTAGATACCTGTCTTCAATCCCAAGAATGAATGCAACAGAATTGCAAAAGCTCAAGCTATTACTTTGTACTGCCATTATTTTCATTCATTCTCAATAAAGCATCGTCATTTCAAAAAAAAAAAAAAAAAAAAAATCCCAAGAATGAATACTACTGGCTATATTACCTTGCTTTATCTCTGTTTCTCCAAAGCTGAGTTCATAAACAGCAGTAGTTGGGTGTAAAAGTCCTGGAGGGGCAAAATGGTAGGGCCGAAGCTGCAGAAAGCAGAAAATGCATGAGTGAGATTATAAGATTAAATGACAAAAAGTAGATGAAAGCCCAAGCACAGAAAAAAACTTGCAGGCAGGCATAACAATGAAGCAATTCTTTCTGTCAAAACAATAACTTTTAGGTGCAACTATCAAAAGGCACAATTTTACTTTTAGATGTAACTACCAGATCCCTAACAAAATTAACCAGCTAATCATATTCTGGCCATTTACTCTTTGGTGAACTGTGAGTTTGATTAAATTCTGGTCAATTAAACTTGTCAATCTCTTTACTTATTTCCAACTAGTCCAATCTAGCACTACACAATAAAAGAAAGAGAAGAGAACACTCGGATATTTAAAGCAAGCTCCTCCCAAATGTAGCTTCTATAGGTTTCATGAGCTGTTTCAGAGTAGCTACATATTTCTGTTAAACCAAATGGATTTATACACTTGCCAGTAGGAATTCAAGAACCTGGACAAATGAAAAACAAAGGACGGCATATAAATCTTGAAGCAACATCTTGTGCAATGTTTCAAGCATATGTTGGCTTAAGAGTTGGTTAACATAAATGCCAAGATGAAAATGCCTATTCCCCTATATTATGATCTTCAAGCAGCACCTCATCTCAAATTATGCTCGTTTCAGAACACCCTTGCTGTGTGCTTTCTGCTATTAAAGACAGTGCTTTCATCTCTCATAACTTGCAAGCAGATTCAGAACTCCTTCCTTATGCTTAGATGGAAGGAGGTCATAATCTGGCTTTGCTGATTCAGTAGACTCCACCTGCAGATGGGTCTAGCAAGCTGGATGCGGATGGTTCCTCTTGTGGCATCAAGAACCAGCTGGCATTGGAAGGGTCTTTCGGAACTCATGGTGATATTCTTCTTCCCTTTGGTGGTTCAGCAGGGTTGACAGACCCGTCAAAGGCTGAGATTCTAGTGGTGCTCAGGGGGTTGAGTCTTGTCGGCAAGCTCCTATAGCATTCGGTGCAAGTGGAGGAGAATCTGAGAATGTTATAAGTCAGATTTTGGGTGTTAATGTGCCTCCTTCGAGGTTTTGGAGCATTTGTAATTAGATTCAGTCGTTAGCTACTATATGTTAGTTTATGAAATCACGTAATAAGGACAGACAACAGCCTTACTGATTTGTTGACCAAGGAAGTTGCCTCGACCCTGCAGTTCGTTCTGAGATGCCTCTTCCTTCCTTGTTGCTTTTTGGGCTTCAGCTTAATGAAATGTGCTTTTTTCCACAAAGGTATACTGGAGGAAACCAAAACTTATGTCTCACAGCTAATCTGAGCAATAGCTCAGGTGGTCTCATGTGGGTAGCTATCAAGGGAGATCTTGAGTTCGAGTCTCCCAGGGGAGATATTATGTGGGTAATGGGGCTCACTAGTTCGAAAAAAAAATCAAAAAAGGCAACGTATAATAAAATACGCAATGAGAAAATACTATATTCTTACATCGGAAAGTCAAACAGAAGAATGTAAAGTTAACAAAGTTTAATTCCTAAATTTATCTGCTCAATTATCTTTCTGAAATGGTGAGCAACAGCTTATTAAAGACATAACACTAGAACAAAGAGTGGATTCAAACATCATAAAGAAATGATATTTACCACAGGATGTTTTATTGAGTGGGTAGGCATGAACATCTTCTTCATTGTATTCAGCTGATCAATTAGTCCTGGCACAATCAGCTTCGAAAGAGCAGAAGCAACAGGAAGGTTTTTTGAAGCAAAGCAAAGCACGTCCAAGTTGAAGCTGATCACTGACATTCTAGCTGGTTTGGCAGCTGACAAAAGCAAGCACTTTAATAGGCACAAAAGAATTGGATTATCTTACATCAATCATTAGCATTGCATGCAGTCTACAACATATTATAGAAGGACCCTACAAGAACAGAGTTGAAATTTTATACCCGGATAATAATCAGCCATAGGTGCAGCCTTTGGAATGCTTGCTGATTGATTAAGAAAGATGGTCACTTGGACAGTATCTGCACTCTAACCAAAGAAACTTCAATACTACATTATGTCACAACATCAACACAAACTTGCAAAATGTGCTGCCTAGATCTAAGAAAAGTATGAAAAGCCAAATAGCGAGCAGAACCAGCATTTATAGCAGTAACCACAGCAAGTTAATAAATCATCCATGTTACAGTTACAGGTGATCCCACTATTACTGGTCTGAACACTGGAGAGGCCAGTGAAATTTGGTTAGGCAACAGGCAACATACACCTTTAACTAACTTCTTGCCAATTAGCTCAGACATGCTACAGAGACCATACTTACCTGAGTTGCAACTGATGAGAAAGATTTATTGTTCGAACAAAAATATGAACATGTGATTGTGTTCTTGTCAAATTCTTGCACGGTATCTGTGGCATGCTTGATATCTGAGAGATCTGCTTGAACATCTAAATCACCAGAACGTAGAATGACTTCACGAGAATCATTTTCCTCAGATTGTGAAATTGCTCCTCCAACAATATATACAACTTGCTGATCAGTGAATTTGGTGGCAGCAGCAACTATGGTAGAAGAGATTATCTCCTCAATATCTGAGATACTCATGGAATGCAAAATTAAACAGTTAAAATTTGAATGGAATAGGTAACTTTGAGCAAATGACATGGACACCAACATGACCACTAAAACTCCCACTATAAATAAGAATACCAATTCATGAACTGAGAAAGGAAAAAAGCACATTCCTAAGGTAGAGAACACAGTTCTCGCTTTACACACAGATGGTAGAGAAAATCAACCAATGCAATTATAAGGCTGCATTACAATATAATAGACCACCAAAACAGTGAATTGTTCTTTTACATTCATGCACTTTGCAAGGGTGTCATCTTCATTTTAAGAATGAGTGCCAGCCAATTACATGTTATTGCTTCTCTAGACCTTCAGTCACTAGTTGCACATGATCGTATCATTTGGAAAACGGAGAGCTAGATACAGATAGCTGAAGGAGGGGGATGCTAACTCCCGCTTCTTCCATGCTATTGCTTTAGCTTGGAGGCGCTCTAACAGAGTGAAGTCCTTTGTGATTAATGGGGAACTCACTTCTTATCGAGTATCTATCACTGATGCTTTATTGAATTCTTATGCAGAACTTTACTCAGCAGAGTCGGGCAGCAGACACTCCATGAAAGCTATTCAAATAGCTTGTCTGTCACCTGATTAGCAGCTCATTTGGAGTCACCTTTCTCTCTTGAAGAGACCGAGGCAGCAGTGAAAACATTTCCTCCTGATAAAGCACTGTCTTGAAGGATAGAATGGGGAGCTCTTCAGGCACGCATGGGACTTCATGAAGGATGATATAATTGACATGATGGCTGACTTCCATACTAGAGGCATTACGTATCGGAGCTTGGGGGCATCCTTTATCACAGATATGTAAGAAGGAGAGGGTGGACAACATTCGGGACTTCAAGCCCATAAGTTTGATCTCGATCACCTACAAGATCACTGCTAGAATACTTGCAGCACGGCTCAGAAGGGGTTTTACTGGGCCTCATTAGTAAGGAACAATGAGGCTTCATCCGTTCCGGACAATTGTTGGATGCGGCTATGTTTGCTTATGAGGTGCCAAACAGATTTGCAAGATCCAGACAGCCCAGAGTTATTTTAAAGTTTGACGTGGAGAAAGCTTTGGATAGAGTCGATTGGGATCACTTGTCGGATATGATGTTGCAGATGGAGTTTGGGTCTAGGTGGATTATGTGGATGAGATCATGCATATCCAGTGCATCTTTTTCCTTGCTGATTAAGGGAGGAACATTTGGAAACTTCAAAAGCTCAAGGGGACTAAGACAAGAGGGTCCACTTTCTCCCCTGTTGTTTAACATAGTAGGTGAGGGATTGGAGGGGCTAATCAAGGAGGCTTTCTCCTTTGGTTGGCTCAACAATGCTCTCTCAAGTGGACTCCTAACTTTAGCACAGTTTTTGACACGATCCTATTTAGTGGCGGTAAGGATGTCAATTTTACCCGATTACCCGATTACCCGATTACCCGATTAGCTGTTTACCCGAATGGTAATCGGATAGATAAGGAACAAAATTATGTGTTTCGATTACCCGATTACCCGATTACCCGCCTCTTAATCGAAACGGATATGGATAATGGGTATTCCTTACCCAATTACCTGATTACCCGGATGGTAATTTGGTAATTTTTTAAACTTTATGCCCTTATTTCTATCATACATACCCTAATATGTGTGTTGTACATTTGTTTGAATTGTTTTTAGATAAACTTAAGAATTTGGATGTAATTTTCATATGATTTTAATTTTTTTTTGTATTTTTTTAAAATTTATAAGGGTTAGATAATTAAATTTATTAAAATATTATTATCCATTTATTTACCCGATTACCCGATCACCCACGGGTAATCGGGTAAGAAATTCGGGTGACGGAATGACTAATTTTTATTCGGGCGAAATGGGTGACGGAATACGGGTAGGGTAATCGAAACGGGTAACGGAATAACCCTTACCCGTTTCGATTATTACCCATTTACACCCCTAAGTGGCGGGTCACTGGAACAAATGGAGGTGGAAAGCTACAATCAAGCTATTTGAGTTAGCTTCAGGGCAAAAGATAAATTAGTAAAAAACTGAGGTGTTTGGGCTTAACATGCCAAGTGACTCCCTCAGCATATTGCATACTTCTTCGGATCCTCCATAGGCTCCCTGTCTACCATTTATCTACCTTTATTCCATGGTCGAATAGGTTGTCCTCTATAGATGGTGGAGAACGTAAGGAGACGCCTCTCACTTCGTAAGGGTAGTTTACTCTCCAAAGCCGAGTGGTTAATTCTTATTCAATCTTGTTTGACTGGAACCCTTCTGCACTATCTTTCCATTTTCAGTGCCCAATTGGTGTAGCTAAAGACTTGGAGAAACTGTTTCCGAACTTTCTATGGAAGGGCTCTAGTGAGGAGTTTAAATTTCATTTGGTGAATTGGAAGACAATATGCATGCCAAAAGAAAAGGGTGGCTTGGGCATTCGGAGTATATCTCTGATCAACAAAGCCTTCATGCTGAAATGGTGTTGGAGAATCAATGCTGATAGGTCATCTTCTTGGTCTAAATTAGTTCTTCAGAATTTTGAAACCAGTGAGGATGCATGGGCCTTCAGATGGGATTCTCCTAGAAAGTTCTTCATAATTTGGAGGCACGTATTCAAGCAATTCTATACGTTCAGGACACATATTAGATGGGTGTGGGTGATGGCCAACTTACTTTGTTTTGGGAGGGGACCCACGGCTTCATCTGAGCCCTTGAAGACTACATTTCGTAGCTTGTATGGTTTAGTCAGGTTGCCTTCCGCCTTGGTTCAAGCAGTAATGGTCAATGATAACACCTTATTGGTCAATTGGTTTAATATTTTCCAAAGGGAGTTGAGAGATGAGAAGGCCATGGATCTAAGCCTCCTAGACCTGAAGTTGGGAAAGTTATTTAAAAACTCCAGCAGGAAAGATGGATTGATTTGGACCCCCTCTATTGATGGAGAGTTCTCGGTGGCATCTAGCTACAAATCCATGTTACTAGAGCACCTAGGTCTGCAGTGCAGCAGCTATGCTTGGGGGCTTCCCGTGCAGCCCAAAGTGAAGTTCATCATGTGAAGTGCTCTACATGGCCAAATCCTCACTAGAGAAGCATTAGTAAGAAGTGGTTCATGATTCAGTCTCCATCTTGCCCATTATGTAATGATCTGATTGAATCTATCAGTCACCTTCTTATCCACTGCAAGTGCTTGGAGAATTTGGTCGTGGTTCATTCACCTGTTTGGACTCTCATGGGCAACCCCACCAGTTTATCAGCAATTTGTAGAGGGCTATGGAAATCTCCCATTTTTTTTCTCCTATGGTCCTTATGGGAGGAGAGGAATAGGAGGGTGTTTCAGAGCAAGTCTTCACCATGGACAAAGGTGGCCACTACAGTATAGAACAAAGTGGTTAAATGGCTGGCAATTTCAAGGCAAGTTGCGAGGTCATAGCTGCTCCTCAGCTAGGGCAGCATAGCTTGCTATTGCCTCCATGTCTTCCCCTAGACCTGTTTTTGCATTGGTGCATTGGATTCCACCCCCTCGAGGAAAGATTAAGGTGAACTTTGACATTTCCTCCTTTGGTAATCCGGGACCTGCTAGATATGGAGGACTTTTC
This sequence comes from Aristolochia fimbriata, assembly GCA_019845555.1. NCBI lineage: Eukaryota > Viridiplantae > Streptophyta > Magnoliopsida > Piperales > Aristolochiaceae > Aristolochia > Aristolochia fimbriata. Next base: position 9,971,135 of record CM034081.1, read on the forward strand.
ACGAATGCAGAGGGAGAGATCATACTTTCTTATACTGGTCCACTTGGGGAAGATGACTCTTCTTCTGCTGAGGTTCATAGAGTTTTACATGCATTATGCTGCTTTCATGTTCATTTCAATAGTGATTTGATCGTGGAAGGGATTCAAGGAATGTAATCAATTAGTGCAGACAAACCTCAGCTCCTCCATGGAGATTATTGTACTTATTCAGAGAGATTCATCAGTTAGCTTCCTCATGCATTTATGAGTGGTCATGTATTCCTAAAACCGCAAATTCTTTTGCGGACTTTGTAGCTGAGGGGGTTCATCTTCCCTCTCTTGAAGTGATGGTAACACCAGACTCATTTTATTAATAAAACAAAAGAATTTTCCTCAAAAAAATTATACAAGAATTTTTTGAGTAGAAGTAGTGTACCAGGTTCCTTGTCTGTCGGAATAAAAATTGGCAACTTTATTGGCAGCTCACACCTAAGGAGACAGCCGTTCTGCCAGAAAAACTTTTCAGGATCATCCTCGTAAACAACTTCATCCAGTTTTGTAGGAACCACTGTACTTCCTGGCCCAAGGACAAAAAATTCGATGCTTCCAGTGGTCAAATCAGCAGTGGCTCCTATCAAATCTCTATTTTCACCACCGCCAAAAAGATATGTTCTCATTCTACGAGATGCTATTGTGGCTTTAACTGCAGCTTTTTCCTCGCATGTGTCGCCAATGAGTAATGCTCCAATTACTTCGAATCCTCTCAAAAGTGATATCTTCAGGTCATCTGTTTCATAGGGTCGTGAAAATATTAACGATGAATAGAACTTTAAAACAACATATAAAGAAACCTAATAGAGGAATATGAAGAACTCGCATTCAAGGATTACAACTACATTTAAGAAATAACATAAAAACGAGTTCTAGGTATGGTTTGGCAAATTTTCCATGAAGATCAAAACCATGGAGGAATTAACAGCATAAATGATCAAAACCACTTTCCCAACCCACTGGCATCATCAATATTGAAAGTGTAGCCTAACAAGCCCACCAAGTCTTTGGCGTCATTACCACCAAGAACAACTAGCCCAGAACCACAGTAAAGGAATGCCCACAAATGAGTAATGCTTCAGCTCAATGGTACTGCGTTCATCTAAGTTGTTGGACTCAATTTTTTTCAGTTTGAATACCCAATGCACAATTCTCACTACTGACACGCTCAAATCTTCATTGTTAGTGTTTTCCTCGGCATCCGTCGTTTGGTCCCCGCAAGCACAATGAGGTTGCTCGTTGAACAACTACATTTCTACTGTTTTTGTTTGTAAAAAGTTTTCAAGTTTCACACTTCGCTCCGATCTCGTAAGACAACAAGAACTTAGCAAAACCAAATATGCACCCAGGAATCAAATTAGAAATTAATTAATATAAAAGATATAAAATCAAACGTAATAGAACGCAAACCTGCTTCTTTGTTGTAGTCCGGAGAGAAAGGATCATCTGATTGGTAATGGAGACATCTAAAGGTGGATGCTATAGTAAATGGCGGGAAGAAAGGTGATCCTATCAACCATTGGATGCCGGGCTCTTTGCTGAGCACGACCTTCCGGCAAAGTACCCTAGCAGATTTCATCGAGCCGTCGTCCTGCATCTGTACTGGATTGGGCAACTCCCCCGGACTCCTAAGAGCTACCACTACTTCGTCGGCTTGTTATATCTTCGACGAGGAAAGAACAGTCTTTTCTGGATCTTTTACAGATCATAGATCACTTTAATTTAAATATCGAACCATCTCTACACCATCCATTAAATCTTGATTTGGAATAACAATGGTATATTTTTAGGCTTTTTTACCCCTTTCTCAAACCAAGGGCTTAAATGGTTCACCTAAGATATGTCGGCTACCTCCTTATTTCCCACGTAGGTCGCCACATTTAAAAAAAAAAAAAAAAACATTGAAGGCGGCGTCGAAATGCCGCTAACCCCGCTAACCCTTCCAAAAAACACCAGCCTCCCTATTTTTTTTAAGCCGGCTTTTGGAAGCCTCCTCCCATGTTTTTTGGGTAGGCTCCTTCGCGACAAAAGGGCGAGATGGATTTCTTCGCGGAGAAGAATCACTTCTCCTCCTCCACCCTCAACAACGTCAAGAAGGAAGAAGATTTGCACGACAGAGGAGCTGCGCAATTGAGAGGCATGCTGAGTCAAGTTAGCAACAACTACAACGCATTGCAGATGCATTTCGTCTCGGTTATGCAACAACAGAATCACAAAACCACCGATAACTCCCAACCGCAAGAGGTACTTTTGGAATTTGGGTCCTGATTTTTTTTTTTTTTTTTTCTTCTTGATTAATTTTGTGCCTTTACTTTGAAATTAATTGTTGTTCGGTCGCCTGCGTTTTTCAGATCATTAAAGAAAAAGTGAAAGAAAAGAAGCACGATCTCGGAGGCGGAGAGGGACTCATGTTCCCTCGACAGTTCATGGATCTGGAACCGGCAGCGACAACCGTAGAAACCAACGAACCTTCGCAGTCCTCATCGGAAGGTCGGACCCCGGGGGAACGATCGGGATCACCTCAGAACAATGCCAAAGTGGTTTCGAAGGAGTACCCTGTCGGACAGAGTATCATCGGCAACGGGAACGAGATCGTTCCCTTCGATCAGGACAAGTCGTCCGATCAGGTCGGTGACGGAAGAGGAGCAGCCGGTAAGCGGGAAGAGAGCCCGGATCGAGTGTCGCAAGGCGAGAGAGGCTGCATCGGCATCGAAAGCCACATACAAAAAAAAAAATGGGAGGTAAAAAAACTTCAATGTTAGCCCTCATTTGAAAGTCTCGGATAACTGTTAAGCACCGTATCTTCTTGAGCAGAAAAAAATAAACATACAATAACTAATAATTCTTGTAGAATCTGCTTCATTCAGAAAAGTAATCAACAAAAAAAATCATTTTATAACATAGCTAAGAAGTGTATTCCCGTGAAATCATGTTTCCCAAAATGTGACCAGGAAAGCCTCTTACTTAGAGAAATTCTAAACAAAACAACAACAAATATCTCAACCTAAGTGAGAGAAATTTTCCTACATTAAAATAAATGAACTGCTTTCCCACTAACAATGCCACTAAACATGAAACAAGAAATAATTATATTACTTTAATTGGTCGACTTACTTGAGTGAACTTACTAGTGATAGTTAGGATTGCATCAGCTACACCAACCTTGGTATCAGCTAATTTAATCCCCTCGCTTGTAATATCTTCTTCCTACTGATTATGAGAAGCGGAAACGATGGGTTAAGTTCAGTCGCTTGTACTATCATCTTCTTTACCTAGGGCTAAGTTAAATAATATTTTTAGTGAATCCAATTCACATTCTAATTCCGACACAGGAAATTCTAGGCCGAAAGGGACGGCGGAACTTGCAGTGAAATGAGACGAGCGATGCTGGAGACTGCATTCTCATGTAATGTAGCTTATTTTAGGAGGTAGCTCACAACCATTCTCGGTCACATACCAGAAAAGCATAAAAGTTGCTCGATACAGATTTAAAACTGTTGCCCATGGATACATGGAAGGCCATAATAGTACTAGTTGTCTGTTACATCTTCAATAGTGCAATTACCACGGCAGCATCCACTAAACAAGTGCAGCTTATTCCTCTTCTTCAGCTTCTTCCAGCCACTTCACGAAAGGTTCCAGGGCCTTCACAAAAGTTTGCCTACACCAATCAAAAGAGATCATCAGATATATCAGAAAAATCAATCTACACGTTCGAGAAACTGGATGGCTTTTAGGGAACCAGACAGATCTATCAGCAATTCACAAAAACCAGGCAAAGCACCATACTCTCCTCGAGAGAATCTCGGGCATCCACAAAAACCAGGCTAAGGGCCAGTCCTAAACTAGTGAAACAATGATAATCAACATGCAAAGGAATACTTTCCCACATCATTTTGTGACACAGGCATTAATATAATCAAAGTTCTTTATTTTCTCACCTGCCCTTCGGGTTTGTTCCTTTGCGGAACCAGAGGAGAATGGTGTCTTCTGCAAGCACATCCTGGTCATACAGAGACCTCACAATTTCTGGGAACAACTTCATCAGTTTGGCATCTTCATAGCATTGGATCTGGACTTTGTAAATAAGTTCCAGCTCCAATTTGCCAGTAGTACAGAAAGTGTTTAACAGTGTAGCCCAGGTCTTCACCTGTTGAAGAAAGGAGCGAATTCATTAACAGAAGCAACTATGGAGCAAAATGATATAGAATGGTATGCCATTACTCTGTTCGTTATTTTGATGACGATAACCAAAAAGAGCACATTTACAAACAATTAACAGGAAATACAAAATCACCATGGATAGTTACATAAAAACATTTTTAAGAAGCAGGCAACAGCAAGCATCTGCATAGACCTACTGCTAAAAAACACTATACAGTACTAACACAAAAGGCCTGGTAGGAAATAGGAACATATGTCAGAGTATGGTGCAACATTTCATGCTCTTAGCCTTTGATAATGCCACTGCTCCAGATGGAACTAACAACGGTATACAAAGGACCAAAACAACAGAATTCTCAGATCACTTCCCAATGGTAAGGTCCACTACCAGACACCCACACCTATATTAGTCGTTTCCCACTAGGAGAAATATTTGACTCAAATGTTCATAGATCAAATCAAATTTGGAATGCAACCAATGAAATAGTTATACAGAAAAGAAGAATAATAACTCAGCATCATCCCCCTCACCTGCCGAAGCGCAGAATTAGCATTCTGTTGCTGGTTCTTTCCTGACCACTGAACAGCATCCATTATAACATCCCACAAAATGCGCACCACTTCAATGTCAGGTAATTTAGCATCCCTAACACGCTGTTTAACTGTTTCAATCACTTCAGATATATCAGCTTCCTCTGCTATCTGAGAGGTTAAAGCTGATTTCATCTCTTTCAGTTTGACCTCAAATATTTTCTTCTCGTTATACTCAACAAGAGCAATCAACCCTTCCTTTCTGAAGAATAACATGATCAAAAGGTGAATTAATAGTTTCTGGACAGAAATAAACAGTAATTAAAATGGCAGTCATAAAACACACCTAAAATGCTCTGCAAAACCTTCAGGAGATCGCTTGGCCGTAGGAAAGAACTCAAGAAGATTGTCCTCCATTTTACCTCGTTTGAGAAGAGCTATAAGGTCATCAAGGCTGCTGTCAACAAGATATTCCTTGAAAAAATCTGTTATGAAAGACAGAACTAGCCCTTTTGCCACGAGGTTGTCCTTGAGCAGAGGCTGGAATACTGTCTCCGGCGGAAGCCCCGATAGCTTCTGGGAGAATGTGAGAGCTGTAAAAATGGCGAGCCTCTTTCTTTCATTCTCTTCAAAAAGCTCCAGTGACTGGAGGAACCTCCGCATGACATTTTCAAGATTCTTTATGAGGAAAGGCCTTCTACGTAATATCTTCTGTATGTACAGAACAAACGGTAAAATGGCCTCGCGCTTGGGTTCACAGTCTAGAATGGAGGAATGGTGACGATCTCCTTCATCAGGCTTTGTGGTGCCAGGTTGAGTACGTCCTCCTGTGAATACCACCTGAATTCAAATAAAGAAAATATGCTTACAAGCATAGCAAAGTATGTAAAAAGAAAAAGAGATACAAAACCAGTGTAAACAATTCTTGCTTTGGCAAAGTATTCCACAGTCAAAACCCAACAACTATCAGAAAATATTCAGAACACCATATGGATTGACAAAAATTCTTTGTTGTGATCAAAATATACCTTTAAAATGGCAATGCAAAGAAATTGATGCAAGCATCAGCATTTATAAATAGCCACTAACAAAAGGCACTTCAACAATAATACTAACGCCCTAAACACTAAGCACTAAAACCCTAAACCTTACCTGTTCGAAGTTATTCTACAACAAAACAAGGCACCAAGCCACATGAACATTCATACTCAACATTATATTATGATGTTCATTGAATCTTCTCTTCCCATTTGACCCAATAAAAAAACAAAAAACAAAAAAAGAGGTTGCAACTGAATTGGCCCCGGCATGATTTCTTACAAAAAACATCAGCCACAAGGCACTTGGACTTCAGGTCATAATTTCTCCACTCAGTTTTTTTTTTTTTTTTGAGGAAATTGAAGTTTATTTCATAAATATTGAGAAAGCAACAAATTACAATCCACTCAGTATTTAAAGTTGATTAGATACATATTTTAGATAGCCAGTTCCACAATCAATATAACTATAAGGCACTACCAGTGGTACAAAAGATGCCTGGGCCAACCTATATTACAGAAAGCCAAGTCGCCACCAGGAATTAAGAAAAATAATAAAAGTCAAAGGCATTAAAAATCCATGATGAATGCTCACAAGGAAAAAACGTTGCAAGAAGGAAAGCAGAGACAAATAGAATCCGTCCATTCTGATGCCTCTTGACAATATCAATCCTTTTCATAATGTGTCTCTATTAAAAAACACAAACATTCAAAATAAATCTTAAGACTGAAGCTAACAACACAATGGTGTCAGTTCATTAAGAATCACTCCTGCCAGCATCAAGGATATTAAAACGTAAAACCTCCACATCTAAGAAACTCTCCAGTGTTTAGGATTAAACTTATGCAATCTTGTCCAGCATAACATTGCCTAATGCACCAAAGAAACCCTTCACACTTAAAAACCTGCAATGATATTAAACATAAACATCCACCTGTATAAACCACAAGATCGGCATACCATTGACAGATGCAAACAAAAATTCAATAGCATTTATAATACATACAAATTAAGCTTTGGCAAGGTGTGCCACCAAGGCAATCACATTTAATGTGAGGTTCATACTTCTACACAAGTTAATTTACAAACAAAACCTTATTTATGAAATATACAAACACCACACACACACACACACACAACATTGCATGAATAACAGTACTTCCTCCCAGAAAAGTTGCCTATACCACCAGTGCGACTGAAACTGTCACAATTTAACTTCAATTTGAAACACTGAAACAAACATCATGACCTTCTCAAGCCAAAATCAAAAATTGCAATCAATTCAAACAATAAGTAGCATATCACTTAAAATTTAAGAGCAATTATTTACAGGAGAGAAGCAGATAGCAAAAGGGCTCAATATGGCACACGCAGTAACTGCCTTGTGGAATTTGCTATGTTCAGACAGTAATCGACAAAAATTTCAATTTATAACATAGCTAAAAAGTTTATTCCCAGTAAAATCATGTTTCCCAAAATGTAACCAGTATAGCCTCTTACTTGGAAACACAGATGAAGTAATTCACAATTATATTATGCATCTTTCAAGTGCATGCACAACAAAAGCAATATGACCTCCTTCACAGAACGTAAATAAAATAACGATATCCAGTTATTAACTCACCTCAAAAAAGGTGTCACCATATCTTGAAAAGTTCAAATCGGAAGATTCAATGGCTTTTGCAACAAGTTCCTACAAATAGGAAATTATAATCAGAACAACAACAAACATCTCAATCTTGTGCAGAAACAAAGGGGAGTGAGAGAAAAAATTTCCAACATTCAGAAACACAAAAATCACAGATAACAGGTTACTGATGTAGGAGTCCAAGCTGAATATGGTAGTCGCTTTTCCCACTAACAAGGCGACCAAACATTAAAAAAGATATAACTTGTCAAGTAAAGAGTATATCTCACCAGGTCACCAGCATTATCCACATATATTTGGACCACTGCATCCGCAAAAGTTGCAGGGTCCAAAGGAGCTGCAATATTCCGTTTGAGGGTCTTAATCCGCGTACCACTGAATTCAGATAAAATAAAACACATGACAATATCATAAATAAGTAAATTTATATTGCTAAAATAAAAAATAGGTACATAAATAAGTATGACAAGTACTAATCATTCAATAGTTTGAACAGATAAATAGTGAAGTGAAACAGAAAGAAACTCATTTTATCTGAAAGGGAACCTAATACTTGATAGATGATAGAAATTTTCTACAGATATATTTCCAATAATCATGTTTGCTCACAAAGGTGCAACTTAAATGATCGATTCAGCAAGACAAACTGTTTTTTCTTCTGGTCGTATAATAAAACCCAGATAGTAGCAAATGTTAACTAGCACCAGAAACTGATGTTCTCAATTAAAATAATGGAAGGGATTGATAGCCCATTGACAGGCAATCTAATCAAACATCAGTCTTCACCCGGTTTGCAGCTCTAAGTTTAGGTGAAGGTGAGTCTGTCAATCACTTTCAAACACAACACAGAAAAAGGCACAAATTATGACAGATAATAGCGGCACTGAAACTATTTTCTCTTATCCTTTTAACAAAAAAAATGCAGATTAAACTCTCAAACAATTAATATCAATGAAAGGTGAATGGCACGCTACAATCCGTGATGAGAGCAGTTATGCACACAAATACAGAAAATAAAATGAATGATAGAAATAATCTACATACCCTAGAGTGGGTCTCTCCTTCGAGCTGCAAAATAAAAAGAGAGAAAAGAAGTTAATATATACCATCAGACAATTATTAAAAAGAAAAATATAACGTCGGACGAACACACCAGTACAATGATTAAGAAATGTTACACCACAACGACAATTGACAATGAAGAACAAGTAGAAATGAAAGAAGCAGGACCAAGATACCCTAAGAATTAGAAAAGGCGAATAACTAGCAGTGGGAAGTTCATAAGAAATAAAAATCATCGTTTCAAATAAAAACCGATAATTTCAAGAAAACAACAGGCTGAAACAAAGACTTTCTGAAGCAAAAGAAAAGTACGACAACCATATTAGAGAGAAAGAGAGAGGTTTGTATGCTCAAAGTATGAAGCTTGCCCAAAAGCCCAATAACCCATAATATTCCCGAAACTAGCAAAAGATAATCCTCAAATAATGAACCTTTTATCAAAAAACGAAGCGCAAAACCCGCGATCTAGTCTAAACTCATAAACTCAAAAGACACCAGAAAAAAAAAAAAAAAAAACTGCCCTCGTTACGCAAAACGGCTCGTGTTTCAGGACAGCAAAGCTAAAAAATACCAAAAATTAGAGTCTTTCTTCGGAGAAGAAAATGATCAGCGCTCCAATTCGCATCCAGACTAAAGGTACATCTCAGATCCAACAAACCCTCCCGTACCCCCCAATAAAAAGGTACCCCCAGCATAAAAGAAAACCACAATCCAAACGAAAAATCACAAGGACCAAGTTACAAGAGACACAAAAACAAACGATCACCCATAAAAATCCCCACCCAGACAGAATCGATCAGCAAAACAACAAGATCGACTCACAAAAACAAATAGCAAAACAGATCGAGTAAATACTGTGAGTTACCTCATAAACCAAGACCGAGAGGGATCAAGAAGTGCGGCTGTGCCTCGGAGAGGAGACTCGCGGTCGGAGAAGAAGAGAGGGGCGCTTGGAGGCTTATCGAGGATTGGAAGGGAGAAAGGGGAAAGAAATAACAATAGGAAGACGGGATTCTCTTTCTCTTTCTCTCTCTCTCTCTCTCTCTCTTCGCTTTTTGCTCCTAATTTTCTGTCCTTCTCAGAAAAGCAGGTCAATCGTCTTTCCACCGAAATCAGAGTCACGGAAATGCATTTCCGGACCGAACCGTTAGTCGACGCAATACGAAGAAAAGAAATGCGCCACGTGCCGTTTATACGATATAGAATGAGCTGTTTCATCGTGACTAGTGTCACATGTTCATGAACCCAAATATAGTTTTTAATAAATTTAAAAAGGAAATTTTATAAAATAGTATTTTTAACCTCTTAGTAATTGAATCCATTAATACCGTATAACACTTCATAAAAAAATATTTTTTAAGTTAAGTATTTATGACTAAAATGGAAAAAATATCATCTACATGACTACATATAAATGTAGTGAAACCAGCGTTTTAGAAACCGAACCAGCCATAGTATGTCCGAGTTTGGTTGAACATGATAGAACCGGATTGGCTCCGATTCTGGTTCAACCGAGTCGGACCGGCCTGTTCGGTTTTTAAAACATCTTAGTGAAACATTTTCTTACGTACAAAGTATAAATAGAAAATGGGAAAAAATTTTCTAAAAGTTAAAGTTGTTGTTGTAAATATGAAGTTGCATCTCTGTTTCACCGAAAATCCGCCGGTCCGCGAAGAGGCGCGACCGAGAGAAGTTTTCAATTACTTTAGAATAATTTGCGTTACAGGGTGTGTTTTGTATCAAGGAATGCGAGTTCACTCTCCTAGGCTTCCTCTGATTCGATCTCCGTGTGAATTGTCGAAGTTTCGACTTCTGGCGAGAACGTCGAAGTTTGAGTTCTGGGAACGAGTGTGCACGATTTGGTGTGGCTTTGGTCGATTCGGACGGAAGTATTTGTGTTCCGTGTGTTTCGAGTTGTGACGTTGTCGGCGAACGTGTAGAGCTGCTCCGGTTGAAGTGTTGAACGACGAACTGCAGTGGCTGAACTTCTCTGGTTCAAGAGAGCTTCTGTGCGTCAAGTTTCTTCTCGGTGAAGGGATTTTTAGACCTCCGTTTCGAAAGAGAAAGAACTTCTGTGCGTAAAGTATTTTCTCGACTAGAATGCTCTCAAACTTGATTTTTTCTCCACCTGATTTCTCCTCCCCCCTTGTGATTGAGAATTCTTTGGCTATTTATAGCCTGTCCTGTAAAGTTGTTGTGATTTCTTCCTTGGAAAGGGGATTGCGATCCCCTTTTTCGCACGCCTCCTTTTGAGATGAGAGGAAGGCCGAAGAATTTCTCCTCCTCGATCCCACAAATGAGGATCGTGCTCCTCTTTCCTTGGTTTTTACCGTTGATGGCCGGACATGATCGTTGGTTCTTTGAGTTGTGTAGCAGCGTGGCGAGGCATCTTGACTAAGGCTAACGTGGCGGCTTCCTGCTGACGGGGGCCCCGACTGTGCTGATGACGCGACGACACGACTGGACTTCGCGATGGGCTGCAGCGATGAACTTCGAAGATCGACATGGCCTACCCTCGATCGTTCTTTGATGGATCGGTGGGTTGATGGACTCATCGAATTTGGGCCGTGCACATTTTGGTGCATACAATCTCATATTTTTAAAAGTGCACTCCTTTCTTCTATGAAATTTATTTGGAGGAAAGTTTTTCCTACATATACATGCAAGTGATCTTTAGTTAGACCAAAATATTTATTTATGGATCATAAGATAATTCTTAAAAAAATTATAAAAAATTATCTTTTATTAAAATTATTTGAGGTTTTCTATTTTTATCTTTTGGTATATGTTGATGAAATTAAATCAACCTATAGTGCTCTTTGGATATTTTAAAAATTTTGCTTTAATTAGTTTAAAAGGTGTAAACCTAAAATAGAAAGAATACAAGCTCACTGCAGGAAAAATTTTCTTGCCAACTTTTAAATAAAACAAATATGCTTTCAGAACTGTACAACTAATCAATATTTTAAAAACCGAAATGGCCATCCAATTGACGCTTTATCCGGTTTTAGTTGAACCCGATTAGACCAGGTTGGACCGTTGAATATTATCCACCATATGTTATATATATTTAATATTTCTCATAAAAAATGAAAAACTAGGCCGTGTCAATAAGAACTTGGTATATGATTCAATCCGGTTGGATGGGCCGGTTCGATTCGGTTTTTAAAACACTGAAATTAATTTGAAGGTTCAACCCTCGATTTACTTTTGAATTTAAATTCTAAAAGTTGTTGAACTAATTAGGTTAAACTAATTGTTTCGTCGTAACAGAGAAATTTCAATTTGATGTTTAAAATTTGGAAAATTTTGCGGGTGCAATCTCCTAACTAACTTTCCTCTGATTCGATCTCCGTATTTTAGCGAAGTTACTTCTTCTTGCAAGTGACGACAAATTTCAAGCGTTCGGTTGAATGTACATGATCTGCGATGGATTTAGTCGACTAGATAAGAGTATTTGTGTCCCGTGTATTGCAGCTTGTTACGTTTCCGGTGAAGATATAGTGTTCGGGTAGACTATGTGAACTTCAACGATCTGAACTTCTGGCTCGATGAGACTGGAGTGAACACAATTTCGAACCTCCACTTGTGATTGGAGTTTCTAGCTATTTGTAGTTGGTGTAACTCACTGTTTGATGGAACTCATTCCAACTTTCTATTTTTCTTCCATGCAGTTGAGGGATCAACCAGACTGGGTGATAATCCTCTGGTGTGGCTTCAAACTTGGCTGGCTGCCAAGCAACTTGAGAAGCTAGCGTGCTTTAAACTTGGTTGACTGCCAAGTGGCTTGAGGAGTTGACTTGACTAAGTATCGGGCCCGCAGATGGGCTGTTTGATGGACTTGATGACGAACAGTACAAGAATCCGCAGTGGATATGTAGTAGGCCTCCGAATGGCTTATTGGATGAATCATGGGATGTGTTTATTGTAAATAGGTGGTGTCGAATTTTGACGCCTAAACTAATATGATAATTTACATTTTTAATTAATCTTTTATGATGTGATGATATGACTCGTGACCTCAAGGACCACACTCGAGATTTTTCACTTAGTGACACCTTATCTGTTTAATTACTTTTAACTATTAGTTAAAGGTAATGGAATAAGCATACATATAGCAAATATAACTATAAGGATATTGATGTACTAATTAGAAAAAAAGTTCTTATTACAAGAATTTACTATGTGGGGTGGAATGGTGTTCATGTAAAAATTTTTAAAGGGTCAAATCAATATTTTAAAAATAGGACCAAACCAGCCGGTCCGACCCGTCCGGTTCACTATAATATGCGTGAGTGTTTTAAAAACTGAACCAAACTAGTCAATCCGACCTAACTGAACCAGAATCAGAGACCAGTTCGGTTATTATTGACTCAGCCCGGTTTTTATTGACTAAGTCTGGTTCTTATTGACTCAGTCCGGTTTTTATCGATTCTTATAAACAACATTATTTTTGCCTTTTTTCTTATAAAAATATTAAATATATGTAAAAAAATTATAATGGTTGAACCATTGGTGTAATTGGGTTCGACTAAAACAGGACACACTATTGGTTTAATCACCGGTCTGATTTTAAAAAATTAGGTAAAATATTTATGATTTTTTTATTTATTTTTTAAAATTTTTATTGAGTCTTTGGCTAACTAGATAGATCTAAAAAAAACATATTAGAATGGGTTGGCATGTAAACCATGTACTTGACCTAACTCAAGCTTGGAATTTTAAAGGCCGAGTATCATCGCTACTCAAAATGTGACTTGGCATCTTTTCTATCATAATCACCTTTATAATATTTCCTTATGGTGTTAAAGACTTAAAGTACTATTAAAATAGATAGATAAAATAGTTTCTCTTAAACTTGATTAACATTTGGTTTAGAATAATAATTTTGTGAGGGCATGTTTGCCATAGCTTTTTAGAGGCCACGAGTTATTTTTTTAGGGAAAAAATTGTTCTTACAAACATATTTGTGTTTGGGTAAATCTCCATTTAGATTAATCTTTAATTGAACTAGAAATTTTTAGATATTTAAAAGAGCTCCAAAATTAGATTTTCCAAAGAAATATGTCAAAGAATAATGTACTAAGAGCCATCCACAAACACTGCTTAATATATGTTATGTCATTATTATAATTTAAGCCGTCGTCATCATCATCATCATCATCATCATCATCATCATCTAATGACTTGAACCTCTTATGATACTTAACTATGATACTAACATTATTATAAGAATAACAATAAACACAAGAACATATTTGTGAAAATTATTAATTAGCCAAATGAAGTTTATTAAACCCATAATAAACTTTTAAATCAATGGTGTCGTGACATAATTAGCAAGGTTCATTAATTATGCTAATTGAGAAAAGTTAGGTTAAACCCATAATCATATCAAGTTAATTTTACGGATTTATGTTCCTAATTTTATTTTTTTTCATAAACTTTTGAGCTTTTGAAATATTGAGTAATCAGAGCAGACACCATATCATATGTTCAACTAATATGCTATTAACCACTAACTAGCATGACAGAGAATTGAATTAGTATGTTAAGGACAATTTCATCTTAGAATCCATGGTTTATTTTAATATTTTAGCAACAAGTATCCTTCTCCCTTTTTGTAAGCTTCTTAATTTCTAACTCGGCTTTGTAACCGTTAATTGAAATTAAAAGAGGTCTGAATTTTTAAAACTCGTTTTGGCTTATCCGCTGCTACGTAGCTCGGTATCTGAAGGCAACTCCCGTTCCGTATCGTATCTGTATATTTTCGACTCAAAAAGAAACCCTTAGAAAAAAGAAAAAAAAAAAGAAAAAAAATCTCCGCCTCTTTCTCTTTCATGCCCTCCCTTCAACTTAGCCAAATGGAGGGCAACGAAACCGGTGGAGGTCTCGCCTCCGGCTCTTACTATCACCACCACCTCCTCCACCACCACCCGCAGCAGCAACAACAACAGCCGCCACCGCAGCAGCAGCAGCAGCAGCAGCAGCAGCAACAGCACCCTAATCCCCACAATGTTAATGGTATTTTCGCCAACACCCAGAGTGCAGCCCATTACCCTTCCGCCGACCAGTCTCCTGTTTTCACTCAAACCGCCGTCCATGGGGCAGTCGCCGAAGCCGCTCCCAAAAGGAAGAGGGGGAGGCCGCGAAAGTATGGCCCCGGTGGGCCTGCCTCCGGGGACATCAAGCCGTCTTCCAAGACCCCTTCTTCCGCCTCTTCTTCTCTTCCTCTGTCTTCTTCTCCGGTGTCTGCTACTCAATTGCAGGGGAAGGTCATCGCTTCTTCTTCCGGTTCCAAAAGAAAAGCCCAACTTGAAGCTCTTGGTATAATATATTATATCGCTGCCCATTGCTCGGGTTTGTTGTTGCTTTCTTAATTTTTATCCACCGAACACAGGGAACGTCGGTCAATGCATATTTTGATTTTTCCTGCTGTCTGTTTGGACATCGAACTACTCAAGCGCCACATAAAAGCAACATTTTTGCTTCTTGGTGGGGACATGGTTAGAGCTTCGTCTTTTTTAGATCATAGAAACACATTACCCTGGTCATTTGTTTTTTCAAATAGAGAAAGTTGCTGTTATGGTTCACCCGGGAACCTGACCTGAATGGATGTAACTGCCTTGTTGAGAGTGATTGGATTTATAATATTTGCCAATGAGACTGCAAGAACTTGAAACTATTCGCCGTTTTTCCAGAAATAGCTAAGACGGTCAAGTCTAGTCAACTTGGTCTACACTTGTTAGTAATTAAATCAAAGAGCTGTGGTCAATGTGAACAAGTTAGAACTTCGATTGCCTTTTTATGTTTCAATAAATTTTCACCTTTTTCGTCTTATAGTATCGGTGAGTACTTATTTTGCAGTTGTTAATTGCAGGTAATGCAGGGCAAGGATTTACACCGCATGTAGTTACTGTTGCGCCTGGAGAAGTGTGCTTTCCTCTTTGCCCCCGCTTTTATTGGTCTTAATTTTTATTTCTATTGAAAAATGAATCAATAGCAAGTCTTTTAACATTGTTACTTTAAATTTGGTCTTTGCTCGCTACCTGCCCTCTACAAATTTGGATAGTATGTGTATCTACAGTTTTATTTCATGGTACTGATATGGTCACTCCATCTTCCATATTCTTTCTTTTACTTTTTAAACTGGAAAATAATATGTTCATTTGGTGATGAAGTCAGAATTTTTATTGTATTTCTTCTTTTTGGGGAGCACTGGGATGAATATTCTTTTTGAGTCTTTTCTTTTCTAGGATTTCAAGTGAACATATTACACTCTTGCTGTTTAGCATGGAACTTTAGTGGGTTCCTTCTTACTCCTCTCATCAATCAAGCCAGGAAAGGCGGTGTAAAGAAAATCTGGAAATCTTTGCTTCCTTTCAATTAAAAAGGGTCAAGTAACTTCTTTTGGTTTTGGTTTCAGTTTGGGACCAATGACAGCTTCTCTTGAGATTCTATATTAGGAGTTTTCTGTACATAGGTACCAAATCAGATCTCAACCTCCAGTTTTTTAAGAAAGTAGGATACATGATGTTGAAAAGAATTTTGTGACCTCTATTTCTCCCAGATTAGTCTACTTTATTGACTTCCAGATGCATTCTTGGTGCCTGTACATCAACCCTCCAGGAATGAGTCTGTCCACCTTGTCTAGAGTATTAGTTCTATTTGGCTTATTTATTAATTAAATTGTTGCTTCCCTTCATTCACGGAACCTTGTCCCCACCTGGCCACCTCCTCACCCATACTTACATGATACTTTGACTCCTTGCGATGAGCTTTTTTACGTGGATTCCATGTGGAGACAGAGAGGTTGGTGGGAGTTTTACATGTTCTTTCATTACTTAAAGGCTGCACTGCATTTTATTACTATCATACTATACTATTGATGAAGTTCCATGAAAAATGTTATTTTGTCTGGTCAAAGTCCAGTAGTTGAGATTTTCTTAATATGCACTTTTCTTAATAGTGGACTTCTGACTGATAGGATGTGGCTCAAAAAATTATGTCATTCATGCAACAAGGAAAACGTGCAGTTTGTGTTCTCTCTGCATCAGGTTCAGTCTCTAATGCATCACTTCGTCAACCAGCTATGTTGGGGGGAAATGTTTGTTATGAGGTGACACTCTCTCTCCCTGTCTCTCTCTCTCTCTGGTGTCTGCATATGTGCCCTTGATAACTTCTTGTTTTGCTTTTGTATTAGTGTCATATTTTGACTTATACAGATTATTTTCTGATGCTTTTTCATTGAATTGTCTTGTTGATCTGAATCCATTTAAACTGTCTTTCAAAAGGTTTACTTAAGAATGATAAATATCAAATGTGAATGAGTTTTGCATTGCAGTCTCTTGAAGGTCTTATGCATTATTCTTCTTTTCTAGGGAAGCTCTTTCTAACTAAATTGCAAAATGTTAAAAAAAATAAGTGAATGGTCCATTGGTATTATCTCCATTAAATTTCTTTTCCATCAGACTGGTAGTAAGCAGTCTAGGTACTTATTTTCAGTCAGGAAACCTTTAGTGCCAAAAGAGAGGTTTGTGCTTTGTCAGCTAATCAAAGTGAAGCAAATGTCTGAAGTTATCCAGAGCCCCTGCATTCTGAAAAGCTAGTATGAAGTTTCCATTGCTCTGGCAAAGGTCTCATGTAACTTGGTAGTTACTAGTTGCAGGGTGAGCACTCCATGGAGATGGCCAGACATTAGCAGTATGTTAATCCACATAGTCACAATTGTAGGCCTTCTGTAGTTAGTGCCCAATGGCATTCATGTATGTTATTTGGTGGCCGAAGACAACTGCTGCAATGCAAGGTCAGTGCAGTGCAAATTGTAATTTCTCATACTTCTGATAATGACTGAGGTGGAAAATGATCAAGTTATGTCAACGTCTGTTTGCCTTTAAAATGATGAAAAACCGGATAAGAAAGTAGTCTTCAAGAACCTATAAGTGAACTTCCTCCTGGATTTAAGATTCCTCCCGGAGAACATGTTTTTTGGCCCTCATGTCATTCCTTGTGATTTCATGAGTTGGACAATTCATACTGTCTTGATCGATTCAGTGTTATATGTCCATTCAACTTAATGCCAGGTGAGTGGAATAATGAGATTTTAAGGCACATGGCCATATCCATTGAGGCCTTTCAGAGAGCAGCTTCCAATTGTCTATATGTGTTGCTTGGTTCTATTTTTTTATATTTTATTGTGTTTGATTTCTTCTGGAATATATTTTGTTTATATTCCTTTATCTTTACCATGTTGAATTCTTCTGACTTCAGGGGCGGTTTGAGATTCTTTCTCTTTCTGGATCATACCTCCACAATGAAATTGGAGGTGCGTCTTCACGGACTGGAGGGCTGAGTGTGTGTCTCTCTGGTTCAGATGGTCGCATAGTGGGTGGTGGTGTTGGTGGTCCGTTGAAGGCTGCAAGTCCTGTACAGGTAGTTTCTGCAGTACTTTGCATTTGTTGATTGTTCTTCCCATCAAAGACTTAATGTAACTGGTTCCCAGGTGATTATGGGTTCCTTCATTATTGATGGGAAAAGAGACGAGAGTCCTCCTGCAAGGGTTGAATCTCCAATTGGTATGGTGGGGCAAGCAGTTTCAAATGTTCGATTTCGACCCACCCAAGATTCTATGGCAAGAATGTCCCCTAAGACGAAAGAAGATCAGACAAGTATTGGCTCAAGTAGTTTCATGATTCAATGTGCAATGCATGGGTTATCATCACGAACAACTGACTGGAGGGTGCCCAACATGGGACCTGATGGCGGGGGTTTCTCGGGTTCGTTCTTCTTGTTTCTTTCTTTTGATTGAAGTATACTTCGATCTTGTTTTCTTTCATGAAAACTACCTCTTTCCCAGTTTAGAACGCTTTCAAGCAACAACTAAATTTTACAGGAATGGATGGTGGAGTATGCCAATCTCCAGAGGACGATGACGATGATTAACTTGGAAGTTCAATTTGGAAAGAGTCGAGTCAAAATCTTTCATTTCAGAGAACTAGTTGTACAACTCTTCTAGTTAAAAGAGCATAACATAAAAATCATTGTACAGGTTTCCACACTCACAATTGTTCTTATTTTACTTGTCAATATACATGTATGGGTGGCAGGCCTTGCGTTCAAAGCGTTTACTCTGTAAAACGTAATGTCCAAGCATAGAAGCAATTGATCTCGGTAGAAGACTGTTGACCTGTCGTTTTGGTCTGGGAAAATTGCTATATACAGCACCGACTTCCTGAGAATTGCTCTAGGGAAGGATAACTCATGTCACTCAGTAGCCAGAGCATCAATATTTTTGCTAGTTTACAAGGGAGGAATGCTTTTCTAAGATTCTGTGATATGTTTTGCTTTAGATAATACAGATTATTATTTGTCATTCCATAAACCACATTTCTGATATAGTTTAATCAGTGTTTTAGAAGCCGGTACGCTAGTCTGGTTCTTTTGTCTTATTAATTATAGAAATATTAAATATATCTACATATGTATATACATTAATTATAGTTTATGATATTCATTGGTTGAATCATTCGTCTAATTTGGTCCAACGAGGTTTGGTCAAGATTGGATATATGACCGATTTGATGGCTTGTCCAGTTTTTAAAACATTGAGTTTAATGTATTATCAAATAATATAAAAAATATAATACAAAACAGTTTTTTCATGTCTGTTTCCCAAAAGTTTGTGATTGTTTTTGTTTATTCTTCTGGAACCTTACTTTCATAAAGATGTTGTCTGTTGGGTTTCTGAATAACTAGGGGATGAGCCAACATTTATTACTATTTTATATTTTATTTTATTGTTACATTATTCATAATTTAAGTCTTCACATGTGCTTTTATTGGTCCAGACCTATTAAATATATCCATTTTTAGACACAAATTAGAGAACGTTCTGATTATAGTTTAATCGGGTTGAACTGGTCTGTTTAGTTTGGGTTTAGACTTTTAATAACTTAAAATAATTATAATTTTTAAAGAATATTATAAGCTATAATAATCAAGTGGTCGAATACCGAGCTCTCATCAAGAACTTGAACGTATGTATTAGCATTTTAAAAACCAAACCGAACTGGCAGGTTTAACCCAATTGAACCAAAATTGGAGACAGTTTGGTTCCTATTGACTCACTATGATCAATACTATTTTTGTCTTTTTTTTATAAAAATATTTGTATGCACCAAAATGTGAACGGCCCAAATTCGACGAGTCCAAATGCCCACCGGTCCAATAATCGATCGTCACGGGTAGGCTCTATCGATTTTCAAAGTCATTTGTCGCAGCCCATTGCCAGACCCATTCGCGTCGCCGCGTCATCGGTACAGTTGTCCCCCCTGTCAGCAATAAAATGCCGTGTCAGCACCAGTCAGCAACCATGTCATAATGCCACTCAACTCAGCAGTCAAACGACCAAGTTTGGTCGCCAACGGTGGAAACCAAGAGAAGGCCGCGATCCTCTTTTGAGGGATCTAATAGAGGAGCTTCTGGTCCTCCTCCCATCTCCACAACTACAACAAAAAGGGGATCGTGATCCCCATTCTTGGGATCGATCCTCAATAACTGGACAGGCTCGGCTACAAATAGCCAGAAAAACTCTGTCCAAGGGGTTCGAAAATCCTTCATCTAGAAACTCTCACGCATAGAGACTCTTTCGAGCCAAAGAAGTTCAGCAACTTGCAGTCCGTCGTAATTCACCAGTTTGACCCGAACAGCTCTACACGTTCGCCGACAACGTCAACAAGTCGATACACGCGGAACACAAATACTTCCGTCCGACCGACCAAAGCCGTCACTGTTCGTGCACACTCGTTCCCGAGACTTGGGTTTCGACGACGACTCGCCAGAAGCTTAAACTTCATCAAATTTACACGGAGATCGAATCAGAGGAAGAATAGGAGATTGTACTCGCATTCCTTGACACACAAACACAAATTGTAACACAAATATTATGTCGCAAATCGAATTATTCTCTCGGTCCCGCCCCTTCGCGGACCGGCAGATTTTCGGTGAAACAGATTTGGCACGCCCAGTGGGACATTTCCTACCTCTCATCTCCTTCTCCGTTCAACAAAAAAAAAAAAATCTCATGGCCATGGCCAAGGACAACAACAATGCCAACAAGGACAACAACAACAACAACAACAACAACAACAACAACAACAACAACAACAAACAACAACAACAACAACAACAACAACAACAACAACAACAACAACAACAACAACAACAACAACAACAACAACAACAACAACAACAACAACAACAACAACAACAACAACAACAACAACAACAACAAAACAACAACAACAACAACAACAACAACAACAACAACAACAACAACAACAACAACAACAACAACAACAACAACAACAACAACAACAACAACAACAACAACAACAACAACAACAACAACAACAACAACAACAACAACAACAACAACAACAACAACAACAACAACAACAACAACAACAACAACAACAACAACAACAACAACAACAACAACAAAGGCAAGAAAGGCAAGAACATTGCCAGTTTGAGCTCTGCTCATCCGCGCCCTGCCGCGGCTACAAGCTCGATCGTAGGAGCTCGCGGACTAACAACCATCTCTCCGGCCAACCTCCACGCTCCTACCTCTCCACCATCGGCTACTCGCCCAATGACAAGGGCCTTGCCCAGAAGCTTGTCCACCGGATAGGCTCCCTTCATGCGCGACGCGCGTCGCCCGAGCGTCGTATTCGTACCACAGGCTACCGCGGCCTCCTCTAAGCCAGCCGCGACCTCCGCCAAACCAATCCCAACAATGGCCAAACCGACATACTTGGCCGTTGCTGCCTCTCCTCCTCCTCGCAGCTCGATTGTCAGCCTGGCTCAATCGCCACCATCACGAAGGAGCTCCATCATCCCTGCCATGGTGCAACAGTACGAGCAACGTGGGGCATGGCTCCCTCCTCTGTGGCAAGAACGTATTCGTCACCGGCTTCCTTCGTACAGAGAGCGACGGTCGAGGACAAATCTCCAATTGTGACCATCTCTCACGATCTCCTAGCCGCGCTCACAGCAGCAGCCGGCCCACCACCCATCCGCTCACCTCGTCGACAGACACCGGCGACCTCCCCTGCGGCACTATCACCTATTCCATCATGCCGAATCTCACTGGTGGCTGCCACCGCAAGTCAGTCACCAGCCAAAACCACACACCGCGCTCAACCGACAGGGGCCGGTTCTCCCGACCGGTCACCCACCGCAACCTCTCCACATCCAAGAACATCGATGACCGTCTCCCCAATGCGGTCGCCGACAACAAACTCTCCACTTTGATCTGCGTCGGGAACATCTCTATCGACGCAGACCATCAAGATGGCCGCGATGACGACATCGGCTAAGACAATAGAGGAGTAGCTTGTCGAAATGTAAGCTGCACTCAAAGAGCAGAGTGAACAATTGAGCATCAAAGACGCTCAACTCGTAGCTCGCGACCTCCAGATCGCGGGAATCTTAGAGCGGCTCGAAATGGGCGCGGCCACCAACAACATCGGTGGCGTTTCTCAAGAGGTCGACCGAAAATGGCCGACCACCAGTGGTTTGACCGAACCACCACGAGAAGATGCTGCCTCCGACGACGAGCTGCCGCCCGTCGTACCTTTAGCCATTCGCAGAGGTCGAGCCGAAGCAGAGCCGGCTGCCCTCACGCTTGACGCAGTCACCGAACTAATCAACTGCGCCGTACGGAATAGTTCGGGTGACAGCAAATCTGTCGCCTACAGGAGGCCTTACACGCAGAGGATCCAGAACATGCTGATGCCACTCGGGTATCATCCTCCAAAATTCCAGCAGTTCAACGACGACGAGCACCCCAAACAGCACATCATTCACTTCATTAAGACATGCAACAGCGCCGACACAGATGACGACTTACTGGTCAAGCAATTCGGCCGATCACTGAAGGGAAATGCCTTCGACTGGTACATCGAACTGCCCCAGGAGTCAATCGACAGCTGGGAGCAGCTGGAGCGAGAGTTCCTTAGCCTATTCTACATCACTCGGCACACCGTTACTCTAGTCGAAATAGCCAATCTAAAACAAAAGAAGGGCGAGAATGTTGTTGACTACATTAACCGGTGGAGGAACCTGAGCCTAAATTGTAAAGAGAGTTCAAATCTATCCCTCGAAGGCGAAATCGAAATGTGTGCCCGCGGGATTCAATAGGAGCTCCTGCGTTATATTCAAAGTCGGAGGCCGACAAATTTTCAAGAACTTGCAACGAAGGCCCACAATATGGAGAACCTCATAGAAGAGCGAGGGGAAGAAGCTTCGTCGTCTGCTGATCCTCTCAAGAAAGGGAAGGTCGCCGTCATTGCGCCCAAAGACGCGAAGGATAAAACAAAAGCTTCGTTCGCGACAAACGCTCTCGAACCAATCAAGGTCGGGAGCAAGGTCAAGACAAGCTATGCTCCACGGCAGCCAGCCGGGGGCACGTACCGGAGGCCTTCACTGGAGGAAAGGCAGGCCAAAACGTATCCATTCGCTGACGCGGATGTCCCTATCATGCTCGACCAGCTCCTCGACAACCATCTGCTCAAGTTGCTAGAAGTCAAAAGACCCGACGACCTGTCCAGGAGCAAAGATCCAAACTTCTGCAAGTACCACTGCTTGGTCAGACATCTGACCGAGAAGTGCTTCATCTTGAAAGACAGGATCATGGAGCTGGCGGCTCAAGGCCGCATTGAAATCGAGGGAGCTGAAAACACGACGTCCTCACATGTCATCTCCATCCAAGCCAAGCCAAATCGGCGAACTTGGCCAAACAAACAGCAAGTCGCAAGGAAGGAGTACCGTCCAAAATCCGATCCCTCCAACCGACCCCGAAACCACAGACGACCACCGGCTAAGGTCGCACCAAAACCGACACCCCGCAAAGCAGCTGCAGCCGACGGAGAGGGGTGGATTCTGGTCACCCAGTGAAAGAAGCCTATCCGAGAAATTGAATCGGTGCCGGCGAACACCGAGATGAAGGCGAAGCAGCCAAACAAAATAGCCGCTAAGTGCCAAAAGAAAGCTCCCAGGACCAACGTTCAAGGTGCAAACAAAAAGAAGAGAAGACCCATCACACTGGCGGAGTTCTTCCCAAAAGAGTTCTTCGCGCCGCCAGCAATGGTGGTGACTTGCTCGACAGCCCCGCCCGAGCAGACAGCATCCAAAGACAAAGGCAAACAGTCGGTCGTCGAATGTGACGACCTCGAGACATCACTGAAGCAAATCTCATCGCTTAACGAGATTGACGACGACCTCGACTTGGCCATTCGGTCAAGACACGCTCTAATTTGAGTCCTCGACAAACCAGAGGAGCTCCAGGCCGAAGTCAAGATGTTGCTCATGAGGAAGCACGACTTGCCGAAAGTTGGGCTAACGCCACCCTACCGAAAGGAGGAAGAAGATACACACTCCTCTCCGCAGCTGGCAAAATCGGAGAAAGCACTCGCCGTCTCATATCCGCCGTGCATCACCTTTCGAGAAGAGGATGCGTAGTTGGGGACGAAGAACCATAACCGGCCGCTATTCATCTCTAGCTACTTCAGAGACCACAAAATCAATCGCATTCTCATCGATTGTGGATCCACAGTCAACATTCTGCCGATTCGCACAATGAAGAATGTCGACCTCTCTGCCGACGACCTCTCTCCGAGCTCTCTCCTCATCCAAGGCTTCAATTAGGAAGGCCAGAGGAGGCTCGGCATGATCTGCCTCAAATTGCACATCGGCGACATGGTGGCCGAAACTCCATTCCAAGTCATCGACTCAAGAACATCTTACAATCTGCTCTTGGATCGACCGTGGCTTCACGCGAACGGGGTTGTGCCATCGACACTTCACAAGTACTGGAAGGACGACGAGCAAAAGACGGTGTACGCCGACGAAAGTCCGTTCACCGAGGCAGAAGCATCATTCGTAGATGCCAAATCTATCTAACAACCAGACCGATAGTTAAATTGTCCTCTTGGCCGAACCAGGCGTCAAATGCCAAAAATGCTCTGCCTCCAAAACAGACTCCGACGCAAGCTGTGTCTCCCAAACAGCCGGTGGCCAACAAACAGCTGGTGCTCAACAAACAGCCGGCGCCCAACAAACAGCCGACACATAACAATCAACCAGCATACAACCATAAATCGGCCGCAACAACTCCAATGTCGACGCAGCGTAATGTACCTATTCTACAGTACATCCCACAGTCACAAAGAAAGAAGGGAGAAGCTCCCTTGGTCGCCTGCCATAAAGTTCAGCCGACCCCTTTCACAGAGAGAGTCACTCTCCCACTGCCGAAACTGGAGGAGAGGGGCATTGTAAAAAATTTCCTAAGCCACGAGCAGTTTTCGTCTACCCGCTCGGACGAAGGCTTCGACCCGACGTATACCGACTAATGGCCAGACCCGGGGGCAATTTTACAAAAGTCCAGCTTCACGAGAAGCCACCCGTCGCTCTACTGGTCCTCATGCCAGAACAGGAAAAGCTAAGAAAAGAGGGTCGCCGAATCACTGAAGGCCGTCTAGGCCTCGGCTACCAGAAGGAGAAGCCGATTCGAATCTACGGAGTTCAAAAGCCCATCAAAATTACAAGAAAAACTTTGGCCGATGTCCACCAAGTCTTAGTCGGCCAAACTTCAACAAAGAAGGGAGATGCCCCGAAACCGGTAGTCATCTACACCCTAAAAGCAGCCATCGCACGAGCTCGCGCATACGGCTCGGTGATAGTAAACCACATCCCCGTCACCGACGACAACCAAGAAGATGACGAGTTCATCCTGAAGGAGGCCCCGACTATGTTCGAGGAGGGCGGCCAGTCGATAGTCGACGAGCTAAAGAAAGCCGACCTGGGCACAAAAGAGGATCCGAGGCCAACATTCTTTAGCGCTTCACTATCGACCGAAGAAGAGGTCGAGTATATGTCGTTACTCCGCGAATACCGCGACATATTCGGCTAGAATTACATAGAAATGCCAGGCCTCGACCCACGAGTTGCAGTGCATAAGTTGGCAGTCCATCCTTCTGTACGGCCAATCAAGCAATCGCTGCGACGATTCTAGCTAGAGCTTGTGCCAGAAATTTAAAAGGAAGTCGACAAATTGATCGCTGCAAATTTTATTAGAGAGGTGAAGTACCCGTCTTGGATCGCGAATATTGTACCGGTCAAAAAAAAGAACGGTCAAATCCGCGTATGCGTCGACTTTCGCGACCTGAATAAGGCTTGCCCGAAAGACAACTTCCCTCTGCCGATAACAGAACTCATTGTCGATGCGACGACGGGTCATGAAGCTCTATCTTTCATTGATGGATCATCTGGGTATAACCAAATTCGGATGGACCCGAAGGATGAAGAGCTCACTGCTTTTCGAACTCCCAAAGACATCTTCTGTTACAAGGTGATGCCGTTCGAACTCAAGAATGCCGGCACGACATACCCAAGGGCAATGCAGAACATCTTCGATGACTTTCTGCATAAACGCGTCGAGTGCTATGTCGACGACCTGGTGGTAAAAACGAAGGAGCGGTCAGATCATCTTCTCGACCTCAGAACAGTGTTCGAGCGACTTTGACGATTTCAGCTCAAGATGAACCCGCTGAAGTGCGCATTCGGTGTCACCTCGGGCAAATTTCTGGGATTCATTGTGCATCATAGAGGAATTGAGATCGACCAATAAAAAATTGATGCAATTCAAAAGATGTCAGAGCCCAGAAACATCTCCGAAGTCAAGAGCTTTCAAGGCCATTTGGAGTGCATTCGGCGCTTTATCTCAAATCTAGCCGGAAGATGCCAGCGGTTCAGCCGCCTAATGAAGAAGGGCACACCGTTCGAATGGGACGAGTCTTGCCGGAACGCCTTTAACAACATAAAGGTGTACCTCACCAAGCCACCGGTGCTCGTTGCTCCGATTGTCGACAGACCGCTGTTGCTCTACATCGCAACGCAGGAGAAATCGGTAGGGGCTCTCTTAGCTCAGTGCGACGAGGACAACAAAGAACGTTTTCTCTATTACCTGAGCCAAACGCTGGTGGGCACCGAACTCAACTACACACCGATTGAGAAGACCCGTCTGGCACTCGTCTTTGCAATCCAAAAACTCCGGCACTACCTCTTGGCGCATTCGACGAATCTGATCTCGCGCCCCGACCCGTTAAAATACATTATGTCGCGACCAATACTATCTGGTCGATTGGCTAAGTGGGCGTTGCTTCTCTCAGAATTCAAGATTAACTTCGTGCCGCAATGTACAATCAAAGGCCAAGCTCTGGCAAACTTTTTGGCCGATCACCTAGTGCCGGCAGAATGGGAACTGACCGAGGAACTCCCAGACGAGGAAATCTTCTTGGTCGAGGTGCTTCTCCCTTGGGAGATGTACTTCGATGGCGCTGCGCAAAGGAATGGAGCCGCGCGCGGGTGTTCTATTTGTTTCACCGAGAAAGGACCTGCTCCCGTATTCGTTCGTTCTCACCCGAAATTGCTCGAACAACGAAGTGGAGTATCAAGCCTTCCTTCTCGGACTTGGCATGGCGGTCGAGATGAAGCTGCCGCAGCTAAACATCTACAATGACTCGGCATTGGTCATCAAACAAATTATAGGGGAGTTCGAGGTAAAGAAATTTGAGCTCCTGCCGTTCTGGAGACATGCCTGTGAACTTCTGGCCCAAATTTCGGAAGTTTCACTCCACTACGTCCCTCGATCCAAAAATGGGCCAACCGACGCATTGGCTGGAATTGCTGCCAGTCTAGCGCAATTCGATGAACGGCCGAGCCAAGTCCCCATTTCCGAAAGATGGGTAGTCCCTCCACCGACCGAAGAAGAAACAAAGGAGCAGACAGACGAGATGGAAGAATCATTTCCTATCTCGGCCAGCGAAAACGAAGCTGAAGATTTGCGAGAACCTATCTCGAATTTTCTGTGATACGGCACACTCCCGGCTGACCTGCGAGAGCGAGTTCATATTCGCCGAACAATGCCAAGGTACGTTTTCGTCAATGACGTACTTTACCGGAGGTCGTACGAAGGTCTGCTTCTTCGCTGTCTATCCAGAGAAGAGGGGCTGCAAGTCCTAAAAGAAACCCACAGTGGAATTTGCGGTGCACACCAGGCCGGCCCGAAGCTCTCTCTACAAGTCAAATGACTAGGCTACTATTGGCCGTCAATGCTCAGGGACGCCACCGAAATGGCTCGAACCTGTAGACCGTGCCAACTCCACGCCGACTACATACACCAGCCACCAGATCCGCTCCACCCGACGATCGCGTCATGGCCGTTCGAAGCTTGGGGGAAGGACATCATTGGCCCAATCACTCCTAAATCCGACTCCGACCGGCAATACATTTTGGCTGCTACTGACTACTTCTCAAAATGGGCCGAAGCTACTGCCTACTAAGAGGTCAAAGCTACCACCGTTGACGACTTCATTCATACCCAAATTATCTATCGATATGAAGTTCCCCGATACATAGTGATGGACAGTGGTACGCCGTTCAGAAACAAAGTCATGGGCTGCTTCTGCGAGAAATTTTGCATAGAACAGCGGACATCTTCGGCTTACAACTCGGCAACCAATGGACTCGCAGAAGCATTCAACAAAACGCTTTGTAAGATCCTAAAGAAAACCATCGGCGCCAACAAAAAGAGTTGGGACGAAAAGCTCGGCGAAGCCTTATGGGCGTACAAAACATCGTTTCGAACGCCGACCCAGTCGACTCCATATTCACTGGTCTATGGCACTGAAGCAGTGCTCCAACTCGAGGTACAACTCCCCTCTCTGCGCATTGCTATTAGAGAAGGGATCACCATAGAGGAGTGCGCTCAGTTGCGACTCGCAGAACTTGAGTTACTCGACGAACAACAACTCGAGGCACAACAACGACTCGAGGCACAACAACGACTCGAGTGCTATCAATCTCGAATGACCCGGGCCTTCAACAAAAAAGTACGGCTCAGGTCATTCCAGAAAGGCGACTTGGTGCTGACAGTCAGACGGCCAATGCTCTTTACGAGCAAAACCGGGGGCAAATTCGCGCCGAAATGGGAGGGACCGTACGTGGTGCAGGAAGCCTACACCAATGGCGCCTACAAGCTAGTGACGTCAAACGGTTCGGAGCTGCCGATAACAAGCGGTAAATTCCTCAAACGCTTCTATGCATGAGGGGGCAGCGAAAAGAGAAAAGAGAAATAACGAAGTCGAATAAAGGGAGTCAACGTTTCTCATTGCAAAAAAAAATGGGAACAACGTATGCCTCACAACAAACAGGGGAGACAACAAGTCAAAAAAAAATGTATAAAGAAAACATCAAAGTCGGCTACTCGCCGTTGCAGCCGGACTACTTTGGCACAAACATCAGACAGCTCCCGCATCTCGGCCTCGCTGAGAGTTGGACGCGAACGAACAGAAGCAAGCTGATCCTGGAGAGTAGAGGCTCCTCGTCGCTGGCATCAATTCCCCTCCGGATGGTCGCGAGCTCGACGTTTATGGAGTCGAGTTGGGCTGAGACGAATGCCAAACGATCACGAAGAGCTTTCTGCTCAGCCTCAGCAGCTTCACGCTCTGCCTGATATCTATCTAATTCCACCGTTAAGTCGTTGCGCCGACGGCTCACTCGCTGGACAGACTGGGTGAGTTCAACTTCTACAACGAACTGTTCAGCCAAACTGAGCTTCCCTGCCAAGGAGTTGCGCAACTGGTGAAAGTGATCCACCTATGAGGAAAAGTCTTCCACCCACTGATCTAGAACCGAAGCATCGACGCCGGCTCCTCTCAAGTGGTCGAGAATGACGCGGGTGTCTGCTACAAGCTCCGGCGAAGATGGGTCGTCGACCGCCAGTAAATTCGACTCGACGAATTTTGCCATAGCCCCAAATCAGCATGTTGTAGCAGTAGCCTCGATCTCGCCGAAGGACGAAAGGCCGACACCTAAACAGAAAAGGAAGATAAACAAAACGAGAAAGAACAAGAAAAATGAAGGGAAAGAGGATTTTAACTTACCGACGAAGGCTATGAAGTCGAAGAATCCTCACTGACGGGTCGACAAGATGAGCCCGACGCTCCTTCCTTGACAGCAAGAGATTCTTCTCCACTACTAGGAGGAAACGTCACAAAGACTTCCCTCCTCGAAGTCGTAGCAACCGGAGGGGATGGAACAAAAAGAGGGTGCTGAAACCCACCCGCAATAGTAACTCCTACGCCCACTGTGAGTCCTCCAATCACGACTAACTCACTTGAAGGTTGGAGGGGCGCTTCACAATCACCCACGATGGTCACCGGGCACTCGGTTTCGCCAGTCACAAACCCACCGGTAACGACAGTAGGAGGTGCTTCGTCCCCGACCCACTCCAGTTGTCGAGTATCCTCTAACTCGGCGAGGTCAAATAAATCCTCTTGCCGAAAGATAGGCAGGTCCACAGAAGGAGCTTCGATGACCGCAAGCGTATCAGAAGGCAAATCGACCGACTCTTGGATTGCCTGCGCTCCATCCTGGTTCGTTGGCGCAGGTGACAACACCGCTGGCTCAGGTGACAACATCGCTGGCTCTGCAGTAGCCTCTCTGGTCGGCAGAACAACAGACCGGTCGAGAGGCGCCGACTCTTTTCCCTTTCCCCCGGACGACCCCGACAGAGGAACTTCCGAATGCTGGACAACAACAAGAGGAACTAAATTGGTCAGTGGCTTACCCAAACCGGTTCGGAGTCGCTTCTTGAAAAGAGGTGGGACGAAAATCAATGGCTTTGGTTGTGGGGACGTGGGCTTCCTTTTCGAAGTAGTTCTCTTCGGCGAAGTCGGCGACTGAGCCAACCCCTTCCCCTTGCCCTCAGGATCATTGACTGCTGATAGAGAAAGCACGACCGATCGAGTCTCCCCCTCCGCCGAAGAAGGCTCTCTGATCACAATGCCTTTTTTCGGCGCTTCTTGTGTCGATGCCAACAACTTCTCCTTCACAACTTTCGGCCGGGGCGCCCGTTTCTTCCCACCTTTACTCTGTTTCGCCTTAGAAGAAACAGGGGTCTTAGAACCTTTTCGTGAACTCTTTCGGCGGCTACCCGCCGCATCGCCATCTCCTTTCGCAGGCGGCAAGGATTTTTCCAGCGCAGGTGCACTGTTAAACTGTCTTCATGCTCGCTAAAAAAAACCAGAGGAACGAAAGAAATCAGAAAGTGCAAACAGAAACAAAGAAAAGAGGAAGGAGAGTTACTACCTCGAAAAAAGGAATCACTGTCTCGAGCCAAGACTCCTAAAAGAGGGACGTAACACCAGGGTGAAAGGCGTGACTCATGAAGGTAGGAACCTCCACACTGCCAAGTGGACAAGCAGTCCCTGCTTGCCATAACTCCACGAGTGGGTTTACTGTAGCCGCATTTCGCTGGTTGGAGAATAGCACACCCGACAAGTCTTGGCAGAATTCGAACTGACGAGCAAACCGGTGAGGACTGTAAGGTTCCACCACAAGAAGCTCATGTTGCCGCAAGACTAGAAATGTCGCCCGCAGGCAACGAAAGTATTCCACTTCAATCCGAGATGCGAAGTTACCAGCCTTGTCAAGGATCGGACCAGGGGGAAGAGCCTTTGAAGGATACCCGCATCGCACTCCGCTGCGCCAAAAAAAAGAACGAGCCTCCTACTGGGTACAGATGCGAACGCGCTCCAGATTACGGTAGAGCATCATGAGGGGTCTGTTGCCGTCGCTGGAGTCAGCCTCGTGGATGCCGAACCGCTGGGCAAACCATGCATAGACGAATGGCCAAGAAATCCTCCCTAGTGAGAAGTCGTTGAGTCCCCGATAAATGTTGGCCAAGGCTGCGCCGGCCAGACTACATTTCTTACCGCCGGCCATCTTTAAAGCACTCAACCTCAGCATGTTGCCCGGTAAAGGCAATACAAAACGACAGAGCCATAGTGATAAGAAGGCAGCCAGATATACCTCATCTGCGAGGGCGTCAGGAACTCCAAGATCGGAGAGGGGTTGTCCTGTACGACCGACCAGTCGCGACTCCGAGAACCTATCGTCTTCCCACGATCAGCCCACACGTCTTCTGAAGGTCGCGCATCCCCTTCGGTACGGAACCTGAAGGATGCCCACTCGAACATAGGAACCCCGAAAAATCCATCCAAGTTCGAAACCCTCGGACGACAGAAAAGCCGATAATATGCAAGGATGAGGTATTGAATACTCTCGGGTAGCGGCACAGAGCGACTCTGAGTAAAATCTTCAACCGTTGGAGTCACTTCATCGTAAATACTCCTGGAGATGGGCAGTCCGCCGAGTCGATGCATATCCCACAAGGAAATCGACAGCTCCCCCTCGCGAGTGAAAATAGTGTTGGTGGAAAAACACCATACCTCCAGAAAAGAATGGACGACGTTGCTGCAGCACCGATACGAAAACATAAATGCTCG
The DNA here is from genome assembly GCA_019845555.1 of Aristolochia fimbriata. NCBI lineage: Eukaryota > Viridiplantae > Streptophyta > Magnoliopsida > Piperales > Aristolochiaceae > Aristolochia > Aristolochia fimbriata. The sequence goes on from CM034081.1 coordinate 10,003,019, forward strand.
GACTGCATGAGTGAGGCCTAGTGCGGCCAACTGCTCGGTACAAGTATGGAGAACAACATCTGCCCACTCGAAGTAGAAGGGCACATGATACGGACTGAAGCACACCACCGGTTGACTATCCCAAGAGTCAAACCGGTCGTTATCGATGGAAATCGGCTTTAAAAATCGAACTAGCTGGTCATGCATCGGACTCAGCAAGATATTGCCTACAACCTAATGCGGAGACGATAAGGCTTTGTCGACCCCCGGGAGATAACAAATTTGGTCGTCCTCGTCGACAACAGGGCGACTCCACAGGTCATGAACAACCTTGACTGTGGGCGCAGTTACGTCACAACCGCCGTAGGCCGATGGTCCCCCGAGAGCCAACAGCAGTGGCTTCTGTTCTTCCTTAGAATCATGGATTCGTAGGCAGTCCCGAAGGGCGCCCCTCACAACGGTCTTGATGGTTGAGATAGTCAGACCGAGGAAGGAGAAAGAAGCCGGTGTAGCAGACATTTGCGACAGAGAAAGTAAAGTCAGGTACGCGATTCAGTCCTCTCTCAATTCAAAAAAGAAAGGAAAATGTGTCTCCTGCGACCAGAGATGAAGAAGTCGAGGTCGCTACAAAAACATATAGTAAGGAGAAGAAAAATGCAAGTCAAAAGAAAGGGGCAACAAAAAACACCAGTTGCCGATAAAAAAAAAATGAACGGAGAAATAAAAAAAATGAGAGAGGGTAAACCGACGAGGTACACTGACCTTCTTTGACGGTTCGACAAGTAAACCTTCGTGTCCGGCGACTGAGCCAAATGCGACCGAAGCAAATTCTAGTGACCGGCAACCAAGCCAGACACAACCAACACATAGCTTTGCGCCCGGTGATTGAGCCGAGCGTAGACAAGAGCTTCGCGCTCGCCTAACAAGCCAGACGCGATAAAAAATCAAACTCTAGTGCCCGGCGACCGAGCCGGACACAACCAAACGGAGAACTCAGCATCCGACGACCAAGCTATATGCTGCACATTCAATCCCAGTGCCTGGCGACCGAGCCGGATGGGAGCCGAATGCTGCAAAACAAACATACTGTGCCCGGCGACTGAGCCGAGCACAGTTCAAAATTCACGACCAGCAACAAAACGGGACACGACAAAACAAACAAAGGCACTGTGCCAGGCGACCGACCCGAGCACAGTTCAAAATTCGCGACCTGCAACAAAGCGAAACGCGGCAAAAACAAAGGCACTGTGCTCGGCGATTGAGCCGAGCATAGTTCAAAATTCCCGACCAGCAACAAAGCGGGACGCGACAAAAACAAAGGCACTGTGCCCGGCGACCGAGCCGAGCACAGTTTGAAATTCGCGACCAGCTACAAAGCTGGACGCGACAAAAACAAACGCACTGTGCACGGCGACCGAGCCGAGCACAGTTCAATATTTGCGACCAACAATAAAGTGGGACGCGACAAAAACAAAGGCACTATGCCCGATGACCGAGCCGAGCACAGTTCAAAATTCGTGACCAACAACAAAGCGGGATGCGATCAAAACAGAAGGCACTGTGGCCGGGGACCGAGCTGAGCACAATTTCGCGACTAGCAACAAAGCGGGACGTGATCAAAATAGAAGGCACTGCGCCCGGCGACCGAGCCGAGCACAGTTGAAAAGCTTCGCGCCTGACGACCAAGCCGGACACGACCAAATCAACAAATTCAACACCCGGCGATCGAGCCAGGTGTTGTACTACAAACTCCTACCCCCGACGATCGAGCCGGACGTAGCCAATCAGAGCTAGATACGTAACTCCTCTCCAAACAAAAAAAAAACCTAACAAAGCGACAAAAAGAAGCAGTCGCACAAATGCTAGCGACAAAAAGAAGCAGTCACAGATAAATTTTTTTTGCGAGCGACAAAAAGAACCAGTCGTAAAAGAAAAAAATTCTGTCGGCAATCCAGCCGAAACAGAAGCACAGTCTCCCGGCGACCTAGTCGAGCTCCCTCGAAACAAAATGTCAGTGCTCGACGACAGATCCGGACGCAAAACAAAAGCTTTGCGCCCGGCGACCGAGCTAGGCACGACCAAAACGGAATTGCAGCACCCGGCGACCCAACCGGGTGCGACCCAGCCGGGTGCGACCCAAATCAATTTCAGCACCTGGCGACAAAGGCAGGTGCGACACAACATCACCATGTTTGGTTTTTGGATCAAACGGCGCACAAAAGATTGTCAGTCTGTCACTCCGACAAATTGACAGACACTTAGAGTGCGAAAAAGAGACAATTTGAGAGAGACAAGAAAAAAGAAAAGAAAACAGAGAGAAAATTCTAGGAAAAAGCAAAAAAACAAAAAAAATCGTGAAAAGAGAGAGAGACTGAGGGAGAGGTCGAAAATGAGAGGAGAGAAACAGAAGAAGAAAGAGGGAGGAAGAGAAGAAGAAAGAAAAGAGAGTGGGACCCCAGCAGACTCGAATTCATCCTGAGACTGCTGGGAGAAAAGAGATTTTAACGGTACCTTTAAATTCTAGTTCGCGGAGAATTCTGACGCAAACTGGGGCTCGAAGCAAACTGTCACCCAACTTCGCAGACAGAGACATGCAACAAATTCGCAGTCAGCCAAATTCGCAGTCTCCCAGGTCGCAGTCGCAGGCAGTCTCCCAAAGCCAAATTCGCAAACAGAACTAAGTCATAGGAACCCAAAACGCAGACAGACAAGAAGCAGCCAAATTCGCAGAGTCTCCCAGACTCAAAAACGCAGACAAAAGACAGTCAAATTGCAGCCAACTCGTAGATAGCAGTTCGTAGCCTCCCAATCCGCAGTCTCTCAAACTCGCAGACAGCATGCAGAACCAAAGTCGCAAAGTCAAATCGCAGACAGTCAAATTCGCAGGGAGCAAATCGCAGGGAGAGCTAAATCGCAGAATGTGCCCGGACGAAGAAGACACAACTCTTAAACCTGACTATCCTAATTTCGTGGGAAATGGATGGGTACTTCTCCCACTTAAAAGGGAGCCTACTGCACAAGAAGGTGGGACCCACGTTCCCTCACCTCAACCCTCTCAAGATCTGCGCTGAAGCCGAACCATTGACAAGGGACATAAAGTCAATTTCGACGAAACAAGCCGGGAGAAATATCCCAACTCACCAGGAAGCTCATCTCAACCAAGGCGCGACCCACTGCGACCACCATGGCGTGCGTTCTGTCCTCATTCAACCAAGAACCGTCGAATCCAGTCGAAGTTTAGCAAAAGTAGTCTCAACGATTCTCCTAAAGCTATTCAGTCGGCCGAAATTCGTTGAAACGGAGCTACACTTCTCTTCGGCGCGACAACCAGGTTGCCAAAACTACATTTCTCTTCGGCGCGACAACCAGGTTGCCAAAACTACATTTCTCTTCGGCGCGACCGACCCTACTCCCCCACACCATCTGTATCCTTCTTTCAATTCGAAATCAGAAGAGAAGCGGGTCTCCGGGTCGCGAAATGCAATCAAATCGAAGCAGAGCAGTTACGCTTCACTTCAGTTCACGACATAGTCCCCCGACGCGATCCTCAAAGTTGCCGAAACATGCCGAAGCCAGCAAAATCCGTCGCCATTGCCAGAAGGATCGGCCAATTAACAAGTTTTCTCTAAAGTACCTCGCCGAGTTCACTTCTCCTTCTTGCGTACGGCCAACTCACCTGAAGGAACATTTGTCCGCGGGACTCAAGCAAGCCACAACCTCTGTTCAATCGACTTCAATTCATCGTCGACGCTAAAACCTGAACAACACCTCTGCTCAGGTACACTGTCTCTCCACATACCGTACATACTACATATGTACACATATACAAAAAAAAAAGAAAATAAAAAAAAGCAAACAACTCTAAAACAGCAAGAGAGCCAAAAAAAAAAAAAAAAAAAAGAAAAAAAAAATTACATACAAGATACAAGTGTACAAAAATATACACTATCCTAAAAAAGTAAGTGGACATAAAAAGATACATACACGAAAAGATAAACGACCCTAAAAGAGTAAGAGGGTCCAAAAAAAAGCGTTGTGTGCATGCGTGTGTGTGTTTTTCTTCACATTCAAAACTTGCTTGTTCTCTCAGAACGATCAAGTCTCGAAGGGGGCAATCTGTATGCACCAAAATGTGAACGACCCAAACGCGACGAGTCCAAATGCCCACCAGTCCAACAATCGATTGTCGCGGGTAGGCTCTATCGATTTTCAAAGTCATTTGTCGCAGCCCATTGCCAGACCCATTCGCGTCGCCGCGTCATCGGTATAGTTGTCGCCCCTGTCAGCAATAAAATGCCGCGTCAGCACCAGTTAGCAACCATGTCATAATGCCACTCAACTCAACAGTCAAACGACCAAGTCTGGTCGCCAACGGTGGAAACCAAGAGAAGGCCACGATCCTCTTTCGAGGGATCCAACAGAGGAGCTCCTGGTCCTCCTCCCATCTCCACAACTACAGCAAAAAGGGGATTGTGATCCCCATTCCTGGGATTGATCTAACTGGACAGGCTCGGCTACAAATAGCCAGAAAAGCTCTATCCAAGGGGTTCAAAAATCCTTCATCCAGAAACTCTCACGCGTAGAGACTCTTTCGAGCCAAAAAAGTTTAGCAACTTGCAGTCCGTCGTAATTCACCAGTTCAACCGGAGTAGCTCTACACGTTTGCCAGCAACGTCAACAAGTCGATACACGCAGAACACAAATACTTTCGTCCGACCGACCAAAGCCGTCACCGTTCGTGCACACTTGTTCCCGAGACTTGGGTTTCGACGACGACTCGCTAGAAGCTTAAGCTTCATCAAATTACACGGAGATCGAATCAGAGAAAGAATAGGAGATTGTATTCGCATTCCTTGATACACAAACACAAATTGTAACACAAATATTCTGTCTCAAATCGAATTACTCTTTCGGTCACGCTCCTTCGCGGACCGGCGGATTTTCGGTGAAACAATATTAAATAAATATAAAGTATGGTATACAATATTCATTGGTTGAATCATTGGTCCAACCCTGTCTAATCAGGTTCAACCAAAACCAAATATAGTGCCGATTTGATGGTTGTTTTAAAACATTGATGTACTATTTAGATTAGTGTTTAAAAAGTGAACTGAATCGGCCGATCCGACCCAGTTCAACCAGAATCAGAAGCCAATCCGGTTCTAATTGACTCCGCCCCAATTCATTGTAACCTGTATTATTTTTCATTATTGTATACACCAAAATGTGACCAGGCCAAATACGACGAGGCCAAACGCCCATCAATCCAGCAGTCGATCGTTATGGGTAGGCTCCTTCGATTTTCGATGTGTTCTGCCACTGCCCATCGCCGGACCCATTCACATCGCTGTGTCATCGGTACAGTCATCCTCCTAATCAGCAATAAGTCGCCGCGTCAGCACCAGTCAGTAGCCAGCAGTTGAACGTCCAAGCCTGGTCACCAACGGTAAAGGCCGAGAAAAGACACCCACGATCCTTATTCGAGGGATCCAACAGAGGAGCTCCCCAGTCTTCCTCCAATCTCAACAACAACAACAGAATGGGGATCATGATCCCCATTCCAAGGAAAGACTCCTAACAACTGGACAGAACCGGCTACAAATAGCCAGAAACACTCTGACGAGGGGGTTCAAAATTCTTTTGTCGAGAAGTACTCTCACACACAGAAGCTCTCTTGAGCCGAAGGAGTTCAAGCAACTCGCAGTTCGTCGAAATTCACCAGTTCAACCGGAGCAGCTCTACACATTCACTGGCAACGTCAATAAGTCGATACACGCGGAACACAAATACTTTCGTCCGACCGACAAAGCCATCATCATTCGTGCACACTCGTTCTGAAACTCGGATTTCGACGTCAACTCGCTAGAAGCTAAAACTTCATTAATTTACACAGAGATCGAATCAGAGGAAGACTAGGAGATTATACTCACATTCCCAATTTTCAAATACAAATTGTAACACAAATTTTTTGTCGCAAATTAATTTATTCTCTCGGTTGCGTCTCTTCGCGGACCGGTGGATTTTCGGTGAAACACTTATTTTCTTATAAAAATATTAAATATATGTAACATATGGTGTATAATATTCAACAGTCTAACCTGGTCTAATCGGGTTCAATCAAAATCGGACATAGCACCGGTTGGATGGCCGGTTCGGTATTTAAAACATTAGTTAAGATGTACAAATAATTCTTAATATTTATTGTTAATGATGGTTTTTTTTTCCAATTTTAAAATTAGGGAAAATATACATACGCCAGCGTATACAAGAGAGTGGAGGCGCATGTTATTTTCATGCTTCACAATTACACCGTATTTCTACTGACTGTCGGATTCTCAATATCTCAAGTCCCTAGTTCTCAGACAGTTTTCCCGCCATTCACTCCCCCTCTCTCCGGTGCGCGCTGATTCGCGAAAAATCCTTCTCATTGCCATGGATCGATGCGAAGAAAAGGACACTAGAGTCGTCATTTCTCACGGTATGTGACGATTTGCTTAATGTTCTTGTTGCTATTCTGCTTTCCTGTCTGTTGACGATTTGGTTTAACTCATAGCTGGAATATCTGAAAATCACGGAGATGGAAACAGTGGTGGAAGTTTGCTGCGTTTACGCCATCCAAAGTCTGGTATAAGTCTATTATTATTTTTGGAGTCAACTACGACTTGAAGGCTCAGAAAGTTACGAAATTTTTAATAAACGATTGAGTTGTTCATTGTCTTTTTTTTTCTTTTCCTTTTCCTTATAATGCAGTTTACATTTGAGTCTGGAGGTTTTTTACGTAGCTTCACGGTGGTTTATTTTCTTTTTTGCTTTTCTTTCTCTGCCATCTCTTTAGTTTCGAACAGCTGATAGTATATTTTCTGCATGTGGAACGGAAATTTAGGAATTTGGTGCAGAATGAAGACTTCTCAAAGTGCCAATCTCTTATTCCTTCAATGTACTGTTTATGGAAACTTCCTGGAGATTTTAGCGTTACTTCTAGTTTTAGCTTCTCTTTAAATTGTTACAGGAAACCCTACAACTTACTCCTTCTATCGGGGATGTCTTCAAGAATTTCACTGGTTTAAGCAGTGTTATAGCTCGTGGTTCTTAGGGAATTATGTCTCTGAAGGTAAATTTTAGTCCTCCCAGATTGGATCCGTAAAACTTTTTTCTATTTGATGGCAGTTGCAATTAATTGTTTATTTTGGTTGTCAAATGTTGTCTATTATATAGTCAACTTTTTGAAAGACCACAGTTCTTTTGACACAAATTCTTGTTAGGACAGACGGGAGCCTCTATGCTGCAACTCCAGTGGATCTTGTTTTTATTCTATTGCCTATTTTTGATGAAGCTCGAATGAAGGTGGTGCACAATACGAGGATTATGTGTATTGAATAAAATTCCAGTTTAACTTAATTTACTGAGTGCTTATTCCTTTTTTTTTTTCTTTTTGATGGCAGAGGGGAAATGATCTAGGAAAGTTCAGGCAATTGGAGGAGATAATGTTTGTAGATGGGTTTCCAGGATATCAACATTTGGTGTTTCATGCAGCTGATTGTATGCAAGTAGTATGTGAAGTTAAAGGTTGAAGATTTTAATCCTTCTCTAGTTTGCATTTGTGTGTGACATTTCTAGTATGTATAACAACCACGAGAGTGTACATCAATAAATGAGATGTGGTCCAAGACTGGTCAGATTAGTTTACAATATAAGTACTCCATAGCATTGAAAATTGTCAATACTGTCAGTCCATGATGAGGACTCACATATAGCGGTGGATGCTTTGAAATTTGTTTAGCATATGAAACTACAAAGGGATTATAACTACCTCTTGCCTAAATATAAGCATTTTCTCTGGTAACGAAGAACTTGTGTGAGTTAATTATTTGAAAAAGGAAACAGGTGATGTTCTTCTTCTTAGTCTCTCCTGCCGATAATATACCAGTTTTCTTGCCAGTCCCCTGTTTCTGGTATTGTACCATACCTTTGTCAGGACATATTGAGGGTGGTTACATTTCTATCGTACATAAATACAGCATTTTCCCTCTTAACTAGAAATGTCTTAATTCATTGTTCAAAATAGAAATAAGTGGCCCATTTCTTTTGCCTGGAGTTGTTTGCATAAAAAATTGTCACTGGATGTGCACTTATTTGGTGTATTTTTTCTGTATGTCGTGATCCTTTAATGAGCTCTGGGCTTTCGTACTGGTCTTCAAAATTTCCTCAATGGAGAAGCTGATGTGGAAAACTTACTTAGCCTTTATCCTTTGCGGAATGTGGTTGGAAAGTAGTCAAAATTCTTTCCTTGTGTTTCTTACTGACACAGAATCTTCACCTTCATCCACACCAAGATAGTGCCATGGCTGTATACTTGAAACAATGAAAGATCTGAAATGCTCTATTCTTTGGGTTAACTGGCAGTAGGTGATTGAGCTCTCCATGGGAAAAAGTGAGTGATCATGGTGGAGTGGTGTCCTCCCCCTCTACTGGTGCCAAAATTCAATAGTGATGTCTTCTCTAGAGGCATCCTTGGTCTGACAGGTTATTGAGGGTTTCTATTGGGTTTGTCTTGTTCTATGATACCTCCCTTCAGGTATCTCCTGCACTTAACTTCTTGCGGTCCTTCATGGTCTCCAATTTGTGCTTTCACATTCCTTCTCCTTGCTCTTTTGAGAAGGTACTTATAGCATTATTAGTTGGTGCTCAGAGGAGAAGCCTCCTCCTTGGAGGTTTTGGTTTACCTGTAATGAAATTCATCTTTTTGGTAGGTCCTGCTTTCGATCTTGGTCTCATGTAAAAAGGTCTGCCAACAGCCTTGCTGATGAGTTTACTAAGGAGTCTGTCTTCTACAGTAGTTATCCGAGATCCCCTCCATTAGGTGTTGTCGTGGCTTTGCTTTGATAAACTGCACCTTGTTTCATTAAAAAAATAAAATAAAAAAAATAAAAATAAAATAAAAAAAGAAGAATCTTAGTGGTACTACTTACTAATCCCTTGTTTATGATAAAATTCACAAGTGAGGATATGTAGAGCTTATGCTCTGCCCATTGTGTTACTGGTATCCCATGATGGGTTTTATGGTTACGGTCTTGACTTTCTCTGAATTACTTATCTAGTCTTCCGAGGCTACAAAAGTTACTTCATGTGATAATTTAAATTATTCTGTCCTTTAATTTGACTGCAGATATTGGATCCTTAAAGTTCTTTCGGCTTGATGATTCCAAGGTTTTGGCTTGGTTGTTGCAGAAGGTGTGCTTTAATTGATTAAAACACAGTTGATATTATTTGCTCATGTTTCAATGAACCGTGAAACATGTGCTTTTAAATGTTTGGGGGCTTGCATAGACTGCTTGATAATTCCATGCACATTGATTACTCAAAATCAGTATATTTCTTCTTTTGATACCCATAGGGTTGCTATTTGAGTTTTGAAGTTACTGAAACATTGTTCATACGGTTACTATATCATTTCATTTATTTCTTTACATCAGGTAGGTCGAACTAAGCTGGCACTTCAAAGACTGGATAACAACTATGCTGTTCAGGATGAAAAAGATGCATGTAAGAAACTAGAGATAGCTTCATCAAGATGGCAAATGACTCATCTATCCCATCAGTTTATCAGTACCTTGTCTACCCCTTGTTACTTTGTTCTTTTATGGTCTTAATTTTCTAATGTATTTACTTATTATTTTTATGCTGATCTCTCACATAAATTCATCTCATTAGCCACTTTCTTACAAGAAAAAATAGTTAACTTGCACCTTAGCATTCTGGATGGAGTTAACTTGCACTCATAGGTTCTGGATAGTGTTGCAACAATTGACTACCTCATATGTTAATCTAATTCTAATCAAGTAACACCAGAAATAATGTGTCTTCTCTCTCTCTCTCTCTCTCTCTCTCTCCCCCCCCCTCTCTCTCTAAAGAATAAACACTCTTGTACTTTAGGAATGGTTAATCCATTTATCTTAAATTGATTAATTCGATTCTTTCTTCAAAACATCCAAGATGAACTTGATTCTTCTTTTTGATGAAATAACCTACTAACACCTTTTATTGTGTCTTATTTGATCATCTATCTGGAAGCATTTTGATTTTTTCATCCATCAATGATGCAGTTAGGGATATCATCTCTCTGATGGGAGAATATTTAACAGATGAGCCCTGGTTGAAGCTCTTATCTAATCATCTGGGGTAAGAATTTCCTTTTCTAGGTAATCCAATTAATTCCATATGAATGAATCTTTTATAAGTTAACTGGTATACGCTAAGATCAGGTCGGAGTTGGTTGATGTTGTGCGTTGCTTATTTCTTCCTCTTTGTAGTAGTGAAACAAACTTCAGGTGCATTTATTAAATTAGTGCAAGGAATCGGATAAAGCAAATGCTGTCTTAATTTTTTAAAAAGCAATTGCTGTAGCCAACTTGTGTACCCCCCAACTATCCATTTGGCAGGATCACTAACCTCGACCTTGAATTGCCACTTCAACCATTTGGTTCCAGTATTAAGACAAAGAAAAGCCGCCACAATGACAAACTTTTATTGGTAATAGTGTTAATATCACTTCTACTCATTGTTTGGTGAATTTCCCAGGGTGGACATGCAAAAGGCAGCCAAGGCTGCAACCGGTAATGAAAATATATCCATGTCTGGTGAAAATTCACCTAGTTCTTTTGAATCAGTGCAGGTAATGGATATATATAGTCCACTTCTCCTTCATTCATTCCCTTCATTTACGTTCTTTTAGTAACATGTAATCCCTCACAGATGAAGAATTTCAACGGGAAGAATACATCGGTCGTCCGGAGACAATCCAAAAGGCTGAAGCCTGAAGTGGGTTCATTGAATATTAAAGACATGTTCAGAAAAGCCCGTAATCCCAAGAGCTGAACTCTTGACCAGACATTAAATTCTTGAAGGAGCTCCTCGTTCTCAAGAACCAGTCATGGCAAACCTTCCCGGGCATCTTTCTGCAGAACTAGTATCTGCTGCGGGGCAGCACTAATTGTTGTATACTTGTCACATCGTTTACTCAGCAACCGATGCTAATTGAGTGTACAAGAAGGTTGCATATTATCATTTTTTAAATGTGATCTTTGCTCAATCTGGGTAAAGAAAGAAAGATACCGCCCAAATAACTTGTTAGAAAGTGAGCTTAGAAAAGTTAAATTAAAAAGGATGGAGTTAAATAAAGAGTTAAACTCTAGAAGGCAACGTAAAAGAGTTAAAAGGAGGTAAAAGTTTAATTAGAGATAAGTTTTTATTTAAATTCATGTGGAACTTGAGTTTATTTGAGAGAGTTTAATTCCACTTGAATTATAATTAATTTAAGTGGGAGTTTAGATATCGTAAAACTTATAAATAGGGCTTTCCACTGTATATCTTAATCCTCGTAGTGGAAATCCATAGTGTTCTATTAAGCTTGTTCTTTTTTAATTCTTCAAGTTTTTTATATTCCCTTCAACATTTTTGTGTTCATTTATTCAGCATACATCGGTTAAGTATGCAAGTACTGGACTTGGTTAAGGTTTCAGTCCAACATCTAGGTTTTGCAAGATGACCTCTATCAACAACTATATCCTTTGAGGATTCTACCAACAGCTTATTTGTTCCTCTTAAATTTGATGGAAGGGCAACTATGAGCAGATTATCGGTATGGCTAAAGTTGGTGGAAGAAGGCTACAAAGAACTAAACCAGATAAACCACCAACATCAGAAGATAAAAGAATCTAAAGAAAATGAAAAAGAAAGATATGAAGGTAGAGAATCATGCAAGGGGTAGAGAATTCATCTTGTATTGGAGACTATAATCTAAAAGGTAAAACTCCAATCTCTATGTCTTTAATTCGAAAACTTGAAGATGACAATCACAAAGAGCATTTCTAAATACTTCAAGAAGTTCATGGTTCTAGCTAATCAGCTAGAGGATAATAGAGAGATTATAGACAACCAAAGATTGGTTGAGAAAGCTCTAAGGCCCATCAAAGAAAAGTTTCAGCCTCAAGTAAGTGCCATTGAAGAATTCAAAGATCTTAGCTAGGTAACCCTTAATTCTTTATTTGGATCTTTACAAACATATGAAATTAAGTTGAAATATTATGATGAAGAAGAAAACATATAAGTTTTGCAGAGTCAGTTGACTCTGAAGAGTGATAAGGGCAAGTTGCCCAATAACTCTGGAAAGAAAGATGAGAAGTACAAGGGTGAGAAATAAAGTTCTATGGATCACAAAGGGAAAGAAAAAATAAATCCCATAAAGTGTTTTCAGTGCAATGAATTTGGGAGTTATAAGTCTAATTGTCTTAAATTAAGAAAGGGACAAAATAATTATTATGCATAGATGGTTAGGTGAAAGTGGCTCACATTAAGAAAATACTTTATTACTGACATTTGATGTTGCAATTGAAGAAATGAACAATGTATGGTTCTTAGATATAGGTTGTAGTAACCACAAGATAAGTCAACGAGATTTATTTACTTTATTTGACAACTCAATATCAACTGCCAACAAAAGTCAAATTCGGGAATAAAATCTGAATTCCACTGAAGGGGAAAAGCCAAATTGGTATAAAAACGAAAGATGGTTCAGTGAGAAAATTAGTGATATATTCTATGTTTCGGACTTACATTCAAATTTGTTGTGTTGTACAACTAGCAGAGAAGAGGTATGTTCGCATCAAAGATAACATGTATACAATCCAAGATAGTAAATGTGGACTTTTGGCAAAGGTACACATGAATCCTAGTCGTCTCTTTTCTCTTTTGCTTACTTATGGCACATGCTTAGCTAGCTCAATGCATGATGAGTCATGCCTAAGATATTGTCCACTTGGGAATATCAAGTTTGACAGTTTGACATTGTTGAAACGTAAAATTATGATTCAAAGTACATCTTAAATATATGTGTATAGAAGTGTATGTGATAAATGTGTCCTACGAAAGTATAGTTGATCATCTTTCCCATTAGGACAGACTTGGTGTACAACTGCTGCACTTAAATTCATATATTTTAATTTGTGTGGTCTTATTGAAGTTTCCTCAAATAAAGGGTATATATATTTTATGACATTCATTGAGGACTACACACGAAAAACATGGTTATATTTTTTGAAGAATAAGTTTGACACTAAATATGTTTTTAAGGAGTTTAAAGCCTATGTAGAAAAACAGAGTGGGAAGTGATAAAGACTTTGAGACAGGTTAAGGCACAAAATATCTTGAAGGGGATCCATACTTTAAACAATGTGTGATTCAACATCAAATGACTATAAGATACATCCCACAACAAAATGGGGTGGCAGATAAGAAGAACTGACAATCATGGAGATGGTTTGATGCATGCTAAAAGGTAAGCATGTTCCTCATTCTTTTTTAGTACAAGCAGTTGTTTCTGTCGTTTGTGTCGAACAAGGGTTCATCAAAGGGGTAGAAGAATATAACTCCTTATGAAGCATGGAATGAGCATCCTCCCAATGTGAACACTTTTGAATTTTTGGTAGTGTTGCATATGCTTAAGTACCAAAGAAAGCGTAAGAAGTTGGATGGCAAATTTGTCAAAGTCTGTTCATTGGTTGCCATAATCAAATCAAGAGGAATAAGTTATACAAACCAATAACCAAAAAGACTCTAGTTAGCAGATAAGTCATTTTCAAGGAAAAAAAAGAGTGGCAATGGATTGAGGAGCACAAAGAATTTGTAGTATTTTTTTTCAAGATGAGTCTAGCACATTTGACATAGTTGTAAAACTCAAGGTAGTTGAAAAGGTTGCACCAACTATATCAGTGAATATGAAGTAGTTGCTACAACAACTGGATTCTTCCTTGTCTTCTCAAACAAGCTCAAATTTTACTTTAACTTCAGGCCGACCAATTCGACAAACAAAACTTCCAACCCATCTCTAAGACTATATTATTCATAAAGATATTGACCCAATTGATGAGGAAATCCTCAGTTTTTTTCTTTTTATGAATTGTGACCCTTAGACATATGTGGAAGCGGAAAAAGACGATGCGTGGATTGAAGCGATGAATAATGAGATTACATTATTGTGAAGAAAGACACGAACTCTCACTACTCATCCTCCTTGGAAGAAGTCCATTGATGTCAAATGGGTTTATAACACCAAAATATGGGCCAAATGGAGAAATTGGCAAACTCAAGACATGCTTAATAGTGAAATGCTATTGTCAAAAGCTGGACATCGACTATTTGAAGTTTTTGCCCCAATTGCTCGATTTAACTTTGTACAGATGATCCTAGCATTAGCAGTTCAAAATAGGTGGACTATTCATTGGTCCAATCTGTATTTCTCAATGGCATTTTGAGAAAAAAAGTTTATTTTAATCAACCTGATGGGTACATTCAAGTCGCCAAGGAGCACATGGTGTACAAGTTGAAGAATGCACTCTATGGGCTGAATCAAGCTGGACGATTTAATTTTTATAGGTGAGAATGCATCCATGATTAACAACTTTAGGGAGGCCATGATGCATGATTTTGAAATGATGAATCTGGGCCTCATGTCATATTTTATTGGACTTCGGCGTTGTTCAAACAAAGGAGGGAATCTTAGTATCTCAACATATATATGCTCATGATATTCTAAAGAGGTTCAAGATGTCAGATTGTAATCCTATTCACTTAAATCTAAAAACTAAAAAAATCAATAAACACTTAAATTGGGTTTTTGATATATCCTTCTTATTTGAGTAATCGGTATGAAATAACACTACTCCATATATTGTTCCATTTTCCTTCGGTAGATGGATAATTCATCCGATTACTCGTTTACTAATCGGAAAAATTTTGTCATTCCATAAACCTTCCCATTACTAATTGGTGTAACAATATGAGGATAATCTCATAATCTAGTAAGATTGACACCCCTACCATTGTATGTCATAGGGAATGAATTCTACTTCTTTGACTTGTTCTTCTTTGGCGTCATTGCTCTTCTGTAAGCGAACTAAATCACTCCATGGAATTAGTTATTTAACTTGTATTAATGAACCAAATCATCATTGAGAATATATTTTATTTCTTGCCTAGCTAGAAAACTAGATGAGTAATTCAAAGAATGTCAAGACTAACACCAGAACAAGATAACATCTCTCAATATACCAACAATTGTGTGGTACTTATCAGCAACAAGGGACTAGTAAGTAGTACATTAAGCCATGTACTTATTAGAAGGAAAATTTTCAGAATCTTTTATCTGTTGTGCTCATTGAGACGAGTAAAAATAACTTCAGCTAGAGATAGTAAGTTGATGGAGTATTAAAAGTATATTCTTATGGTCAGAAAGAGCAAAAATTACCCAAAATAATCAACTATGCATAAAATAATAATTTTTGTGTTATTTTGATTTCTAATGATATGTAAACACTCAATCAATTTTTGAGAATTTTTTAGTGTTACCATCGGTTTAGTCCAATGTTTTAAAAAGGGACAAGCCTTCAAACCAGTTTAGTCCAATGTTTTAAAAATGGGACCGACCCTCAAACCAGTAGTATGTCTGATTTTGGTAAGACCCAGTTAGACCGGATTGGACTAATTGTTCAACCATTGAAGATTATATTTTATTATATATATATAATATTTTTATAAGAAAGAAGACAAAAATAGTGCTAATTATAGTGAAACAGAATTGAATTGATCTTTAATTCTAGTTTAGCAGGGTCGAACCACCCAGCACGATTCAATTTTTAAAACATGAGTTTAGTCCAATGTTTTAAAACCGAACCTGCCATCAAATTGGCACAATGTCTAGTTTTGGTTGAACACAGTTAGACCAGGACCAATGGTTCAATCATTGCATATTATACACCACTGACCACATTTTATATTTATTTAATATTTTTATAAGAAAAAGGCATAAATAATGCTTGTTACAATGAACCGGGTTGAGTCCATAAGAACTGGGCTGATTCTATAAGAACCGGATTGGCCTGCCATTACGTTCAACCGTGCCGGACTGGCCGGTTCAGTTCATTTTTAAAACACTGGTTTAGTCACACAAATTTGTTTTATATATAGAGAAAAAGAAAGGACAAAGAAACTATTCCTATGTACTTATTGTTTGAAGGATCTTTTATTGATCATATATCGACTTTAATTTAAATGTCGAACTATATATCGAATCTTGAATTTGATCGAATGGTATATTTCTAGACATTTTTACCCGTCCTCAAGCCGGTTACTATTGAATTCAACTCGGCTACCATTGAATTCAACCCAGCCCAAAAATAAACAACCCAAAAAATAAGTTACATGAGTTTCCATAGTCTAATCTTGTTAATTCATTCGTGTGCAATACGTCTTCTAGGTACATCTCTCTTCCTTCTTTGTCACGTCCCTTCTTCCTTCTCTCTTTTCTCTCTCTCACGCCTCTCTTCCCCCTCTTTATGTTCTCTCCCTTGCATCTCTCTTCCTTCCTCTTTATGTTCTCTCTCCCTCATGTATGTTTTCCTCCCCTCTCTATTCTCTCTCCATACGTCTCTCTTCCTCCTCTATCGCTGACCTCTCTCCTTCACGTCCCTTCCTCCTCTCTCTATTCCCTTTGCATCAGGTCTCTTTTCCTCCTCTCCTCCTCCCGTTCCTCTCTCTCCCTCACTCCTCTCTCATCTTGACATCTCTCTTTGAATCTTTGTTCACTCTATTATATTTGTTCTCTATGTTCTTTGTGGCTCCATCACGTCTCTCTGTGTTCTCTATTCTATCTACTCTCTTTGTTCTCTGTATTCTATTTTTTTTCAATAATTGATGTTGTCTTTTACCACAGATGTAAAAAAGTATATATTTTGAATAAGTTGATGCCTACAGACAGTTTTCATGAAATTGGAAGTCATTGTTTGTGCCTCTAAATGACTTCAACATCTTGAATATAGTCAGTACATAATGCTGCATGATACTGGTGTAGAATAATGCATAAGATAAATTTGTACTTGTACATTGCTGGTGTGTTTACGAATGAGCATATGTGAAATTGTAAGACTGTACATAGTCAGTTAATAACACTATACTTGGTTTATTCATAACATTGTACTAATTGACTTGTACATTATTGGAGTGTTTATGAATGAGCATCTGTGGAATTGTAACACTGTACATAGTCGGTTAATAACATTGTACTTGCTTTATTTATAACATTGTACTAACTCTTTATATAACATTGTACATTATGTACATAACAATGTTCACATTTACTTTATAACATGATATTGAGTCTGTCTATAGTATTTCACATTGTCATTAAACAAGCACGTTATAATATATCAACTCTCTTTGTTCTCTGTATTATATTTTTTTTCAATCATTGATGTTGCATTGTTGCTAGCTAAACATGAGTATTTTCTAATTAAAGGAAGTTACTCTAGCACGCAAGTGCATGTGTCGCACAAGTAATAAAGTAGACTAAGTCCTTATTTCAAACCCATAGGGACTATGTCTAGACTAAATACTAAATGGATATCCTAATAGCTATATCCAACCAATCAAGGAATTATAAGCGAAGATAACGTCAATATACACACTAACTAGGACCCCCATAAGGGTTAAAAGAGGAAAATCTATTTAAGATAGAGGTAGGGGTGCGATTTCACGTCCCCATGCTCAGTATTGAATCTATTCTAGCATTTAGACATTTCATCAGATAGTTGGTGGACCCAAGAATTTGGTACGTACGACCCTCTACCAAGTGTACCATAATCGTATTCCCTACTCCGACCCCAATGCACATAACATATAGGTTACATACGGCGGTGGGTTATCCCTGACCTCATCCACGAATCCCCTAGCTAGACCTCTAACTAGGTGGAACACACGTTGCCTAATGCAAGTCTACCCAAACTTACCATCTCGGGATCGAATTGGGTTCCTAAATCTCAACTAATCACTAGCTAGGCAATTAATCAAACACTAAGCATGCAATATTAGTCACACCACAATATTGAATCATGCTTGAAACACTAAAATAACTTCACACTTTGCATAAGTATGCTACATCACACCCCCAAACGGGGGTTGAAATACACACATCTCAAAATATAACAACAATCTCAAATCTACACACACCCATACTCAAAGTATATATGAATGGAAGAAAATGAGAAATAAAGACAAACTCAGTGTGCATAACAATTCTTGATGGTCAAATCCTCATCCCAAATGGAAATTGCCTCAATAAATGGCCCTAAAATCCTCCATCTGAGCTCTAGCACGAACCCTAGACGAGTCTAGGTCGACTCTTGAACTCCCAAGTCCGAATCCTTTAGCTTTTCCTCAAAACAAGTATTTATAGAGTGTAGATAAGTGATTGGGCGCCATATGGTACCGAGTGAAGCGTCATGGTACCCGATCACTTAAAGAGCGATAAAATGCAGAAAATGCCAGGCGCCATATAGCTTCTAGGTTTATGGCGTTGTAGCGCTGAAAACGGCACAAAGGTGTTGAGTTGCACACTTTTTTGCCACGATTTTCATTGTGATGTTGAGGATCTGACGCCATAGAGCCCCCAAGTTTGTACGTGCCAACCAGACATGCGTAAAAAAGCTCCCACAACACCCATAAGTCCAATTCTGCGCACTTGATGCTATATGACGCCAGACAAGTTTCTTGGGGTCGAAATAGAACTGGGCGCCTTGAATTTCCCCTGGCGCTGTAAGGCGCCCAACTTTTGCACTTCCTTAAAAATGGGGTAAAATATTAGTTTCTCGCCCGATTTGCTTGAGACTTCTTCTATTGTTCTTCTTATTGCATATCCTTCATATTCCAAAGTTCTCATGATGCCCATAAGTCCAATTCTGTGCACCTGACACCATGTGGTGCCAAACAAGTTTCTTAGTGCCGAAATAGAACTTGGCCCCATGAATTTCCCCTAGAGCTGTAAGGTGCCCAACTTTTGCACTTCCAAAAAAAGGGGGTAAAATCTTCGTTTCTCACTCGAATTGCTTGAGACTTCTTCCATTGTTCTTCTTATTGCATATCCTTCATGTTTTTTGTGATAAACAACCAAGACTAAGTTAAATTGATCATAATTGGGATAATATTGGATAAATAAAATAAATATAAAATACAAACAATCAAATACCCCCAAACTTAAAGTCTTGCTCATCCTTGAGTAACTACTTGCTACATAGGTTCTAAATCATGTTTCTTACACCCTGGTAGTAAAAAACCATGCAATTCACTAGAGATAAAAAATATTTTGCTCGGCCCATCACTCTTGTAGTCTTTTAAAAAATTAACTTACTTTTCACTTACTCTTCCGCCACACTCATCAATCTCCATAGTCCCACAATCATGGTTCTCACCATCAAATCACTAACATGTGAACTTTAACAATTCTCATTAGCGCTCTATACTCTAGTCTCTCGTTCCGCCTTCCACGAATGATGAAGGAATGCACTCAAGATCATTAGGACTTCAATGCACGACCCAACCCTCCAACGTAAGCTCTAGCCTTCAAGTTCTCCCCCAAACTTTTGTTCAAGCTATTGTGAAGCCAATTCCCCTTCTTTTTTTCTTTATTTTTCTTTATTTTTTATGTCTCCTGAGTTGGGGTTGGAGATAACCGACTTTAACGTTTGACACAAAACTTCATGATTCTTGAGTCACAAAGGCCAGGTTACTAAGTAAAGTCACCATTGTTCCTTTTACTTTCACAATTGCTACCTCTTTTCTCTTTTCTTTTTGTTATTATTTTTCTCTTTTTTTTGTTTTATTTTTTACTCTTGGATGCAAAATTCTTTTCAGATTGAGCCATGCACCAAGAGGGATATGTGATGCAAAAGAGGAGAACAATGCAATCTAGATGGGTTTAAAACATGGCAACAAAAGAAATAAGATCATGACGCAAACTTGACTAGAGAGTTTACTGGGTTGGCTAGAAAAACCCAAACTGGTAAAAAATTACCTAACTCATTTCTTTGAGTTGCAATCTTTAATCCACAGGGCTACCATTGCATTTCAGTCCTAATACTAGAGCGGCATCTTCGGGTTTAAATTAGTTGAATCTCCCTAGATATGACACCTGACATCTATCTACATCCTAGTTTTGGGCAATAAAATCTAGGATGACCCTATCGATACATAAGGTGGGGATGTTCAATAGGTGTCCAAATGGGGTAGAATTAATGGCTTCAATGTACTGGGGGTGGGGGGTGGGGGTATATCAAGGCTGTCAAACTTGTCCTTAAATTGGGACGGTAAACACTGTGTTTGGCACAAGACTCTATCCTCCTGTAGAAGTACTGAAAGTAAATGTTAGATTAAATAATTATTTTAGTAAAGCACCTAGCTATGAGAATTGTAGGTTCCTTACTTCTTCCTTTCACTCCATGACTGTTTGAATTATTAACTTTCAAACATGCTTTTAGCACACAAGATTAAAACATAAGATTCACTAAAGAAATATTGAATAAAAAAAAGATAGTACTTCATGCATATTTAACAAGGTACTGCATGCATATTTAATAAGATACTGCAAGCATATTTAACAAGGTACTGCATGCATATTTAACCAGGTACTTCATGCATATTTAACCAGGTACTTCATGCATATTTAATAAGGTACTGCATGCATATTTAACAAGGTACTACGTCCATATTTGTTAAGGTACTGCATGTATATTTAACAAGGTACTGAATTCATATTTAACAAGGTACAACGTGCATAGTTTACAACGTACTCAATTGCACATTTAACAAGGTATTCAATGCACATTAACAAGGTACTGCATGCATATTTAACAAGGTACTCCATGGATATTTAACAAGGTACTGTATGTATATTTAATATGGTACTGCATGCATAATTAACAAGGTATGCATGTATATTTAACCAGGTACTCCATGCATTCAGAACAAGGTACTTCATGCATTCATCACAAGTTACTCTATGCATTCATAACAAGGTACTTCATGCATTCATCACAAGGTACTCCATGCATTCATAACAAGGCACTCCATGCATTCATCACACAATACTCATGCATTCATCACACAATACTCATGCATTCATCACACAATACTCATGCATTCATCACACAATACTCATGCATTCATCACAAGGTACTCCATGCATTCATAACAAGGTACTCCATGCATTTATCACAAGGTAGTCAATGCATTCAACAAAGTACTCCATGCATTCAACACATGGTACTCCATTCATTCAACACATGGTACTCCATGCATTCATAACAAGGTAATTCATGCATTTATCACAAGGTACTCCATGCATTCATAACAAGGTACTCCATGACTTACTTCGCCACTAAGTGACTGATTCATGATTGCTCCAAATTTTAAATTTGCACTGGATCAACAAGGGCTTCGTAGCATTTACCTGCCATATATTAAACAATGATGCATTAAACATCAGGACATCACATAATCATCAACGAGTGAACTCTTTCTTATGTAAAGATTTTTGTTCTAGTGCTGATTTTGAAACTCTTATAGACCTATAAAACAAACACTTGGAAAAATCAAACACAAATGTACTCTACAACAATTTTGAAATTGATAGGAAGTTACAAACTCTATTTTGCTACACTTGAAGTGATAATCATTATCTATATGGGTTACAATACAAAATCAAACAAATAAAAGAAAGAGAAGATCAGAACTACCATTGTTAATATGTTCCTTGAGTAGGAAGAACCACAGTCATTTTAAAAAACATGCAACTTTCTCGTCATGAAGTAATGCATGATAGGTTAAAAATAATCTCTGCACTTATTACTACTAGTATATGTCTTCTCCAAGCAATTGCTTACATGACAAAGCTAAAATTACAACTTAATTATTAAACCCATTGGAAAGATTTATTAATTTTTTATTCCTAAACAAGTGCATATTCATTCCAAAGAATACCACCAAAGAGAATATTAATAATAAAAAGGGTTGAGTCTCACATGTGGCTTTGAGCTAAAGGCCCGATGTAAAACAAAAAAGAACACTTGAAAAGATGCAAAAACAAAAAAATAAGCCTACCTAAAAAATAATTAATTCACTTCCCCCGATTATATTCCAAACAATCCTTTCACTGGTTATCTTGAGTTAGAATTTCACTTCCCCCGATTATAATCCAAGCAATCCTGCAAAGTAGTAGCTGACCAACATTAGCACATGGAAATGCTTTATCATTCATAGTGTGGTATTAGCTAACATGCCATTGCCACACCGCATTAACATAAAACAACACTTAGAAAAGCCACTGATGTGGTCTAAAATATTAAATAATTATATTAGTGCATGGAAATGCTTTCTTATTGACAGTTGCAGCATACCAACCAAAATGCAATTGCCACATTAACATTAAAACATACAAGCTAGTTTACACAATAGTCCCGTAAGCATTTGTTGCATAACTTGTGTGTCGAAACTCTTTATTTCTACCTCAAATACAAAATGAATAAAAATTGAAATATGATAGATATGAAATAACTTGTTCAATGCAACATCTGACCCTGCCTACAATAGTTCAAAAATTTACTCATATGAGAGAGAAAGAGAGAAAGACAAACAAATATGAGAGCGAGAGCAACATAGAGACGAGATGGACAGAGAAAAACAAAGTGAGCGACAGAGAGAGACACCCGCAATAAATGGAACAACAAGCAACATGAAATTTGAAGTGAAAAGTACTTAATAATTTAACAAAATATAGTGCCACATGCTACTGTACTATGGGGCTAACTAGCCCTCTTAGGGAATCTTATACAACGTTGCAAGAAACAAAAATTATAGTAGTAGATAAACACACAACTGCAAACTTACAACCATTGATAATCCACTTTATACACGCAACTGTGGAAGAGATCTAAATCTCTGACTCTCTCAGACACAACCAAGGCTCTCCCTTGGTTGATACTCTCCTCCTGAGAGTATGGACTATACTCTTACTCTTGAATCCCAAGACAACCTTCTTAGACGTTCACTCTACTCCCTTTCTTCTCTGTCTTTGCTTGTTCAAATAATCAGCTAGTTATCCTTCCTTTTTATAGTTGCTTTGAACCCCAAACATGGCCTATCGTGATCCACTAATGATGGTGGGTGTGTGTCTTAATTTGACATATTCAATGTCTAAAATAAGACCTGCCTTGGTTTAGAGTAGCCACGTTTAGACTTGGCTGTTAACCCACGTTCCTTCTTTGTAGAAAGTGACCATAAAAGATGGCCACATGTTTTAGTCCTTTTAAGAGAGATGAGAAGTAGAGAGTCATAGAGAGACAAAGGGAGTGAGAGAGACTGGTAGAGTGAGAGAGAGATAGAGAGAACAATAGAGACAGACAAAAGACAGCGAATGAACTAGGGAGAGAGCCAGATGGACAGAGAGACGAGAGCTAGGGATGGCAAGGGGTTCCCGGTAACGGGGAACCCGCACCAACCCGACCCACTTAAAGTGGGTTCAGGTTTGTATATTTTCCCCGTGGGGCGGGTTTGGTATTTTGGAGCAAAACCCGTCACGGGTTCGGGGCGGGGACGGGTTTTGCCCCAAAAACCCGACCCGACCCGTTTAATAATTATTAAAAAAATAAAATATTAAAGGTAAATATATAATACAAAATATATTAATAAATTTTATGTTTGATAAAATGTTTAAGTTAAGTATTTATAAGTTTACGGATTTTCACGGGGACGGGTTTCCCCGGATTTTCACTGGGCGGGGACGGGTTTCCAAAAACCCGCCCTGCCCCGGCCCATTGCCACCCCTAACGAGAGCAAGAGAGATAGAGAGACGACGTGAGAGAGACAGAGAGACGACGTGAGAGAGGCAGAGAGACGATGTGAGAGAGGCAGAGAGACAAGCGAGAGAGACGAATAGGCAAGTGAGAGAGAGAAATAAACAAGAGAGAGAGAGAGAGAGAGAGAGACATAGATAGAGAGAGAGAGAGAGAGAGAGCATTATTAGAGAGAGAGACAGAGACATATTAGAGAGAGATATATAGAGAGAGAGAGAGAGAGAGAGAGAGAGAGAGAGAGAAAGAGAGAGAAGAGAAGAGCAAGAGAGATATATAGAGAGAAGATTATTGCATAGAGAGAGATTAGAGAGCAAGAAGTGCAAGAGTAAGATGAAGAGAAATACTTGGAGAAGGGATAACGATAAGTGCAAGAGAGAGAAAGGGAGAGTGGACAAGAAGTGCAAGAGACTAGAGAGAGGCAAGAGTGAATGAGAAAAAGATGGGGAGAAATACTTGGAGAATGGACAAGGGCAATTCGAGGCGGAGATTTGGAGATGACTATGTTAAGGCAAATGAGGGGAAACAAGGAGGTAGGCAGTTTATGACGTAAACTATTGAAACAATTGGGCTGGTTCTCTTGGGTGAACCATTTAAGCCCTTGGGTTTGAGAAAGGGGTAAAAAAGCATAAAAATATACCATTGTTAATCCAAATCAAGATTTAATAGATGGTTCGATATTTAAATTAAAGTTATATTTGGAGAAGGGACAACGACAAGCGATGGTGGTAGTGGATGGCGACAACAGATGGGGGCAGCAGACAATTCGAGGCGGACATTTGGAGAAGACTATGTTAAGGCAAATGAAGGGAAACAAGGAGGGCAGCGGACAAGAGCAATTCAAGGCGGAGATTTGGAGATAACTATGTTAAGGCAAATGAGGGGAAACAAGGAGGTAGCCAGTTTATGACATAAACTATTGAAACAACTGGGCTGGTTCTCTTGGGTGAGCCATTTAAGCCCTTGGGTTTGAGAAAGGGGTAAAAGAGCCTAAAAACATACCATTGTTATAACAAATCAAGATTTAATAGATGGTTCGATATTTAAATTAAAGTTATACTTGGAGAAGGGATAACAACGACTAACGCTGTTTAAAACTTATTTATAAAAATGTCATATTCAACCTTTGACCAAGGTTGACCACCTTAGTCAAATGCCACACGTAGGCGACACGCTGATTTTTTTTAAAACCAAAAGACATAAGGCGGCATTTCAAAGCCGCCAGTGCCAAAAAATTTGAAAGGCTACTTTCCGAAGCCGCCTCTATAAAAAATATTAGAGGCGGCATCGAAAAAACGCCACAAGAGAAATCAGCGAGGCGGCTTTTCGATGCCGCCTCTCCCGACCAGAAATATTTTGGCGAGACCTCCGCCGCGCGGGAACCTCGGCCGGGTCTTCCACTGTCGCCTAAAGGCTTCGATCGCGCTGAAGGTCGTCAAACGGGATGCGGTCTCCGGGAAGAAGCTGGCGCAGGCGAGGACCAGCAGTAGCGCGCGGAGAAGAGAAGAGAAGCTGAGAGAGAGGACGTGACTCAGCCCCGGCCCAGCCAGCTTCGAGAGGTCGAAGTCTGCCGCCTTCACCTCCAACTTCTTGTCCAGCAAGATGTTCGTCGATTTCACGTTGGAAGATGGGCGTGTGTGCAGAGGAGTGTAAGTAACCCAGAGCTTCGGCCGTCTGCAACGCTATCTTCAACCGCGTCTCCCAATCCAGAAACAACAACCCGTGATCACGAGATGCAAATGGAATGGCCTTCGTTGTCCTGTCCGAGCAGCAATGACAATACATTCTGGGGACACGAATGGGACAAGCATGACACCTGCTCTGAATCCGTTTTCGATCAACACGGGTACTATCAGACGGGTCTCAGATTGAAAAAGATAGTAAATCTCCTCCAAGTTCTCGCAGACCAAGGTAATTAATTAACCAAATCGAAGAACACCCACTGCGATTTCTTCAATGTGAATGAAATATATATGTCTCTGAAAACTGATCGAACTCGTGTATAAATACAGGGATTCATCTCGGACGGGAATCTCAACGGCTTGAATGAAATCAGGGACGCCATTAAAGCTGCAACGGGGTACGAACCGGGAATCGAATGCAACAGTGACGAATCAGGTAACAGTCAGTTGTACCAGATTTATCTTTGCCTGAGCAGTTCGGGATCGAGCTTCATCCGTTGCCCCACGCTTCTGAGGGGGAAGTGTTCTTCCCCAGATCAGGTTCCCTTCCTTCTGAAGAAACGAAAAGGTAAGAGACGTGAACCAGATTTATCTTTGCAGCTTTAGATTTTACGTGTCTTTGTAATTTATTTCATTCAGTTATTGAAATAACAAGCTTTAAGTTATTTCTCACCAAAATGTTTCTGGTTAGGAGAGGCAGCATCGAAAAGCCGCCTTGCTCATTTCTCTGCCGCAAGGAGGCGGCTTCGAAAGCCGCCTTTCAAATTTTTTGGCATCCACCTATGTCTTTTGGTTTTAAAAAAAAATTAAGCGACATGCTGGCGCCTACGGACCAGCGTGTCGCCTATGGACCAGCGTGTCGCCTACGTGGCCTTTGACCAAGGTGGCCAACCTTGGTCAAAGGTTGAATATGACATGTTTAAAAATAAGTTTTAAACAGTGTTATTTATGTAAATATTTATTTTTTTGAATTATTTAAAAAAAAACTTCAAAAAATTTATTTACAAATAATTCAAAAAAATAAAAATTCACAAAAATAACACTGTTTCAAAATTAATTCTAAAAATGTCATATTCAACTTTTGACCAAGGTTGACCACCTTGGTCAAAGGCCACGTAGGCGGAACGCTGGCTTGCAGGCGCCAGTGTGTCGCCTAATTTTTTTTAAATAAACATTTAGTAGGCGACATTGAGATGCTGCCTACATAAAAAAAAAAATTTTGTGGCGGCATTTCTTAGCCGCCTACGTAAAAACAATAAGAGGAAGAGGCGGCTTCCAAATGCCGCCTTTGCGTAAGAAGATGAGGCGGCTTCAAAATGCCGCCACACGCGAAAAACACGAGGAGGCTTTTCGAGCCGCCTCACCCTCACCCAACACTTAGAAAAAAATTGGGTTAACTTCCGAACGAGAAAAAAACGCGAGAGGCGGCATCGCGATGCCTAACTTATGTGTAGGCGGCATCACGATGCCGCCTCTTCTGCTTTTTTAACCCCCCTTTTCTCTCTTCTTCTTTCTTTCTCCCAAATTGCAGCGCGAAAAAAAACCTTCCCTCCCTCTATGTTTCTTGCCTATTTTTGCCGAATCGAAGCAACAAGTCATCGAATGGAGGCTGCGACCGCAAATCGTGCATTTCTCCCGCGAATCTTCGTCCTTTAGCTTGAAAAGTAAGTGATTTTATCAATTTTCGTGGGTTAGAGTTTGTTATGTCGTCGATTTGATGATTACACATGATTTGATGCATGTTTGTAGTTGAAATCGCTGCTATTGTAGTCTGTTACACATTATTAGGCTACGGATTTCATGTTTGTTGGATGGTTTAGGGTAGAAATTCATTTATTGCGTGGATTTTGGGGGTTTTTACGGTTTTGATGTTAATTTAGGGGTTTTGAAGCTAATTTAGGGTTTTTAATGTTAATTTTGATTTTATGCTATGTTAGAGGTTTTTATGCTAATATTTGGTTTTTTATGTTAATTTAGGGATTTTATGCTTATTTAGGGTTTTTGAGGCTAATTTAAGATTTTTTATGGTAATGTTGATTTTATGTTAAGTTATAGTTTTATACATTGATTACGGATTTTTAATGCTAATTCAGTCATTTTTTATGCTAATTGGGATTTTGGGCTAATTTAGGATATTATATGCTAATTTTAATTTTATGCTAGTTTAGTATATGAGTATGCATAAAGTGTGATAAAGATAATTTTGACAAAAAAATTGAAAGTCACCAAACTGTTTTCTAGAGGCGTGGTAGTTTTATATGAATTTGTCATCTTGCCCTTGTAGAAAATATTAGGACTTGGGGTCAGAATTGGTTTTTACATGAAATCATATGAATGAGTATGGGAAAATACATAGATTGTTGTCTATAAGAGATTGTTGTAGGACATAAGGGATTTGTGAATCTTGGAATAAGTACCTTACTCGAAGAAGTGGTTTTGCATGAAGAATTTTAATTCCAAGTTGTGTGCTTTATGAGATGAGTTGTGATTACCAAGTGTTGAGATGTGATTACCAAGTGTTGAGATGATTGGAAATCTTAAATGTCTGTTGCTTAATTTCAGCTGAAGATGGCAGTCGTGCCTACGTGTTGTTATTTTGGTGGTGAATTTATTTTTGAGCACGGTAATGTGGTCGGCTATAGCGGGGGGCCAACCAGACTTATATTTCTAGAGCCGACGTGTTCGTTTAACGCATTGTGCGCTATGATGTATAATGTTCTTGGAGGGAACCCACGCACGGACCGCATTTCAATATGGATGAGTTTTACGTGCAATGGTCAGTTAATGTACACTCCCATACTCGATGATATGTCATTGGAGAATGGAGTAGGCATGGTGAAGCATGGTTTCCAATCAATGCTGGAGCTGTTTGTGAAGCGGGATACCTACCCCTATGAGATGGATAGTAGAAGAAGTGTGGAGAATGTGGGTAGAACAGGCGAAGGAGTTGTTATGGTATACGGGGGGCAAGCTCCGGCCGAAGGGGATGAGAGAGTTGAAGGACCTATTGTAGAGATGACGACAATGGACGATATTTGTGTAGTAATTGTAAGCAACCCGGTCATAACAAACGGGCTTGTAAAACCCCGTCTTCTGGCACTGTAGAGAGTTCTCGTGTGGGGTCTAGGCGTCAATAATGTATTCTTTTAGTTTCTGTATAATGTATAATGACATATTTTCAGTTGGTTAATTTAACTTAGTTTGTTAATGTATACTTTGTTTTTCCTATTGGTCGTGATGGCAGACACCCCACTATTGTACGATCAGGACTCCCATAGGAGCAAGGCCATCTGGCATGGGGAAGTTAGTGCGGGCTCTTGCACTTGTGATTTCGTTTGGGTATAAACATACACTAACAAGACTATTACTCATGTTCAGGACCCAGGATGCTTGGAATGCACTGAGCATTTCCAGACTCTACAACATTGGCCGGTGGATGAGCGGATGTTGCCATATATCGAGGCCGCCGGGTTTGGTGCACTGTACAGAGTCCAGTGGTTGAGACTGGACAAATCGCTGATTACTGCACTGGTAGAGAGATGGAGGAGCGAGACGAACACCATCCACCTGGCGAATGGTGAGATGACGATCACGTTAGAGGACGTGGCTGTCCTCTTGGGACTACGTGTCGACGGAGACGCTGTGACCGAGTCGACTCTGGGGGATTGGATGGAGTTGGCCAGGGTCCTTCTGGGGTCGAGCTTCCACCTGGAAGTTTTCAGGGGGGTTGACTGTCACTATCATGGATCAGAGGCCGATTTTCATTATGTCCTGACGACGCGACCGAGGGCTGATACAACAGCACGCGCACGCATACCTCCTCCATCTTGTGGGCTCGACGATATTCTCGGATGGTAGTGCCTGAGGAGTTCACATGGCATACCTGACACTATTCGAGGACTTCGAGGCGGAAGAGAGGAATAGCTGGGGGGCAGCTACGCTGGCCTTCCTCTACCGGGAGCTCGCGATGGCGTGTCGCACGAGAGTTGTCGGCATTGCTGGATGCCTCACCCTTATGCAGGTAAATTCTTCTTTCAAACAATTGTTCAACTTAAAGGAATAGGACTTATCAATATAATTTTTGTTTTGTGCAGTTGTGGGCGTGGGAACGTCTACATACTGGACGTCCGACACTCCTAGAGGAATGGGCGGTGCAGGGTGGCCCTTTAGGTTCCAGGTATGTACCTATATAGTTTAATCGTTATTTACACTTCACTAAAATCTTGTGTAACTAACTTATATTAGTATTTTAGGTGGAATGTCCGACGGACGAATGCCGCAAACCTTGGTGGAAACTTGGTGCTATACAGGACAGAGTTGGACCACCAGCGGAGCTATCAGGTAAGTTACTTTATGAATCTACAATGATGATAATTCATACCATAGCAGGTTGTCGGTAATAATTATTGTATTTTTTTTTTAGATAAAATGGCAGTCGTACCTCGATTTCTTGCAGCATCTACCTGCTATCTACGTTGAAGGTAGACGTATCTGGTTGTCTAGGACACCACTTATTTGCTTCGAGATCGTCGAGCTACATGTTCCTAATCGAGTGATGTTATAGTTCGGGTTGGAGCAGGTAATTATTGCAACACCCAAGTTTAATTTCCGTTTATTGTAGGGTTCACTGGTTTAATATTATAACTTTGAGCAGGTGACTCCATTGGAGGATGTCGAGCCTGCTACTCGCATCTCCCGGAAAGGCCGAGCTGGGGAAGATTGCGCGGTATACCACCGTGATTACATCGCTCGGTGGGAGGCGCGGGCAGAGTCTATTGTTATGGGCACCCGAGCACACATCCCCAGACATGCTCCCAATGACTATATGATGTAGTATTTGGGGGTTACTCGACGATTCGTATCACCTCCACCGACTGAGCCAGCCATGGTATACCATCCTAGAGGTTATACCGAGGAGTAGGGATGGCAACGGGTACGGGTTAGCAGGGAACCCGGCCCGACCCGACCCGCTTAAAGCGGGTTCGGGTTTATGTTTTTACCCCGCGGGTCGGGTTCGGGTTTTGAGAGCGGAACCCGTCACGGGTTCGGGGCCGGGACGGGTTTCGCCCCAAAAACCCGACCCGACCCCCTTAATTCTTATGTAAAAAAAAAATTTTTAGAGGGCATTTACGTAATACGAAGTAAAACCCTAAAACCCTACCTCTCTTCTCTTCTCACGTTCTCCCCCAAATCGATCCTCTTCCTCTACCCAAAATTTCAACCGACCGACGCACGCTTCAAGCTTCCGACTCTCTAATCTCTTCATTCTTCTTCATTTCTACCTCTTTAAACGTAGATTTCGTCGTCATTGAAGGCTTTCTTAGCAAGGAATAAGACGTTTTATCCAATCGACACTAAATCGACTCCAAATCGGTGCCAAATTGACTTCAAATCAACGCCAAATCGACTTCAAATCGACGCCAAATCGACTCCAAATCGACTCCAAATCAGCCAAATCAACTCCAAATCAGCCAAATCGACTCCAAATCAACCAAATCGACTCCAAATCAGCCAAATCGACGCCAAATCAAAGTATCCTCTTGCATGTAAGTCCCATTTTCCTCTTCTTCTTCTTCTCTCTGCATTTCTGCTCGGCCTCTGCTGTGTTGTTTATCCTCTGCTCGAAACGTCTTTGTTCTGCCTTGTTCTTCGAGTGGATTTTGTAAGTTTTTTTTTTCTCTTGCTTGAAGCACAAAAGTTTCCACAGAATTTTAGCGGTGAATTTGTCTCCACGGTGGGAAGTGACACGGAAAGAATTTTCCTCCTCTTCTTCTCTCTGCGTTTCTCCACGTTGGGAAGTGGGACGGGTCGGGTCGGGTACCCGTGGGGCGGGTTTTCGCGGGGACGGGTTTCCCGGGTTTTTCATGGGGTGGGGATGGGTTTCCAAAAACCCGCCCCGGCCCGCCCCGTTGCCATTCCTACCGAGGAGGCATTGGTACGTAATTAACTTTGTCAAATGACTATTTCTTTATTAAAATTTTTTAACTTAAGTATTTCTTTTGCAGTTAGGTTGTGTGCGGAACGTGGTTGAGCGCGTGAACCATACAGAGGTCTTGGACCCATAGTCGGTAAATCCATCAGTGCTGGAGATTAGACACTACTGTCAGTCGGTCCTGCACAGTCTTCCACTCTTGGAAGGAGCGATCGTCGACAGAGATGTGTCACATGCTGGTGAGCCTTCTCACGTGGTCGAGCCAACCAGAGATAGAGCACCACGGGGGCATAATGCAAGGCGTCGGCCTACGGCCGGGACGACGACCCGTGTCGAGGATTCTGACGAGGTTCCGTCGTACCGGAGCCTACGATGCCCTATCTTCCACCTGAGCAGACACCCGAACCGGAGCCCGACCAGCCCCTTGCGCCGCCCCCGGTGCCTGAGCCCAGCCGCCACCCTCCCATTCGGAGGATTTATACAAGAAGGCAGAAAAAGGCAATTGGTGGACCAGAGCCCAGTTCTGCCTTATGATTGTTTTTGTAAATTATGTTTGTTGTTTTTCATTGTTTTTTATGTATTCATATTTGTATATTTACATATATTTTATATAGTTTTTTATTTACTTTTCATGACAGATGTGTATGTTAATAATTTATAGTTATGTAGTGATCATTCATTTTGGAATATGAATGTTAGCAGGTAATTACAGGTCGAAAAATAGACTAAAGCGAAAACAAAATAAAATTTGAAAAATATTTATTTAAGGCGGCATTTAAATGCCGCCTTCAGTTACAAAATTGAAGGCGGCTTTTCTATGCCGCCTTCAATACTTATTTAAAGGCGGCATCGCGATGCCGCCTCTCGTATTTTTTTCATGTTCAGAAGTTAACCCAAATTTTCTCTAAGTGTTGGGTGAGGCGACATCGAAAAGCAGCCTCGAGTTTTTCGCATGTGGCGGCATTTTGAAGCCGCCTCATCTTCTAACTCAAAAGCGACATTTGGAAGCCGCCTCTTTCACTTATTGTTTTCACTTAGGCGTCTTAGAAATGCCGCCTCAAATTTTTTTTTGATGTACGAAAAAAATTAGGAGACATGCTGGCGCCTGTGAGCCCGTGTGTCGCCTACATGGCCTTTGACCAAGGTGGTCAACCTTGGTCAAAGGTTGAATATGACATTTTTAGAATTAATTTTGAAACAATGTTATTTTTGTGAATTTTTATTTTTTTTAAATTATTTGTAAAAAAACTTTGCCTTATACATTCCATTCTGAACTAGATTAAATAGTAAAAAAGAAGGAATACTGTTCACCCATACGTCGATTCCCAAAAAACTCTTCGAAGCTAGATCTGTTGCACTTTTGGCTAAGTCAGCCACTCTGATCAGCTACCCTTGCTTAAGGACAACCTCATGGCAAAAGGGCTAGTTTTGTCTTTCATTACAGATTTTTCCAAGGAATATCGTGTTGACAGTAACCTTGATGACCTTATAACTCTTCTTAAATGAGGTAAAATGGAGGATAATTTTCTTGAGCTCTTTCCTACAACCAAGCAATCTCCTGAAGATTTTGTAGAGTTTTTTAGGCGTGTTTTATGAATGTCATTTTAATTATTATTTATTTCTCTCCATAAACTATTATTCACGTTTTGATCACGTTATTCTTCAGAAAGTAAGGATTGATTGCTCTCGTTAGGTATAACGAGAAGAAAATATTTGAGGTCAAACTGAAAGAGATGAAATCGGCATTAACCTTTTAGATAGTGGAGGAAGCTGACATATCCGACAGTCCCTCTGGTTTCTTCTTGTTGTAAACTTTTGTAACTTACCTGATCTAAATGGATTTACTTTATCTTCTTTCGTCTCTTTCTGTAACAACAACCCTCTCAGTTGCTATAAATATTGTTCCTTCCTGGAATAAAATCAAGTCGACAAATTCACTTGTTTACAGGATGTTGTTTAGTAGTATGGAAAGAACCAATAACAAAATGCTAATGCTGCCTTTCGTTGGTTAAGGGGATATTGCATAGTGATTGCATGTATCTTACCATTAGTTTACTTATTAAAATTGCCCTAATTCGGGACAATTTGACTTAATCTTGCTTGTTTATTACAGAAAATATGAATAAAATATAATAAAAAGAATAATGGAAGAAGTCCCAAGTGAATCAGATGAAAAATGAGGATTCTACCTAATTTTGGAGGAAGTGTAGAAGTTGCGCGTCAAAGGATTTCATGGCGCCCAAGTTTATCTGGGTGCCATGACTTTCACCTCGACGCTATATGGCACCCCATGGCACCCCATGGCACTCTATGGCATTGGTGCTTTGAAGCAGAGACCACAAATGAAGCGTGAGAAGAAGCACATGTGAACCTTGGGGCCCCATGGCGACGGATATGCTAATGCCACAAAGAAAGCCACGACGTGAAAGTGCGCAAATCAGTGGCCTTGCACTGCATTTTAGCGCCACAACGTTCTGAGCGTGGACGCTATGAAAAGTGCCTAACGCCGTATGACATCGAGACTTTTTAGGTTATTTTAATGGTTTTAGTGACTGGGCACCATGGCATTTCACCTGGCGCCATATGGTGCCCAGACACTTACCTGCATTCTATATATAATAGTTTTGTTGATCTTTCATTCATTTAGACTTGGACTTTGGAGAGTTGATTTAGACTCGTCTAGGGGTTGTGCCTGTGCTTGAAAGGAGGATTTTAAAGTTATTTCTTGAGGATATTTTTATTCGGGAGGAGTATTGAATCATTTAGAAGTGTTATACACACTGAGTTTGCCATTTTCAATCTTATTTTCGTTCATTTATGTATATTTTGTGTATGTACCTATGACTGGATTTGAGACTTATGTTATATTTTGACATTGCGTGTTTAGACCCCTGTTTGGGGGTGTGATGTAATGTACGTATGCTATGTGTTGATTTATTTTGGTATTTTGAGAATGAATCTATTATTTAGTGTCTTATGCATGTTTACTTTTTGATTAATTGCTTAGCTAGCGATTAATTGAGATTTATGAACCCAATTCAATCCTAGGAGAGTAGTTCAGGTAGACTTGCATTAAGCAACATACATTCTACCTAGTTAGAGGTCTAGCTAGGGGATTCACGTGTGAGGTTAGGAATAACCCACCACTGTATGAGACCTATAAGCTATGTGCAACGGGTTCCTTTTCCTAGACCTCTAAGCGGGAGATTAGGGGGCGAAATAGGTAATATGGCTACGATACACTCGGAAGAGGGTTGCACATACTAAAATCCTGGGTTCACCACGTGTTCAACAAAATGTTCAAGTGATAGAATAGGTTCGATACTGCGCATAGAGACGTAAAATCACACCCCTACCTCTACCTTAAGATGAATGTCCTCCTTTATCCTTTGTCTGGATCATAGTTAGTTTTATCTTTATGTTATTTTAACTTATCATCTATTTGATGTGTTAGATAAGCTATTAAGATGCCATCGGCATGCGGGAGTGTCGATGCCATCGGCGCGCGGGGGTGTCGATGCCAAGGAAGTAAGGATCCTTCCAAGGTTTCTGTCAGATCACACCCTCTTACAATTACAATTGCCAAAACTTTCCAATCCTAAAAAGAATTTTAGATACCAACACATGTGGACTGAGAGCAATGAATATATTTCCTTAGTAGAGGTCACATGGAAATCTATCACCAATCCACTCTATCACAACCGTCCCTTGAGGATTTTAGAGAAACTCTTCAAAAACTTGACATGTCCTTAATGTTGTCCCAATAAATTATAAGATAATAAAAACTTAAATTTTTGCGTACCTGTTTGTCAAATTCTCCTCCATTCTTGTCGAATCGCTGTCGGTCCACCAACTCTGTTTGTTTGATTTCCCTTGATGGAAGACTCCTCTGACGAAGAATGAAATCTGGTTCTAGAGTTGGTGTGACCTCCTCAACATGTGTATATATATAAAATTCGTGGCCCATCAACCGAACGAACCCTAATTGCCCATTAGCCAAATAAGCTCAAAAGCTCATAAGCTAAATAGCCTGATCCATTACCTAATGGACCCATACGAGGATTCCTCCTTCCATCATTGCTCCTACTCAACCCCATCACTTGAGACATCCCCCAAAAAGCCCAAGTCCAACAAAACATAACCCAACAAGTGGGCTATAAGAGGCCCAATTCCCATAACGTTTTAAATCAAAATAATTTAAAAATAATTTTGAGAAAAAAATTTAGAAATAGTTCTTCCATAAAACCAATTATGGGAATCAGAATATCCATAATTTGAGTAAATTGATAATTTCCCGAGTTTATCGATTTATGTCAAAATTATGATTTTGCCTCTGGTTGAGATTCTCTTGGAATAATAACCTCCCGACAATATTAATAATGTTAATTCTCCAGAGTGGTTTGATGCACCAAAAAGCATCATCAATGCTGTCAATTCTACTCCAAAAGAATTATACACCCTAATAGTAGTCGGGCCAATTCTCAAGATCAAAGGAAGGTAGACTCGGAGGTGATTGGTCTCATAGGCTCAAGGCCCATTTACCAAATCTGGTCACCTGTCTTATGTGTGACATGCACACACAATATTGTATGGTGATGGGACATCTAGGTCAGTGTATGGTCCTACGCCTAACACCCCTTATAAGGCCATCTAAACATACAAAGGTATAAGTGTGCTGGCCCAATTCTCACCTCAATGACTCGGACGTATTCTGAGCACAAGGCTCTAGGACACAGTGTCATGAAGACACCCGCCTCCTAGTGATCTAATGTCAAAGGGATGAAATCCATGGATAACAAATTAATGCATGCAACAAATAAAATTTATTAATCATGTAAAATTAAACATACAAAACAGTTCTGAGCAGAGCCACATATCAAATGCTAACACTTAATTTACTGAAACAAGCATAGCTTTGGAAATTTCAATAAAAAGATTTCTGCCACCCTTAAGAAGCTAACACATCTACAACAAACAAAGTCTAGCCCAAATACCAAATGCTTCTTTTATTCATAGATAACGTGAACTACTGAATACACTAATGAAATTGCAAAGAATTTGCCTTATCCATGCTTTTCAGCAAGCTAGGCAAAACTATTTCAAATTAGGTGATGAAAATAATAAATATTTTCACACCTTTCACAAAAGTTCCTCACTCCCCTTTCAGAAAAGTTTTATCAATCCTTGTGAAGGAAGATAGGACAATTTGTGGGAAACACTTATACATACAAAATCAAATATTAAACATCTTCCTTCCACAACTTCCCAAGACCTTAGTATCTGGGATCCTGATAGCGCTGGGAGATTCACGGTGAAAATTAAGCACTTATCACCATCTGTATATGGAATACAAGATGGTTAAAGGGAATCTCATTTATAGGCGTATTGATCCTATATATTTGGAAAGTATTACCAAAATTCAACCTCCCCCCAATAAATACAAATATTTCTCTGGCAGTGCATCCATGACGTTATTCCAACTACAGCATTCTCGTCGTATTCTCTCACAAAATCATACTCTCTCCTATGTTGGCCAAAGAGGGCTTTTGGCCGGCGGATCCGGGTCCCTAAATAGTTAAATTTCAATTCAGTGCCCTAACAAAGTAAAGAAAGATTTATTTTTTAATTTTTAATTTTTTCTGCTAAACATTAGAAAATTTATAAATAAATTCTCAAGTGAAGTCGACGTCAAGCTGAAATTGCTAATTAGGACCCACCATGTCACTTAAGAGTATATTACATTTCTCTTTTTCTTGCCCTTCTCCTTGGCTTAAGAATGTGATAGCTAGATAAGGATTTTTATCCAAAAAGTTATTTCATATAACGTTTATCCTTTTATTTATCCGACGATAAAACGGGTAATCAGGCAAGAAATGGAATAACAATGAAAAATTTATAAAATTACAAAATAATGAAATATATAGATATTTTGTATATAAGTTTAAAATTAAGTAATAATATTTTAAAGTGAAAAAATTATGAATTAGAAAAATATTACATAATTTAGCAAAATAAAATAACTTGAACAATAATTTCATAGAAAAATATTCCAAATCCTATTGTTGGACCTGGTCACGACAGTCGGGTTGATTTGAAATTTCTGAGTGGGTTTAATCTAATTGCATTCGATCAAGGCGTAAAAGTAACCACGCCAGATTGCATTCCCCCATTCCTTCCATTTGTACGTAAAAAGTAAAGAGTAAAAAGTAAAAAGTACGTGTGGTTACAAGTAACACCAGTCTAACATTGGTCCAGTCTAGTCTCAAAACCGTGCGTGGCTGGCTGGTTCCCCCGGCTGCTCACTGACCGGTTTGACGATTGGCTGGGTGGTTCTAAGATAACAATAGTAAAAAGGGGGAGGCGGGATGGAAGGAACCGCAACAACGGTCGCCCCCATTACAGTTAACGATCTCTGCGTTGCTGCGCTTACACGAAGCTCACGTGTTCGCCTCCACCTTTCTCCGCCGACTTCACAAGAACATTAATGTACTCCCCTTGGATGCCCTTCTCCCTCCAGCCTCCAGTACAGATGCATCTTTCTTAATTTCAATTAATTCTCCCCCCCCGCCCGCAGTCCGCAGAGCAAGAAGAAGAAGAATCAAGAAGAAGGCGCGGATCGAGGATATATATTAATATATCATATATGGATCGATCGAGGTCGCTGAATAGTACTACTCCACCGACGACGGCGGCGGCGGCGGCGGCGGCGATGGCGTCGTACCCGACGGAGCGGTCGGCGTACCATCTGCTGCACAAGATCGGGGCAGGGGTGAGCGCGGTGGTGTACAAGGCGGTGTGCTTGGCGAAGGGTCCCTCGTCGGTGGTGGCGGTGAAGTCGATCGACCTGGAGCGGGCGCGCGTGAACCTGAACGACCTCCGACTGGAGGCCAAGTCGATGGCCCTCCTCTCCCACCCAAACGTCCTCACCGCCCACTGCTCCTTCACCGTCGGCACCCGCCTCTGGGTCGTCATGCCCTTCATGTCCGCCGGATCCCTCCACTCCATCATCTCTTCCGCCTTCCCCTCCGGACTCCCCGAGCCCGCCATCGCCGTTGTCCTCCGCCACACCCTCCACGCCCTCCACTACCTCCACTCCCAGGGACACCTCCACCGCGACGTCAAGGCTGGAAACATCCTCCTACACTCCGACGGATCCGTCAAGCTCGCAGACTTTGGAGTCTCCGCTTCCATCTACGACCACCCGGCGGCCTCCACCTCTTCCACCGCCTCCTCTTCTTTCTTCTGCGACGTCGCAGGCACGCCTTACTGGATGGCACCCGAGGTGATTGACTCCCGGAACGGGTACGGGTTCAAGGCGGACATATGGTCGCTGGGGATCACCGCCATGGAGCTGGCGCACGGCCGCCCGCCCTTGTCCCACCTCCCGCCCTCCAAGTCGCTCGTCATGAGGATGAGCCGCCGTTTAAGCCTCGACTACGTCGACGACGACGGCGCCGGTGACCGTAGCCGGGACATGAACAAGAAGAAGAAGAAGAAGAAAAAGTTCTCTAAGCAGTTCCGGGACATGGTGGCCTCGTGCCTGGTCCAGGACCCCTCTAAGCGCCCCACCGCCGAGAAGCTCCTCAAGCATCCCTTCTTCAAGAGCTATTATAAGTCGCAGGAGTGTAATTATCTCGTCAAGCATGTCTTGCAGGGACTCCCCAGCGTCGAAGACAGGTTCAAGGAGTACTATCTGATCTCCGCCGCTTCTGCTTCTCATGATGGTCACGAGGAAGAAGATCAAGAAGAAGAAGAAGACGACGATGATGATATTATTAATGGCGCGTCGTCCAAGAACAGAAGGATTAGTGGGTGGAACTTTAACGAAGATGGTCTGGAGTTTGATCCCGTTTTCCCCAATATTATTAATGAGAAGGACCTAGAATTAGTTACCCAATTAAACCCATGTTCGTCGTCTCCCTCTTCTTCTGCAGCCAAGATGATCAACAATAATAACGAATTATCATCGTACCCTTCTTCGTGTTCTTCTTCTGCGCTTCTCAATATCCAAGCTGATACAAAAGAGGGTACTAATTATACGATCGTCGATGCGGGAGTGTTGGTGCCGAGCTTGGTATCGCTGATGTG
This sequence comes from Aristolochia fimbriata, assembly GCA_019845555.1. Lineage (NCBI taxonomy): Eukaryota > Viridiplantae > Streptophyta > Magnoliopsida > Piperales > Aristolochiaceae > Aristolochia > Aristolochia fimbriata. The sequence goes on from CM034081.1 coordinate 10,042,429, forward strand.
CACTTTGGAACTGCAGAGGCAAACGGTGAAGGGCCTCCTGGCGGCTGCTGTTTCTGATCATGAGACGACGCAACGAGAGTACGACCATGAATATTATTCAGAAGGGGCGAGAGAGAGGCAGCTCATGGAGACGGTGACCATGTTGGAAGGGGCGGTGGAGAGTTTAGAGGCCGAGCTGGAGGAAGAGAACAGGAGGAGCGCCGCTCTCGAGGCGGAGATTAGGATTCGCCGACACGAACAGGGTTTAGATCACGAACATGAAGAAGAAGCTTGAATCAATTAAACTCTTTTTTTTTTTTTTTTTTTTTTTTTTTTAACTCTTTTGGGTTTTTCGTTGATTCATTGATTTTCAGTCATTTTTTCTTTCCTGTAAATTCAGATATTGTAAAAGAGTAAAAAATATGCTTGGAGGTGCAGTTGAAAAAATATGTTTCATAAATATATATTACTTCTGTTAATCACTTTTGACTTAAGAAATTGAAGGGATTGGGTCAAGCTATTGTTATTATTATTAAAAGTAAAAAAATTAGGACTTTTATTTGAAAACTAAGATATTTTTCATAAATTATCCTCCTAACCTAAAAAAAACCTAACTAAAATACTTTTTTTATGTTATAACCAGAAGTTATTATATTATGTCCGTCGAAGTTAATATGTTACGACCAGCAAGTCATGAGTATGCATGTCATGGCCAGTTTAAGTTATGTTAATTTCATAAAAAACCAAATTGAATTTCTATTAAACAAGAGTGTTTATATACATAGGGTATACATAAGGAAAGTACAATAATGCCCTTAGCAACCTTACATAATTACATATTGTAACATCCCCCTCAAACTCAAGATGGGTCAAAGGAACACAACTTGAGTTTGGAACACAAGTAGCCAAGACGCGATCGAGTGAGCGACTTGGTAAACAAATCAGCGACCTGATCTTCAGAAGGCACATATAACAAGTCCATAGTTCCAAGAGCACAGTGATGACGAACAAAATGGCAGTCAACTTCAATGTGTTTGGTTCTTTCATGGAAAACAGCATTGTGAGCAATCTGCATAGCACTCTTATTGTCACAATACAGGGGGAAGAAGAATCCAAATGAACCCCATGTCCCGAAAGCAACCAACGAAGGACAATCTCCGATGTAGTATTAGCGAGAGCACGATACTCAGCCTACGTGCTAGACCGAGAGACGATGAGGCTCGCTTCTTACTACGCCACGAAATGGGAGAGTATCCCAAAAACACCGAGTAACCAGTTGTGGACCGTCGATCAAGAACATCTCCAGCCCGGTCAGCATCGAGAAAAAAAGCTAATAATGTAAGTGGGGAGGCAGAAGACATGAACAAGCCTTGCATTAAAGTACCCTTAACATAGCGCAAGATACGAATAAGCGCAGCATAATGTACCGACCGAGGAGCTGCCATAAACCGACTCACAAAATGTACCGCATAACCGATATCGGGGCGAGTAATACTCAAATACAGCAATCCACCTACCAACCGCCGATAAAGTGTAGGATCAGCCAACAACTCACCATCGGAAGGTCGGAACTTGACATTAAGTTCAAGTGGCGGTCGAGAAGTCTTGTTATCCGAAAAGGCCAGCACGATTGACGCGAGATCGAAGCATATTTGACTTGAGAGATGCCATAGCCACCGGATAGAGGAAGGACCTTTAAACCAAGAAAGTACCAGAAAAGGACCAAGATCCTTCATCTCAAAACAGGAACTAAGATAAGCCTTAAGATCAGAAATACCCGATCGATCATCACCTGTGATCACCATATCATCCACATATAACAACAATAACACTATACCACGGGAAGAGCGTAGCGTGAATAGAGCAGAGTCATGACTACTCGTGGTGTAACCAAACTCAACGATCTTCGAAAGCAAAACATGGAAAACCAAGCTCGTGGAGCTTGTTTCAACCCATACAAAGCATGCCGAAGTTTACACACCTGGCCTGGTAAGTTAGAATATCCTGGTGGGGGTTTCATGTAAACCTCCCTCGCAATAGTGCCATTCAAAAAAACATTTTTGACATCCATGAAAGAGATCCCACCGACGCATCTGCTGCAGCTAAAGCAATCAAAAGGCTAACAGAGGTCAATCGAGTAAACCGGAGCAAATGTCTCCTCATAGTCAATACCATACTCCTGTGTATACCCTTTTCGCCACAAACGCGCTTTTATACCTGTCAATAGAGCCATCTGCGCAGTAGTTTTAACTTTAAAGATCCATTTACACCCAATGACAGACTTACCAGGGGAGGAAGTGAAACCAAGTCCCATGTCCGAAGTCTTAGTCAAGGCATCTAATTCTTACGCAATAGCTTCGCCAAAGAGGATCAGGAGGAGGCCTCTCTATAGGAAGCAGATTCATGAATGGAACACAAAGCAGAAAAATAACACTCATAATCATGCAGATGAGGAGGAGGTTGACGTACACGAGTAGGATACCTGGATGAGGGATCCACCGGCAATGGGGAGTAGACGAGGGAAGCGGTAGACTAATCAAAATGTGGGCACAGGCTCCGGACCGAGAGAGGGTTCAGGGGAGAGGAGGAGTAGCAGGCATCGATCCAGCATCCTGTTCAACGAGTAAGATGACAGAGGCACGTAAAGATCGGGGAAATAAATCAAGGACACTAATAGGAGAGATATCAGACTGAGACTTATTTTGGGGCAAGGGAAAAAAGGGTATCTTTTCCCAAAATGTAACGATGGGAGAAAAACGCAATTTATTGGCCGGATCAAAAAAACAACGAAACCCTTTTGTTGAAGACCATAACCAAAAAAACACACATAGCAGAGCGAGCAGACAATTTATCTCTTTCACGTTCAGGAAGCAATACAAAACATGTGGAACCAAAGATGCGAAGAGATGAGTAATCAGGAGAAGCACCATACAAAGAGGCAAAAGGTGTACTATTATTCAGAACGGGTGAAGGCAAACGGTTAATGATATAAACCGAAGTAAGAACAGCTTCACCCCAAAACACACGAGGAACCGAAGAGGACAAAAGAAGGGCCCGCGTAGTTTCAATAATATGCCTATGCTTGCGCTCAGCAACACCATTCTGTTGTGGAGTATATGGACAGGAAAGCTGATGTTGTGTCCCATGGCTTTTTAACAAAGCACGAAATTTTTGGGAAATATATTCACCTCCAGAGTCAGAACGAAAAATTTTAATAGTTTTAGAAAATTGAGTGTGCACCATAGAGGAGAACTCAACTGAAGCAGTATAAAATGCAGAACGAGACTGGAGGAGATATACCCAAACAAATCGGGAGAAATCATCAATAAACACAACATAATAAGTGGAACCACCCATAGTAGAGATAGGAGCGGGTCCCCAAATATCAGAATGGATAAGATCAAACGGAGCAGAAGCACGAGTATCACTTGAATTAAATGACAAAGCAGTATGTTTTCCAAGTTTACAACTAACACAATTCAGAGGTGAAGATGAAACCGAGCCTAAGTGACCATTGGAAATTAATTTCAACAAAAAGTACGTGAAGAAACATGTCCCAATCTACTATGCCCAGAGTAAAGGCAGAATCATAACTTGCAGTAAAGCTGTAATTCAAAGGAAACCGAGACAACGAGTCCAAAGCTTCAAGTTCAAATAAGCGGCCCACTTTACGCCCTGTCCCAAGAACCTTCCCCGAGGTCGGATCCTGGACCTGACAACCAGAAGAGGTGAACAAGACATGAAAACCAAGATCACATAACTGACCGACAGAAATTAAGTTCAATGATAATTGCGGAACATACATAACATCTGAAAGACGAATACCAGACGGAGTACAAATAGAACCAACAGATGAGACAGACAATTGAGAACCATCAGCAGTGCAAATAGGAGAGAAAGAAGCAGAAGTAGTAGACGATGTAGAAACAAATAAAGACAAATCAGAAGACATGTGACAAGAAGTTCCAGAATCAATTATCCACGAGTACTTACCAGAGTGAGCAGATAAAGCCGAAGCAGACGATGTACCTTGACCAAGACCAGAAAGAGCTTTGGAAATCATATCCTGGACATCAATGGCAGTCAATGGAGAAGAGATTTGGGGCTCAGCACATGAAGAGATAGCAGGAGTGGCAGAAGCTGCAGTACGTGAATGAGTAGCAACAATCGGAGGTGATTTCTTAAGTTTTGGGCAAGTGAATTTCATATGGCCAAATTCCTTGTAGTAGTTGCACTGCACACGAGACATATCCCGAGACTGCCCAGACTTGGGAGTAGATGAACTAGACAACCGCCGAGGAGCAGCAGCAAAGATAGTCTCAGTCACAGGTATAGATGAACCAAGAGGTCCCCCAGTTTGACGCCGAGTCTCTTCCGACAGTAATTCTGACAGGCAGTCTCAACAGAAGGGAGAGGGCTACGATAAAACATAGAGGACCATACAGTCTCAAAGTCTTCACGAAGTGCCATCAGAAACTGAACAAGCTTGACCTCATCAATGTAGGACTGAAACGATAAGGTATCCTTATCACACGCAAACGTAGGATCCATAACCGCTAACTGATCCCATAATAAGGACATCTGGGCAAAGAAATCAGAGATAGACTGTGAAGGTCCTTGACGCAATGAACGAATATCCATTTCCAACTTGTATTTCTGTGCAAAGTTGGTTCCCACAAACCGTTTCTCTAAGAAGCACCAGGCATCAGCAGCAAACTCAAATTTACCAACTTGAAGACTGATAGACGGGGACACCGCACTGGCCAACAAAGTAATGGCTCTTGAGTTATTGATCTCCCAGTCCTCTAAGGCTTTAGTCGAGGAAGTATCCGAAGTGACAATGGGCTTCTTGCAATCGCCCGTAACATACTTCCACAGATTGCGACCTTTGAAGAAATTGAGCATGAAAGATGCCCAGTGAACATAGTTGGAATTGTCCAACTTAATAGGGACAACTTGAACACTCTCTACTGAAGTAGCCATTAAATCAACCAAAATATAATGTTCCAAATCCCAAGAAATTGTTTTGTGTTGACAAAAAAAAATTCACGCCAAGGTTTCACGGCCGAATCAACCACCACCACCTATACCAAACCAAAAAAAAACAAGCTCGAACAACCCAAATCACCAACAGAACAACCTAAATCACCCAAATCACCAACAGAACAACCTAAATCGCAAGATTGGAACAGCCAAAACGCGAATGGAGCAACTGGGAGCAGACGCGAGCAGCGCACGACGATCCCCAATTCGTAGGCAAAAACCCAAAAAATGACCTCGCAAACGGCGAAAATACGGAAGCTCACCCAAATCAGATTAAGGCAACAAGATCGATGCACAAGATGACCAGAACGATAGCAGAATCGCACCAACCAGAAACAAGAACGAAGTCCTGCGTTGGCGACCAGCGACGCGCGATCAAGAAAATCTCTAAACGAAGCAAAAAAAACGCAAGGAGACTCACGATTTGAAACGATTTTGAAGAAATATGAGAGAACCAACCGTTTGGAGTCAAGCAACGACGGAATGAAGGGACGCCGTGGCCAAAATCGCGTCACCGGAGCTTCTGGAACACAGAGAAAAAAACACTAACTCGAGGTCAGGGATGACCGAAGTCGAGATGAAGTTCACTTTCGGTCGAAGTCGACAAACCACTACCGAGTCAGGACGAGTCTGGACCGATTTCATCAGATTTCAACCGAGTCAGGGCGAGTCACTCTGATTTTTCAAAACGTGGGTTATCACAGCTCTGATACCATGTTAATTTCATAAAAAACCAAATTGAATTTCTATTAAACAAGAGTGTTTATATACATAGGGTATACATAAGGAAAGTACAATAATACCCTTAGCAACCTTACATAATTACATATTGTAACACTATATTACTAGCAGCATTTATGTTAAGTACTTCAAGTTATTACATTACGACGAACAAATTACATATACTAAAAAAGGGTATTTTAGTCAGTTTAAATAGTACTTCTGTTTGTGAATTGGGATTTATGCATCGCCTTAGCCTCCCGAAGCTATTATTGTTCTCATGGTTTACTGTGTGAGGATTCTATGTTGGATCATTCATTCGATGATTGACTTATATTTTTAAATAATCATATATTATAAACTGTGTGAAGATTCTGAATGCATTAAATTTTGTTGGCTTGAGCGCCTAATTGCATATTGTGGTCAAGAATAAACTGCTTATCTTTGATTCATTACTTAATTGAATTTGTAGCAATGACGACAATATTTGACATTGCTCCACTAATGCCTGTGAAATTAGATGAGACAAATTATGTCCATTGGGCGCCTCTCATGCGGACTTTTTTTAGAGCTCACAATTTGTGGAAGTATGTCATAGGGGATTGTAAATTACCGGAGCTAGCTGCAGACGATTCCAATGCCAAAAGTGTAGAAGAGTGGGAGATGAATAATTCAAGGGCGTTTATTTGGCTGGCCAATTGTGTCTCATCTTCTATTTGCTTGCAGATTGGGAAATTTGAGTTAGCTAAAGATGCATGGGCATTTTTAGAAAAACAGTACATGGGCACTAAATTTGCCCAAAAGTATAAGTTAGAAATGGATATTCGGTCTCTAAAACAGACATCAGATCAATCTATCTCAGATTTATATGCTCATATGTCGTTGCTGTGGGATCAATTATCTGGTATGAATCCAAAGTTTGAATGTAAAAAAGACAATGTTGTTTTTCAAAAGTACATTGAGGAGACTCATCTCATACAATTCTTGATGGCGCTTCATGATGATTATGAGTTGATTCGATCCTCTATGCTACATAGAAGTCCACCACCTTCTGTCGAGAATGCCCTGTCAGAATTATTAGCAAAGGAAGGGCTTCTTGGATCCTCCCTTAGTGAGGTAGACACTGTTCTTGCGGCTTCGTCTCTGCGATTGCCTAATTCAAATGAAGGCAAATATGGTTCTTCTCGGGATTTAACACATGTTCGGTTAACTACTGTAAGGAACTTGGGCATATGAAGTTCACCTGCCCTGTGAAACCCAAGAAGTCTCAGAATAAGAATTCCTCACGTCGCACTGCAGCAGCCTCGATTTCTCATGAGGATTCATTTGTTACCCCTTCTATAGCACCGACTGTTTGCGATATTCAGGATATGATAAACAATGCACTCAGGGGTCTTGGTCATTGTACTCTTTCAACTTTTGCTTTGTCTGCCAGTTCAGGTAAATTTTCTTGGATCATATTTACTTTGGGGCTTCTCATCACATGTCGTTTAATTCCTCTATCTTTATGTATTCTTCTTCTATTTCGTTGTCCCCAATTTATACTGGTGATGGGTCTCCGCTCTCTATTCAGTATGCTAGGTCTATATGCACTTCTGATGGCATTCTTCTTTTTTTTTATGTTTTTTGTGTTCCCCATTTATCTATGAATTTATTGTCTGTCAGTCAGTTATGTGATCTTGGATTTCATGTTCTTTTCTCTTCTTTGGTTGTCAGTTGCAAGATCCATCAACGGAGAAGGTTGTTGGGATAGGGCGTAAAGTTGGAAGACTGTTTGAGCTAGAACGTTTATGTGTTGCTTCCAATTTTTAATTCAATTGTAGTTTGTTTGCTAGTTCTGATTCCGATTTTAACTTTGGCATAATTGATTAGGCTATGTATCTCAATACACTTTTAATAAGATGAATTCTACTCTAGTTAGGTTCCATTGCTTCATAATCATTACGTTATATGAGTTGTAAACTTGACAAACATTCTGTTTTACCATTTAATACAAGTAGTGTACGTTCTATGCCTCCTTTTGATATTGTTAATTCTGATGTCTAGGGGTTTGCTTCAGTTACGACAACGGGGGGGGGGTCCTCTTTGTATTTTTTATTGATGATTACTCCCGATTCACCTGGGTTTATTGTTTTATGTTGATATGAGTTTTATAATATGTATCTTGAATTCACTAATATGGTTTGAACTCAGTTATCTAAGTCTATAAAGGTTTTTCGACAGATTCTGGTAATGAATATGAGTCTCAGAAATTTTGCTCACTCTTATGCTCTCATGGCACTTCGCACCAACTGTTTTGTCCTTATACTCAATAGAATGGAAGTGCATAATGAAATCTCAGACGTATCATAGAAATTGCTTGTATACTACTTTCGTCCTCTGTTTCAAAATAGTTTTGGGGTGAGGTTATTCTGATATGTCTATCTTATTAATTGTTTGTCTTCTGTTTTTTTAAAACATTCCACATCCCTTGTCTCTAAGTTATATCTCTAGATTATTCCTCTTTTCATGTTTTTGGTTATACTTGTTTTATTTTTTACTAGAACGTGAAAGACAGATTATCTGCCAAATCTGCTATGTGTGTCTTTCTCGGTCATGACATTGAATAGAAAGATTTTAGGTGCTTTGACCCTTTTGCAAATAAATTGCGTATTTCTCGTCATGTTACTTTTTGGGGGAAAATCCTTTTTTTATTCATTGCCACAACATAAGCCTCAATCAAATATTTCTCCCAGTGTTATTTGTGACCTTTTTCCTGATGATATTTCTACTTCTCTGTCCTACTCCTAATTCTGTTGTACGTTCTCAGTCTTCTGACCCTCTATCTGCAATGCTTTCTCCATCTATTGGATTTGTACCTTCTTTGGAGTCTTCTTCTATGTTGTCTCCTGTTCCATCTGCAAAGGAACCTATCTTGCAGCCTCGCTATTTGACTCGTAATCGTCAGCCTTCAGTACGTTTACTTGATTATGAGTATTTCTTTTTTGCTCTTACTAATGTCTATGAACCTTCTTCGTGTAAAGAATCCTCTTCTAGTCTTGTTTGGCAGCAAGCAATGGCCGAGGACTTGTAGGCTGTAGCCAAGAGTCAGACGTGGGATCTTGTTTCTCTCCCTCCTAGAAAACTACCTATTGGGTGAAAGTGGATATACAAAGTTAAGACTTAGGTAGATGGTTCAATTGACCAATATAAGACTCGTTTGGTGGCCAAGGGTTACATATAGGAGTATGACATTGGTTACAAAGAGACATTTGCTCCTGTTCCCTCCTGGCTTCTGTTCATATGTTGAGTGTTATTGCTGCAGTTCGGCACTAGAAGATTTTTTAAATGGATGTTAAGAATGCCTTTCTGCATGATGCTCTCTCTAAGGAAGTTTATATGACAACTCCCCCTGACTTTTCGAATTTACTTGGGCAGGTTTGTTAACTTCAACGTGCCTTACATGGTCTTAAGTAGGCTCTGCGTGCTTGATTCTTTATATTTTGTTGACTGTTATTTCGTTTGGCTATACACAGAGTAGTCACGACTCAACTTCATTTACACGACATACTTCTTGAGGTATGGCGTTACTTTTATTATATGTTGATGGCATGCTCATCATAAGTGATGACCTCCAAGGTATCTCTAACCTTAAGGTCTATCTCAGTTCTTGTTTTGAGATGAAAGGTCTTGGCCACTTGCACTATTTTCTTGGTTTAGAGGTTCTTTCGTATTGTTATGGCCTCTCTCAGGTCAAGTATGCTTCTGATTTGCTTAATAGGGCTGACCTATCAGACAATAAGACTTGACACCCCACTAGAGCTTAATCTTAAACTTCATGCATCTGATGGAGCATTATATCATTAGTTGGTTGGTGGCTTAATTTACTTGACTATCATTCGACTAAATATTAGTTATGTTGTTCATGTTAGCACCTCGATCTGTTCATTTTGCGCCTATGCCGCATATATTTTGATATACTAAAGACAACCTATTTTTGAGATTGCTTCTTTCATCCACTTTTCTACTCACGCTCTCTACATCTTTGATGCTGACTGGGTTGGTGATGTCACAAATCTTCGATCAACAACAAGTTACTTCATTTTCATAGGTCACTCTTTGATTCGTGGCACAATAAGGAGCAGACCATCGTCTCTCGGTCTACTACAGAAGCAAAATACCGTGTTTTTGTTGATACTACTTTTGAGCTTGTTTGGCTTCGTTGGTTACTCTAGGATACGAGAGTTACTTTGGACTCTCTCTCTCCTTTATTGTGACAATAAAAATATTATTTAAATTGCTCACTATGATGTATTTCACAAGAGGATTAAACATTGAGGTTGTTTGCACTTAGTTCGTCATCGGTACCCTTAATTTGTTTTATATACCTCCTAAAGATTAAATTGTTGATCTATTTACCAAGTTGCTTATAAATCACAATTTGGGTATTTATTATGTACACGTGTATTTCAACAGCTAGAGAATTAAAGATAATTAGTCCACTTTTTACAAATTTCATAGGGTGGAGGTGCAAAACACCAACGAAGCGTTGGCGGTGTCCGACTACCCCCGCGAGGCCGTGGGGGAGAAACACGCCAAGAAGCTCGAGAAAGAACTGGACGTGTACGAGCGGCTGTCAAAGAACAAGTACGTCCTAAAGATTTCTTAGGCCTGGCCGCAGATTTGATAAGTTTTTTTATTATTTTATGATTTTTTATTTTTATAAATGTTTATAACCTTTTATAAAATTTTTACTAGTTGTATCTAATTTTTTTATATTTTTATAAAATTTTAATAATAATTTATAAATTTTGAATTTTTAGAAATAATTTAGTAAATTTTGTATCCCATTTTTTTTTTACTTTTCAGTATTTTTATAAGTTTTTTAAATGATAGTGAATCCTTATAGATATAATCTAATAAGTTCTTCTCTTACTATTTGTTTAAAATATATATATATATATATATAGATTGGGATAAGAAGAAGGGATTAAGAAATTCAACCACAAAGGTACTCGAGCAACTTTTCTTTAACAATAAGGTTTCAGTTCTAGATCTGCGAATGATCAAGGCGTTTAGTTCTACATATATGAATAAGCATGGAATTAGTTCTACATACATGAATCGGTAAACTAGCTAAAAAGGTAAAATTAATAGGCCTAACATAGAAAGAACATTCTCAATAGATTTACATGATCCTATGACACTTAAATGTGAACAATCCTCAACACATACAAATATACACTTTACAAAATTCAAAGACACAGATCAAATGAAGGAAAAACGGGATGCCATTAAGTTATGGTTTAATTAGATGCTGCCTTCACCACCCTGCTCACTTTGTCACAAAGTTTGCACTGTTGAGAGTGTTTATGTAATGCAGTAGGAATGGATGTATACCACGCTCAAGAAAAAGTGTCAATGAACATGGTGCCTTAATACTGCAGTGATCCCTTCACCTTCCTGAATAACGGTCTACGAGCACCTTCACTTTATCTGGTGCAAAGAATCGAGCCTTGATTACAAAGGCAAAAATATTAGTACCTAGAATGGATTTTTTAAAAAGCAATTTGCATCAAAACATTTTTATGGACATCTCATTTAATTTTAATGGTAAGAATTGGATTGGTTCTTTAAAATCTAACATAATGCTTCAAGAGGATGTTACCGAGTTCATATGAGTTTTGGAGTTTTGAGTACAACAGATAGGATCACTTGCAAGAAAAATATCCCACTCTGAACAATTGGCAAGAGAGTTAAGGCACCCCTTACTACCCAAGGAAGACGCAACTACTTGTGACCTTTGACTTTATTTGGCCTGTTGAACAGTCCATTGGTCAGATATCCCTCAATTCTATGTCGCCAGATTATCCTCTGTTTCATTATTAGCATCAAAAGACAGACATAAGATGGGAAACACATTTTCCTCATTTATTTTCTGTTTCCCCCCTTGAAACCTACTTTTCCCATTTTCTTGCCTTTCTTCTTCCATATGAAGCTGACTAAACAGAAGGAAGACAACATATTCTCACAGTTCTTGAAAATATTGAACTAGGAAGTGCGATGAAAAGGCTAAAAAGAATTCTGTCAAAAAGTAAAGTTGTGGTAGTAACTGAGTAGGTGCAGATATAACACCCTAACTGCAACAAAGGGGGTCTCAAATGAATCTGTTGATGTCAGGGAACTCTCCTACACTACCAGGATTTTTAAAACCATATTTGCAAATACTTTTTTTTAAAAAAAAAAATAGTAGATGACTTTTCACTTACTTGGATGAACATCCTCTCCGCATCTCCAACATTTCCATTTTCTTTTAAAATAATTCCCTGTGAAGTCAACAAAATATTGGCAAAGTTGTTTGTTGAGATGCTAATGATTAGAATGTGCAAGCAACCCCCACTAAAGAACATTGGACTGATTTTACTTCCATTTATTTATTTGAAGGAAATCATCAACGTACAGCTCAAGTAGGTATAGAGACTTCCAATGCAAAAAGCAAGTTCAGAAAAAAAAAAAAAAAAAAAGGATGAAGCAAGTTCAGAAAAAAAAAGAATGCAGTTCAGAAATCAATAGGATGAGCCAAGTAGCCTTTGCAAAGGCATCAGAGCATGTTCTGCTTACCTTTGCCAAGTAGCCACGGAAATCGTTCGGATACAGAGAAATGAGTTTGTCATAAACTGCCACAGCATCACTTACATGACCCCAGTCAGAATAGGCTTTTCCAAGAAGCAAGTCGACCTAAAATACCATTGCACACAACATATTGAAAAGGAAAAGTCAAACTCTGCTTGCTTATCATGAGACACAGAACATGTTGGGATTTAGATCCCGTTAGTTTCACATGCATATGTAAGAAAGCAGTTTAGCAGACCTGTATGGGATCCACTAATGCTTGCTTCTCCAAATTACTGGCCGCATCAACATCACGTTTATTTAATTTTTGCTTCTCCAATGATTCTCGGACATCCAAAAGTTCTTTAACAGCCTGCATAAAACTCACAAGGAATTAACTATCTGTATGAAAAAACTGAATCTGAGAAAACGGTGATTGATTTAACAAAAGCTTGCCAGAGAAGAGAATAGATGCAAAAGCACTAAAACCATTTAAACCAAGAAATATTTTTTTTTTTTTGTATCTTATAATATAGGTGCATTCTTTCGATAATTACAAGAAGAGATTCTCAGATTTATAACATAAACAGAAAATTAAAAAAGGAGTTCGCTAAAACATAAAATGGCCAGATTTATAACTGTTTAGGGGTACATTAACAAACTAAAACAAAATGAAACAAAACAAACTACTGATACTTATGGCCAATATGCACTTCTATACTTGGATAAAAGAATAATAAGAATAGCAAACAAGAAGGCGTGAGAGTAACCTCATCGGGCTTATTGGCAGCAAGCAGTGAATTTGTAAGACCACGTAGAAGCTCAAGATCAATAGCCTCAGATGTCTGTTAAATACATCAATGAGTTTTTCATGCTCCAGAAATTAGTAACACAAGATTACAAGGAAACCAGAATGATCCACATTCCTCAAAAAGGTTACAAAAGAATACTAACAGATACAGCACTTCTATAACCGAAATGATCCACATTACTTAAAATACTAACAGATATAGCACTTCGATAGGCGGCTACACTCCCCTCATAATCCTTCAGCTCCAACTTCACTTCCCCAAGCAAACGATAAGCTTCAGGATACTTAGGCCTTTCCTATACACCACATGCAAGGTTTCAAGCATAAGATTTGTATCAGATGTTCATAGACAACATTCCCTGGGCCACCACTTCAGAAGAACTCATATTCTTATTCAGACTAACCTTTGTTAATTTCTCAAGAAGTGTAGATGCCTGACTATAATCTCCTAACTCTGTGAAGGTCACAGCAGCTCCCTGGAATTTATATTTTATAAAGATGGTATAATGGGAATAAAAAATAGCTGAAGAAAATAGGGAAAAACAAGTATATCATGAATGCAGTCTTTCACAGCTCACTGTGGACTAATAATGGACAGGATCGGCATAATAATAGAACAGCTACATAAGTTTCAAAGTGGGGGAGGGGGTTAAATTTTTTAGTAGTAAACCAAAGAGAAAAGGTCATACATGATATATATGAATCTTTCCTCACAAAAAAGACATGCATACCTTTGTTGTAGAAGCAGATTCAGTGGTTTGAATAGATAAAAGGTGGAAGAAAGGGAAGATCAATACAGAATAAGAAGTGGAAGAAAGTTTCAGAACTATCTCAAACCACAAAAACTACATCTGGGGTTTTAATTGACCCCTAGATATCTTGTGTCTTATTAAGTGATAAGTGTACTTGCACACTCATCTCCTTAATTTTGAAGAAAATAAAATCTAAATATACTCTAATCTATAAGAAAGCTGCCCAGGAAGGGGAATGAAATTACTAAAATAGTTAAACAGAACATAAAATAACAAAAATGCCCGTGAAGTTACACAATCTAACAACTTTCTAATTTTTACTTGGAGGTAGTGTACAGGTTTAGTTTCCATTCTGAAAGCAGGTCACAGATATTCACTATTTCAGTATCATACATCTGAAAGATGTTCAGATATCTTTCTTAATAAGAAGCAAGTTTTATCGTGACTCGCCCATTAATCTATCTAAACAATGGTACAGATACAAAACATAAAGTCATATCTATCATCTATGCATAATTTAGACAAATACATATCAAATTTGTCACCAAGCTAAGATCTAATTTGATCTTAGTTTGGTGACTTTGAGACAGAAGAAATCAAGAAGATGAAGTTGCTATTTTACTCACTTCAAGAGCAGCTTGGTGACAATTTTGAGACAGAAGAAATCAAGAAGATGAAGTGCTAGTTTACTCACTTCAAGAGCAGTTGGATCTGTTGGCGTGACATTAAGTGTTTCCTCGAATTGCTGCAGCCTAGTCTGAAGTAGATAGCAAATTGTGAGAATGATAATGACTTCTCAAATAGAAACTTTATCAGGTGTTTACCAATTACATTACACATAAATATGACATCATACGAAATAAAGAAAACAAATTCGCAGGAATTTCTAATCATGAGATGATCTTTGTTTAGTACACAGAAAATCTGATCATTTACTCGAGAGTTGAGCTGTATTTTTGTCACCAAGCTTGAGAGAACTACAAGATTATAAAAAAGTACACAATTCCAAAATAGAAGTATGAGAGCATTCAGTATAAGACTCCTCAGTTGTTTACTTTGAGGGTTTTTGTCTCTTCATCTGTAAGCTTCCTTTCAACAGTAGTTGACTTTTGAGTGACCTCACTGTGTAAGAAAAAAATTAAAGGTTGAATGTCCTATTATTTCTATATACAAAGAGGGCAATGATGAAGGCATCCTCATGAAAAGCCCATTGGTACCTTCCAGAGGGAAGAAAATCCCCCAAAGCAAAGACAAGACCAAAGACAAGAACTGCAGCTCCAACACCAACCTGTTTTACATACAATTCAAGTGAGCAGCCATATGCTTACATGAGGAAGACCCAAACTACAGTAGTGCCGGCAAAGACATTTTTCTGAAGAATCTGACCTTGGTACCAAAACTAATTGTTCCTTCTTTTGATTCAATTGGAGAATCATAGTCAATTGCTTGATAAGGTTTAATTTCCTTTACGTTTTTCTGCTCTAGGGAAGACCTGACAACAAGTGAGCATTGTCAGAAGCCAATGGCCATTTCTCTTACCATAACATTTAAGGATGAAGTATAGGGTAGAGAATAAATAATTGGGAATATTATCAGAGACCTGCTTCATTACTTCATAGACCAAATGGCCCATGGAGAACTATGATCAGAGGCCTGCTTCGTTACTTAGTAGAACCAAATGGCCCATGGAGAACTAAATCTAACTATCCACTCAAAAGAATTCAACAGAGACACATGAGAAAGGTAGTCCACTCTCACCTTCTGACGGCTTCCAACTTCTCCTCAAATTGACGATCAAAGTTCCTAAACTTTGTATTTGAACCAGTGGCTAATCCAGGTGCATCTACATTGTTGCAGATTACATAAGCAAGTTCTCAAGGCAAACTGAAAGGTCATGTTAAATAAAAGACTTCCCATGTGCTACACTTTTTTAACTGAATCCATGTGTCGTAATTGCTAAAAGACTTGTATAAAAACCTGAGTCTTGGAAAGTTGACAACCTATAGTTTTTGCATAAAAAGGCCAAATATATTTGCAGCTTGAGTCACAGAAAAGCAAACCTGAATTGAACTCCTTGATTCTGACAATAAGGTACTAAGGCATATTAAATTAGAAGTTTCATACTCACAATTACACATAAAAAGTGGACAGATTCTAAGATTGCACTGTTGATCCCTAGGAAGCTAGACTAGTACGGCAACTATCTAACTTCTCTTTATTCATTCATACAAAACTCAGTGAGAAAGATAACCATATGCATATGAATTTCAACTTTTCTTTTATAACATAATGAAAAAGGAGATTTCAATAACAGAAAAGCCATAAGATTCCTTTGAGATGTGCAGAGAAACATAAAATTGCATGTGCTTTGTTGTGAGGCTACTAATGCATAACGTATTATTTACCTTTTCATACACATTCATCATGACATCCACATATTCACATTCTCTTAAAGCTCTACGTTATCTTCTATATTTATGTCTCTGTACATTTTCTACACTTAAACCGAATGTAAACTTTTAGCTAAGGTCAGCTTGTTTCAGAAACAAATCTTCAAAATGGAAATTGGTCCAGCGTGTCAGAGGTAAGGCCAACCAAGTTCATCCTGATTGAGCATAATCTCCTCTGGATCAAGCTAGCTTCTTTCTCCAATGATGTTATGAAATGCCCGAGGTCATTCGTTTTTTTTTTTTTTTACCTAAGCATTTCTCAAGTTAAGTTAGCTAAAGTATCAAATATAACAGCACAAATTGTTCCATAAAAACAATGAAAATGATAGTTTTATTTTACTCTAAATGGAGAACTATTAAGCTGTTTTCTAAAGGTGAATTCTCCTAAAGAAAAGGATCTTTTCATGTTCAAAAAATAGAATAACAATAAATGTCATCAAGTGTTCTAATCCCAGATGAGGACAACAGAAAACAATTTACACAGTGAAAGATTCTACACTGAATCAGAGTGTGATGATGTCACATGCGTCAGAAACCACTTTCCAATGACCACAAAGTCTATTTCTTAACTTCTCACATTTAGCTGTAGGCGCAACAAACAGTTTGTATAGAGTTAGAAACATATGCTTTTGCAAACCATTTTTAATAGGGTCTATTTTGTTTCAGTTGAATTTGATGAGGTTGTTTATTCATAATTAGAATTTAAGGGACACAATGACACCAACAGAAGGGATATTTGAGTATATTTCTTCCAGTTTCCAAAGGTCTAATACAAATAAAATCCCATTCCAACAGTCCCATAGTTTCAGGTATATCAATTACGAGCCTACATTTCCATCCCTCCATAGTTTCTATTACATTACACAACATCCCCTTTGCACAATACCTCCAAAGACTAGTTCTAACAAATATAATAGCGGTATCATACTCGTAAGATTTCAATAACTGGCACTCTGCACAGGACTGCTTCTGTATATATTAAGAATAAGCTACACTGTCTACTTTGACAGTGTTCATTTGCTAAGTATTCATGCAAGTAGAAGTATATACTTCAAGAAATTCTGGAAACCGTACATGTCAATGATATTGCAACGTTTACTAGAATACTCAAAATGTGTATGTCAATGATATTGCAATAGCTACTAGATTACTCACCAGCATGCACAAGATGTCAATTAAATTATTCAAACATATGGTGCAAATTTTAGAACGTGGAGATAGTCTTTTTTTGAGGAAAGACAGTGGAGATAGTCTTTGCAGTTTAATCTGGAAAAATCTACAGTATCATAGAAATTAACCCCATTCAGAAACACTGATTCAGCTGATACATTCGCTTACCTCCAGATACCATATCAGATTGTTTACGAGTTGATTTTCTGCACAAAGAAAAGAGGGATATTTAGCTGGGGATATTGATGCCATAATACACTTATGGTACACAAAAGGTAAGATGAATATGGCACCTTGGCAGTGAATCTTCTTTTGAAGTCTTTCCGCTGTTGGTCTGTCAATGAAGTGAAGATACACACATTGTCAAAAGTCCAATTTGTGTCAACTGACGCAATCAAGGATAAATCTTTCCATGTTAGTATCAAAATACAGAATTAATAGTGTTCATAGTTTCTTCTGTAAGCAGAGTATTGCCCCCTCCCCTCCCCCTCCTCCTCCTCCACTTTTCTCACTCAGACACTGTGTGCAACAAAGTGTCCAGTATGCAAGGAGAGAGCTGTTATCAGGTAAAATTGCTGCACTACTGAAAAACCAAGTGGACGTAAAAATTAAAGTAAAAACCAAAAGGCTGGTAGAATACGGACAATGAAGTTTATCTTCACAAACCAAGCCGCACTCTTTTCTTTTTTATAACCCTTGTAGGTTCATGGGAAAGAGCTAAAAAGGAAGAATAGCATACTGTATACAAAATTCAAACCAATTACCTTCTCTTTTCTTGACGGCGGCTTACCAAAGCCCCGACTCGCTTTCGATGCGGAACAAGAAATACTAATCAAGCAGCGAGCTTGGCTATAAGCGCAAGAGTAAACAGCACCATTTTCTGACAACTTGACTTTTCTGCCTATGTCCCATCTTTCAATAGAAACATTCGTCTGCAAACGACGGTTAGCAGTCACCGGAGAGTCGATATAAAGAAAAGAAACCATCAAGCCTACTACGAAGAAGAAAGGCATGCTGCAGTAAACACCGAGCGAGGCCTTTTTCCAACTCCGAAGATGAAATGATGCAAAATGAATAAAACTTGAATTCATCTTTGCCATAACTCGAGCTGGAATCAGCGAGAGATAACAAGAAAAACAGAGATCTCTAGCGCAATTTTGAACAGTCACCGAAGAAGCATCAACAATTTAACCACGCAGAAGTAAATGCAAGATGTTAAGCTCACAGTGGCCGGGAGACGAAATGCCATTCCTCGTCCTGAATGGATGACGCGATCACCTCAGCTGAACTCCAACGGTCGCCGGAAATAGAATTTGGTAGCGTCGGACGACGCGGGAATCTATCGTTAAATCCACACATTTATTCATAGGGGATGAGGAGTGGAAGCTTTCTTTATGATTTTAGATTTTTAATTACAATAGACAACAGAGTTTTAAAAACCGAACCGGACACCAAACCGGCAATATGTCCCGTTTTGGTCGAACTCCTTTAGACCGGGTTGGACCAATGGTTCAACCAAAGACAAAAATAGCACGGGTTATAGTGAACTAGGCCGAGTCAATAAGAACTGACCTCTGGTTCTGGTTCATCGGAGCTGCCGGTTCAATTTGGTTTTTAAAAAGCTGATAAATAAAAATTATTTAAAAATTATTTAGGACACTGTATACACCAAAATGTGACTAGCCCAAATGCGATGGGCCCAAACGCCCATCAACCCAATAGTCGATCGTCATGGGTAGGCTTCGTCAATTCTAGAAGTCATCTATCACAGCCCATCGCCAGACCCATTCGCGTTGTTGTGTCATTGGTATAGTCGTCGCCCCAGTCTGCAATAAACCGCCGCGTCGACACCAGTCAACAGCCAGCCACTTCAACGGTTGAACGACCGAGTCTGGTCGCCAACGGTAAAAGCCGAGAAAAGACATCCACGATCTTCATTCGAGGGACTCAACAAAAGGAGCTCCAGTCTTCCTCCCATCTCAACAACAAACAGCAGAAAGGGGATCGTGATCCCCATTCCAAGGAAAGACCTCCAACAACTAGACGGAACCGGCTACAAATAGCTAGAAACGTTATGTCGCAGAGGTTGGAAAATTCTTTATCGAGAAATAATCTCACGCACAGAGACCCTTTCGAGACAAAAAAGTTAAGCAACTCCCAGTTTGTCGAGATTCAACAGTTCAACCGGAGCAGCTCTACACGTTCGTCGACAACGTCAACAAGTCGATACACGCGGAACACAAATACTTCCGTCCGACCGACAAAACAGTCATCGTTTGTGCACACTCGTTCCAGAACTTGGATTTCGACGTCGACTCGCCAGAAGGCGAAACTTCAACAATTTACACGGAGATCGAATCAGAGGAAGACTAGGAGATTGCACTCGCATTCTTGATATTCAAATACAAAGTTGTAACACAAATTCTCTATTATAAATCGATTTACTCTCTCGATCGCCCCCCATCGCGGACCGGCGGATTTTTTGTGAAACAGATTTGGCACGCCCGGTGGGACTTTTCCTACCTCTCATCTCCTTCTCCGTTCAACAAAAAAAAAATCTCAGCCATGGCCAGCAACGCCAACAACAACAACTAAAAAGGCAAGAACATTGCAAGTTCAAGCTCTGCATATTCGCGCCCTGCCGCAAACGCAAGCTCGACCGCAGGAGCTGGCGGACCAGCGGCCATCTCTCCGGCCAACATCCGCGCTCCGACTTCTCCACCATCTGCCACTCGCCCAATGACCAGGGCCTTAGCCAGGAGCTTGTCCACCGGACATGCTCCCTTCATGCGCGACACGCGTTGCCCAAGCGTTGTCTTCTTACCGCAAGCTACCACGGCCTCCACCAAGCCAGCCGTGGCCTCAGCCAGGCCGATTCCAGCAAGGACCAAGCCGACATACTTGGCCGTCGCTGCCTCTTCTCCTCCTCGCAGCCCGGCTCAGTCGCCACCATCCCGAAGGAGCTCCATCGTCCCTACCATGGTGCAGAAATATGAGCAATGTGGGGGCATGACTTCCTCCGCCACGGCAAGAATGTATTCGTCGCCGGATTCCGCCGTACAGAGAGCGACGCCTGAAGATAAGTCGCCGATCGCGACTATCTCTCATGAGCTCTTAGCCGCGCTCACTGCAGCAGCCGGTTCACCACCCATCCGCTCGCCTCGCCGACCGACACCGGCAACCTCCCCTGATGCGCTATCACCCATTCCATCTTGCCGAATCTCACCGGTGGCTGCCACCGCAAGCCAGTCACTAGCCAAAACTATCTTCCGCGCTCAACCAGCGGCCGACTTTCCTGACCGGTCGCCCACCGCAACCTCTCTACACCCAAGAACACCGACGAATATCTCCCCAATTCGGTCACCAACAACAAACTCACCACCTCGATCTGCGTCGGGAACAACTCTATCGACGCCGACCGTCAGAATGGCCGCAATGACGACATCGGCCAAGACAATAGTATAACAGCTTGCCGAAATGCAAGCTGCACTTAAAGAACAGAGCGAATAGTTGCGCATAAAAGACACGCAACTCGCAGATCGTGAGCTCCAGATCGCGAGGATCTTGGAGCGGCTCGAAATGGGCGCAGCCACGAACAGCACTGGCGGCGTCTCTCAAGAGGTCGACCGAAATCAGGCGACTACCAGTGGTTCGGCTGAACCACCGCGAGAAGATCCTGTCTCTGACGATGAGTTGCCGTCCATCATACCGATAGCCATTCGCAGAGGTCGAGCCAAAGCAGAGCCGGCTGCCCTCACATTGGACGCGGTCACCGAACTCATCAACCGCGCTGTACAGAACAGCTCGGGTGAGAGCAAATCTATCGCTTACCGGAGGCCCTATACTTAGAGGATCCAAAATATCCCAATGACACAGTTACCATCCTCCAAAATTCCAGCAGTTCAACGGCGACGGGCACCCCAAACAGCACGTCGCCCATTTCATTGAAACATGCAACAACTCCAGCACAAACGACGACTTGCTGGTCAAGAAGTTGGCCGGTCGTTGAAGGGAAATGCCTTTGACTGGTACATCGAGCTGCCCCAGGAGTCAATTGACAGCTGGGAGCAACTGGAGCGAGAGTTCCTCAGTCGATTTTACAGCACTCGACGCACCGTCACTCTGGTCGAGATCGCCAATCTGAAGCAGAAGAAGGACGAGAAGGTTGTCGACTATATTAACCGGTGGAGGAACCTGAGCCTCAATTGCAAAGAGAGCTCTAATCTATCTCTCGAAGTAGAAATCGAAATGTGTGCTCGAGGGATGCAATGGGAGCTCCTACGCTACATTCAAAGTCGGAGGCCGACAGATTTTCAAGAGCTCGCGACCGAGGCCCACAACATGGAGAACCTCATGGAGGAGCGAGGGGAGGAAGTTTCGTCTTCGGCTGATCCTTGTAAGAAAGGAAAGACCGTCGTGATCGCGCCCAAAGACACGAATAAGAAAACAAAAGCATCCTTGGCGATGAATGCTCTCAGACCAATCAAGGTCGGGAGCAAGGCCAAGACAAGCTACACTCCACAGCATCCAGCCGGAGGTGTTTATCGGAGGCCTTCACTGGAGGAAAGGCAGGCCAAGACATATCCATTCGCCGACGCGGATGTTCCCATCATGCTTGAGCAGCTGCTCGACAACCATTTGCTCAAGTTGCCAAAAGTCAAAACACCCGGCGACTTGTCTAGAAGCAAGGAACAAAATTTCTGCAAATATCACCGCTTGGTCGGACATTCGACCGAGAATTGTTTCGTCCTGAAAGACAGGATTATGGAGCTCGTGGCTCAAGGCCGCATCGAAATCGAAGGAGCCGAAAACACGACGTCCTCACCTGTCATCTCCATTCAAGCCGAGCCAAACCGGCGAACTCGGCCAAACAAACATCAGGTCATAAGGAAGGAATACCGTCCAAAATCCGGTCCCTCCAACCGACCGCACAACTAACGACGACGACCGGCTAAGGTCGTACCAAAACCATCACCCCACGAAGCAGCTGCAGCTGATGCAGAGGGGTGGATTCTGGTAACCCGACGAAAGAAGCCTATTCGAGAGATCGATCCGCCGGCGAACACCAAAACAAAGGCGAAACGGCCGAACAAAAGAGTCGCAAAATGCCAAAAGAAAGCTCCCAAGACCCACGTTCAAGGAGCAGAAAAAAATAAAAGAAGACCCATCACACTGGCGGAGTTCTTCCGACAAGAGTTCTTGGCACCGCCAGCAATGGTGGCGACTTGCTCAATAGCCTCTCTCGAGCAGACTGCGCCAAAAGACAAAGGAAAACGGCCAGTCGTCGAATGCGACGACCTCGAGACGTCACTAAAACAGATCTCGCCTCTTAATGAGATTGACGACGACCTTGACTTGGCCATCCGGTCAAGACAGGCCCTTATTCGAGTCCTCGACAAACCAGAGGAGCTCCAGGCCGAAGTCAAGATGCTGCTCATGAGGAAGCACGACTTGCCGAAAGTTCGGCTAACGCCACCCTACCGAAAGGAGGAAGAAGATGCGCCCTCCTCTCAGCAGTCGCCGAAGTCGGAGGAAGTGCTTGTCGTCTCATGTCCACCGTGCATCACCTTTCGGGAAGAGGACGCGCAGCTGGGGACAAAGAACCATAACCGGCCGCTGTTCGTCTCTGGTTACATCAGAGACCACAGAGTCGCATTCTAATTGATTGTGGATCCGCAGTTAACATTCTGCCGATTTGCACGATGAAGAATGTCGGCCTCTCCGCCGGTGACCTCTCTCCGAGCTCTCTCCTCATCCAAGGCTTCAATCAGGAAGGCCAGAGAAAACTTGGTATGATCTGCCTCAAATTGCACATCGGCGACATGGTGGCCAAAACTCCATTCCAAGTCATTGACTTAAGAACATCTTACAATCTGCTGTTGGGTCGACCGTGGCTTCACGCGAATGGGGTTGTGTCATCGACACTTCACCAGTGCTTCTAGTACTGGAAGGATGGCGAGCAAAAGACGGTGTACGCCGACGAAAGTCCGTTCACCGAGGCTGAAGCATCATTTGCAGTTGTCAAATTCTATCTGACGACCAGACCGACAGTCAAATTGTCTGCCTGGCCGAACCAGGCGTCAAATGCCAAGAATGCTCTGCCTCGAAAACAGATTTCGACGCAAGACCTAGCGCTAGAAGTCACGCCTCCAGACAGCTGGTGCACAACAAACAGCCGGCACACAACCATAAACCAGCCACAACGATGCTGGTGCCGACGCAAGTTGTCTCCCAAACAGCTGGCGCATAACAACCAGCCAGCACACAGCCACAAACCGGTCATAGCAACGCCAGCGCCGACGCAGCGTAATGTACCTATCTTACGGTACATCCCGCAATCGCAAAGAAAGAAGGGAGAAGCTCCCTTGGTCGCCTGCCATAAAGTCCAATCGACCCCCTTTACAGAGAGAGTCACTCTCCCACTGCCGAAACTCGAAGTTGCCGTCTACACGCTCGGACGAAGGCTTCGATCCGAATGCATACCGACTGATGGCCAGAGTCGGTGGCAATTTTACAAAAGACTAGCTCACGAGAAGCCACCCGTCGCCCTGCCGGTCTTCACTCCATAACAAGAAAAACTGAGAAAGGAGGGCCGTCGAATTACTCAAGGTCGTCTAGGCCTCGGCTACCAGAAGGATAAGCCAATTCGCATCTATGGAGCTCAGGAGCCGATCAAAATCACCAAAAAAACATCGGCCGACACCCACCAAGTTTCAGTTAGCCAAATTTCGGTGAAGAAGAAAGTTGTTCCGAATCCGATGGTCATCTACACTCTGAAAGCAGCCATTGCACGAGCTTGCGCATACGACTCGGTCATGGTAAACCACATCTTCGTCTCCGACGACAACCAAGAAGATGACGAGTTCGTCTTGAAAGAAGCCCGGCTAGGTTCGAAGAAGGCGGCCAGTCGACAGTCGACGAATTGAAGAAAGTCAACCTGGGCACAAAAGAGGATCCAAGGCCAACATTCCTTAGCGCTTCACCATCGGCCGAAGAAGAGGTCGAATATATGTCGTTACTTCGCAAAGACCACGACATATTCGCCTGGAATTACATGGAAATGCCCAGCCTCGACCCACAAGTCGCAGTGCACAAGCTGGCAGTTCATCCCTCTGTCCGGCCAGTTAAGCAATCACAGCGACGATTTCGGCCAGAACTTGTTCCAGAAATTGAAAAAGAAGTCGACAAACTGATCGCTGCCAATTTTGTAAGAGAAGTGAAGTATCCTTCTTGGATCGCAAATATTGTACCGGTCAAGAAGAAGAATGGCCAAATCCGGGTTTATGTTGACTTTCGGGACCTAAATAAAGCTTGCCCGAAGGACGACTTCCCTCTCCCGATAACAGAACTCATGGTGGATGCCACAACGGGTCATGAAGCTCTCTCTTTCATGGACGGTTCGTCCGGCTACAACCAAATTCGTATGGACCCAAAGGATGAAGAGCTCACTGCTTTTCGAACTCCCAAAGGCATTTTCTGCTACAAGGTGATGCCATTCGGACTTAAGAATGCCGACGCGACGTACCAGAGGGCAATGCAGAATATTTTCAATGACTTTCTGCATAAACGCGTTGAGTGCTACATCGATGACCTAGTGGAAAAGACGAAGGACCGGTCAGATCACCTTGTCGACCTTAGAGCAGTGTTCGATGGACTTCGACGATTTCAGCTCAAAATGAACCCGCTGAAATGTGCATTCGGGGTCACTTCGGGCAAATTTCTGGGATTCATTGTGCATCACCGAGGAATTGAGATCGCCCAATAAAAAATTGATGCAATTCAAAAGATGCCGAGGCCGAGAAATATATTCGAACTTAAGAGTTTTCAAGGCCACTTAGCTTACATTCGGCACTTTATCTCAAATTTAGCCGGAAGGTGTCAGCCGTTCAGTCGCCTCATGAAGAAAGACACGCCGTTCGAATGGGACGAGTCTTGCTGGAATGCCTTTAACAACATAAAGGCATATCTCACCAAGCCTCCAGTGCTCATCACTCCAACTGTCGACCAACCGCTGGTGCTCTACATCACAGTGCAAGAAAAAATCCATAGGAGCTCTGTTGGCTCAATGCGACAAGGACAACCAAGAACGTTCTCTCTAGTATCTGAGCCGAGCACTAGTGGGTGCCGAAATCAACTACTCGCCCATCGAGAAAACTTGTCTGGCACTCGTCTTTGTGGTTAAAAAACGTCGGCATTATCTGTTGGCGCACTCGACGAACCTGATCTCGCGCGCCGACCCGCTCAAATACATTATGTCGCGACCGATACTCTCTGGTCGACTGGCTAAATGGGCGTTGCTTCTCTCCGAATTCGAGATCAACTTCGTGCCACAGCGTGCGATCAAAGGACTAGCCTTGGCGAACTTCTTGGCCGACCATCCAGTGTCGGCCGAATGGGAATTGACAGAAGAATTCCCAGATGAAGAAATTTTCTTGGTCGAGGTGCTTCCCCCTTGGGAGATGTACTTCGACGGCGTTGCGGGAAGAAATGGAGCCGGCATGGGAGTTCTATTCGTGTCCCCACGAAAGGACCAACTCCAGTATTCGTTCGTTCTCACCCAAAACTGCATGAACAACGAGGCAGAGTACCAAGCCATCCTGCTCGGCCTCGGTATGGCGGTCGAGATGAAGCTGCTGCAGTTAAATATCTACGGCGACTCGGCATTGGTTATCAAACAACTTATAGGGGAGTTTGAAGTAAAGAAACTCGAGCTCGTACCATTCTGGAGATATGCCTGTGACCTTCTGGCCCAAATTCCGGAAGCGTCGCTCCACTATGTCCCTCGATCCGAAAATGGGCCAGCTGACACATTGGCTGGAATTGCGGCCAGTCTAGCGCAATTCGACGAACGGCCGAACCAAGTTCCAATTTGCGAAAGGTGGGTAGTCCCTCCACCAACCGAAGAAGAAGGAGAAGAAGAACAGACGAACGAGACGGAGGAATCATTCCCCATCTCGACCAGCGAAAACGAAGTTGGTGATTGGTGAGAGCCTATCTCGAACTTTCTTCGATATGGTACACTCCCGGCCGACCTGCAAGAGTGAGTCCATATTCGCCAAACTGCGCCAAGGTATGTTTTCGTCAATGATGTACTTTACTGGAGGTCGTACGAAGGTCTGCTTCTCTGATGTCTATCTAAAGAAGAGGGACTACAAGTCCTAAAGGAAACCAACAGTGGAATTTGCGGCGCACACCAGGTCGGCCCAAAGCTCCACCTACAAGTCAAACGGTTGGGCTACTACTGGCCATCGATGCTCAGAGACACCACCGAAATAGCTCGAACTTGTAGACCATGCCGACTACATACACCAGCCGTCGGAGCCGCTTCAACCAACGATCGATTCCTGGCCGTTTGAAGCTTGGGGGATGGACATCATTGTTCCAATTACTCCTAAATCTAACTCCGACCGGCAATAAATTCTGGCTGCCACCGACTACTTCTCTAAATGGGTTGAAGCTGCTGCCTACTGAGAGGTCAAGGCTACCACTGTCGCTGACTTCATTCAAACCTAGATTATCTATCGATATGGGGTCCCTCGATACATAGTGATGGACAATGGTACACCATTCAGAAATAAAGTCATGGATCGCTTCCGTGAAAAAATTTCGCATACAACAACGGACATTGTCAGCCTACAACCCGGCAGCCAATGGACTCGCAGAAGCATTCAACAAATGCTCTGTAAGATCCTGAAGAAAACAATCGGTAGTCACAAAAGGAGCTGGGACGAAAAGCTCGGCGAAGCCTTATGGGCGTACAGAAAGTCGTTTTGAACGCCGACCCAGTCGACTCCATATTCGTTGGTCTATGGCACAGAAGCGGTGCTTCCGCTCGAGGTACAACTCCCACTCTGCGCATTGCCATAAGAGAAGGACTCACGACGGAGGAGTGCGCTCAGTTGCAACTCGCAGAGCTAGAGTCACTCGACGAGCATCGACTCGAAGTGCAACATCGACTCGAATGGTACCAATCTCGAATGACCCGGGCCTTCAACAAGAAAGTGTGGCTCAGATCATTCTAGAAAGGCAATTTGGTGCTAACAGTTAGACGGCCAATGCTCTTTACGAGCAAAACCGGGGGCAAATTCGCGCCAAAATGGGAAGGACCATATGTAGTGCAGGAAGCCTACACCAATGGTGCATACAAGCTCGTAACATCAAACGGCTCGGAGCTGCCGATAATGAATGGTAAATTCCTCAAAAGCTTTTATGCATGAGGGGACAGCCAAAAAAAAAAAATAGAAAGAGAAGAAGAGTCAAATAAAGGAGCTAGTATTTCTCATTGCAACAAAATGGGAATAATGCAAGCCTCGCAAACAAAAAAGAGAGGGTACAAGTAAAAAAAAAAAAAGATACAAAGAAAGCTACATCTAAGTTGTGGGAGTTCAAAGTCAGCCACCCGTCGCTGCAGCCGAACTACTTCGGCACGAACCTCTGACAGTTCCCGCGTCTCAACCTCGCTAAGAATGGGGCGCGAGCGAACTAAAACCAACCGATCCTGAAGGGTCGCAACTTCCTCCTCACTGGCGTCAATGCCCTTATAAACTGTCACAAGCTCGACATCTATGGAATCGAGCTTAGCCGATACAAGCGCCAGGCATGCATAAAGGGCCTTCTGTTCGGCATTGGCAGCTAATGCGATCCCAGCTAATCACTATCAAGAGGAGTAATCAATGTAATATAGACTTAGGTTAAGTCCGAATATCGTCCCACAAGAACCAAGCTAATAGATAATTGCTTTTCTAGTTTAAAAACCAAAGTTTGAGAAATCAATTGGAAAGGAGCTATAAAAATAGAAAATAAACTAATCTACCTAATCCAATAGAGATCAAGAGAGGGCTTTTGATAAAATCAGTATGGAAAAAGGCATTGGGAATCCAATTCCCTCACTAGGCAATTCTGAGATTGAATAGAAGTTGAGTTTTGGAAATCAATTTTTTACGAGCTTATAAAACCATGGCTACAATCCGCATCGGCATCACCTGTTTCTATCTCCTAGAGTAAACCTAGCTAGAATGATCGACTCTACTTGATAGCATAAACATGAAGCTCATTGTGTCATTGAAAAATCAATCTAATCCAACAGGGTATTACTTTAAGGTCGATGATTAACCCAAGGATTAGTTGATCTCCCTAGTGTATGAACTCAGAAAGACTTGTAAAACCCTATCAACATATCTTACCTTAAGTCTAGAGTCACCTTATAACCAGTACATACCAAGACAACAAGTATGAATCTAGAATTATACAACTTTGGAATACTCATTCATGCACCAAATTGAAACCAAATAGAATATAATGTATCAATCCATTACATGCCTAGGGAGTCATGGACTCCCAACTACAGACAACTACTCCATACTGGAAATATAAACACAAATCAAGGTTTTGATAACAGCCATGAAAGAAGAAAAATAACTAAGTACAGAAACTCCCTTTGGAAGGCTGCTCTTGGTCACCCTTGCTCCTTGGCTGAAATCTCCACCTTTCTTCCTCAAAGCACCCGGAGGTCGTGTAAGACTCCCTCTAGACCTTCTGCTCTCTCTAAACTAAACTACAAAGCAGGAAATTGAACTGAAAACTGAATGCTAAACTCAAAACTGAATGCCCTACACACTTCCTCGGACCCCTATTTATAGTTGAAGTTCTGTCCAGGCCCAGTAATTTGGTCTCTATCCAGGGGTGTAAAAGATGACTTCCTTCCATGGTCCTTGCCTTGTGTACGAAATTTGAGTTCAATATGAGTTAGACAACTTGAGATATGATGCTCAAAAGTTGGGTTTATTCTGCTGCCAATTTCAGCACCGGGTCCACCACTTTGAAAATATAAAACTCTAAAAACCCGACTTGGATTGGCCTGATTTTTCGTGAAATGATTCTCAATCCTCTCAGGAATCTGTGGTCTAAATTAGGATTCAATTGGAAGTCGGAATCACCAGATATGGCCTCTTCAATCTCGAACTGTAATTTCCTTTTATAGCAGTCTCCTTATCAGGAATAGAATTTCATCTCTTTGAGGATTCAAACCTCTTAGGATTTCCAT
This sequence comes from Aristolochia fimbriata, assembly GCA_019845555.1. NCBI lineage: Eukaryota > Viridiplantae > Streptophyta > Magnoliopsida > Piperales > Aristolochiaceae > Aristolochia > Aristolochia fimbriata. The sequence continues at coordinate 10,071,988 of CM034081.1, forward strand.
CAATTTCCTCTAGAGACTTCGTGGACACCTTCCTTATACACTTATAACTCTTCCTCCCATGTTTCATCTTGATTACTTGTCAGAATCCCGAGATTTTAGCGATTTTGCATTGCTGAGTCATTGGCGCGGTCGCGCCGTTACTGTGTCTTATATTGGTGCGATCACGCCACTCGGGCTGAACTTCTTCTAAGAACTCGAATGGAAAGAGTCCTGGTCATGTTTGGAAACAACATAGGCCGTGTGGAGCCATCTTGGCACGGTCGTGCCATTATTGTGGCGCGGTAGTGCCAGATTTTGTCCTCCAACTGGTGTGGTCGCGCCGGTCCCTGCAACCTTGTACCTTTATGAACTAAAATCCTCACATTTTCCTCATTTTAGCTCTGATTTCAATGATTCTTGTTGCGTTGGACTCCTGAGAGAGAAAACATGAATCTGAGACATATTTCATGATACTACGATGATTATTGACTCCTAAATATAATTTCTAATTCCAATTAAGGCCTAAAAATAGTGTCATTTAGACACTTATCAGCAGCCTAACGCTCGGCTCGATGCTTCTCCAAGTCTGCCTTCAAGTCATCACGTCGACGGCTCACACACTGAACAGAGCGGTTGAGTTCGGCTTCGACAGTAAACCGTTCAGCCAGACTGAGGTTCCCTGCCAAGGAGTTGCGCAATTGATGGAAGCGATCCACCTCCGAGGCAAAATCCTCAACCCGCTGCTCCAGAACCGAGGTGTCAACTCCAACTCCTCTCAGGTGGTCGAGAATGACGTGAGTGTCTGCCACAAGCTCCGGCGAACATGGGTCGTCGGCCGGTAGTAAATTCGACTCGACGAATTTCGCCCACAACCCCAAAGCAGCTTGCTGCAGAAGTAGCCTCGATCTCGCCGAGGGTCGAAAGGCCGACGCCTAGAAAGAAAAGGGGATAAGAAAAAAAAAAGAGAAAGAAGAAAAAAATGAGAGGTGTTGGGTGCCTAGCAAGTGCACTAGGTCAGTAAGTAATATAGACTTTAAGAGTCCAGATATCGATCCCACAGGGACCTTGATGAGAGCCTAATATAAGCAAAAACTTTCCTATTGATTGAGGTGAAGAAAATTTGGATTTTTGTTTGAAAACTGAAAAAGAAAACAAAATTTAAACTTCTGGAAAAACTTATGAAGATGAGATGTTGGGGAAGACTGTGAATCCCTCCTAGTTGTTGACATGCAAAGTTCTAATTTTATAGCTCAAGTACCCTCACCTTGACTTAGCTTTTGAAAACCCAATTACCCATATACAGGAAATAACTTTCACTTAGTCTTTGAACTCCTTCTCAACCGGAACATTCAAATTCTAAGTGCATAAATATAAAAGATTAAAGATTAACTCTTTCTTATTCAGAATAAGAGTTTAATAAGTCACATCACCTCCCACTAGTCTCCTTCGAAACCGAAACAATCTAGTTTAAAAGCGAGTTATTTTAGAAAACAAGGAATTATATAACTAACCCAAATATTTACTGAAATTTAACTTCTCAATCCGTACCTCATTAAACTTCAGGTATCAATCTAAATTAGCAATAAGCAATGAATACAGATTCTAAAACAAAAGCAGAGTACTTTATTGCTATAGAATTCAGAACTTAAACATAAACAATTAGGAGTTCATGACTTCCCCAACAAAGAGAGACTACTCCATGCTAATAAAATAAACACAGAAAGATGATTCAATTACAACCATGAAAACAAGAAGAAAATAAGTACAGAAAACCCCCTTGAGGACTGCCCTTAGCTTCAACTCCTCCCTTAGCTGAAATCTCTTCCTTCTCTCTCTAAAGTACCAAGAGGTCGTTCAAGACTTCCTCTGAACTTTCTCTCAACTTCAAACTAACTAAAAGAACAAGAATTTAAAATAAAAACAGGAATTGGAACTCAAAAACTGGATGCTTGATCTTTGCCTTGGACCTCCTTTTTATAGCGAAGTTTCTGCCCGAGAACTTGTAATTTTAGCCTCTGTCCAGGGGTATGAATTGTAACTTCCCGACCTCAGAATTGGATGAAATTACATCAAAACCTTCCTTCTATAGTCCTTTCCTTGCTCACGAAATTTGAATCCATTCTGAGTTGGGAAACTCGAGATATGAAGAGAAGAAGTTGCATGGTTTATGCTGCCAATTTCTGCACTGGGTCCACCACTTTGGAGATGTGAAACTTGAGAAGCCCGGCTTGGATTGGCCTGAATTTTTGTGATATGATCCTCAGTAGTACCAGGAATCTTCTTTCCAAGTTTGTCTTCAATTGGGATTAGGGAACTCTAGTTATACTCCTCTTAAAACTCGGATTTTTCCTCCTTTTCTGGCAGCAGTTTCCTTCTCTGCCTTGAACTTCTCTTTCTGCTCATTCAATGCACCTGGACTCGAGCAAACTTCCTTAAGATCATCGTGGATAACTTCCTTAGGCATTTAGGACTCCTTCTCCCAAGTTTGGGCTTGATTGGTTGTCAGGATCCTGAGAATTCTGATGTTTTCGTATGCTGAGTCATCGGCGCGGTCGCGCAGAATTGTTCTTTATTTTGGCGCGGTCGCGCCACTGGAAAAAATTTTTTGTCTAAGTCTGGGAACGGCCTTCGGGTTCCATATGAGGAAGGACTCTTCATGGCGCGGTTGCGCCATTTTATGCTATTGAACTGGCCCGATCGCACCACTCCTTAGACTCTTTGCCGATTTCTCGAAATTGCACTTTGAACTCTATATGGAAACAGGGCGGCGCGACGGCGCGGCAGCGCGGCAGCGCCAGTGGTAACGCCATCTTCATGGCGCGATAGCGCCATCGAGGGGCGCGGTCGCGCCCTTTCACTTTCTGGAGTTGTCTTCTATATGGCTTTGCTAGCCGTTGGGAATTTTCAGGATGTATTTGAATTTTTGCACATTTTACCGGCGCGGTCGCGCCGTTCCATTTTTTGGCTCTTTTTGCCCCTTTCTGCTTCAATTTTGCTCAGAATTCAGATTTTCTTCTTCCTTCAGGTACTTGAGACACAAAACGTAGAATTGAGTTATATAAGTCATTTTCATGCTAATAATTAACTCAAAATGGGAGTTTATCCTCATCAAATCATGCATAAATAAGTGTCTTTTGGACACTTATCACAACCCCAAACTTAAAAATTTGCTCGTCCTCGAGAAAACTCTGAAATAAACACCAGATAGATATGTAAAGACTAAGAAAAATCCAGTGACCATCCCTTTTTAAAGTTTTTAAAATAGATGCTTTACTCCTTTCCTAATGATGGTTCTTCTTGCTTAGCCAAAACAGATTTTGAATTTTCTTCAAATTTTTCAAAGATGCTTATTCCTATACAAGTGAGAAGTCTCAGTTCAATTTCATAAGCCAACCCTCAGCCCACTCTTCACTAACCTGAAGGATTTCTCAATTATGATCAGTAGGTCTTTATAGGTTGCAATGAGGCAGGGGTAATGGGTATGATGAAGATTTTTGGGTATTTCTTTTGGGTTTATTTTCCTCCTCATATCCATATCCCATTTTTTCTGAGCATGAATCGGATTTGTGACTTTTCCTCCAAGCTCTTCTACCCCAAACTTATTCTTTTGCATTGATCCCTTATTTTTTCTTTTCTCCCTTTATTTTCTTTCCCATGTACACTATTCTTCGGGTTTTGTCTAGAGTCTACCTTACCCGTCGGTTGACTCAGAGTCCCTAAGCTTGCTGAGGCCCGAGACCCGGTGCACACACGAGGTGGCCTTCCTCTTGACTAACCCACAACCTTTTCTCTCTTTTTCTTTAGCTTTGTTGGGAGTCCAGCTTACCTTGCCGGTTGACTCAGAGACTCTAAGCTTGCTGAGGCCCGAGTCCTGGTGCACACACAAGGTGGCCTTCCTCCTACTCAGCCCAGAATTTTCTTTCTCTTGCTCCTTCTTCCCTTTTACCAAGAAATATTTCTATACCCTTCATCCATCCCTCCTTATAACTTCAAAATCTTGATCCATGCTCATTCGAACAGGACACTTCATTGATTTGGAGAATCATGGGTAAGTAAGAAACAAGTTTATTGATAACTAAGGCTGGCTCATGTAGCATGGGACATCAAAACAGAAAAGGGATCTTTTTGGCTCAACAAGTTTGACAAAAGGTGATGCAACTTGTGCATTGAAAATGGGTGGCTTTGAAAAAGGGTCAAACGATTTTTAAACAGGTGCCTAAATTACCTCAGAATTTTGAAAACCTTTCTCTGTTTCGCCTCAAGTTTTCCTCAGGTTGGTTCTAGTGATTGAAATCAACTTGATCATTTGTACTTTGTTTTCGAAAATTGTTTTTAAAGAAAAATTCTCATCAATTCAAGACAAATATCTGAACTAATATATTTTTCCAGAAAGTGAATCATGCTATTCATATGATCAGGGGTTTTCACTGGTATTTTTCAAAGTCTCTATTGGATTTTCTGGTGACGTTTTGAAAAAAACAGTGCTTTCAGATCCATGCATGAAAAGTATCCCACCCCAAACTTAAAATTTTTCAAATCCCCTTAAAATTGCATGAAGAGTATCCCACCCCAAACTTAAAAACATGCTTTGTCCTCAAAGCAGCAGTAAACATAGGGGTGATAGAGATACTTCCCTGACTTTCCGGGTGGATGGAGGTTGGATGGATCTCCCTTGGTGGCTCTTGCATTCTGCTCTCATGGGTTAGTGATAAAAATTTGTATGATTTTCAGCAATTGAAAATAAAAATTGACTAGAAGTGTCTCTCAGGCATAAAATGTATGTTAAGAAGAATACCTGTAGTGGAGGTTGTGTTGCCTCACCTCTGTAGTGGCTGTTTTCTCTCAAGGCAGTGGCGCGAGCGCGCCAGAATTTGGCGCGGGCGCGCCGAGTAATTACAACAATTCTGCAGATCTTGAATGATTTTTTTCAATTTTTCAACTTTGAATAGGTTAGTATCAGTGACAGACAGGTTCAGAGTCATTTTTCATATATTTTCATTGGAAGAATTATTAAAAGCACAACCTAAAAATTAAAAACAGTATTCAAATTACTCACACACAAAAATCCTACTCCTATTCCTATCTAACAGATCTCTTATGGGATCAATTTATCAGATGTACAATAGAGGTTTCAGATAGAAACCTCTCTTGATAGAGTTTCAGCCTATTCCCATTCACCTTTAATTTTTCTCCATTCTTTAGGTGTTTAATCTCAAATGCTCCAAAGTTTGATACCCCAACAACTTCATAGGGTCCTTGCCATCTAGATTTCAATTTCCCAGGAAAGAGTTTTAATCTTGAATTGTACAAGTGTACTTTCTGGCCTACCTCAAAGTTTTTCATCCTAATGTTGTTGTCATGCCACTTCTTTGTTTTCAGCTTGTAGAGCCTAGCATTTTCATAAGCCCAATACCTCAGTTCTTCTAGCTCATTCAAATCCAGCAATCTCTTCTCTCCTGCCTTTTGCTCATCAAAATTTTAAAATTTAGTAGCCCAATATGCTCTATGTTCCAATTCCACAGGTAGGTGACATGCTTTCCCATATACCAATCTAAATGGTGTGGTGCCAATGGGGGTTTTATAGGCTGTCCTATATGCCCAAAGAGCATCATCTAATTTGATAGCCCAATCCTTTCTTGACATACTAACAGTTTTCTCAAGGATTCTTTTTATCTCTCGGTTTAACACTTCAACCTGCCCACTTGTTTGAGCATGGTATGGTGTAGCCACCTTATGCCTCACCCCAAACTTTTTAAGTAAAGCAGCAAATTGGGTGTTGCAAAAATGTTTCCCCCCATCACTGATTATGGCTCTAGGTACTCCAAATCTGGTGAAAATATTTTTCCTTAAGAACTCTAATACCACCCTTGCATCATTGGTCCTAGTAGCTATGGCTTCGACCTATTTAGAAACATATTCAACAGCCACCAGGATATATTCAAACAATTCACATACCAATATGTTAGTGAGAGGCATTTCATCTTTTTGAGATACATTACCTGTCCTTTGACATCTGCCACATGTAGATACATACCTCTTCGAATCTTGATAGAGTGTGGGCCAATAGAAACCTGATTGCATCACCTTTGTTGCTGTTCGGTTGGAGCTGAAGTGTCCTCCTGCTTCTCCATCATGGCAGTGCTTCAGAATTGATTCAAACTCTGTTTCTGGGACACACCTTCTTATCACTTGATCAGGACATATTTTGTAGAGGTAAGGATCTTCCCAAAAATAGTGTTTCACATCAGAAAAGAACTTCTTCCTTTGCTGCCAGCTTAGCTCCTTTGGAATCCACCCACCTGCAAGAAAATTTGCAAAATCAGCAAACCAAGGTGGTTGGAAAGATAATTTATTTATCTGACAGATAATTTCATCAGGAAAGAGTTAAAAAATCCCCCTTTTCAGCCACCACATTCTCAGCTCCCTTCTTATCCTTGATCTCGATGTCAAATTCTTGGAGGAGAAGGATCCACCTGATCAGTCTAGGCTTGGAGTCCTTTGCAAAGAGATGTCTAAGAGTTGCATGGTCAGTATACAGAACAACTTTCGATCCAATTAAATATGATCTAAATTTTTTGAAAGCATACACTATAGCCAATAGCTCTTTCTCTGTGGTAGTGTAATTTAATTGTGGCCCGGTGAGTGTGTGGCTAGCATAATAGATGGTGTGAAAAATTCTTTCTTTTCATTGCCCAAGCACAACCCCTACAACATAATCACTAGCATCACACATTAATTCAAAAGGTGTGGTCCAATCAGGAGCAACAATGATATCAGTTTTTCTTTTAGGAGTTTAAAGGCATGCACACAATCATCATCAAAATTGAATTTCACATCTTTCATGAGCAGATTCGATAATGGTTTTGCAATTTTAGAAAAATCCTTGATAAACCTCCTATAAAAACCTGCATGTCCTAGGAAACTCCTTATGCCCTTTATGTTTGTAGGTGGAGGTAATTTTTCAATCACCTCTACCTTTGCCCTATCAACCTCAATACCTTTTTCTGAAATTTTGTGGCCCAACACAATGCCTTCCTTTACCATTAAATGACACTTCTCCCAATTCAGAACCAGATTGCTCTCTTCACATCTTGCTAGGACCAAATCTAAATTTTTGCAAACATGTTTCAAATGTCAGTCCATAAAAAGTAAAGTCATCCATGAAGATTTTCATAAATTTTTCAATAAAATTATGAAAGATAGCAATCATGCAACGTTGAAAAGTAGCTGGTGCATTACATAATCCAAAAGGCACTCTCCTATATGCAAAAGTTCCATAAGGGCAGGTAAAAGTGGTTTTCTCTTGGTCCTCCGGGGCAATGGGGATTTGAAAATACTCGGAATAGCCATCAAGAAAGCAATAGAATTTGTTACCTGCAAGTCTCTCCAGCATCTGGTCAATGAAAGGTAAAGGAAAATGGTCTTTCCTAGTTGCTGAATTTAATTTTCTGTAATCAATGCAGACTCTCCATCCAATCACAGTCCTAGTGGGTATTAATTCGTTATCAACATTTTTTATCACTGTTATTCCACCCTTTTTCGGCACTACTTGGACTGGACTAACCCATTTGCTATCTGAAATTGGATAGATAATACCTGCATCTAGCAACTTTACCACTTCCTTTTTTGCCACTTCTTGCAAGGTTGGTGATGCGATCCTAGCTAATCACTAGCAAGAGGACTAATCAATGTAATATAGACTTTCTGCAAGTCCGAATATCGTCCCACAAGGACCAAGCCAACAGTTAATTGCTTCGTGAATAAAAATCTAAAGTTTGAGAAATCTGATTTTGAAACAAAGTTCTAAACTAAACCAGCACTTGAAACAGTTAGGAAAAGCTTTTGAGGGGATTAAATGATGAGAGAAGACGTTGGGAATCCAATTCCCTCCCTAGACACTTTCTGAGATTGAATATGAAAAGAGTTTTGGAAATCAGTTTTTGACAAGCTTATAAAACTATGGCTACAATTCGCATCAGCATCACCCTTTTCCATCTCCTAGAGCAAACTACCCGGCATAATCTACTCTAATTGACAGCATAAACATGAAGCTCACAAGTCATAGGCAGATCAACTAATCCAACAGGGTATTACTTTAAGGTCGAGGATTAACCCAAGGATTAGTGATCTACCTAGTGCATAAACTCAAAAAGACTGTAATTCCTATCAGCACGTCTTACCTTAAGCCCAGCGTCACCTTATAACCAGTACATAGCCAGAAAGCAAGAATGAATCAAAAAATTACAACAATGAAAACTCATTCATACACCAAAACTGAAAACCAATTGAATTATAAATCTCAATCTCATTACATGCCTAGGGAGTCATGGACCCCCAACTAAAAATGACTACTCCATGCTAGAATTGAAAGCACACAAAGAGGGTTGTACAATAGCCATGAATTAAGAAAGAATAAGTAAATAAAACCCCCTTGGGAAGAATTCCCTTAACCCTTCTTGCTCCTTGGCTAGAAGCTCTGCCTCTCTTCCTCAAAGTGACCAGAGTTCGTGTGAACTCCCTCTGGACCTTCTCCTCTCTCTCTCAACTAAACTAAACTAAAAAGAAGAACTGAATACAAAATTGAAAGTAAAATACAAGAACTCGAACTGAAAACTGGATGGAGAACTGAATGATTTGCTCTTTGCCTCGGACCTCTTTATATACTTGTTCTGCTGCCCATGTCATGTAAATTGCTCTCTGTCCAGGGGTATGAAGTACCCTTTCCCGAACTCAGAATTGTCTCAAATTACATCAGGACTTTCCTTTTGAAGTCCTTTCCATGCTCACGAAGTTTGAATCCATTCTGAGTTGGGAAACTCCAGATATGAGGGAAGGAAGTTGCCTTGATTTCTGCTGCCAACTTCTACACGGGTCCACCACTTTGAAGATGTGTAACTCGAGAATCCTGGCTTGGATTGACCTGAAATTTCGTGGGAAGATTCTCTGTAGTACCAGGAAGCTTCGTTCCAAGTTTTGCTTCAATTGGAATAGAGAAACTTCTTCTCTGATCTCCACAAAATTCGGATTTTTCTCCTTCCATATGCAGCAGATTCCTGTTTTGAAACAACTCCTTCTTTGAACCATTCAATGCATCTAGACATAAGAATTTTACCTTAAACTCTTCGTGGGCACCTTCCTTAGACATCTGGGACTCCTCCTCCCAAGTTTGGATTGGATTTGATTGCAGGTTCCCGAGATTTTCAAATTCTGAGCAGCAAAGTCACTGGCACAGTCGCGCCAAATTGTGGCGCGGTCGCGCCATTAAAACCGATATCCGTTTAAGTCGCTTCTCCACTTGGCGCGGTCGCGCCGATCTGTGCTGAGATTTGGCGCAGTCGCGCCGGTCCTTAGACAATTTCTTGGTCCCCGAATGGCAACTTTACTTTCTGCTTTTAGCTCCCTTTTGGCGCGGCAGCATCCTCCAGTAGCGCGTGGTGCTTCCACTGGCGCGGTCGCGCCACTTTACTTTCCCCTACTGTTGTCTTTCATGACCGTTAGGTCGTTGGACATTTTGCACATTAATTTGAATTTCTGAGGATTTGTTTGCTGGTCGGCGCTATAGTCGGCGCTGTCGCGCCCGTCTTGTGTATCTCTCGGAAACGGAATTGAAGCTTTTTCTTCATGGCGGCGGTCGGCGCCATGTTAAACCGTCGTTCTGGCGCGGTCGGCGCCACTCCTTGGTCTTTTGCCGACTTCGTTTTAGCACCTAGAACTCCATGTATGGAAACAGAGTGGTGGCTGCTGCTGCTTAACCGAGAGCGCCATCTCGCATTCCGGGGTTGTCTCCTATCAGGTTCTGGTAGCCGTTGGGAATTTCCAGGAATTGTTTGAATTTTTGTCCATATAATCGGCGCGGTTGCGCCAGAAACGGCGCGGTCGCGCCATTCTCTTTTTGGCTTGTTTTTGCTCCTTTTTCCTTCATTTTCCCTCGGAATCCAGATTTTCTTCTTTTGCCTGGTACCTGAGACATAAAACATGTATTTGAGTTATATTTGTCACTTTCAAGCTCATAGTCAACTCAAATTAGGAATTTATGATTAATAATTCATGCCTAAATAAGTGTCTTTTGGACACTTATCACAACCCCAAACTTAAATCTTTGCTCGTCCTCGAGCAAATTCTGAAAGGAACAACCAGCTAAGTATGCAGAGATTTAGAAAATATCAGTGGCATTCCCTTTTATAGATTTCAGCATGGATGATTCACTTTCCTTCCTAGTGATGATTCTCCTTGCTTAAGTCAAAAACAACATTCAAATTTTTCTTTATTTTTTTTGCAAAAATCCTTACCATCATACAAGTGAGAAGTCTCAGTAAATACCATATGCCAACCCTCAGTCTACTATCCACTAACCTGAAGAAATCCATAATCCTGATCAATAGGTCTTTTCTAGGTTGTAATGGGGCATGGGTAATGGGTATGATAAAAGTTGTAAGCATTGGATTCATCTCCCTCCTCATATCCATGTTCCATTATTTCTGAGCATGATTTTGTTTTGTCTCCACATTTCTCCATCCCAAACCTTTTTCCTTGCATTGATCCCATTTTATTTTCTTCTTTCCTTCCTTCACATTTTTTTTTTCTTTCCCTTGTTTTTTATCAGTCTAGCTTACCTCGCCGGTTGACTCAGAGTCCCTAAGCTTGCTGAGGCCCAAGACCCGGTGCACACACGAGGTGGCCTTTCTCCTTCCTAACCCACAACCTTTTGGCTTTGTCTGGAGTCCAGCTTACCTTGCCGGTTGACTCAGAGTCCCTAAGCTTGCTGAGGCCCGAGACCCGGTGCACACACAAGGTGGCCTTTCTCCTGACTTAGCCTTCATCTTGTTTCTCTTTTTTTCAAGACAACTCAATACCTCCTTATATCTTCAGATTTTTGTCCATGTTTATTTTAATAGAACACTTCAATAAGTTGGAGAGATATAGGTTTGTAAGAAACAAGTTGGTTTTTCACAAAGGCTGGTTCATGTACTGTGGGTTTTTGAAATAAAACAAGGATCTTGTTGGCTCAAGGTGTTTGACAAAAAGTGATGCATCTTGTGCATTAAAGTGGGTGGCTTAAAGCAGGCTCAAACGATTGAAAACAAATGCCTAAATCACTTCAGGGTATTTGGAAATCTTTCTTTGTTTCGCCTCAAGCTTCCCTCAGGTTGGTTCTAGTGGTTTACATCCACTTGCTCACTTATACATTTTCAAAAACTGTTTTAAAGAAAATTCTCTTCTTGTTAAGACTAAGCAAATTGAAATAAGATATTTTTCCAGATAGTGAATGATGCTTTTCTCTTTTCTCAGGGTTTCCACTGATGTTTCCCAACTCATGGTCTGTTTCTGGTGAAAAATTTGTGAAATCAGAGATTTTTGAAAGATAGAATATCCCACTCCAAACTTAAAAACATGCTTTGTCCTCAAAGCATAAAACAAAAGAATAAGAGGTAGGATGAATACTTCCATGATTAGTCCGGGTGTGCCTGGAGTGAAAAGGGGCTTGACCTTGAAGGCTCTGAAGTGGAATTTTAAATTTCTGGCTTCTGGTTAGGCACTTACAGCAAGAGGCAGTGGCGCGGTCGCGCCACAATTTGGCGTGGTCGCGCCAAGTTGAAACTTCATATTTCAACATCCTGAATGTGAATTGACAAATTTCCACTCTAAACAAGAAGTGATCAGTCAGATACAAATGCTGAATCCGTAAACACACATTTTCAATGAGGGAATCATGACTTGGGAAACATAATGAGAGTGCAAAATCATGTCATCAATATGAATGGAGATTGAGTACATATTAATGGACATTGCATGTAAAGATCACTCTAAGACATCTTATGGGCAGGCACCAAAGCATATTTTCCCAGAAGAAAACGAGAATCAGTCAGGAGGCAAGAAAAAGCATTCCAGTTTGGCGCGGCCGCGCCAAAGTATGGCGCGGTCGCGCCAGTTTCAAACTGACTTTTTTGTTTTTATTTTCTGGATTTTTTTTTTTTATTTTTTTGTTTTCTATTGTATGGAAAAGTAAAAGCTCTTTCTAGCCTACGTCTATCCTAATCATACAAAACTCAATCAACTACTCATGCAAGCCTAAAAAATTCAAAAATTCCAAGCAACATGCATAATGCAATCCTATTCTAAAAACAACAAGCAAAGGAGTTCTGGTTTATAGTCCCAGCTCAACTTTGTGACTCTGTCTCAGTCAGATAGGATGGTGAAAGTTCTTTCCTGATTGAAATCAGGGGAGATGTACCTTTTAAGCCTTTGGCCATTGACAATGAAGGTGGATTGGTCTTTTGGATTTCTGATTTCTACAGCCCCTGATTTTAACACTTTTTCCACAACAAAAGGACCAGTCCATTTTGATCTCAGTTTACCAGGGAACAACCTAAGTCTGCTATTGAACAAAAGGACAAGTTGGCCAGGTTGAAACTCCTTGGGTAAGATATGCTCATCATGCCATTTTTTTGTTTTTTCTTTGTACATCTTGGCATTCTCATAGGACCAGTACCTGAGCTCATCTAATGCATTTAATTGAAGCAACCTGCTTTCTCCAGCAGCCTTGATATCAAAATTTAAAAACTTGGTTGCCCAATATGCCTTATACTCTAACTCCAAAGGAAGATGGCATGCTTTTCCATAAACCAACCTATAGGGGGTGATGCCTATTGGGGTTTTGAAAGCTGTCCTATAGGCCCATAGTGCATCATCTAGCTTGGTTTTCCAATCTCTCCTTGAAGTATTTACTGTTTTTTCCAGAATTCTTTTGAGCTCTCTATTGGACACCTCTACTTGGCCACTGGTTTGAGCATGGTATGGGGTGGCTACTTTGTGGGTGACACCATATTTTTTCAACAGACCTTGGAAAGAAGAGTTGCAAAAATGCTTTCCCCCATCACTAATGATAGCTCTAGGGGTGCCAAAACGACAGAAAATGTTTTTTTTCAAAAATTCGATGACAACCTTGGCATCATTGGTTCGGGTTGCTATGGCTTCTACCCATCTAGTTACATAATCCACTGCCACCAGAATGTACTCATACCCAAAAGAAGGTGGAAAAGGACCCATGAAGTCAATACCCCAAACATCAAAACATTCACATTCCAGAATATTATTTAGAGGCATTTCATTCCGTCTAGAGATGTTACCTGTCCTTTGGCACCTGTCACATGAATGTACATACCTTTTTGCATCTTTGAAAAGTGTTGGCCAAAAGAATCCAGATTGCAATACCTTTGCTACAGTTCAGTTTGCACTGTGATGGCCACCAACCTCTTTGTCATGGCAGTGGCTGAGAATGAGTGGAGCTTCTTCTTCTTTCACACACCTTCTGATGACTTGATCTGGACAGATTTTGTAGAGGAAAGGATCCTCCCAGTAGTAGTGCCTTGAATCTGCCATCAGCTTCTTCCTTTGCTGGTAGGTAAAGTGCTTGGGTACCCACTTGCTGCAAACAAAATTGGCAATATCAGCATACCATGGTACCTTTGAAGTACTTACCTGGCAAATCTTCTCATTTGGGAAGAGTTCTGAAACTTCCCCATCTTGATTTTCGGATTCCAGCCTTGACAAGTGATCTGCTACCACATTTTCAACACCCTTCTTGTCCTTGATTTCAATATCAAATTCTTGAAGAAGAAGAATCCATCTGATCAGCCTTGGTTTGGAATCCTTCTTTGCAAACAAATATCTAAGAGTTGCATGGTCAGTCCAAACAATAACTTTTGAACCAATGAGATATGATCTGAATTTTTCAAAAGCAAAAACTACAGCCATGAGCTCTTTCTCAGTAGTTGTGTAATTCAATTGAGGACCAGTGAGTGTGTGGCTAGCATAAGATATGGTGTGGAAAACTTTTTCTTTTCTTTGGCCAAGAGCTGCCCCTAAAGTAAAATCACTTGCATCACACATGAGCTCAAAAGGTAGGTTCCAATCAGGTGACACAATAATGGGGGCAGAAATCAATTTTTGTTTCAAAAGATCAAAAGCAAGCAAGCATTCAGCATTGAAATCAAATTTCACATCTTTTGAAAGCAAATTTGACAAAGGTTTTGCAATTTTGGAAAAATCTTTTATAAACCTTCTATAAAATCCAGCATGGCCTAAAAAGCTCCTAATTCCCTTGACTGATGTGGGTGGAGGTAGCTTTTCAATCACCTCAAGCTTGGCCTTGTCTACCTCTATCCCCTTTTCTGAGATTTTGTGGCCAAGGACAATCCCATCTCTTACCATAAAGTGGCATTTTTCCCAATTTAGGACTAGCTTCTTTTCTTCACACCTTTCAAGCACCAGCTCTAAGTGCTGCAAATATGTTTCAAATGTTAGTCCATAAATAGTGAAATCATCCATAAAAATCTCTATCATCTTGTCTATCATGTCATGGAATAAAGCCATCATGCATCTTTGAAAAGTGGCTGGTGCATTGCACAAGCCAAAGGGCATTCTCCTATATGCAAAAGTGCCATAAGGGCAAGTGAAGGTGGTCTTTTCCTGATCTTCAGGTGCTATAGGTATCTGAAAATATCCTGAATATCCATCTAGGAAGCAATAAAATTTATTTCCAGCAAGCCTTTCAAGCATTTGATCAATGAATGGTAAAGGAAAATGATCTTTCCTAGTGGCTGCATTCAATTTCCTATAGTCTATGCATACCCTCCAACCTATGACTGTCCTAGTGGGGATTAATTCATTATGTTCATTATGAATGACAGTGGTACCCCCCTTCTTAGGAACCACTTGGACTGGACTTACCCATGCACTATAAATAGGATAGATAATACCTGCGTCCAAGAGTTTAATCACCTCCTTTTTCACTACCTCTTGCAATGTGGGGTTCAGCCTTCTTTGTGGTTGGATGCTGGGCTTGTAATTGTCCTCCATCAGAATTCTGTGGGTGCAGATTGTGGGGCTGATTCCTTCAATGTCTGCCAATGACCAGCCTATTGCCTTCTTGTGTTTGGACAGCACTTCTATGAGCTTTTTCTCATCCAAACCTGTCAAACACGAAGAGATAATTACTGGTTTATCATTTTCTTCAAGAAAGACATATTTCAAATTACTAGGAAGAGGTTTGAGTTCAGATTTGGGAGCTTCTGGAGCTCCTTGTTCCTTTATTTCAGCAGCTAATTCTTCCTTTTTTTCAGCCTCCAGTGCACCAGATGCTTCTTGGATGCTGGGATCTTCATTCTCTGCATGGATCGGGCCTCCCTCTTTTGCTGCATCAGCTCTCTCTTCTTCTTCAATTTCTGCTACACAAGAATCAATCACATCAATACTTAAACAAAAATCATCATCTGGAATGGCTGGTTGTTTCATGGCTTCTTTTATATTGAAATTGATGGTGTCATTATTAAGCCTTAAAGTCAAATTTCCCTGTTTGCAATCAATAATAGCACCAGCAGTAGCCAAGAATGGTCTGCCAAGAATTATGGGCAGGTTCTTGTCTACTTCCATGTCCAAAACAACAAAATTGCAGGGATAAATAAAATCTTGAATTTTGACCAAAACATCCTCCATCACTCCCTCAGGTATCTTAGTTGATCTGTCTACAAACTGAAGAGTGATTCCAGTCTCTTGAGGCTCACCAAGTTTTAGATACCTGCAAAGGGACAATGGCATCAGATTAACACTTGCCCCTAAATCACATAAAGCATTGGCAAATTTATTTGACCCAATTTCACAAGGTATTGTAAAACTCCCTGGATCCTTGAGTTTTCGTGGCAGCTCATTCTTCAGGATTGCACTGCAATTCTCATTCAGCACAACTGTACCTTTCTCCTCTATCTTCCTCTTTCCGGATAGAACTTCTTTCAGAAATTTTCCATAAAGAGGTATTTGCTTTAAAGCTTCAAGAAGTGGAATGTTAATCTGCAATTTCTGGAAGGTTTCTAGAAATCTAGCAAAGCTACTTTCCAGGATATCATATTTAGCTCTACTTGGATAAGGAAGATGTCTAATATCAATATCAGTAATGGGAAGTGAATCCTTACCTTTTTTCCTTCTTGGAGAAGTTGATTGACTTACCTTTTCTTTTTCTTTCTCTTCTTCTCCTTTCTGAGCATTCTCCGCCTCCATGGCTGGCTGTTCTTTTGTGTGGTGCTCCTCCAAAGTCTTCCCACTCCTGAGTGTTATGGCCTTGACTTGCTCTTTTGGGTTAATTTCTGAGTTGCGAGGCAGAGCTCCTCTTGGCCTCTCATACACGTCTCGGTTAAGTTGATTCACCTGAGTGGTTAGGAGTGTGACCGATTGCTTTATTGACTGGACTTCAGTTTGTAGTGTCTTCATTGACTGAAGTTCTGCGTATATTGCTCGAATCAGTTTGCTATCATCGTCCCTTTGTGTCTCCTCCTTTGGTTGTGAATTGGATTGCAATGGTTTGAATCCAGGAGGGTTCTGCCTTGATTGATTTGCATTATTCCAGGAGAAATTTGGATGGTTCTTTCAGCCAGGGTTGTATGTATTGCTGTATGGATCCATCCTGCGAGAATTTCCCACGAAGTTAGTTTGTTCAGGCATGGAATTCAAAGCATATACGTTCCTTGGCATTCAAAATCAGCATGTCCTCCTCCACATGTTCCGCATATTGAGGCTACCACAGGGCTTGATTGTTGATGGAAATTAGCAAATTGTCGCTGCAGTGCCTCTAATTGTGCTTGTGTGGCTGTTGAGGAGTCCAGTTTGTAAATTCCAGCAGGTTTTTTGACTGATCTCTCCATTGGGTATGAATACATGTTGGCTGTCATCTCCTCTATCAGCTCATAAACCTCTTCTGGAGTCTTTTTATTGATCGAACCACCTGCTGCAGCATCAATCATGCTCCTGGTATTGATGTTCAGCCCATTGTAAAAAATCTCAATTTGGCTCCAAAGCTCAATTTTATGATTTGGGCATCTTTTGAGAAGTCCATTGAACCTCTCCCATGCCTCTGAAAGGTGTTCCTCTGATTCCTGCGAAAATTGAAAGATTCCATTCCTTAATTTGATAGTTTTAGCTGGTGGAAAATACTTACCTAAAAACGTTTTGTGCAGATCCTCCCAAGTGGCTATGGAACCAGCTGGTAATGTATTCAGCCACGTCTTAGCTCTTCCTCCCAACGTGAATTTAAAAAGCCTCAGCCTGGTTGCATCATCTGACACACCATTATATTTAAAAGTAGCACACAAATCTAAGAATCTCTCAAGGTGGTCATTAGGATCTTCATTAGCCAACCCATTAAACTGGTAATGAGTCTGCAGCTTAAGAAGAAGCTGAGGTTTAAAATCAAAATTATTAGCTTGAATAGAAGGGGTGATGATACTTGTCCTGTTTGTATTTGGGCTTTGTGTGACAAAGTCTTCCATGGTCCTCCTTGGCCTAAATGCTTGATCATCATTGGCTCCTTCTATAGGCTCCATCTCTTCTTGCTCTCTGGGATTTCTCTGGTTCTGATTTTCCTTTAGCCTCTGCCGTAGAGTTCTCTCAGGTTCTGAATCAATCTCTTGGGCTGGTGTCCCTCGGGATCTGGTCATAAACCTCCTGCAAAGATAAAAAAAAAACAAAAGCTCAAATCTTTAAATTTTTAAACTTTGTGCAATTACAGTTAGAAACTTTGGTCCCCGGCAACGGCGCCAAAAACTTGATGCGATCCTAGCTAATCACTAGCAAGAGGATTAATCAATGTAATATAGACTTTCTGCAAGTCCGAATATCGTCCCACAAGGACCAAGCCAACAGTTAATTGCTTCGTGAATAAAAATCTAAAGTTTGAGAAATCTGATTTTGAAACAAAGTTCTAAACTCAACCAGCATTTGAAACAGTTAGGAAAAGCTTTTGAGGGGATTAAATGATGAGAGAAGACGTTGGGAATCCAATTCCCTCCCTAGACACTTTCTGAGATTGAATATGAAAAGAGTTTTGGAAATCAGTTTTTGACAAGCTTATAAAACTATGGCTACAATCCGCATCGGCATCACCCTTTTCCATCTCCTAGAGCAAACTACCTGGCATAATCTACTCTAATTGACAGCATAAACATGAAGCTCACAAGTCATAGGCAGATCAACTAATCCAACAGGGTATTACTTTAAGGTCGAGGATTAACCCAAGGATTAGTGATCTACCTAGTGCATAAACTCAAAAAGACTGTAATTCCTATCAGCACGTCTCACCTTAAGCCCAGCGTCACCTTATAACCAGTACATAGCCAGAAAGCAAGAATGAATCAAGAAATTACAACAATGAAAACTCATTCATACATCAAAACTGAAAACCAATTGAATTATAAATCTCAATCTCATTACATGCCTAGGGAGTCATGGACTCCCAACTAAAAATGACTACTCCATGCTAGAATTGAAAGCACACAAAGAGGTTTGTACAACAGCCATGAATTAAGAAAGAATAAGTAAAGAAAACCCCCTCTTGGGAAGAATTCCCTTAACCCCTCTTGCTCCTTGGCTGGGAGCTCTGGCTCTCTTCCTCAAAGTAACCAGAGTTCGTGTGAACTCCCTCTGGACCTTCTCCTCTCTCTCTCAACTAAACTAAAAAGAAGAACTGAATACAAAATTGAAAGTAAAATACAAGAACTCGAACTGAAAACTGGATGGAGAACTGGATGATTTGCTCTTTGCCTCGGACCTCCTTATATACTTGTTGTGCTGCCCATGTCATGTAAATTGCTCTCTGTCCAGGGGTATGAAGTACCCTTTCCTGACCTTAGAATTGTCTAAAATTACATCAGGACTTTCCTTTTGAAGTCCTTTCCATGCTCACGAAGTTTGAATCCATTCTGAGTTGGGAAACTCCAGATATGAGGGAAGGAAGTTGCCTTGATTTCTGCTGCCAACTTCTACACGGGTCCACCACTTTAAAGATGTGTAACTCGAGAATCCTGGCTTGGATTGACCTGAAATTTCGTGGGAAGATTCTCTGTAGTACCAGGAAGCTTCGTTCCAAGTTTTGCTTCAATTAGAATAGTGAAACTTCTTATCTGATCTCCACAAAATTCGGATTTTTCTCCTTCCATATGCAGTAGATTCCTGTTTTGAAACAACTCCTTCTTTGAACCATTCAATGCATCTAGACATAAGAATTTTACCTTAAACTCTTCGTGGGCACCTTCCTTAGACGTCTGGGACTCCTCCTCCCAAGTTTGGATTGGATTTGATTGCAGGTTTCGAGATTTTTTGAATTACGAGCAGCAAAAGTCGCTATGCTGGTCGCGTAAATTGGCGCGGTCGCCATTAAACCCGATATCCGTTTAAGTCGCTTCTCCACTTGGCGCGGTCGCGCCGATCTTTGCTGAGATTTGGTGCGGTCGCGCCGGTCCTTAGACAATTTCTTGGTCCCCGAATGGCAACTTTACTTTCTGCTTTTTGCTCCCTTTGGCAGGCAGCATCCTCCAGTAGCGCGGTGGTGCTTCCACTGGCGCGGTCGCGCCACTTTACTTTCCCCTACTGTTGTCTTTCATGACCGTTAGGTCGTTGGACATTTTTGCACATTAATTTGATTTTCTGAGGATTTGTTTGGCGCGGTCGCGCTATAGTCAGCGCGGTCGCGCCGTTCTTGTGTATCTCTGGAAACGGAATTGAAGCTTTCTTCATGGCGCGGTCGCGCCATGTTAAACCGTCATTCTGGCGCGGTCGCGCCACTCCTTGGTCTTTTGCCGACTTCTCGTTTTAGCACCTAGAACTCCATGTATGGAAACAGTGTGGTGCGGCTGCGCCACTGAGAGCGCCATCTCGCATTCCGGGGTTGTCTCCTATCAGGTTCTGGTAGCCGTTGGGAATTTCCAGGAATTGTTTGAATTTTTGTCCATTTAATCGGCGCGGTCGCGCCATTCTCTTTTTGGCTTGTTTTTGCTCCTTTTTCCTTCATTTTCCCTCGGAATCCAGATTTTCTTCTTTTGCCTGGTACCTGAGACATAAAACATGTATTTGAGTTATATTTGTCACTTTCAAGCTCATAATCAACTCAAATTAGGAATTTATGATTAATAATTCATGCCTAAATAAGTGTCTTTTGGACACTTATCAGTTGGATTTAGCCTTCTTTGAGGTTGTATTGTTGGTTTGAAGGTGTCCTCCATCAGGATTTTGTGCATACATGTGGTTGGGCTGATTCCCTATGATATCTGAAATTGTCCACCCAATTGCTTTCTTGTGCTTGCTCAGCACCTCGATCAAGAGCTTTTCCTCCCTAGCAATCAAACAAGAAAAGATAATCACGGGTTTGGAATCATTTTCAAGATAAACATATTTCAAAGAATTAGGCAAAGGTTTGAGTTCAATTTTAGGTGGGTCTTTGATTTCAGCCCCTTCGTCTTCTTCTTTGTTTCCTTCAGCCTCCAATTGTGCTACTTATTGGTGCATGATTGAGTTAAGCACCTTTCCAAGCTATCCTTCATCATGACCTCCTGCTGGGCATGTTCTGCACATTCATCAATCACATCAATAAAGTAACATGTGTCATCACATAAATTTGAAGGACTTTTGATGGCTTGTTTAATGTCAAACATTATTTCTTCATCATTTAATCTAAGAGTTAATTTCCCTTGTTTGACATCAATTAGGGCAGCTACGGTAGCTAAGAATGGTCTCCCAAGAATCAGTAGTAATTCCCAATCCACCTCCATGTCTAGCACCACAAAATCGCATGGGTAGATGCATTTTCCAATTCTGACCAGCACGTCCTCAATCAGTCCATTGGGCCTTTTGGTTGATCGATCAGCAAATTGGAGCATGATATTTGTCTCCTTCAGCTCCCCAAGATTTAATTTTCTGCAAATAGACAAAGGCATCAAATTTATGCTGGCTCCTAAATCACATAAGACTTTGTTAAACTTGAAATCTCCAAATTCATAAGGTATAGTGAAACTCCCTAGATCCTTAAGCTTGGTAGGAAATTGATTTTTCAATATTGCACTACAACTTTCAGTTAGCATCACTGTCCCTTGCTCTTCAACCTTCCTTTTGCCTGAAAGCACCTCTTTAATAAATTTAGCATATTGTGGCATCTGCATTAGAGCTTCTACAAAAGGGATGTTAATTTCCAGTTTCAAGAAAATATTAATAAACTTTGAAAATTTTTCTTCCAACATATCCTTTTTAGCTCTCTCTGGATATGGCAAGGTGTCCACATTTATTCCAACATTGGAAAGATTTTGAGAAGACTTACCTTTTTGCTTGTGTTGTCTACTTACCTCTTTCCCCTTATCTTGTTCATCTCTTTGGCTTGCTGCTGATCTGGTTTGTCCTCCTCCACCTGAGGTTACTTTTTCTCTTCTAAGATCGTCCCGCTTCTCAAAGTGATGGCTTTGATATGTTCTTTAGGGCTAGTCTCAGAATTACTAGGCAAAGTTCCTTTGTACCTACCTGATATAGCATTTGCCAGCTGTCCCACTTGTATTTCCAGATTTCGAATTGATGCCTCTTGGGTTTGAAGCCTGACTTCTCCTTTCTCTTTATTTGCTAAAATCTTTGTAATCATGTCCTCAAGGTTGGATTTTTGTTCTGGTTCTCGTGCTTGCTGCCTTTTGGAATCCAGGTGGTGGTCTTGTTTGAGCAATGGGCTGTTGAGTGTTGGGTTGCTGGTTGTTGTTTGACCATGAGAAATTTGGGTGATTCCTCCAACCAGGATTGTAAGTGTTGCTGTATGGATCATTAGACCTGCAAAAATTGGAAACATAATTAGCTTGGTCTAAAGAATTTACAACCTGAACATTACCTGCTTGGCATTCATGGTTTGGATGTCCTCCTCCACACATGTCACAAATCTGAGCAACCAAAGAGGGGATATGCAATTTTGACAACTGGTTGGTTAGTGACTCGACTTGAGCCTACAATGCTAATATAGGATCAACATTATGTATGCCAGCAACTCTCCCTCTTGCACTTCTCTCCACTGGATACTGGTACATGTTAGATGACATCTCTTCAATCAGTTCATAAGCTTCATTAGGGGTCTTTTTGTTCACGGTACCACCAGCTGCAGCATTAATTAAGTTTCGTGTTGAAACTGTAATTCCATTGTAAAATGTCTCTATTTGTATCTATAGTGGTATTCCATGATTTGGGCACTTTCTGAACAGCTCTTTAAATCTTTCCCATGCTTCATAAAGTTGTTCATCATGCTCCTGCATGAAATTGGAGATAGCATGACGCAACTTAATTGTTTTGGCAGGTGGAAAATACTTACCGAGGAACTTCCTCTGTAGCTCTTCCGATGTTCGACTGGATTCTTGTGGCAATGTGTGATACCAACTTTTTGCTCTATCCCTTAGTGTGAAAGGAAAAATTCTCAACCAAACAGCTTCGTTAGTAACATCCTTAAATCTGAAAGTATCACAGATTTCAAGAAATTTTTCAATATGTTCATTAGGATCCTCATTAGACAAACCTCCATATTGATAATTGTTCTGAATCATTGACAGAATTTGAGGCTTGATTTCAAAGTTGCTTGGAACTTTAGGTTTCACAATGGCTGATCTTTGAGCATTGGGGTTTGATTGAACATAATATTCCATTGTCTTCTCAGCCCCTTCTTCCAGGTTTTGATCCTCCATTGCTGAATTTCCTCTTCTCCTTCGGTTAAGGAGTGATCTTTCTGGTTCTGGATCTAGTTCAGCTAGTGGTTCTCCACAAGACCTCGTTTTCATGCACAAAACCGGTTCAACCTGAAAAACATAATATAAAAATTAGACTCAATCAACAAAATAAAATTCACTTAAACTTACTCTCGATTCAATGGTCCCCGGCAACGGCGCCAAAAACTTGTTGGGTGTCTAGCAAGTGCACTAGGTCAGCAAGTAATATAGACTTTAAGAGTCCAGATATCGATCCCACAGGGACCTTGATGAGAGCCTAATCTAAGCAAAAACTTTCCTATTGATTGAGGTGAAGAAAATTTGGATTTTTGTTTGAAAACTGAAAAAGAAAACAGAATTTAAACTTCTGGAAAAACTTATGAAGATGAGATGTTGGGGAAGACTGACAATCCCTCCTAGTTGTTGACATGCAAAGTTCTCATTTTATAGCTCAAGTACCCTCACCTTGACTTAGCTTTTGAAAACCCAATTACCCATATACAGGAAATAACTTTCACTTAGTCTTTGAACTCCTTCTCAACCGGAACATTCAAATTCTAAGTGCATAAATATAAAAGCTTAAAGATTAACTCTTTCTTATTCAGAACAAGAGTTTAATAAGTCACATCGCCTTCCACTAGTCTCCTTCGAAATCGGAATAATCTAGTTTAAAAGTGAGTTATTTTAGAAAACATGGAATCATATAACTAACCCAAATCTTTACTGAAATTTAACTTCCCAATCCGTACCTCATTAAACTTTAGGTATCAATCTAAATTAGCAATAAGCAATGAATACAGATTCTAAAACAAAAGCAGAGTACTTTATTGCTATAGAATTCAGAACTTAAACATAAACAACTAGGAGTTCATGACTTCCCCAACAAAGAGAGACTACTCATGCTAATAAAATAAACACAGAAAGATGATTCAATTACAGCCATGGAAAGAAGAAGAAAATAAGTACAGAAAACCCCCTTGAGGACTGCCCTTAGCTTCAACTCCTCCCTTAGCTGAAATCTCTTCCTTCTCTCTCTAAAGTACCAAGAGGTCGTGCAAGACTTCCTCTGAACTTTCTCTCAACTTCAAACTAACTAAAAGAACAAGAATTTAAAAAAAAAATAGGAATTGGAACTCAAAAACTGGATGCTTGATCTTTGCCTTGGACCTCCTTTTATAGCAGAAGTTCTGCCCAGAACTTGTAATTTTAGCCTCTGTCCAGGGGTATGAATTGTAACTTCCCGACCTCAGAATTGGATGAAATTACATCAAAACCTTCCTTCTATAGTCCTTTCCTTGCTCACGAAATTTGAATCCATTCTGAGTTGGGAAACTCGAGATATGAAGAGAAGAAGTTGCATGGTTTATGCTGCCAATTTCTGCACTGGGTCCACCACTTTGGAGATGTGAAACTTGAGAAGCCCGGCTTGGATTGGCCTGAATTTTCGATATATGATCCTCAGTAGTACCAGGAATCTTCGTTCCAAGTTTGGCTTCAATTGGGATTAGGGAACTCCAATTATCCTCCTCTTAAAACTCGGATTTTCCCTCCTTTGCTAGCAGTAGTTTCCTTCTCTGCCTTGTACTTCTCTTTCTGCTCGTTCAATGCACCTGGACTCGAGCAAACTTCCTTAAGATCATCGTGGATACCTTCCTTAGGCATTTATGAATTCTTTCCCAAGTTTGGGCTTGATTGGTTGTCAGGATCCCGAGAATTCCTAAGTTTTCGTATGCTGAGTCATCGGCGCGGTCCCGCCGAATTGTTCTTTATTTTGGTGCGATCGCGCCACTGGAACAGAATTTTTGTCTAAGTTTGGGAACAGCCTTCGGGTTCTTTATTTTGGCGCAGTCGCACCGTTTTATGCTGTTGAACTGGCGCGGTCGCGCCACTCCTTAGACTCTTTGCCGACTTCCCAAAATTGTATTTTGAACTCTATATGGAAACATGGCGGCGTGTCAGCGCTAGTGGTAGCGCCATCGATGGGCGCGGTCGCGCCATTTCACATTCTGGAGTTGTCTTCTATGTGGTTTTGCTAGCCGTTGGAAATTTTTGGGATTTATTTGAATTTTCGTACATTTTACCGGCGCGGTCGCACCAGAATCGGCGCGGTCGCGCCGTTCCCTTTTTTGGCTCTTTTTGCTCCTTTCTGCTTCAATTTCGCTCAGAATTCAGATTTTCTTCTTCCTTCAAGTACCTGAGACACAAAACGTAGAATTGAGTTATATAAGTCATTTTCGTGCTAATAATTAACTCAAAATGGAAGTTTATGCTCATCAAATTATGCATAAATAAGTGTCTTTTGGACACTTATCAAGAGGATATACAATTACCGACGAAGGCTGCTGAAAATCCCAGTAACCTCAAGACGTGTATTTAGAAGTGCACTTACAGAATTTCCTATGAACTTAAACGTGAACGCAGGAGTGTACTTACACCCGAAGACTGGTGTAATGACACTTAACGCTATACTTATAAGTAAAAGACACAGCAGAAATTTGTTATCGCAGTTCGGAACCAATCGTTCCTAATCTGCGGGGCATTCGGCCCAGGGTATCAAAATCCACTAGAAAGAGTATTACAGTAATTCAACAGAACAACTTACAGTAATAAGTTTTCCTCCCCTCCAGGATTCGAACAGCAGCCTCTTCCTAGTCTAGCTTCCTGTCAACACACTTCCATAGAAGCTTTTCAATACCCACACACTAAGTCTCCCCCTTAGTGTGATCCCTATCACCAGGGAATCTCTTCACGAAGGCTTCTCAGGATGAGAACACCTATTACAATGGTCAATTGCTTCTTGGAAAGCTAGTAGACCCTTAATCAGCTTCAGCAACAAACATACAACAGCAAAACATACAACCTTCAAGATGTGAACGTCAAAACCTTTTCCTCATTGCTCCCCCTCAAACGCGTCTCTCCTTGATACTCGTTAATCTCTGCGTAACCCTTTCTCAGCACGTAATGTGCTATTAATACATTAGGGTTTCATCATGTCTAAATCTGTCTTTTGGCATATCACATCCTCTATTACTTTCCTATCTCAACTAGGAAACTCTATCAACCTTATCACCAGTAATATTGCATGCTGATTTCTTTCCTATAGACTTTAGGGAACTTAATACTCCACGATTAGGAAAACCCAAGATATTCACAATATATTGTTGACCTGGTCAAACCTCAGTTTTGTCATAAAACAGCCAATACGACTTCTATGCACTAACAATCTCCCCCTTTGGCTCTTTTTTTGACAAAACTCCCTGATAGCATTTCCCAGTACACATCACAACCATTACTCCACATACATTTTGAAATCAGCTTTATCACAAACTCTTTGATGAACCAGATCCATACATACCATCAGCAGATCCATACATACCATCAGCATTGTAACCTGATCCATACATATCATCAATCATTGGTTCACCTCCATTCTGAAGTTCATTGCATCTAAACTGAGTTCCATGATTCTTCAAGCATACCAATATTTTAAGAAAGCAGATTCAACAATCAAAAAGCCACACATCATTCATCTATCCACATCACATCAGTATCACATCAGTACTTCACACATAGCAAGCACCAGCTAAATCATCCATCTCCAACTCATAGATATCAAAAGAAGAAGAATAACACAAACATACAGACAATCATCGAAAGATCCATACTCAAATCAAAATCAATCAACCGGCAGGGTCACTATGTTTAGCCAAGCTTCTTTTTCTCCCCCTTTTTGTCAAAAAAGATACAACTCACAGATCCTCTATTGTGAAGAGGGAGGCTGATTGGTCTTGGAAATGAGATACTTGATAAGTCTCATCTCATTCTTCAGAAAAGTCTGGCGCCGAACTAAATCATCCATCTCCCTCTTGACACCCTGCAATCTCCATGTCAAATAATCAGAAGTCATCTGATCAGCTGAAATACCTGAGGACGAAGAGCCCTGATGTACAGGCCGTGCGGGGAGAGGAGCTGATCTGAATAGCAACACCGATGATGGAGGAGGCATAAGCACTGAAGCTGATGTAACCGCAGCGGAAGCACTTACGGGTGAGTATCAGGACCCTCATGCACGGACATATCCTCATGAAACTCATCTCAAGAAGATCGAAGGTGCCTCAGACACAGAAACAACAGGTGCATCACTCACTACAGTCATAAGTGTACTGTCAGTGGTGATTGCACTCAAAGATACAAACACGACAGGTGCAGCACACACAACAGGCATAGGTGTACTGACTGTCTCAGTTGCACTTAATGATACAGATGTGAGCGGAGGGAGCATCTCATTGCTACTAATCACTGCCCCCGTTGGCTGAGCCAGATCACCCTCGGCAGGGGTGGTAACCATATCAGTTCCAGATACCTGTTCTGTAGTTGGAAAGCTTGTCTTGTTGCGTAGCTTATTCTTTTTACTGTGGACCGGGATCAACTCTGTGAGACCAACTGATTTTTGCTTGTTCAAAATGCCGTGAATCAACGATGGGAAGGTGAGACACCCCTGCTTATCTGTCTGTTCAGAGACTTTGACAATTTGTTCATAAATCCTCCCACTTAAATCTAGTCTACGCGCCCGTGCCTATCCTGTACAGAAAATCCAGCATACTTCTACCGGACAGGTTCCTCTCGTGGGTAGTGGGTACCCAGTTCCAAATTGCAACTTTGTGTAAGGCTGAATACTTTGGGGTTAGTTTCGAAGCTGGAAAAACATGAGAGGCTGGCCACATTGTGATATGTCCACCGGTCAATTCCTTCAACATACTCTCATCATCCATCTCTTCTGGCTCAGTGTGACACAACTGAATTCCAAGGTAGTCCGAAATCTGGGAGACCCCAAACTCATACCAGTGTCCTCTCACATACACTTGACAATTTAAGCTATGTCGTGGTTTGTTCAAATTCGCATAAAAATCCTGAACAACCGAAGGTGAATACGGTCCAATATGAGTGACCGTGTGCATGAAACCAAGATTCTCAAGCAGTGGAATGATTATTTTGAATTCATCTAAGTTCAGCTCTCTTTCAGGACGAAATTCCTTCTTGATAACAGTTAGAAACCGCTTATCTGCAGCTGCATCTGCAAATTTTGCATTTTTTGCTTTGGCTGAAGACTTTGCCTTCTTCTTACCCACTTTCTGGTGTTCTGTCGATTTTTCGGCAGCCAGTGAAACCCCCTTTCCTTTCTCTGAACGAGTAAGTCTCTGTCTTTGTCTGCCCAACGCATGAACTGGCATCAGAACAACAAATTGACCTTCCTCTTCTTCTACTTCTTCTTCTTCTAGTCAAATGGGTGACTCACTTGTGCACATACCCGTGACACCTCTAAACCTTTGTAAAATTGTGGACTCTCGAAGACGTGCTTTCCGTTCCGTAGACTGAATAGCCTTACGCTTGCGAGGGATTATAAGGGGCAGGTCATCCTCTTCTTCTTCACTGCTCTCAACAATTCTTCTCATAGGGTTTTGCGGTACACTTTTGTGTACTGTCCGTTTGTGTGATACAAGGGCATCAAGGAACTGTTTAATCGTAGTATCGTCCTCCATCAACCCACACTCCTTTGCCTGTGACGATCTATCAACACCCACGACCAATGTCTCCAATGAAGGCGCCATCAATTTCTCATGAACGACGTCTTCTTCATCATTCAAAGAAGATACAGAAAATGACGAGGGAGTAGATGAACTCGTACCTTGGCTATTGCTTGGCGAGGCTGAATCGTCAGTCAGTATTGCCATTGTGAGAGCGCGTCTTCACGGTAAGTTTTCCCCTTTGCCGTCCTTCCTCCCGAAGTTTGAACTGTAGTTTCGAACTCGAAAGACAAAATCACACTTTTAACTTTACCTTTTCACTTTCCCGAAAACATAAAATCGGTTTTTTTTTTTTTTTTTTTTTTTTTTTTTTTTTTCCATTGTACTTACACGTTTTAAGTACACTACCTAGTACTCTTTTAAATACAACATAACCCTAGAGCTCCACGAAGGAACTCAAATCTCTTTGCATCTCGACTCTTTGTAAACATAATGCGCCGGTTGATTCTTTTTTTCTTACCTCTCCGGTCTTCATCCCATCATTTACATTTCCAATTATTGCATCAGCTGGATGATTCATCTGTATTCTTATAGATGGTGTCTTTTCTTTTACTGCAACACTTTCCTGGATTTCTATAGTATATACTCTTATATCTTTCGGTGCACCTTCATATGTATGCGTGGAGTCATCTTGTTGTTCCTTTTTCCTGGATTAGGAGAACATGTTCTTCCTCATCACCTAACATCGAGGACCTTCAGTTTGTTCTGCTACTTCCACATTCACAGTTTCAATGACTGTGTTTGCATTCTTTAGAAATACTCTGTATGCATGACTATTTCTGGAGTAGTCTACAAAAATCCCTGCCATACTCCTGGAATAAAACTTTCTTAACTGTTCACGATCTCTGAGAACATGACATCTGCTGCCAAACTCACGAAAGTAATGTACCTTGGGTTTCCTTCGTTTCCACCGCTCATATGATGTTTTGTGAGTAAGATACCTGAGATGTACCTGATTGCACACAGTCTCAACGGCTCCAGTTAGAGTAGGCAACCCTCTGATAGCTCCATACTTTATCAGTTTCTGTAACCCTCTGGAGTGTATATGTCCAAGACGCTTATGCCACAGTTGAGCAGTGTTCTCTCTAGTGTACTGACACTGATGCGACAGAATTATCTTGTAACAGTTATCACCTGTCCTCTTTCCTTCTAGTACAGAGATGTTTTCTTCATCCAATACCTTACAACCATCTTTGGTAAAATTCACATATAAGTTTTGGTCGCACAGTTGACTGATACTTATCAAGTTCGCTTTCAGCCCATCAACCAATAGCACATCCCTTAACTTTGGAAGTCCTTGAACATTCAAATCACCTCTTCCAATTACAGATCCTTTTCCCCCATCTCCAAAGGTAACTTGTCCACCATTTTCTTTCTGTAGATTTGTAAGGGACTCAACATTTCCTGTCATATGTCTAGAGCAGCCACTATCAAAATACCATATTCCATCAATGTTTGTTTTTCTGGCAGTATGAGCAGCAAACAAACTAAGATCTTTCTTTACCCAGACCAGATTTTGAACACTAGACTTAACTCCTTTAAAGTTTTCATGTCTTCTTCGAACTCTTTGTAACTTGTAGCAATAAGGTCTGATATGACCATAGACCCCACAGAAATGACATGTAGGAATGAATCTTCTAACCTGTTTATAACTAGGTTGAATATGAGCTGGTTGCTGAGATGAACTGGCCCCACTGTATCCCAGTCCATGTTTATTGTCCATTCTTGTCTCTTGAGTCAATATCTCATCCAATTGTTGTTTGCCTTTGTCAAACTTCACCCAAATCTCCTTTGCCTTTCTTTGTTCTTCTTCTAGTTTCTGAATTCTCTCCTCTTTCTCATTTACTCCCTGTTTCAGCAAGTGGTTTTCTTCATTTAAGGTGCAGGTCTGATCTCTCAACAGCTCTACTTTCCTCTCTGATTCTTTGGCTTCTTCCTCTTTTTCATCAAGTTTCTGTTTCAGCATGACTTTCTCCCTTTCCAGAACTACAATTTGCTCTTTTAGGATGTTAATACTTTCAAAAATCCCATCCCATTGCTTGATCATGTTCTGTACTGTTTCCATATCATCATCATCATCTGTTTCATCTTCCGAAACAATTGAGATGTCTGATATTCTTCTTTGCTCTGGTATTTCATTATTCAATTTGGTATTAGCAGTGAAGGCCACATAATTACATTCTTCATCTTCTGAAGTGCTGTTGTCGTCACTCCAAGCAGCCACAAATGACTTTTTCTTTTTCATATAAGTAGGACACTCTGTTTGGATGTGTCCCCTTCCTCCACATTCATAACATGTTATACTTTTGCTCTTGGCTGCTGACTCAAAACCACCTTCTCTCGATTTTCCATCTCCTGAAGAAAAATTCTTCTTCTTGCTTTTTCTAATATACTTGTTAAATCCTTTAGCC
This sequence comes from Aristolochia fimbriata, assembly GCA_019845555.1. NCBI lineage: Eukaryota > Viridiplantae > Streptophyta > Magnoliopsida > Piperales > Aristolochiaceae > Aristolochia > Aristolochia fimbriata. The sequence continues at coordinate 10,102,504 of CM034081.1, forward strand.
AGAAAGGACACTTTTGCATCTAGCTCGGCTAGAGTAATGGTGGGGATATCTGACTCCTGAGTTGACTGAGTCACCTCATTACTGGCACGAGTCTGAAGTACTACACTATCTTTCTTAACCTCTCTTACTGAATTACTTGACTCTTCATTCATCTCAAATGTTTTCAAAGACCCAATAAGTTCATCCAAGGTCATATCATTTAAAGACCTATTTTCTTCTATAGCAATTCTTTTCATCTTAAATTTTGAAGAGAGTGAACGAAGTACCTTTTTGACGAGTCGATCCTGAGGTATCCTGTCTCCCAGGTTGGCAGACTGATTTGCAATGTCTCTGATCTTACCTTCAAATTCAAAGATCGTCTCATCGTCTCTCATCCGCATGAGCTCAAACTGGGTCATCAGCATCTGTAGCTTGACTGCATGTACACTTTCGGTTCCCTCATAATGTACCTCCAGTATCTTCCATGCTTCTTTAGCCGTGGTGCATGCAGACACTCTCCTGAACTGGTCTTCATCGATTCCTCCAAAGATGGCATTCAGCGCTTTGGAATTGCAGTTTGCTAATCCCTCCTCCACATCATTCCATTCGGCACTAGACTTTAAAATTCTCATCTTGTCTGCACCTTCTCCAACTTCAACTGTAGGAGGTTCCCATCCGTCTTCAACAGACTGCCAGGCTCTTTCGTCCTGAGCCTTGATATAGATTCTCATCTTTGCTTTCCAGTAGGCATAGTTTGTTCCATCAAGCAAAGGTGGTCTTGTGTTTGACGCCCCTTCCTTATGATAAGCTGCCATCTTCCTTCACGTCAGGTTTGTAAAATCGTTTATCTCCAAACTAATCTGGAGCCCGCTCTGATACCACTTGAAAATCCCAGTAACCTCAAGACGTGTATTTAGAAGTGCACTTACAGAATTTCCTATGAACTTAAACGTGAACGCAGGAGTGTACTTACACCCGAAGACTGGTGTAATGACACTTAACGCTATACTTATAAGTAAAAGACACAGCAGAAATTTGTTATCGCAGTTCGGAACCAATCGTTCCTAATCTGCGGGGCATTCGGCCCAGGGTATCAAAATCCACTAGAAAGAGTATTACAGTAATTCAACAGAACAACTTACAGTAATAAGTTTTCCTCCCCTCCAGGATTCGAACAGCAGCCTCTTCCTAGTCTAGCTTCCTGTCAACACACTTCCATAGAAGCTTTTCAATACCCACACACTAAGTCTCCCCCTTAGTGTGATCCCTATCACCAGGGAATCTCTTCACGAAGGCTTCTCAGGATGAGAACACCTATTACAATGGTCAATTGCTTCTTGGAAAGCTAGTAGACCCTTAATCAGCTTCAGCAACAAACATACAACAGCAAAACATACAACCTTCAAGATGTGAACGTCAAAACCTTTTCCTCATTGCTCCCCCTCAAACGCGTCTCTCCTTGATACTCGTTAATCTCTGCGTAACCCTTTCTCAGCACGTAATGTGCTATTAATACATTAGGGTTTCATCATGTCTAAATCTGTCTTTTGGCATATCACATCCTCTATTACTTTCCTATCTCAACTAGGAAACTCTATCAACCTTATCACCAGTAATATTGCATGTTGATTTCTTTCCTATAGACATTAGGGAACTTAATACTCCACAGTTAGGAAAACCCAAGATATTCACAATATATTGTTGACCTGGTCAAACCTCAGTTTTGTCATAAAACAGCCAATACGACTTCTATGCACTAACAGCTGCGAAGTCAAGGAATCCTCGCTGATGGGTCAACAAACTGAGCCCGAAGCTCCTTCCTTGGCAGCAACAGATGCCTCTCCACTACTAGGAGGAAACGTTACAAGGACCTCCCTCCTCGAAGTCACAACGACAAGAGGGGATGAACCAAAGAGAGGGTGCAGAAACTCTCCCGCGACTGTAACTCCGGAGTCGACTGTAAGGCCATCAACCACGGCTTGTCCATCCGAAGGCTGAAGGGACGCCCCACCAGCACCAACAATGGTCGCCGGACACTCGGCTTCTCCTGTTGCAAACCACCGGCGATAGCAGTAGGCGGTGCCTCTTCCTCGACCCACTCCAATTGTCAGTATGACTTTCTTGAATTAGTATCAGTGTCTTCTTCTACAGTCGGGGGAGTAAACTCATTGCTCTAACTCGGCAAGGTCAAATAAATCTTCCTGCCGATACACGGACTGATCCACAGATGGAGCCACGACTATCGCAAGTGTATCAGAAGGTAAATCGACCGACTCCTAGACTGCTTGCGCTTCAACCTGGTTTGCTGGCGCAGGTGACAACATCGGCTCTGTAGTGATCTCTCCAGTCGGCAGAACAAAAGACCGGTCAAGAGTCTTCGACTCCTTAGCCTTTCCACCGGATGACCCCGACAGAGGAGTTTCCGAAGGCTGAACGACAACAAGAGGAGCTAAATTGGTCAGCGGCTTACCTAGACCGGTTCAGAGTCGCTTCTTGAATGGAGGAGGAACGAAAATAAAGGAATCCGACTTTGGAGCCATTGACTTCCCTTTCACAGCGGCTCTCTTCGGCGAAGTCAACGATTGACCCGACCCCTTCCCCTTGCCCTCGAAAACACCGACTACTCATAAAGAAAGCACAACCGGTTGAGGAGCCCCCTCTGCCGAAGAAGGCTCTCTGATCACGATGCCCTTTTCCGGCGATGCTTGTGTCGGAGCCGATAACTTGTCATTCACAACCTTCGGCCGTGGCGCTCGTTTCTTCTCACCTTTGCTCCGTTTGGCCTTAGGGGAAATAGGCGGCTTCGAACTTCTTCACTAACTCTTTCGGCTGTGATTCTCTGCGCCATCTCCTTGCGCAGGCGGCAAGGCTGTTTTCGGCGCAGACACACGATAAACTGCCTCCACGTACGCTAAAAAAATTTTGCCAGGAGAGAAGGAAATCACAAAAATGCACAAGAGAGGAAAACAGAAATAAGGAAAAGAGGAAGGAGAGTTACTACCTCAAAAATGGGAGCCACCGTCTCGAGCCAAGACTCCCGAAAGAGGGAAGTGACACCAGGGTCGAAATCGGAACTCATGAAGGCTGGCACCTCCACGCAGCCAGGAGGACAGGTAGTCCCTGCTCGCCATAGCTCTACGAGCGCGTTAACTGAAGCCGCATTGCGTTGGTCAGAAAACAACACACCCAACAAGTCTTGGCAAAAACCGAACTGGCGAGCAAATCGGTGAGGACTATAAGGTTCCACCACAAGAAGCTCACGCTGCTGTAAAACTAAAGATGTCGCTCGCAGACAACGGAATTACTCCACCTCGATCCGAGAGGCGAAGTGACCAGCCTTGTCAAGAATCGGACGAGGAGGAAGAGCCTCCAAAGGGTACCAACATCCCACTCCACCGCGCCAAAACAGAGAATGAGCCTCTTTTCGAGTATAGATGCGAACGAGAGCCGAATTACGATTGAGCATCATGAGAGGTCAGTCGCCGTCCCTGGAATCAGCCTCGTGAACACCGAGCTGCTAGGTAAGTCACGAATAGATAAACGGCCAAGAAATCCTCACCAACGAGAAACCATTGAGACCTCGATAGCTATTCGCCAAAGCCGTGCCGGCCAAACTGCAACGAGAGCCGCCAGCCATGAAACAGGCCATCTTGAAAACACTCAACCTCAATATGTTGCCCGGTAAAGGCAATACACAACGACAAATCCACAGCGCTAAGAAGGCCGCCAAGTACACTTCATCTGCAAGGGCATCCGAGCTTGGTTCTGCACGGCTGACCGGTCACGACTCTGAGAGCCTATCAGCTTGCCACGATCAGCCTACAAATCCTCAGAAGGTCGCACGTTCTCCTCTGCTCTAAACCAGAAAGAAGCCCAATCTGACATAGAAACCCCGGGAACCCCCGAAGTCGGAGTACTTCGATGGCAAAAGAGCTTATAACATGCGAGGATAAGATATTTAAGACTCTCGGGTAGCGGCACGGAACGACTCAGAGTAAAGTCTTCAACCGTAGGAGTCGCCTCATTGTAAATACTTCACGAGATGGGCAATCCGCCGAGCCGATGCATATCCCACAAAGAAATTGACAGCTCCCATTCACGAGTGAAGATTCTATTGGTCGACGAACACCAGACCTCCAAGAAAGAGTGGGCAACATTGCTGCAACATCGATACGAAAACATGGAAGCGCGAACTGCGGAGATGAGGTCTGTTGCAACCAATTGCTCAGAGCAAGTATGGACAACGGTATCTACCCATTCGAAATAGAATGGCACAGGGAAGGGGCCAGAACATATCTCCGGTTGACTATCCCAAGAGTCAAATCGGTCGCCATCAATAGAGAGATTCGGCGTCGTGAAACGGATCAGCTGGTCGTGCACCGGATTCAGCAAGATGCTACCTGCAGCCTGATGCGGAGACGTTAAGGCTTCATCGACCCCCGGGAGAAGACAAATTTGATCGTCCTCGTTGACAACAAGGCTACTCCATAGGTCGTGAACAACCTTAACTGTGGGCGCAGATACGTCACAACCACCGTAGGCCGACGGTCCTCCGAGAACCAATAACAGTGATTTCTGCTCCTCTTTAGAATCACGGATTCGCACGCAATTACGAAGGACACCTTTCACAATAGTCCTGATGGTCGAAATAGTCAGACCGAGGAAGGAGAAGGAAGCCGGCGTAGCAGACATCTGCGGCAGAGCAAATACAGTCAGGTACGCAACTCATTTCATCATCAATTAAAAAATAAAAAGATGCATCTCTAGTAACCAGAGATGGAGAAGTCTAGGTCACAACAACAACAACAAAAAAAAAAAGAGAAAAGCGCAAGTCAAAATAAAAAGGAGGGGGGGCAAGCGACAAAAAAGATCAGTCGCCAACAAAAAATGAATGGAGAAATAAAAAAAAAGAGAGAGTGGGCAATTATCGACGAAGTACACTGGCTTTCTTTGATGGTTCGGCCAGCAAACCGAACTCAAAAGAGCATCTCCCACGACAATTTTGCCACACCATTACTCGCAGACAATGTGCCAATTCGTCGCAGAACAAGTCTCTCGAAGAAACGACCAGCAAACCTTCGCGTCCGGTGACCAAGTCAAACTCGACCAAAAGAAAACTTACAGGGCCCGACAACCGAGTCGAGCACTGCATCAAAACATCGAGTCTGGCGACCAAGCTGAACGCAGACAAAAGCTCTGCGCCCAGCAACCGAGTTGGACGCAACCACAGAAAAACTACAGCACTCGGCGACAGAGCGAAGCGTTGTACAAAAACACTGTGCCCAGCGGCCGAGCTGAGCACAGTTCAAAGGATTCGCGCCCGGCGACCGAGCCGGACACGACCAAAATAACATAAATTCGTGGCCGGCACCAAGCCGAGCACAGTTCAAGAACTTCAGTGCCCGACAACCAAGCCGAACACGATCAAAACAAATTCTAGCCCCCGACGACCGAGCCGGAAGCGACCAAAGAAAATTTATAGCACTCGGCGACAGAGCCGAGCGCTGCACCAAAACACTGCGCCTGACGGCCGAGCCGAGCGCACTTCAAAAGCACCGCACCCGGTAACCAAGCCGAGCACAGACAAGAGCTTCACGCCCGGTGACCAAGCCAGACGCGATCAAAATCAAAAGCTTCGCGCCCGACGACTGAGCCGGACACAACCAAAACAAATTCTAGTACCCAACGACCGAGCCGGACACAACCAAATCAATGAATTTAGCACCTGGAGACCAAGCCGGATGCTGTACAACAAACTCCAGCACCCGACGACCGAGCCAGACGCGATCAAAGCAGAAGCACTGCGCCCGGCGACCAAGCCGAACGCAGTCCAAAAGCATCGCGCCCGGAGATCGAGCCGAGCGCGACCGAAACAAAGACACGGTGCCCGACGTCCAAGCCAAGCACAGTTCAAAAGCACCGCGCCCGGCGACCAAGCCGGACGCAACTAAAATAAAGACATTGCGCCCAGCGACAGAGCCAGACGTGACCAAAATGAAACTTATGCGCCCAGCGACCAAGCCAGACGCGATCAAAATCAAAGCTTCGCGCCCGACGACCAAGCCCGACGCGACCGAAACACAAAATTCGGCACCCGACGACCGATCCAAATGTTGTACTACAAACACTTGCGCCTAACGACCAATCCTGAGGCGACCAAATCACAAAATTCGGCACCCGGCGACCAATCCGGATGTTGTACTGCGAACACCTGCGTTCGATGACCAAACCGGACGCGACTAAATCACAAAATTCGGCACCCGACGACCAACCCGGATGCTGTACTGCAAACTCCTGCGCCCGGTGATCGAGCCAAACGCAGCCAATCGAAGGCAGCTATGTAACCCCTCTCCAAAAACCAAATAAATCAAAATGAGACAAAAAGAAGCAGTAGCACAAAAAAACTTTTTGCGAGCGACAAAAAGAAGCAATCGCAGAAAAAAAAGATATTGCGAGCGACAAAAAAGAGCTGTCGCAAGAAAAAAATACACTGACTCTTTTGTCAGTTCGACCACCCGCATATCCTGCACTGTCGCCCTCGGCAAGTGGCAGGACGTCTATCATAGTCGCAATTCAAAAACTTTTGCGCCCGACGACCGAGCCAAGCGCATTTCAAAAGCTTCGCATCCGGCGACCGAGCCAGACGCATCCAAAATAGAGGCCTCACTCCCGGCGACTGAGCCAGACGCAACGAAAACAAAAACTTCACTCCCAACGACCGAGCCGGATTCAACTGAAGAAAATTTGCAGCATTCGGCGACCAACCCGACCGCAGCACACAAAAATCAAGTTCCCCTCGGCGACCCAACCGGGCTCAGTCAAAACTAAATCTCAGTGCCCGACGACCGAGCCGGACGCAAAACAAAAGCCTTGCGCCCGGCAATCGAGCTGGACGCAGCCGAAACAGAACTGCAGCACCCGGCAACCGAGCCGGGTGCGACCAAAACAGAGTCTCAACGCCTGGCGACCAAACCAGGTACGACACAACACCACTATGTTTGGTTTTCGGACCAAACGACATACTAAAAGCCATCAGTCTGTCACACTGACAAACTGACAAACACCCGAAGTGCTAAAGAGAGATAATTAGAGAGAGACAGAAAAAGAAAAGAAAAATAGAGAATTCGAGGGAGGATAAAAAAAAAATCGTGAGAGAGAGACTGAGGGAGAAGTAAAAAATGAGAGGTGAGAAAAAGAGGAAGACGGAGGGAGGAAGGAAAGGAGAAAAGAAAAGAGAGTGGGACCTCAGCAAACTCGAATCCAGCCAGAGACTGCCGGGAGAAAAAGAAAATTTTACAGTACCTCTAAAGTCTGATTCGCGGATAGCTTCTGACGTGAGCCAGAACTTGAAGGGAATTGTAAAGCATAATACAGTGGCGCAGACAAGAGAGAAGGTTGCGATTTCACACTTGCAACGCAATCAAAAAGACGTTGAAGTGAGACCAGTTGAAACAAATTCTAGGCAGCAAGTCACAGACATAGAAAAAGCCAAGACAACAAGTCGCAATCACTCAGGTCACAGGCACGCAGAAAGCAGTCAAGTCGCAGACACCCAGGGAACACTTAAATTCGCAGAGTATGCCTAGAGGAAGAAGAGGGAGTCTGCTGCGCAAGAAGGAGGGATCCCAATCGTGGGTAAAAGAGAGGGAGGCGCCAAGTTAGCCTGAGTGGGACCCACGTTCTCTCTCTGACCTCATCACTCCTGAAATCTGCGCTTAAGCCAAACATAAAGCCAGCTACGACAAAACAAGCCGGGAGAAGCATCCCGACTCGTTGGAGGCACACATTGGCAAGGGCGGGCCCCACTACGCCCACTCCTATGCGCATTCTCTTCCCAGCTACACAGAAGAAAGATTGTCTCTCAATAGGCTTGATAAGTTGAAATATGACCTACCCGACCCTGTTCGGGTGAGTACCTCTTCTCCGGCATGGTGACTATACCTACTTAAAGCCATCCTAGCCGCCCCAACAAGCACTTCGGTATTGTGAAATTCGTCGGGAACAATTTGTTGCGCCAAGAGATTGGCCGAACCGAAGCGAAACCTCTGTTCGTGCTACTTCTCTTTGGCGCAATGACCAGATTTTCGAAATCACTCTATCAAAGACTGTGCAGCTCACCACGAAAGAAGAGGCACAGGCTAAGTCGGAGCCTATCGCGCTTCGCTCAACCTGCGCCAATCTCTTGACGCAGTGTTGGCCAAAATTCGTCGAAACGGAGTTGCACTTCTCTCCGACGCGACAACCAGGTCGCTAAAGCTACACTTCTCTTCGGCACGACCGACTCTATTTCTCCACACCATTTGTCGCCTTCTTTCGATCCAAAATTCAACAGGAAATTGGTCGTCTGGTCGCAAAATTCAATCAAGCCAATGCAGAGGAATTACAGTCCACATCGGTTCGCGACACCTTCCCCCGGCGCGATACCCAAAGTCGCCGAAACTTGCCGAAGTCATCAAAATTCGTCGCAATTGCCAGGAGGATCGGCCAATTGGTCGGTTGTCTCCGAATTGGGATTCTCCCACTTCGCCGAGAGGTCGGCCAAACTAGAGTGAGGTCTACCACACTTCCCTCTAGTGCGTGCCTTCCTCCCGACGAGAGGATTACATCACCGGGTTCACTCTTCCCTCTGGTGCGCGACCAATCCATCTAAAGCAGCATTCGGCTACAGCAATCAAGCAGACTGCGACCAGTCGATGCTCAGTCGACTTCAACTCAGCGTCAATATTCGAACCTGCACAACATCTCTGCTCAGGTACCCATTGTCTCTCTACATACCATACATACACTACATATGTACGCGTATACAAAAAAAAAAAAAATGAAAAAATCGAAAAAGCAAACAACTCTAAAACAACAAGAGAGCCAAAAAAAACGAAAAGAAAGAAAAAATTCATACTAGATACAAGTGTACAGAAATATACACTGTCCTAAAAGAGTAAGAGGACAGAAAAAGATACGTACACGAAAAGATAAACGACCCAAAAAGAGTAAGAGGGTCATCAAAAAAAAAAAAAAAAGTGTCGCGTGCGTGCGTGTGTGCGTTGCGTTTGTTTTTCACATTCGAAACTTGCTCGTTCTCTCAGAACGATCAAGTCTCGAAGGGGGCAATATGTATACACCAAAATGTGACTAGCCCAAATGCGACAAGCCCAAACGCCCATCAACCCAACAATCGATCGTCATGGGTAGGCTTCGTCAATTCTAGAAGTCATCTGTCACAGCCCATCGCCAGACCCATTCGCGTTGTTGTGTCATCGGTACAGTCGTCGCCCTAGTCAGCAATAAACTGCCGTGTCAGCACCAGTCAGCAGCCAGCCTCTTCAACGGTTGAACGGCCGAGTCTGGTCGCCAACGGTAAAAGCTGAGAAAAGACATCTACGATCCTCATTTGAGGGACTCAACAAGAGGAGCTCCAGTCTTCCTCCCATCTCAACAACAAACAGAAGAAAGGGGATCGTGATCCCTATTCCAAGGAAAGACCTCCAACAACTAGACGGAACCGGCTACAAATAGCCAAAAACGTTCTGTCACAGAAGTTGGAAAATCCTTCATCGAGAAGCGTTCTCACGCACAGAGACCCTTTCAAGCTAAAGAAGTTAAGCAACTCGCAGTTCGTCGAGATTCAACAGTTCTACCGAGGCAGCTCTACACGTTCGCCGACAACGTCAACAAGTCAATACACGCGGAACACAAATACTTCCGTCTGACCGACAAAACAATCATCATTCGTGCACACTCGTTTCAGAACTAGGATTTCAACGTCGACTCGCCAGAAGCTGAAACTTCAGCAATTTACATGGAGATCGAATCAGAGGAAGACTAGGAGATTGCACTCGCATTCCTGATATTCAAATACAAAGTTGTAACACAAATTCTCTGTTATAAATCGATTTACTCTCTCGATCACGCCCCTTCGCAGAGTGGCGAATTTTTGGTGAAACAGACACTTAAAACGTTATTTTGAAAAAGACTATATAAAGGTCAAGCTTATTAAATTTTTATAAGAGATTAGCCCCATTTTAGTTCATTTATTTAGAAATCCCAATCTCCTCTTATGTAAATAAAGTTAAGGACTTATCATCGAATCAGAGTTTTATACATATTTTTTATTAATTTTGTTACAACTATTTCTCCATTTTGAACTTAATTAAAATTAAAAAAATTTATTATTAATTTTTTTTATAGGTATAACTTAAGTGGTCTCATCCAGGTCATCGATGCGAGAGGTCTTGAGTTCGAGTTTGGAGAGTCACACGATCAAGGAGTCATTGCATAACGAGAGTTGTAAAACATTGAAGTTATATCTTATTACCTTTAAAACTTTGACAGAAATATAAAATACTAGACCATAATATTCATTGGTTAAACCAGTGATCCAACCCGGTCTAACTGGGTTGGACCAAAACCGGACATATTATTTGTTTGATGGAGACATTGATTGCAATATTTATGGCCACCAGTTTTTTATTCCTTTTAAAATTTATTTTATTTATCAAATCATATTATATTTACATTTATAACAAATGTATTATATTATTATTTTCTCAATTTTATCATAAAATGAATACATATGATAAAATTTTTATAAATTCTTAATAAGATGTTTTAGTTTTTTTACTCACTCAGTCATCTTAAATTTTACGAAAAATTAAAAAGTAGAGCCAACATAATATTTGTTTGTATTTATTTAAGAAATAGTTGTGGACGTTTATTATATAACATCACTCTAGCAAGAAGTTTATTATTGGAATTTTGGAGCTCCATCTTCCAGTACAACCAAACTAAGAAATGTAACTATCTTAATATATATCTCGGTCAATACCTCCTCTAGTAACGTAAGGTAGCTTTACTGCTTGGAGCCGCTCTTTTCCGTTTCCTCGTTTCCATGGAGGATTTGCATCAGCTCCTCGGAGATATCCACCTTGTGAACGGCCGGCACCGACGTCGCCGGCGACCCGCTCGGGGTACAGGCATCGCTCCTGCAGATCATGGGTCTGACCTTTATCATATCCACTTCACCTCGGTTGTTCATCATCACTATGTTGCACGGCATTCTCTTGGCGAAGAATGCTCTGTTCTTTCTGTGGTGCCTGTCGACATTAATAATGGATATTTTTTTCAGTTCAGACTCTGTATCCGGCCGAAATAGGGTTTCCGTCGACGGAGACTTACCTGTCAAATACCGCCCATGTTGCGTGAAGATTCATTGTCTGCTCGAGGACGACGAGTCTCAATGGGTAGCCCATGGCAACCTTCATTTGCAGCTTCACCTACAGAGGAATTAGATAGATTTCAGAGCCCCAAAAAACAGAGAGGAGTACAGGTGGAGGAAAGTGAAATCTTTACCCCAAATTTTTCACAGAGCTGAATAATCCCTCTGAGTTTCTGATACTTGGTGTCGCCCTTGGCTTCCCATTCTTTAATCGCTCTCAAATCCTCGAAATTCAGGGTCCAGATGTCCAGCCATGTTTTCACCGTCACTTCAACACCCAGAAATTAAACAAAAAAACACACAGAAGCTTCTCCATCAATCAATAATTCAATACCCATCACACCCACAAATTAAAGCCCGTGATGCAGCAAAACCAGAAAAGAAAGAAAAAAGGGGGTGGGTGAGGCTCACGGGGAAGATTAAGCCAGGGCATAACCCCGAGAAGTGTTACAACGTATCCGGGTCTGATAACATGAGCCAGAGCCCACTCGAGCGGCTCCCGCGAGAACTCTTTCATGGCGTCCATAACGATGACGACGTTCCTGGTCGCCGTGGACGCACCGCTGGGGGACTCGCGGTACGGAAGGTCTTCCACGAGCGATCGCCTGCCGCCGCCGGCGAACCGCCGCATTTTTCTGAGGTCCACGACGGGGCTCGATTGGTGATGAGCGCATTTGCTGTAAATGGGCGCCATTAATATGGAGACTAAAGAAAAAGGGAGAAGAAAGTTGGGGGTGTGGGAGGGGAGAGGAAAGGGAGTTGGAACAGGCTTTTGTGACTTAAATAAGCAACGGAGGCGATATGGTTGAAGCAAACCTCGTCAGTAACTAGAGAAAGCTTAGTAGAGAAAGCTTAGTAGAGAAAGCTTAGTGAACTTGAATTTACTTAGGAAAAGCAAAACAAACCGGTTCCTTGTTTTATGCTTCCATGGATTGGTTCATTTGATATGTTCTAAATTCTCAGTTGTCTGAAGCGTTTTAAGTGATTTAATTGTATATTAAAAGCATGGAATCATTTTCAGTTCGTTCACTACTACTCAATCAGATACGATATCTATTGTCACTAATAATATTTCTACAACTAAAAGAAAAAATTTCCTCCTCATCTATTTTCCTGCCACACCCAATAGGCACAAAGACAAACAAATACCACAATATATGGGATTCTGATCACTTGTTTCACATGGACTTCATACACCTTTTGATATATTTTTCATGGATCTTTTAAGACCGTTTACAATATGGAAACCTCCATAGTGTAACCTGTACGTGTTTTTGAACAACCATGACACAAGTCGTCATATTACTATAAACAAACCGAGATCAATCCTGAGATCAAGAGTTGAGTCAGATTGAGAAACTTCCTTAACATTCTCCTTCAAGCTGAGCGGCTTCGGTAAGTTGTGTGCGGGTTCTATCATTAGTGAACATATGATCACTACTAGGTCTTGAGTGGGAATATGCCGAACATGCAAATGACTACTAGTTACTATTCATGAATGGAATTATAATAGAGCTTGAAATACTTAACCCGTCCACACTGTGTTTGTTGCTATGTACATAAAAAGCAAAGAGGTTGTCACACAAGATAAAAGAACAGAAAGGGAGGAAGCAGAGTGGGGCCCACTGTGCCTCCCTCTAAATCTCTCTCCCAACACAAAGCACTTCTCTGGCTCGCGCACTAACACACCGGCGCGAATTGCACTGCTTCTACGAACTGAACAGCTCTAGCAAATTTTTGTGCTAGAGCTGTTCAGTTCGTAGAAGCAGTGCAATTCGCTGAAGCAATCCCAACCACAGTGTCACACCCCAATACGCCGTAAACTACCGTGCAACCCAGAAGAGCCGGCCATGACAGAGTGGGGCCGACCACTGCAGCAGTGCCCTCTCTCCAGCCTCGCCCGAACAACTCCGGTGGAGTCAACCACGCTGGAGCTGGACCCACTTTGGCTCGCAACCAACACTCTGGACGACGCAGAGAAGCTGGAGTGGGACTCTTCATGTCTCACTCCAATTTTGCCCAGACGCAAACTCCAGTGCGCCGAAGCAGTTAGGTCGTCGAAGGGGTCGACCAAACTCGAGCGGGGTCCACCACGCCTCACTCTCGCTTGCACCAACTCTATGGCACAACACAGAGGAATTCCACGAGCACCAAAGTTCCCCGAAGCAGCAGAAGCAATTCCAACCCGCAGAAGCAATTCCAATCGACCAGAGCATCTAATTCGCCGAACAGTCTGATATACAGCTTCACATCTCAGTACGTTGCACACTCCCTTGGCTCTGGTCGACCGTATTTTGTTGCAAAGTCGTCGAGAGCTAACATCTCATGAAATCGGAGGAGTCGACCAAGCACACTTCACTCTTGTGAAAGATCATACGAATTCCATAAACATTAATTGGAATTAATAAGAAATAAGCATACCTCCTGCCATTGTATGCTAAAGGTGAATTCGTCTGAAATCAGAAATCTAGCAGCCTCTGCGAAAACTTACGCACAATAGAAAAATTGTTAGTTTACAGGTCTTACAGGAATACACGATGTAGTGTGTCCTGGGACCTGGAGTTTAAAAGGAACCAAGATTAAAACGTGACAGTCAAGATCTAACTGAAACATAGCTGGTCATGCGGATCACCCGTATGACCAGTCTCATAATCTCCCACTTGATCCATATGGCTAGGCAATCTGATTTAAAATAAGACACATGAATCATGGCGATATGTCCCTGTATACGATGGTAGTATCTTCCATGTATTACTTGTTCAAGATTTAAATTATTTTCTTATAACTTTATGAATAAATTCTATATTTATTCTTCGTCCCAACTTTATTGACTTTTTAAATGAAACTATTGTGCACACATAATAGAAAAAATCAAGAAATCAGGGTTTTAAAATAACAATCATACCTTGAAATGACTAAATGGGACCAAATCCCATAGTGACAACATGATCCTTGAATTTGTAAGGTGGCATGCCCTTTGTCAAAGGATCAGCTAACATCAGCTCAGTGTTAATATGCTCAATGATCACTTTCTGATCTTTAACACGTTCCCTGATGGCTAAGTACTTTATGTCGATGTGTTTACTTCTACTCCCACTTTTATTATTCTTAGCCATGAACACAGCTACTAAATTGTCACAATATACCAGTAATGACCTAAAAATATTATCCACTAGTCTAAGCCCAGAAATGAAACTCTTTAACCACATCGCTTGTGCAGTAGCCTCAAAACATGAGACAAACTCAACCTCCATAATAAAAGTGGCTATTATGGTCTGTTTTGCACTCCTCCATGAAATGGCTCCACCAGCAAACATGAAAATGTAACCTGATGTTGATTTGAGAGAATCAACGCAACTAGCGAAGTCTGAAATGGAGTAGCCAATCACTTATTATCTGATCGTCCGTAAGTAAGCATGTAATTTTTCGTTCCTTGAAGGCATCGTAATACTTTCTTTGCAGTTCTCCAATGATCAAGTTCTGGATTACTCTGGTATTTTCCTAATATTCCAACCACAAACGATGTTTGATCTGGTACATACCTGAGTGTACATCAAACTTCCAACAACATAAGCATATGAAATATTTTTCATCTGCTCATATTCTAAGTTGTTTTGCGGGCACTGGTTCATGTTGAACGTGTCACCCTTCACAATAGGAGCTACACTTGGTGAACAATCCTTAATCCAGAATCTTTCTAAAATTTTATTGATATAAGTTTCTTGAGATAAACCTAAAATACCTTGATGTCTATCTCAATGGATCTTAATACCAATGACATAAGATGCATCACCCATATCTTTCATATCAAAATGTTTAGATAGAAATTGTTTTACCTCATGTAAAATCTCTTCATCATTGGTTGCAAGTAAAATGTCATCCACATATAAAAAAAGAAAATAAATTATACTCCCACTAACCTCTGGTATATAAAATGATCCATAACACTTTCAACAAATCCGAAGGAAGGAATATATATGGATTTCATTAACTTGCACACCAATTGTTCACTATCACTAGAGGGGAGTCCTTCGGGTTATTTCATGTAAACCTTCTTCTCTAGTTCACCATTGAGAAACCCTGTTTCTACATCCATTTGATGCAGTTCTAAGTGAAAATGAGTTACTAATGCCAAAAAAATATGTAAGAAATATTTCTTTGATACAGGACTAAATATTTTTGTGTAATCGATCTCTTCTCGTTGAGTGAATCCTTCCGCAATAAGGCGAACTTTATATCTTTCTATACTACCCGATGAAACTCTTTTGATTTTGAAGACCCATTTGCAACCTATGGGTTTAAAACCTTTGGGTAAGTGAACTAGATCCCACACTTTATTGCTACTCATGGAATCTATTTCTTCCTTCATGGCATTATACCATAACTTTGACTCTTTGCTATTGATGGCTTGTGAAAAGAAAGTGGGGTCATTATCAGCTCCTTGGTCATTGTCAGAATCATATAGATACACTAGATAGTCACTAGGGATTGTTGGTCTTTTTGTTCTTGTAGATCGATGTAATGAAGGAACAACTTCTTCCTCAGGAATTTGTTGTTCAACTGGTTGTTCCGAAGTTATCGGATCTTCTTGAACAGTTTGATCTATATGAACAGGTTCAACCTCTTGTGGAATTTCATTGATTAGTTGTTCAAAACTTAGTTCTACTAGAGGAGTTCTATGAATGACAACCATTCTCTCACTGGAAGTGGAAGTTTGATTTCTTTCAAAAAATGTGCCATGAAATTGATTACTCCTACTGATTGAGTCTAATTCAAAAAAATTTGCATTTCTCGATTCCACAAACCTAGCTTTATGAGTTGGACAATAGAATATGTATCCCTTGGACCTTTCTGGATATCCAATGAAATAACCACTAATGGTCCAAGGATTCAACTTATTTTCTTGTGGGTTGTAAATTCTTATCTCAGATGAACATCCCCATACGCGTATATGATACAAACTTGGTTTTCAACCTTTGAATAGTTCAAAATTGTGTCTTGGGAACAACCTTGGTTGGAACTTTGTTTAATATATACACAGTTGTCTTAAGAGCATATACCCATAATGCTTTAGGTAGCTTAGAGCTACTTAGCATACTATGCACCATGTCCAAAAATGTTTGGTTTCTTCTTTCCACAACACCATTTTGATATGGAGAACCTAGCATAGAGTATTGGGGAACTATACGATTTTATTTAAGAAACTTGGCGAATGGACCTTGTGCTTGTCCAGACTCAGTGTATCTACCATAGTATTCTCCACCTCTATCTATTCTCACTATTTTGATTTGCTTCCCGCATTGTTTCTCTACTTCAGCCTTGAAGACCTTGAAGGCATACAGTGCTTTATTCTTTGCATGAAGCATGTAGAGATACATATAAAGGTGATAAAATATTTCTAACCTTGAGCATCTATATTTGGGCAACATATATTAGAATGGATGACTTCCAATATGGTCGAACATCAAGTGGCACCTTTCTTATACTTGTTAGTCTGCTTGCCCTTTATACTGTCTACACAAGTTTTAAAATCAGTGAAGTCTAGTTCTTCATCATTCACTAATCTTTTGATTTTATCTATGGAGATGTGTCCTCGTCTCCTGTGTCACAAGGTTGATGAATCCTTATTTATAGTACATCACTTGATACCAGAATATCATTCATAACTTCATGAGGGGTATTATTTTTTAAATTTAGAGAGTAAAGTCCATCACATAGAACATCGTTACCTACTAGTCCAGATTTATATAATAAACTGAACTTAGTGTTTGGAATGCGAAACTAAATCCCAGAGTTACAAGTTTAGATACAGAAATTAAATTTCTCGTAAAACTGGGAATATAGAATGTTTTCTCTAAAATTAACCGCTCTCCAGTGTCAAGTTACAGGTGCCAATAGCTTCTTCATGCTACTGGATTTTGCTGCCCGAATATATGAGTTGTTCATTTCCCACTGGTTTTCTCAAGTTTCTTAATCCCTACATGGAATTACAGACATGGATTGTTGAACCGAAATCAATCCACCATGTGTTATAATTTGTTTCAACCATATTAGTT
Source organism: Aristolochia fimbriata (assembly GCA_019845555.1). Taxonomy (NCBI): domain Eukaryota; kingdom Viridiplantae; phylum Streptophyta; class Magnoliopsida; order Piperales; family Aristolochiaceae; genus Aristolochia; species Aristolochia fimbriata. Next base: position 10,119,751 of record CM034081.1, read on the forward strand.
TCATAACAGACAAGAGAATGGAATGTACCTTTCTTTTCAAACGAAAGCTTATGCTTGGTGCAGTCCTTCTTCATGTGTCCCTTCTTTTTACAGAAAAAATATTTGGACTGTTTCTTTATATCAGCTTGGGGATGAAGCTTATTTTTCCCCTTCTGATATGCTTGAGTGAAACTCTTTTCTTGAGTGACTGTACGTGCAATTTCTTCACCTCTAAAAGCAACCTTGCTTCCTCTTGAGTACACAGGGTCAAAGATCATCTATTGACCATTTTTCTTTACGCGTTATAGGAAATCTTAAATGGTGCATATTGGTTCTGGAGAGTCGTTAAAATATAATGCACTGGAAAAATGTCGAACATATCACATTCCAATGCCTTGAGGCGAGCCGCTAAGTCCTTTAGTTTACTTATGTGTTCTCGAACACCTTGAACACCGGTGAGCTTCATAGATATGAAGTTCATTATCAGTGTGCTAGCCAATGATTTCTAGGAAGGTTGGAAATGCTTTTCAATTGTTTTAAGAAAGTCTTGAACCTTTTCTTCTTTTTCGACAGTACTTCGTACATCCTCTAGAAGCTTACTCTTAATGAAAATGGTACTTAGTCGGTTGGACCTTTCCTAATGGCCGTAGTGCTTCTTTTCTTTAGGGGTACTAGTGTTCATAATTTTTGGTTCATCTTTCCTAGTTGCATAGTCTATGTCCAAGCACCCTAGGTGAATAAGAATTTTCTCTTTCCATATTTTGAAGTTCTCATTACACAGTTCGGAGATTTTATTTCTAGATTCAGAGATACTCAGAGTTGAACTAGCTGCAAATTTGAAAAATAGAAACATGCTTAACTTTATATTGAGACATATAACTTTATTCATGATTAACCAATGAAAATCGTGAGTTGAATCTATGACATAAAAATTGCCTGTGGGCTAAAGTTTTAATTCTATTAGATTCATAATTGAATTTGTTTAGACAAATTTAACCTATTGTAAAATTATCAAACTCAATTTCATAATTTTAGTCGGTATACTATGAAAAAAACATTCAATAATTCTACAATATATGTCTATAACCGCATGTGATCTACTACATGAAATACTTAACTAAAGATGTTGTGGCTAATCTTTGATTAAGTTAATCAAATTAGATCACTAAATATGATGCTAATATTATTTTACCACTTTAATATTAAATTAAAATTACTGCTAATGGATCATGAAATAAAATTATCACAAAACAATAGAGCATAATATTCTGAAAATTTAGGTACAAATTTCGTCCTAAACCGACAAATATTGACCCCCGAACCGGTTGAACCAATTAATTTCATTTGAACCAAACCAGTTCAGGCCTAAAGGTTCAGGTCGCGCCCTGGTTCGGATTGTGCCCAATTCCGAGTCTATCAAACTGATTTGACTCGAGACAAGTTGACCCAGACCGAGTTAACTCAGTCAAGTTGACCTTGTCTGGGTCATCTCATTTGGGTAGAAAAATCCCAGACTGGACCGGCTGGAGGTAGGGATAATAGAAGCGGGTGGGCGGGTTTTGAAACCCATCCCCGCCCAAAAAACCGGAAAACCCGTCCCCGCGAAAACCCGCCCCGCTGGTTTGATTTCTAAACCCGTCCCCGCCCAGTAAAAAAACCCGCCCGAACCCCGAAAACCCGCCCGCCCAGCGAATACCGACCCGACCAGCTATGTTTAATATTAAAAATTTTAAAAATATAAAAAATTATAAAATAAATAATATAAACATATAAATACTTAAACATATTGTCAAACATAAGGGGATAACGTAATAAAGTAGGATTTTACTTTGTATTATTTAAATACCCTCCAAAACTTTTTTTATATAAGAATTAAGCGGGTCGGGTCGGGTTTTTGGGGCGAAACCCGTCCCCGGCCCGAACCCGTGACGGGTTCTGCTCCCAAAACCCGAACCCGACCCGCGGGGTAAAAACTTAAACCCGAACCCGCTTTAAGCGGGTCGGGTCGGGGCGGGTTCTCCGCTAACCCGTACCCGTTGCCATCCCTAGCTGGAGGTCGTCTTCAACCTCCAGCCGCCGGACGCAAAAACTCTAGTTCTGCGTTCGATGACTTTTGGCCGACGCTGCGGCCTAGATGCATTTGGTTTCGGTTCCCCTTACCGCGACGACTGATTTCGGGCCAGTCCCGTCGCTGAGTGGCGACGGTTGACTCCAAAATTTCGGCGCAAAGAGGGACTTGCGACACAACGCCTAATCTGAAATTCCAGTGTCGTCCAACATTATCGCAGCCGACTATCATGGGGTTTTTGTTCCCCAGGCCACGACGACTCTCGTAGGCCTTCAATTTAGTTTAATGACGGCAAGTTGGCCGGATTGAACCGTCCCTATACACCAAATCCGACGAAAGTCCGCTAGACTCCAGCCATTGCCGCGGCAAATCGCCACGGCGGCCTCTTTCGTCAGCCGCCGCCGAACCTTAACCAGTCGGATGCGATGTCAGGCGGTCGCCGGAAATGGTATTTCCGTCGACCTCCTTCCTACTCATTAAATAATCACAAATTCGACAAACGTCGAGGCAAGAAGCTCAGTGACTTTGATACCATATGTAAGATCATACAAATTCCATAAACATTAATTAGAATTAATAAGAAATAAGCATACCTCTGGCCATCGTATGCTGAAGGGGTATCCATCAGAAATCAGAAATGCGGCAGCCTCTGCGAAAACTTACACACAGCGAAAAAATTGTTAGTTTACAGGTCTTACAGGAATACACGATGTAGTGTCTTGGGACCTAAAGTTTAAAAGGAGTCAGGATGAAAACGTAACAGTTAGATCCTGAATTTCAGGATCTAATTGAAATGTAGCTGGTCATGTGGATCACCCGTACGACCAGTCTCACGTCTTGCTCATAACACCAGTTTTGCTACGCCAAGTACTAGTTCACCGCAAACTCTGGTGCGTCGCCGCTCGGACTCGAGCAAGACAATCCTTTGCTCAGGTACCTCTCACTTCCCGTTTACACGTATGTACACTCGTATATGTATGCATATATACGAAAACAAAATCAAAAAATGAAAAAAAAAAAGAAAAAAAAAGGTAAAAAAAAAAGAAAGAGAAAAGAAAGAAATAAAAAAAAAGGAAGTTTCGGTTTGCCGAAGCAGTCCGGTGTCGCATCTCAATATGCCGCAACCTTCATGCTGGTCAACCGCACCTCACTTCAAACTCGTCAAAGAGCAGGCACTCACGAATCCAAAGGAAGCTGTCCAGCACAAGGTGGGACCCACCCCTCAGACTCATGGCGCCCTCTCCAGTCTCACACCAACACTTCGGCTCGACTCAAGAGGATCCCACAAGCACCAGAGCACACCGGATAGCCCAACTTCAGTAGGACACTCCTGCCGAAGAGGCTCACCAAAGCTGTTATTCCCCGAAGTATTCTAGTTTGCTGAAGTGTCCGATTTGCTGAAGCAACTCAACCGCGGCAACATGCTGCGACCTCCGGCTTGGTCGACTATGCTTCACTCCAAATTCGTCAAACATTCGACGAACTTGAAGGAGTCGGCCAGGGGGACCCTCCATGCGTTACTCGCCAATTCAGTTGTCTAGTCTCAGACCATCACAACGCCGGCTTGCAGCAAATCCGACATCATGTCCCTTCACTGCAACTCAAATCGGACTTGAGCAAGACGACTCTTTTGGCCAGGTACACTTTCACTTTTCGTATACCTGTATACGTACGTATATAAGTATAAAAAAAAATCAAATAGCCCTAAAAAAACAAGAGGGCAAAAAAAAAATGATAAAAGAAATGATACAAGTGTATAAAAAATATACACTGTCCTAAAAAAGCTAGAGGATAGAAATACATAAACCGAGTAAGAGGGTCCAAAAAAAAAAAAAGATTTTTGCATGCATGAATATGCCAATATGTAGACGCCAAAATTTGTACGGCCTATCTACGGCTAGCCCACCAGTCCATCAATCCACCATCTGCCCGTCGCAGACCCATCACTTTACCACATCATCAACACCATCATCGACATCGTCACTGCCACATCATCACCATATTGTCACAGTCATCGCTTCATCATCTCGCCTTCTGCCTACCACCAAGCATCGGCCAAGTCACGATCGTAGGTGCTAAAAAAGGAGAAGTCGCTCCCCTTCTGAGGATCGATGGAGAAAGTCAAGTCACAACTCCCTTCCTAGGGAGCAGGAAAAGGATGTTGATCCCCTTTAAGAAGATAGACAGAAACCCTGGCTACAAATAGGCAGAAAGCAAACACTCCAGGGCCAAGAGATCCAGGTCCAGATAAGCTTTCATGCCAACAACTCCACCAATTGGAGGTTCGTCAAATCACCCTCAGTTCATCATGAATCTTCACACGATCGTAGAAATGTCATCAAGGTGAAATACACATAACACAAATATTTTCATTTAGCCAACTAAATATGTTGAAAGTTCATGTCCCCTTTCTCGGAGTTCGTGAATCACAGTCGAATCTTCAGGAGGCCTGAATCTCACCCATATGGTTCAAAAATTTCTCAAATCTAGAAGTTCTCTCGAGTTAGAAGTACATTCGCTCAACAACCTACAGTTCGTCGAAATCCACACAGTCTTTCGAAACAACTCTACACGTTCACCAAATTCTCTATTTGGCCAACTAAGTCCGTTGTTGTTCGTGTACATTCACTCAGAGACTCAAAGTTCATTGTCAACTCGCAAGAAGTATCAACTTCATCAACCTACCCACAAAGATCGAATCAGAGGAAGTAGAGATTACATCCCCACAATTTCCCAATTCGCAACACCCAAAACTTCTAATTTTCTTTGTAATCTCATCGAATTAATCAATTGGTCGCGCCACTTCGTGGACCTGAAGATTTTCATCGCTACAATAAAAATTTGATTTTTACTGGTCGAGCTCAAATTTTAGTCAGATCAGGTCAAGTTCGGGTTCAGGTTTTAAAATTCATTCAGATTTTTTATGGGTTCGGGTTTCAGGTTTGATAAGTCAGGTCAGGTTCGGGTTTTAAGAAACCCAACCCAAACCCGATGCCCACACCTATTTAGCAATGTACTTTGGTAAAAGACTCTGAGATAACTCTTTGAAAATTTTATGTTTGAAAAAATTTTGTTTTGAAGCTCTTTCAAATAACTAAAATCTCCAATTTCAAAGAGAGATTAATGTAAAAAGAGGTTTACCTAAACACAACTATTATTAGAAAAACGACACATTCTTACAAAAATAAAAGCTTTTGGCCTCCAAAGAGCTATGTCAAATGCGAATGAGACGTAAGCCCTCTCCCTTCCCCTTTCATATCATTCCTTCTCTTTGCCTTCTCCCTCTTTTCTTCTTGGTCCCTTCATTTCCTATTAAGGGTTTATGGTTAAATCGTAACACCCAACTAGGCCAAGCAGTTTTTCAGACTTGGCCAGGTTTCAGTTTAACTCAGAAAAGTGGTTGGTATGGCCAAAACTAGTCGAACCAAGCAGGCAAGTTCATATCTTATAATAGAGTCTAAAATACTACAATATAATAAAAATACTAGCACTCACAAAAGAGAGTACCACAAAGTACTGTAAAATACAAAAATTAAAAGGATGAATAAATCCCTATTGAGCCAACTCAAAGAACGACATGTAAACAAATATACCTTAATATATTAGAAAATATCATAATATTTGAGACTACAACAAACACTACTCTTAAAATACCAGTGCACAAAATTACCACAATGCATAATAAAATAATATCAATTATTATTAAAGTACCGCAATATAAGGGATAAACGCCATGATTGCCTCTTCAGTCTTTAGCCAACATAAGATGTGATCCCAAATCCCAACAATAATATGGTGGTCAAATATGACCAGGCGTTGTCCAATACAACAATATGGTGGTAAAATATGACCATGTATTGTCCAATACCACAATATTTGGTAATACTATAATACACTTTAAAATACCATAATGCATCAAAAGGATACTATAATCAACAATAAAATACTAAAAACACTAATTAAATATGCCAATAAAAAAATAGATACCACAGTTGCCTCTGCATACATGCACAGCAGGCAATCGGAGTCTCTATGTGAAACCAGGAAGCCCACCTTCATCTCCATCAGCATCATCCCACAGTAGTTCCCATCATGGGAACTTGAAAAATATAAATCATGAATCTAGATTTTAGGCTACTAAAAGTCAGAGATTTATTATAATAGGTCTCGAAGCTGCAAAAATATTAAAGTATCAATTGGCCGAAATTTGTCATAGTTGGCCTTGAAGTTCCAAAGATATTGAACGCAACGCAGTATGCCATGCACCCTCAAAATTCTGAGTCTGGAACACACTAAACACATAGACTCCTTTCCAGAAATGCATAGGAAAAACAAGACGGTATCCCTACCTCATCCAGAGGCAACAACCTGTCTTCACTACAGCTTGTGGATGGTTTTCATGTCCGCAACCTCCTCAAGAGTGCCCTGTTCAAGATGGGTCCACCATTTGAGCAAGAAGTTGTCCACCACAAGCCTGAACCATGGTGAGAGCTTTACACCATCTTCGCCGGTATCAGCTTTCCTCAGCAACTCCTTCAACTGATCACGATTAACGTACTTCACGTCGGCAACTTCATCAGGATTCGGGTTCACAGTGACATCCCGTACAATGAAAAGCAAGTAGTCCACTGAAATGAAAATTTTTGGACATGGAAATGTGAGAGAGAATGACAGATGGTTAGAAGTCGGACCAATCTGAATATTATGCATGCTAGCTAACGAAGAGAAGATGAAATCAGAACATACCTTCGTGCTCGCCCCACTTGCCATCAGATGGAGCCTTGTACAGCATTCGACCAAGCAACACAAACTGATCAACAGGCAACTCTTCAGAAGGGATACCCAGTTCATCCAAAAGCTTTCTTTGAGCAGCATTTCTCACTCCTGCTCGAGAAAGAACCATTACGGATATCATAACAAATAGAAACACCAGTAGACTAAAGCAAGTAGCAGGGGTAAAAGTACCCAAATAATTCTCCTCAATGAGCTCAGACTTTCGGTAAAGAGGATGGCTACAGCAAGTGTTTGTCCATACAAGAGGAAATGTTACTTTAGTGGCAGACCGTTGCTACAAAAAAACAGGAAAAGAGACATTAGAATCATATCAAGATGCATGGATAGCAACTGACACAATAATAAAGGAAATAATGCCAAAAAAGGTTGCACAAAGCACTAATATGGATTGGCTTATGTCTAGAAAGAGGGAGCTAAACTACATTGGCCATGGTGCAAATTAGACAATGAGAAGATTAAATTTGCCAAGAAAACAATCTGCAAAAGAAACTAGTGCTTCCCAAAAACGAATCATTTTGATTTCTGGATGGAATGACTACAACAGGAGGTTAGCCTCCCTTTCTTCCTTCCCTGCTTGCCATTAGTTCGACAAAATTTACTTCCAAATTGTAGAAAGTAAAAGAAATTGACACTTCTTTCCAAAAAGTATACAACATGCATTAACTTTTAAGGAACAAAAGGTTTCCACATACCTGAAGTAGCAGTTCGTATTTTGAATTAAAGAGAAACACACTGAAGGCCCTATGCAGCAGATTCTCTGCTTCAATTTTTTCCATTAAATGACCTGAATGACAGCAGAGAAGACTTCATATTCATTCACAACTACAGCTCAACATGAAGTGATGTAATAAATTCTGACATCACCAGCAATAAATGAAACAGGAATTAAGAAAAAAACAACAAAAAAATAAATATTCATGTCTTCCCTTCCTTTTTAAGCAGCAATAATCAACTCTATATAGGATTCTGAGTAGGTCCACGACCACAAATCCACAGAGTAATCATGACATAAATGATTGATAACCCACAGTGACCATATAGCATTTTTTTTGTGAAAAAATGAAAACTTTACCAAAGAAGAGATTATATGCTAATAAAGGTGCAAGTAACGCTCAATTCCTCTTCATTTCTACCATTCAAAAAAACTTATTTATTTCTACCAGTCAAAAAACTTAAAAATGTAAATACATAAAAGTTGATAAAATTAGGCCTGTATATGCAGTATATTAGTGCAGTGAACAAAAAACAATCTGCCAAAATAACAACTGGTTTGTTTGCTTATAATTGCAATTAAGTTAAGGTTCTATACCAAAATTCTCAACTGAAGAAATAAGAAAATTAAAAGAATTCAGAGAATTGACACCACTAGTGATCAACGACGTAAAATTGCAAAGTTACTCACAGTTGTATTTGGAGTCATGTCCAATAACACGATCTTGCTCATCCACTAATATGCATCTACATGACAACAACGAGATAAAGTGTTTCTCGAAGTTAATTACTTTAACAAATAGATGAAGAAGAAAAGGAAAGGATATATATTCTAATGCATTTATTAGATAGCAAGCAGATCTAAGGGCACATATGCATTAGAATAGTTAAAAGCTGTATGGATTATGCAGAAATGAGAATAGAAGCAAAAATTGGATTAGACGGCATCTTGTGCAGCAATAGACACTGAACCTACAAATTCTTTTTTCCTGTTAAAAGAAATCAGTAAACCAGCCAATTGAAAAAACATTCTACCCCAGTTCCAAAAATGTCTCAAGTTAGTAGTATTTAACATAGCATAATTCATCCAGAGCAAAAAGTTGTCAAAGAAGCAACAGAAGAAGAAATTGATGAAGAAGAAGAAGTTGCCGAAGAAGCTACAGAGGAAGACAGTAAAATCAAGGCTGGGATGGAAAAAGCAGTCGAAGGTCTTGCCATGGAGACAACCATTACAAATTGGATGGATTCTTTACCAATATAGTCAGCTTAAACATAAAGGGTAAGCAACAGTAGAAATAATTTCAAATGAATGCTGAATTTCAAGATACAATGTCGTCTACAGTCAATATTAAGAATTATCGACACATTTGATGTGTTATAAAGCCAATCGGGTGTTTGATCATTATGATACCATTGTTGATGTTAGCAGCATTCCTTCTAGATAATACAGGATACTATTTGAAAATTTTTTTTTTCATTTTTATTTTATTTTTATTTTTATTTTTATTTTTATTTTTATTTTTATTTTTATTTTTATTTTTATTTTTATTTTTATTTTTATTTTTATTTTTATTTTTATTTTTTTAACTAGTGACCCCCTTTACCCCACCTAATGACCCGAGGAGACTCGAACTTGAGACCTCCCGTTATATCTACCCACATGAGACCACCTGAGCTTTTGCTCAGGGCTCACCTATTTGATTTGATGATGCAAAAGCCAATGGGATCAATTTTTGAGCAGCAACGAAGTCATCGTGAATGTAACTTCTTCTCCATAAGGAGTCATACTCCTTTCCAGGGTGGAAACTAGGTCAGTTTGACAGGAACCAACCTGATTTGACCCAAAAACACTAAGGGTATTCTAGTTACCCCATGTAACAGGTTGTTGAAAAAGCCCGGTGCAATTCAGTGTGAGTAACGGGTTTCTCCAAACATCGAAACATGGGTTGAATGCCTATAAGTCCATTTGAAATACAAAAAGGCATGCATATAAATTACAGCAACATAAAATTAGTTTTGTTCTTAGGAGTATTCAAGTAAACACCAAATATAATTGCACTTTAAAAAAGGAACTCCCAACCACAGTAAATTCAATACATTATCTGTATTGGAGACTTTGTAATCGAGTTATTCTTTAGTGCATATAATAATGGAAATTCATTTCAATAATATTTCTAGGTACTCTAGGTTCCGCTGAGATACATCTCTACTTCCTCTATCTGCTTCAGTTGTTTTTTGGAATAATTCTCCGCCAGTGACACTTCTTCCTCCAATTTCTTCTACCATATAAATACTTTTTCATTTGTGATCTTTCCTTCCACTATCTGCTTCAGTTTTTTTTTTGGAATAATTCTCCTTAATCATCTCTTTCTCAGGCTATATTTAGTGCCAATGACTTTTCTCTTTCCTATTTTCCTCCATTTTTCCCTCCCTGAAGTTCCTATCCTAGCATGAAATAAGTAGAGGGATAGCAGATGACTGGGATAGCGGATGGTGACAGGGTTGGGGTGGGTTGGTTTTTCAATCCCGCCTGGTTTTTTTATCAGGGGCAGTTTTTCATTTGAAGAGCAGATCTGAGTTGGTTCCCGGGGTGGAGTTTTACCCAACCTTGATTCCATCTCTGTTGATCCCTACTCCTTTTACAATGAAGAGAAAAGGTGTAGGCATAAAGAGCCATGATTGTGTCCTTGTTCCTTATTTCTTTTCCAAACCTACAGCTGGATAAGACAATAGTTTCCATAGAGATCGTACTAAGCAATGTTTCATATCGAATACACGGTTTCTTATATTAAGTATGTTGTGAGTCAGTATGTTCCAGATGTTTAAGATTTTCCATGTTATAAATTAAATTCCATGGAATAAGATGTGCTTCCTTATCGGATTAGACACCACCCTCTCGTCTACAAATTATTGGAGAAAGCCAAGAGAGTAACAGAAGCTCAAACTCTGGTACAGATTTTACGATGATGAACATAAAGGAAACAATTATTTTGATGATTGTTAAGGAATGACAAAAATGATATTGTATGTTGAAATTTCAACAATACATGTGGGTCGAAATCATATTGTCAGTAGTTTGCCCTTTGTTTGAGCTAACTTGCATTGTTTAAGGTCCCACTAACAAAGGATGTTATTTCAGCTAATAGATATTCTAGAGCCTTCCTCTACAACTTGAATTTTAATGTCGTCTTCAGCTACATTTACCACTTCTTAACTAGGAATTTAGGACACTCTTTGACAGTGGAGGCTCTCCACCTGATGTAACTAATATGAATTGATGTACCCCTGATGTAGTTTATGAATTCAATAAAACTTCAACTTCCTCAAAAAAAAAAAAAAAAAAAAAAAAAAAAAAGGAATTGAGGACATCAATGATTTCTAATGTTGACTTGTGTTTGTACTATTTTTCCCAAACCTTGGGACCACTTCCATACTTGGGAAAGAAAAATCAAGACAAAATCGTGGCATAAGTTCACTAATAACAAGATCATAAGAAGAAATTTCTGAGATTCATGAGTGAAATGGAGCCCATCCATTGTACAAATCACTAACATATTCTCATACTCCAGTTATTGGATCAAATTCTAACACAGGTATTTCCAACTGGGGTACCTCTTAAAATTTTTAACAGCTGTATGCACCATATATGATTTCTAGTTTCATTCATGATAGGATATAAGCATCAGTAAGAAAGTGTGATAATTATTCTTAATTACTCTGTGAAATGATTCCGCATCAAAATGGGATTCTAAGAATTAATAGTACCTAAAAGCAAGGACATAGGAGATACCACTCATTATTATACTTACTTCTCACCATGTCACCACTAGCTAAAGAAATATTTTTTATATTTTTTTAAGAATGTCAGAATGATGCCCTATTAGACGTGGTTGAGGTCTGCTACTAGAGTACTATAGTGACGAGGCTTGGCAAGACACTTTTTTGTTTGAAGAAAGAAAAAATTATGAAGAATCCCAAATTCCTAATTAGAACAAGAATACAAGTGCACAAGAAAACATGATTAGGAAGGGTCCCTTACAAACAAGAGATTGGACGTAGGCCAATCCTTGGCAGAATAGTCAACAAAGGAATAGTCTAAATTTCGGGATACAAGTTTGCTTAAGAGTACATGAATCTGAAATATCCATAATTTCCCTAAACACAAACAAGAGACACCAGGAAATATCCAACTTCTTGTTGCAGCAATCGATAGCATTGTAGGAATCAGCTTTAATCAAAGACTTCCACAAAACCAGTGGGCTGAAAATTTTGACACCATGGAGAAGCCCCTGAAGCTCCATACGAGCAGAATCAGAAACACCAATGGACCAGCATTAGAAACAAAAATGCTGTGACTGTCCCAAAAAAAACCCAAAGCCAGATGGCGCAGGTTTGCCCATAAAGGAGCAGTCCAAGTTAAGTAATGGCACCTAGCTCTGGTGGCTTCCACTTGGCAGCAGGCTTGGACAGCCTTTGAGGGCACAAACCAGCAGTGACCATCCAGGACACGCGCAACGAGCCATTACAGTTTCACTCAAAAACATGCACTTCATGATCCCAACAACAATTTGTTCTTTTGAAACAGTGTGTGCAACAGGCCCCTTACCGAATGCCTTATGGAGAGTTGAACCCCAAACCTCCCACAACATATCCCCCACGTGACCACTGAGCTACCCCTCATGTTCATGCTCCAACAACAATATTAATACACCATTTCCAAGAAAGTTACGATGAAAGGGATTTAGGTAATTCTCAGGTGAGAATCACAGAGAACTCTTCAAGTGTTCCAATATTAGACTGCACCTCCTAGGCTTTGAACCCATATAGACTTTCATTTTCAAAATCTTAGAGTGGTCTTTATTTCCTTTTTTAACTACTTAAAGAGGGTTAGTGCAGAAGGAACATCAAAAGCAGAAACTTAAATTTCTGTTATTACTTTAGATTGATTGGGACTCTATATTCCTAGTAAAGGCAGGGAGACATAATTCTCACTCCGGTTTAGGTAAGGGTTTAAAGGCAGAGAGACATGTAATTCTCACTTCCGTTTAGATAGAAGAGATGTGAGGGAATACAATAACTCCATTTCTGCCACCATTATTTCTGTTTCAAAGCTATCCACAGGTTCCTTATTTCATTCTCTTTCAACAACCTCCAGTTAAAAATCTACAAATGCAACAACTCTCGCCATGATGATTTCATTGACTCTCTCTTTTCATTTTACTTCAATAACTCTCTGAGATAAGTTACAAGTTTGTCAAGTCTCACATTGTCGCAAACCTTAGGTTGGATGCTGTATATTGAAGCCCAACGTAGAGTTCCACTAAACTTTGCAGAGGTAACTCCTGTTCCCCCAATCATCCAATATTCTCTTGCTTCAATGGCAATGAGGAAGCTTTGATCTTTGCCAGAGTTCAATCTCTAGGCTGACATAGCTGGTCTCAAATGCTAAATCATAAAACATTCACTCATAGAATTCAACCCTAAGATGGATACTAAATCCTTAAAAAATTGAGTATCTAGAGGTTCCAGAGATAATGAGAAAGACAGTGATTTGGCCGGTAGGTGACATGTATGGTATGTGCATTCTCTTACCATGCCTTGAGAGATCAAGAGATACTACAACTAAACTACAAAGAAAAAGGAATTTCTCATTAACAACAACTAACAGTGAAAAGTTATCCAAGGAGTATGCTTCAGGAGACTTTGTTGACGGAGACTTTAAAGGCTCTATAATCATCAATCACTTTGTGCAACAAACCCCTTGTTAGGGTTTAAATTAAGCATTTTCAAGATCACTGATTTTTCATTTTATTTTCTATATTCATTTCTCCTTTTTCTAAGATTCCATATAAATCATATAAATTGTTTTTCTTTGTTAGGAATCTGGCCAATGATACCAGCAAGACTGTCCCAGTCTGGTGAAAGAAACTTATGGTTAATTTTTTATGTCTTCAGTGGAATCTTAGTCATCGATGTCGTTTCATGTTACAATTTGAACTACATCTTTCTTTGTCAAAGAGATCGAACCTTCATCATGTCATTAAACTTCAACTTCATACTAACCTACAATGTCTCTTCCAAAAGCAGTCCATTTGCTTTGAGAATATTATTGAACATTGTATGACACTCACAAGCATGAAACATCTAGGAAAGCAACCTAGATCATCATTTTGACCCTTTTTCAGAGAAAATACTTGCATGCTTTCAATCATGTCATTCAGGCTAGAAATTAGTATAGTTTTTGCAGTGAATCTTACCATGAAGGCTCAAATTGGCAGAATGAACACTGACAATAGGTAACTGTTTATCATGAACCATATTCTCTTTATAAAATAAAATGGCATATCTAGAACATCCATTAGAATCAGCAAAACTCTATGCATGCAGAGAGATTATGCTACAGTGAAGGGTAACATCAATTTCCTCTAAATAACAGGTCAATTTCTGTCAAAGATCCATGTGATGGAGACATCATAACCATCAAAACTCAAAAACACGAACAACCAGAACCAGATATGAGCATATCCACACACTGCCGTTTCTTTCCTGATCACTTCAGAGCTTAACCTCTAGAAGAAAGAGAGAAAGACGGATCCAGATGCTTATGCTGATTCTCGAAATTTAGTACTAACAAAGTCTGATATTACAGTTACAATGGAAACAAAACAACAACAAGCAGCCTCTTTAAGTTTCATGAATACTAAGTAACAAGTCTCATATGCATATTCATCGATCAAAACACTGTGGATAAAAAAGAAAATGAGAGTCAAAGAAGACAACACAAAACGAAGCAAGCATAGAGAGGAAATCTTCAGGGAGGCACGCACTCGTCTTCAAACATGAGCCGCTTCTGCACGGCGTCCATAGCGGAATCTGCAACGGCGTCTCCCATGGTTGAAAGCTTGGAAGCAGCGAACATGGAGACTCTCAACCCCGAAAAGCCAGATACCCGAGGTACTAAACGAGCAGAAGCAAGAAGGGTTGCGCTCGGATTTAAATGTCGATCCGATGAAAAGAAACGCCTCGTGGGGATCACTAATCTGGACAGGATACACGTCGCCGACATGCGCACTGGGAGCCTCGGACCTTTCCCCTCAACCTCGCAATAAAGACAAATAATTAATTTTTGACCCCGAACAGAGTGTCTCTGATTCTCTCCACCTTCTCCAATATTAAACGCTTTCCAAACTTTTCAATCCTCCCAGCAGAGCATCTGCTTTTCGTCTCCCTTCCTATACTCGAATGAGCACCTCTTGGACTGCGACTAAAAGGAAACTAACGAAGAAACCAGGTGGTCTCCAGAGACTCCGCGCGGCACGTTTTATTATCTCCCCCTTTCTCGTTGTTGTCGTCCCTGCCGAGAATGAAATTGAAATCAACAGACGGGCTCCAAACGCTTCCTTGAGAGAATCGGCCATCATCACCATCCATTTGCATGAAGTATCCGGATTTTGTTAGCAGGTCGTGAATCGGGTTACTGATACAGCTATGACAGCATTCCGCCTGGAAGTTTTTTGTTTCTTCTGCTGGGATGGTGTAGGTCGTCTTTCTGAGCACGGTTGACCGTACTCTGTTGATCATAGAAGCGCATCAATATAGTGGTTTACACTTAATTTTTTAGAGAGAGAGATTTTATTTTTTATTGAGAGAATCTAGTGCTTTTATCTGTCTTACGAGATAAGTTCGTCATTAAAATGAAGCAATCCCAAATCTTTATTAAGTGATCTACATCCGAAGATGAATAACAGTCCTGCTACTGCATGGTCATTATTATACCTTGGATTTGCTAAACGAGCATCACGGATCCGTGATTGAACCGCCCGGTTCAATTTGACCTGGGTATAAGTGGGCATCGGGTCGGGTTTTCCATATAACCCGACCCGACCCAACACGAAAAACTCGAGTTTGGATTCCAAAATCCAACACTTTTACTTTTTTTTTTATATTTTTTTTTGAGTTATTTAAAATAATTATATAAAAAATTGGGTTTTTACAACAGGTCAGGACGAGTTTGGGTTTGTAAAATAATAAAACAGGTCGAGTTTTTCATGGATTCTGGTTTTAGGTTTATAAGTCGGGTCGGATTTAAGTTTTCATAAACCCAATTCAAACCCAACCCATGCGGCCATGCCCACCTCTAAACGTGGAGGATCATCTTGATTGATTGATGCTAAAGACTGATCATACTTTTTTCTCTTTGGAAATGATGACTCATTGATGTATTGTTACCAAAATATTAATTTATGTAGAGTTGTGCTAAAACTCATAAAACCAAATTTAAACCTATTGAACCGGTTTAATCCTTCGACCAAATCCATTAAAATCATCACCTCTTCCACCTCGATAGGTTTCACTAAAAGTTCTATTTTTCCTTCCTTTTCCATTACTCTATCACTCTCACCAGTTGTTATTTTTGTCAACCCTCCCTGGATGATGCTTTTTCTTGCTGATTGTTGTTGTTGCTGTATAAGATCGAGCCCTTATAGAGGTATTTTATTTACAATGTCGAAGTAATTGTTGGAGTCTTAATTTGTTTCCAGTGTCGAAGCCCTAATTTGTTTCCACTGTGAAAACCCTAATTTGTTTCCAATCATAGTTTGTTGTTGTTGATCCCATCCTACTTCCCCACATTTCTTTTGTTGCAACAACCAATTGAATGGGTTCACCATTCGTAAAGCAGCTTATTTGTTCTATTGTAATAGTCGATTTTAGTTCTCAAAAGATGTGAAACAAGGGTGGGCACGGGTCGGGTTTAGGTCGGGTTTCTAAAAACCCAAACCCGACCCGACTTATATAACCTGAAACCTAAACTCGTGAAAAACCCGCACAGGTTTTAAAACTTAAACCTGAACCAGACCCGAACTATGATTTTACAAACCTGAACCTGACCCAAACTACGATTTTACAAACCCAAACCTGACCCAAACTACTATTTTACAAACCCAAACCTGACTCGAACTACGATTTTACAAACCCGAACCTGACCCGAACTATGATTTTACAAACCTAAACCTAACCCGACCCGACCCAAAAACCCAAATTTTTTATACATTGTTTCACCGAAAATCCGCCGGTCCGCGAAGAGGCGTGATCGAGAGAATACGTCGATTACTTTAGAATAAATTTGTGTTACAGGGTGTGTTTTGTATCAAGGAATGCGAGTTCACTCTCCTAATAACCCTCTGATTCGATCTCCATGTGAATTTGTCGAAGTTTCGGCTTTTGGCGAGAACGTCGAAGTTGAGTTCGGGAACGAGTGTGCACGATCCGGTGTGGCTTTGGTCGATTCGGGCGGAAGTATTTGTGTTTCGTGTGTTTCGACTTGTGGCGTTGCCGGCGATCGTGTAGAGTCGCTCCGGTTGAACTTGTTGAGCGACGAACCTGCGGTGGGCTGAACTTCTACGGTTCGAGAGCTTCCGCGAGTGTATTTTATTCTCGGCAAGAAGGCTGTCGAACTCGATTTTTTCCAACCTCTGTGCGTGAGAGCTTCTCCTCCGGGGAGGAATTTGTGTCCTTCGGTTTGGGAGAAGGAGAGAAAAAGTTCTTCACTTGTCGAGAGGTCTTTTGAGGTTAATTTCTCCAACCCCTGCAACAGGGAACTTCTGACCTTTTGTAGCCAGTTTGTGTGGTTGTTGAGGGATTTTTCCTGGGAAAGGGGGATCACGATCCCCTTTCTACTCGTGAGGTTGAGGAAGAAGAGGGGAGGAGGGAGACGGGGAACTCCCCTGTTGAGATCCCTTGAATGAGGATCGTGACCTCTTTCCAAAGATTTTATCTTCGGTTGAAGTGGATGATCTGTATCTTGACTCGCTTCGATGATGTGGCGATGACTCACCGAAGTCGTTGCTGACTAGACGATGACTCTCGAGTTGATGTTGGTCGTAAGATGACTCCCGTGGTTGTTGATAATGCGACGAGGCGGGATCCCGGTGGTGGGCTGCATCGGATTGCCGAGAATTGTCGCGCCCGTCCACGAACTTTGTTTGTTGGGTCAATGGACTCTGGACTTGTTGAATTTGGGCCATGCACATTTTGGTGCATCTGATTGCCCCTTTTCGAGACTTGCTCGTTCGGGAGGAACGAACAAGTTTCGAATGTGAAGATGAATGAACACAACGCACACACACTTTTTTTTTTTTTTTTTTTGTTGATCCTCTTACTCTTTTAGGATCGTTTATCTTTTGTTAATGCGTATGCTTTTTACGTCCTCTTGCTTTTTTTAGGACAATGTATATTTTACGTACACCTTGTTTTTTTTTTTTTTTTTCATTCTTTTCTTTTCTTTCTTTTTTTGGCTCTCTTCTTTGTTTTTAGATTTGTTTTTTTTTTTTTTTTTTTTTTTTTTTGCATCTGGCGTACATGTGGAGTATGTATGCGGTATAGAGATGATGAATACCGAGCGAAGAGATGTCGCCCGTGTTTGAGCAACAACGGCGAATTGGGGTTGAGCTGCTGGCCGGTATGGTTTGAGTGTTGTCGTTTGAAGCCTCGAGAAGACCGACGCGATGGATTTTGTGAAATTCTGCAAACCGGCGACTTTGGATGTCGCTACCGGTGAAGAGGTGCGCCAAGAGCTTTGCTTCAACGCCGAGAAGAGAGAGAGAGACACAGATGAACTCCACATTGCATGGCACTGACTCAGCTGACGAACTTCGGCTTCGGCAAAGTTGATTCTGCGTTGGGGAAGATGGGAGGCAGCGCCGTGGGCCCCGCCCTGTGTGGCGCTGACTCAGCAGCGAGCTCCGGCTCCGGCAAGACTGATTTTTTGCGCAGGAGGGAAGGATGTAGCGCAGGAGAAGAAGGGAGGCAGCGCCGTGGGCCCCGCCCTATGTGGCGCTGACTCAGCAGCAAGCTCCGGCTTCGGCAGAAGGGAGGCAGAGCAGAAGATGAGAGGCATTGCGGTGGGCCCCACTCCAATACTCTTCTCTGTTAACTTTAGTCAATTAATCCCCAGAATAGAGGAACTTATTGACTTCCCTTAATTTCTCCTGTGAGCTTGCTCTTAAAAATTCCTCTTTTCTTCCTAACTGTCTGCGATCTAGCCTTCTCTGTCAGTCCACGATTTGAGACCTGTCTTGCGCTCTAAGTGATTGTCAATTTGTCTGTGTGGCAAACTGACAGTTTTTTGTGCAAGAGTTTGTATGGTGCCTGGCTCTGTCGCCAGGTGCTGAAGTTCATTCGGGTCGCACCGGGCTCTGTCGCCAAGTGCTGCAATTCATTCGGGTCGCACCGGGCTCTGTCGCCAGGTGCTGAAATTTCTGTGGGCTGATCCAGATTGGTCGCCAGGAGACAGTCTGTCTACGCTAGCACACCTGTTTTGGATGCCGAGTGTAATTAGCAGTCTGGTCGCAGTAGGGCAGAGTTGATTGCTAATGCAAGGTTGTAGCCGGCAAGGGTTGCCGGGTGCGAGTTGTTGTTGAGGTCGCAACCAGCAAGGGTCGCCGGGTGCGAGTTGTGTTGAACTTTTCTTTTTTTTTTTTTCTTATGACTGCTTCTTTTTGTCGTAGCTCTTTTTTTTTTAGCGGCGACTTCTTTTTGTCGCAGACTTTTTTTTTGTTTAGCGGCCGCTTCTTTTTTGTCGCTGGATTTTTTTTTTTTTTTTCGAAATGAGTTCACATTGCACTGGTATGTTGGCTGCGTCCGGCTCGGTCGCCGGGTGTTGCAGTTTTCGTTTTAAACTTGGCGGCTCGGTCGCCGGGGAGGTTGGTCTTCTTGTTTTGGCCACCGAAAGAGTGCGAGGCTTTGGTCTACTGAGCTTCGGTTAAGTCGCCGAGGAGGTTGACTTCTGTTTTGGCCACCGAGAGCCGAGGCTTTGGTTCGGCTAAGCTCGATTGGGTCGCCGGGGAAGCTGAATTCCTGTTTTGGTCACCGAGTGCGAGGCTTTGGTTTGGCTGAGCTTTCGGTGGGTCGCCGGAAGCTGAATTCCTGTTTTGGTCACCGAGTGCCGAGGCTTTGGTTCGGCTGAGCTTCGGCTGGGTCGCCGAGGAAGCTGAATTCTGTTTTGGTCACCGAAAGTCCGAGGCTTTGGTTGGCTGAGCTTCGATTGGATCGCCAGGAAGCTGAATTCCTGTTTTAAGCGCACCCGGCTCGGTCGCCCGGTCGCGAAGCTCTTGGGTGGTCAGCTCTGGTTTGATCGTCAACCACTTCTTTTCTTTTCGCATTTGCTTCTTTTTGTCTTTGCATTTTTTTGTTCTTTTCGCGGCGGCTTCTTTTTTTTGTCGCAGCTTTTTTTGTTCGGGACGGCTTTTTTTTTTGTCGCTTTTTTTTTTTTTTTTTTTAGAAGATAGAATCGCGTACCTTGTTCGTTGTTGGCGTCCGGCTCTCGGTCGCCGACGCGCGGAGTTTAATAATCTGACACCGACTTCGGTCGTCGGGTGGTGTCTCTGTATTTTTTTTTCGCGTCCGTTTTGTTGCTGGGCGCTGATTTTGAACTGTGCTCGGCTCGGTCGTCGGGCACTTGTTTCGATCGCGGCCAGCTAAGTTGCTGGTCGCGAAGCTTTGAATTGTGCCCAGCTCGATCGCCGAGCACTTGTTTTGGTCGCGGCCGACTTTGCTGTTGGTCGCGAAGCTTTGAGTTGTGTTCGACTTCGATTTTGATTCTGACCAGCGGTTTGGCTGGTCGCGGACTTCGAAGGGTGCTTAGCTCGGTCGCCCGGGCACTTGTTTGGTCGCGACCAACGGTTTGGCTGGTCGCGGAGCTTCGAAGGGTGCTCAGCTTCGGTCGCCGGGCACTGTTTTGGTCGCGACCAGCAGTTTGGCTGGTCCGCGAGCCGAAGGGTGCTTTCGGCTCGGTCGCCGGGCACCTGTTTTGGTCGCTGACCAGCGGTTTGGCTGGTCGCGAGGCTTCGAAAGGTGGTGCTCAGCTTCGGTCGTCGGGCACCTGTTTTGGTCGTGACCAGCGGTTTGTCGGTCATGAGAGGAGGAGGTCATGCCCCGGTTGTGCATCCTTCTCGGAACACAATGCATGGTGGGCGGGGAGGCGGCGAGTGCCTCTTCGACTTTTACCGGCTGCGCGGGGAGGATTGTTCATCTTCTTCCTCCTTTACGTAGGCTGGAGTTAACCCGACCTTCGGCAAGTCATGCTTTCTCATGAGGAGCCTCTCGACTTCGGCTCCGAGTTCCTCTAGTTTGTCGAGGACTTGAATTAAGGCTTGTCTTGACCGAATGGCCAAGTCGAGGTCGTCTTCTATCTCGTTGAGTGACGAGATTTGCTTCAATGACGTCTCGAGGTCGTCGCATTCGACGACCAGTCGTTTGCCTTTGTCTTTGGTTGCTGCTGGTTCGGGAGGAGCTATCGAACAAGTTGCCACCATTGCTGGGGCCTTGAAAAACTCCTTGGGGAAGAACTCCGCCAAAGTGACGGGTTTCCTCTTCTTCTTGTTTGCCCCCTGGACGTTGGTCCTGGGAGTTTTCTTTTGGCGCTTCGCGACTTTTTTGTTTGGCCGCTTCGCCTTGGTTCTGGTATTTTCCAGTGCGGTTCAATTTTTCGAATAGGCTTCTTTCTCCGGGTGACCAGGATCCACCCTTCTGCGTCGGCTGCAACTTCTTTGCGGGGTGTCGGTTTTGGTTCGACCTTAGCCGGTGGTCGTCTGTTGTTGTGTGGTCAGTTGGAGGGACCGGATTTTGGATGGTACTCCTTTGCGACATGTTGTTTGTTTGGCCGAGCTCGCTGGTTTAACTCGGCTTGAATGGAGATGATATATGACGAGGCCGTGTTTTTGGCTCCTTCAATTTCAATTCGGCCTTGAGCCGCGAGCTCCATGATCCGATCCTTCAAATCAAAGCACTTCTCGATCGGATGCCCGACCAAGCGATGGTACTTGCAGAAGTTTGGATCTTTGCTCCTAGACAAGTCGTCGGGTCTTTTGACTTCTGGCAATCTGAGTAGATGGTTGTCGAGGAGTTGGTCGAGCATGAAAGGAATGTCTGCGTCGGCAAAGGGATATGTCTTTTCTTGTCGTTCCTCCAGAGATAACTTTCGGTGGGTTCCGGTCAGTTGTCGTGGGAGGTAGGTTGCCTTGACCTTACTTCCGACCTTAATAGGCTCGAAAGTATTTGTCGTGAAGGAGGATTTTGTTTTCTCCTTCGTTTCTTTTGACGCGGTCACGACTGCCTCTCCTTTCTCGCGAGGATCGGCAAACGACGTACTTCTTCCCCTCGCTCCTCCATGAGGTTCTCCATGTTGTGAGCCTCTGTCGCGAGCTCTTGAAAGTCAGTTGGCCTCCGACTTCGAATTTAGCGCAGGAGCTCCCATTGCATCCCTCGCAAGCACATTTCGATTTCGGCCCGAGAGATAGATTTGAGCTCTCTTTGCAATTGAGGCTCAGGTTCCTCCACCGGTTAATGTAGTCGACGACCTTCTCGTCCTTCTTCTGCTTTAGATTGGCTATCTCGACCAAAGTGACGGTGCGTCGAGTGCTGTAAAATCGGCTGAGGAATTCTCGCTCCAATTGTTCCCAGCTATCGATTGATTCCTGAGGCAATTCGATATACCAATCGAAGGCGTTGCCTTTCAAGGATCGGCCAAATTGCTTGACCAACAGGTCGTCGTCTGTGCCGGCGTTGTTGCAGGTCTCGATGAAATGAGCGATGTGCTGCTTTGGGTGGCCATCGCCATTGAATTGCTGGAACTTCGGCGGATGATAGCCGAACGGCATGGTGATGTTCTGTATCCTCTGCGTTAATGCGGCTTTTCGATAGGCCACCGACTTACTTTTTTTCGTCGAGCCGTTTTCGCATGGCACGGTTGATGAGTTCAGTCACCACATCTAAGGTGAGGGCAGCCGGCTCGCTTGGTTCGACCTCGTGGATGACCGTCGGTACGATGGGCTGCATCTCGTCGTCAGAGGCAAGATCCTCTCGTGATGGTTTGGCGGAGCCACTAGTAGTCGCCTGGTTTCGGTCAACCTCTTGCGAAGCGCCGGTGCTGTTCGCGGCCGCTCCCATTTCGAGCTGCTCCATCATCCTTGTGATCTGGAGATCGCGAGCTGCGAGTTGCGCGTCTTTGATGCATAGTTGTTCGCTCTGTTCTTTAAGTGCAGCTTGCATTTCGGCAAGTTGCTCTTCGATTGTTTTGACCGACGTCGTCATTACGGCCATTTTGACGGTCGGCGTCGACAGAGTTGTTCCCGACACAGATCGAAGTGGAGAATATTTTGCCGGTGACCGCATTGGGGAGACGGTCGTCGGTGTTCTCGGGTGTGGAGAAGTTGTTGTGGGCGACTGGCTTGCGGAGGCAGCCCCCGATGAGATGCGGCAAGGCGGAGTGGGTGATAGCGCAGCCGGGGAGGTCGCCGGTGTCTGTCGACGAGGCGAACGAATGGGTGGTGAGCCGGCTGCTGAAGTAAGCGCGGCTAAGAGATCGTGAGAGATTGTCACGATTGGAGATTTGTCTTCGGCCGTCGCCCTCTGTACGGAGGAGGCCGATGGCGAACTCATTCTGGCCGCGGAGGAGGAGTTTGTGCCTCCCTGTTGTTCGTACCGTTGCACCAAAGCAGAGACGACGGAGCTCCTTTGCGATGGTGGCGACTGGGTTGGACTGACCACCGGACTGTGCGCCGGTGATGTGGTGTCGACGGGCAAGTAGGTCGGCCTATTTGCTGCCGGGATCATTCTGACCGGTGCGACGACCGTTTTGGTAGAGGGCGCGGTAGCCTGTGGTTGGTAGGCTGCACTCGGACGGCGCACATCTAGCATTAAAGGAGCCTCTCCAGTGGACAAACTCCTGGCCAAAGCCCTTGTAATTGGGCGAATGGCCGGTGGTGGAGAGGTAGGAGCGCGGAGGTCGGCAGATGGTCCGCGAGCTCCTGCGGTTGAGCTTGTGGTCGCGGCGGGGCGTGGCTGAGCAGAGCTCGAGGAGGCAGTTTGCTTGCCCCCGTTGTTGTTGTTGTTGGCGTTGTTGGCGTTGCTGGCCATGGCTGAGGTTGGAGAGTTTTTTTTTTTTTGGTTAGACGGAGAAGGAGATGAGAGGTAAGAGAGGTCCCACCGGGTATGCCAAATCTGTTTCACCGAAAATCCGCCGGTCCGCGAAGAGGCGCGACCGAGATAATACGTCGATTAATTTAGAATAAATTTGTGTTACAGGGTGTGTTTTGTATCAAGGAATGCGAGTTCACTCTCCTAATAACCCTCTGATTCGATCTCCGTGTGAATTTGTCGAAGTTTCGGCTTTTGACGAGAACGTCGAAGTTGAGTTCTGGGAACGAGTGTGCACGATCTAGTGTGGCTTTGGTCGGTCGGGCGAAAGTATTTGTGTTCCGTGTGTTTCGACTTGTGGCGTTGCGGCGATCGTGTAGAGCTGCTCGGTTGAACTGTTGAGCGGCGAACTGCGGTGGCTGAACTTCTACGGTTCGAGAGCTTCGCGAGTGTATTTTCTTTCGGCAAGAAGGTCGCCGAACTCCATTTTTTCCAACCTACGTGCGTGAGAGCTTCTCTCCTCAGGGGAGGAATTTGTGTCCCTCGGGTTTGGGAGAAAGGAGAAAAAGTTCTTCACTTGTCGAGAGGTCTTTTGAGGTTAATTTCTCCAACCCCCGCAACAGGGAACCCGACCTTTTGTAGCCGGTCACGTGTGGTTGTTGAGGGATTTTGCACGGGAAAGGGGATCACGATCCCTTTTTACGCTCGTGAGGTTGAGGAAGAAGAGGGGAGGAGGGAGACCAGGAACTCCCGGTTGAGATCCCTTGAATGAGGATCGTGACCTCTTTCCAAAGATTTTATCTTCTCGGTTGAAGTGGATGACTGTATGCTGACTCGCGCTGATGTGGCGATGACTCACCGAGTCGTTGCTGACTAGACGGTGACTCACTGAGTTGATGTTGGCTGTAAGATGACTCACTGTGTTGATAATGCGACGAGACGAGATCCTGGTGGTGGGCTGCGTTGGATTACTGCGAGAATTGTCGCGGCCTGTCCACGAACTTTGTTTGCTGGGTCAATGGACTCCTGGACCTGTTGAATTTGGGCCATGCACATTTTGGTGCATACATACATATTTTTTAAATAAATCAATAAAAATATACAAAAAATTAAAAATAAAAACCCACGGTGATTCCCAAACCCAAACCCGACCCACGGGTTGGATTTGGGAATCCAAACACAAGTTTGATGCCCACCCCTAATTGGAAACCACAAGTGTCTGTATAACAGAGTTCTCCTTCTAGGATGGACTTGGAATTTGTTTCAAAGATTTTCCCTCATTAAAAAGACTATCTAGTATGTGGGAGGTTCTTTTTAGGAAGTCAGCAAATTGTAGGAGGTTTATATTATTAAACATGTAGGATTGAGCTCTCATATGTTTGGTGCTTTGGTGTTCATAGATACATATGGAAATGATTCATACTCCCACTATTAAGAA
Organism: Aristolochia fimbriata; assembly: GCA_019845555.1. Lineage (NCBI taxonomy): Eukaryota > Viridiplantae > Streptophyta > Magnoliopsida > Piperales > Aristolochiaceae > Aristolochia > Aristolochia fimbriata. The sequence goes on from CM034081.1 coordinate 10,144,656, forward strand.
ACTTATGTAGAGCTTGTTGAAACTCCTAGTATATGTAGTTTACAATTCTGTTACGACCCTCAGTTATCATTTAATTGTTTTACTAGTTACATTACTTTCATGTTTTCCTTTACTTGAACATTTCACCCTACTATGTATGAATGACATTATTATATTTTTTCATCAATTTTTAGTATTAATAGAGGTTCGATAAGACTTTAGGGTTAAACAGATTAAGACAAACAATCTCTTTCTTTCTCCTTTCCTCTCTCTTTCCTCGATTTCTTTCTCCTCCTAGTCTTGCATCTGCGCTCTTGCACTAAATCGAGCTTCCCAGTTTAATCACGCTAGAATTGGATCCAAAATCAACATACAACTATTCGAGGTTGTATCAATGTCATCAGAGCAAGGTTCACAGTGGGGAAATTTTTTTTCCTTTCTGCTAGACGTGGGTTCTAGGGTTTTGCACTCACAACACTGGAACTACGTAGCAATCGTCGACTACTTCCATTGCTGCCACCACCTCACCCCCTTTCTTCGCAAAATCTTTCTCTCGTCGCTTTTCACTGTCTCTGCACTCAATTATCAGTTTTTCGTCTCTCTTGATGGGTGACTCATCCCCCTCTCGCAGAACACCGGGTTGCCACTCGAGGGACGAGGGTGGCCAATCTTCCATACAAAACCCTAATTTCACTATGGAAAAGGGTTGTTGCACCAGACGGACATAAAACACACAGAGTCCCGAATGGAATCTGTGGAACTCAGGTTGGACACACTCAGACGGACAATGAATGACATCGTTGCCAGCCAAAACCTCATTGTCCACCAGCTTGCAGCGTTATCGCAGGATCGCTAGGACTCGCGCTCGGAGCGCCGTTGATAGTGTTGGAAGCGTGTGTGGGCCTAGGGTGTGTAATGGAGACACTCAAGTGATAAAATTTCACTCTATTGACAAAGTGATTTTTTACAAGGCAAGTGACTCTCACAATACAAGAGCAAATATGCAAAACTCTCACAAACTCACAAGGAGAGAAACTCACAAAGATTTCAACTCCTTCACTCTCAACAAAACACCATGTTTCAACACGAAAGGGAAAAGGAGACTCTATGGTTTCTACCAAGTTTTCTTCTTTTCTCTTGGTTGAAACAAGGGGGGGTCACACCCCTATTTATAGCCCTCTCCCCCTTGGGGTTGAGAGGGTTCTAGACACCGTTGGTGTCTCCCTTGCAGTCCAGAAATTTCTGGCCTGCGGCTTCTTCTTGAAGTCTCCGCCGACTCCAGAAAATTCTGGAGTCGATTTGGATTTTTTCAATACTCCCCCTCAAACCGACTCCTCATGCCAAGTCTATCTCTGAACTTCATGAATGAATCGGTCTTCAAAGGTTTTGTAAAGATATCTGCCACTTGGTCTTCAGACCTGCAGTAAACCAGCTCCACTGCTTTGGCCTTTACATGTTCCCTGATGAAGTGATACCTTGTATCAATGTGTTTGCTCCTGTTGTGTGAAACTGAATTCTTTGCCAATGATATAGCTGACTTATTATCGACATATATCGGTGTCGGGCATTCTTGGTCGTGGTGGAGCTCTTTCATGATGTTTCTTATCCAGACGGCCTGACAAGTACATGATGCTGCTGCAACATACTCGGCTTGACATGTCGAGAGTGCAACTACCGCTTGCTTCTTTGAGGACCATGAAAACGCACCTGATCCGATATTGAACGCGTGCCGGGCGTGCTCTTTCTGCTATCAATGTCTCCTCCATAATTGCTATCGGTGTAGCCAATAAGTCTCGACGCTTCAGGAGCGGAGTAGAATAGTCCGAACCCAAGTGTGCCTTTGATGTATCGCAGGAATCTTTTTGCTGCTGCAAAGTGGTCTCGTCTCGGCTGCTCCATAAATCTGCAGACTAGCCCAACAGCGAACATAATATCTGGCCTTGTAAAGGTTAAGTACCTCAAGCTTCCCACCAGGCTCTTGAATAGTGTAGGATTGACTGCTTCTTCTTCTGAGTCTTGCTTTAGCCTCATGCCTACTTCAGTTGGCGTGGCTACTGGTTTGCAATTTTCCATATTAAATCTTGATAGTATGCTACTTGCATACTTTTTTTGTGAGATGAAAGTTCCTTCATCTCTCTGTACTATCTCGACTCCAAGGAAGTATGCCATTTGTCCTAGATCTGTCATGTCAAATTCTTTTGTCATTGATTTTTTAAAATCCTCGAACATACCTGGATTGTTGCCGGTGAAGATCATATCATCCACGTATAGGCAAATGATCATGATATCTCTATCCTCGTTCTTCTTCGTATATAAGGCATGCTCGTAGGGACTCTTCCTAAAGTCGTGCTCTTGAAAATATGAGTCAATACTCATATTCCAAGCTCGTGGGGCCTGCTTCAATCCATATAGTGCCTTTTTCAAGCGATAAACCTTTTCTTCCTCTCCTTTCTTCTCATAGCCCGGTGGTTGTTCAACATGTACTTCTTCTTCAAGATAACCAGTCAAGAAGGCCGACTTCACATCCATTTGATATATCTTCCATCTGTTCTGCGCTGCCAGCGCAATGAGAAGTCTAATAGTATCAATTCTTGCCACGGGTGCAAATACTTCTTCATAGTCAACTTCAAATTTTGGTTTATACCCTTTTGCCACCAATCTTGCCTTATGCTTCTCAACTTTGCCTTCTTGATTGGTTTTCGTCTTATAGACCCACTTCACTCCTATTGCTTTATGTCCTGCAGGGAGGGTAGTCAACTCCCAGGTATCATTCTTCTTTATTGCCTCAATTTCTTCATCCATGGCATTTCTCCACTTCTTATCCTGAGCAGCTTCTTCAAATGTGACAGGGTCACTCTCTGCAAGTAGGCAATAGAGAGTATAATCTTCTGCTAGCTCAATCGGCTCAGTGACATTATAAATGTCACTCAAGCTGCGTGTCCTCATAGGGACTCCCCCTGCCGAGCTGCTCCCCCTAGGTGATCCTTCACCTGTTGTTGCTGCAGGACTATTTGGAGGAGTTTGATCTCCACTACTCTCCTCTTCTTCTCCAGAGTTGTCATCATCATTGTAAAACAACTCTTTATTGTTTTTCTCTTCTTCACTCCATCTCCAGCAATCTTCCTCATCAAATTCAACATCTCTGGAGATGATTAACCTTTTGGTAACAGGATTGTAAAGTTTGTAGGCCTTAGTCTTAGAATCATACCCGACAAAGATACACTTCTCTCCTCGATCATCTAACTTCTTTCTTCTTTGCTCGGGTATGTGTGCATATGCAATGCACCCAAATATCTTTAAGTGGCCTACAACCGGTTTGCTTCCACTCCAAGCTTCAATTGGTGTCTTAAACTTTACACTTTTAGTTGGACACCGATTAAGTAGATAAACTGCACAATTAACGGCTTCAGCCCAATAGCCTTTAGGCAAGGTCTTTCCCTTCATCATACTCCTTGCCATATTCATAATTGTGCGATTCTTCCTTTCAGCAACACCGTTTTGTTGTGGCGTGTAGGAGGCTGTGAGCTGGTGTTGAATACCATTCTCCTTACAAAATTCCTCAAATGCTTTTGAGGTATACTCTCCTCCTCTATCAGATCTTAATACTTTAATGTACTTTCTACTTTGATTTTCAGCAAGGGCCTTAAACTCCTTGAGTTTATTTAAAGCTTCTGATTTTTCTTTAAGAAAATGAACCCAGGTATATCTACTAAAATCATCAATAAAGGTAAGATAGTACCTGTTGCCTCCAAGTGAAGTGACTTCAAAAGGCTCAGCTATATCAGTGTGCACCAGCTCCAATGGTCTCCTTGCCCTTCGGGAGTGACCGGCTTCAAACGGTAGCCTGTGTTGTTTGCCCTTCATGCACCCTTCACATAATTGATCAGGGTGATCAATTTCTGGCAAGCCTTTCACCATCTTCTCCTTTGATAATAATTTCAGGCCCGTGAAATGGAGATGCCGAAATCGTAAGTGCCACAACCATGAATTATCCTTCAGGACTGACTTTAAACACTTCATTGAAGCTGTTTCTATGTTCAAGGTGAAAAGTCGATTCTTCGCCATGTCAACTTTTGCAATTAGCTCTCCATTTTTATTTCTTATAGAGAGCCTACCATCCTTTAGATGGATGTCATAGCCTTTTTCCAAGAGTTGACCGATGCTAATTAAATTAGTATGCATTTCAGGAATATAGAGAACATCAGAGATATACCTGTGATCTCCTTTCTTTGTTTGAATCATAATTCTTCCTTTTTCTTTCACCTGTAGAGTTGATGAATTTTCAAGTCGTACTTCACCTTGAACACTCTCCTCTAGCTCTGTAAATAACTCCTTATATCCACTCATGTGGTGACTTGCTCCTGTATCAATATACCAAATACTCTTCTTCTTTTCTTCATCTCCATTGTAAGTCAGGAGAACAGAAGAACCACCACATTCTTCTTGGACTGAGAGGTGACTTCTTTCTTCTTTATTGCCTTCTGACTTTTGACGACATTCATAACTAAAATGCCCATACTTCTTACAGTTATAACACTGAACTTGAGACTTATCACCTCTCCTCGAATTCCATCTTCTCCCTTGTCCTCTTGAATTTTGACTTTGATTAGCAGTCTCTGACTGCTTACTTTGATCTCTTCTACCACCTTGAGATCCATGTCCTTTTCCTCGCTTATTATATCCACCTTTGCCTTGAGTTTTCTCTCGACTGTACGATGCCACTTCATTGAGAGACAACTTATTTTGCAAGGTATGCTCTAATTTTCCTCCATCCAACAAACCATTCATTCTTGTGGGCCCAGAGTGAGCCCACCAACTCATCTATCGTCATACTCGATAGATCTTTAAATTCTTCTAGGGTTGCTACAATAAAGGCGAACTTCGGAGTGAGAGATCGTAAGATTTTCTCTATCACTCGAACCTCCTCTAATTTTTCTCCATTTCTCTTCATTTCATTTACAAGAGTTTCTACTCTTGTGACATAATCACCGACACTTTCAGTGTTACGCATCTTCAATAACTCAAACTCTGTTCTAAGAGTTTGTAGGCGCACCTTCTTTACTCTATCAACACCTTGGCAAAATCTTTGTAAAATCTCCCAAGCTTGTTTAGAGGTTTTTGCGCCCGATATTTTCTCAAATTTACTTTCATCTACCCCTTGAAATAGAAAATATAATGCTTTTGTGTCTTTTTTACGGAGGCTCCTTAACTTACCTCTTTCAGCAGCAGTCAAGGCAGCTTCTTCTTCATCAGACTCTGGGTGTTCGTATCTATCTCTCACAATCTCCCAAAGATCCTGCGCGGTGAGGAAAGTCTTCATCTGGATACTCGGCGAGGAAAGTCTTCATCTGGATACTCCAATTGCCGTAATTCTCCTTTGTCAGCTTTGGAATCGGCATGACCTCCATATTTGGTCGCATTAAAATGTGGGACCTGCCTGCTCTGATACCACTTGTTGGAAGCGTGTGTGGGCCTAGGGTGTGTAATGGAGACGCTCAAGTGATAAAATTTCACTCTATTGACAAAGGGATTTTTACAAGGCAAGTGACTCTCACAATACAAGAGCAAATATGCAAAACTCTCACAAACTCACAAGGAGAGAAACTCACAAAGATTTCAACTCCTTCATTCTCAACAAAATACCGTGTTTCAACACGAAAGGGAAAAGGAGACTCTATGGTTTCTACCAAGTTTTCTTCTCCCCCTTGGGGTTGAGAGGGTTCTAGACACCGTTGGTGTCTCCCTTGTAGTCCAGAAATTTCTGAACTGCGGCTTCTTCTTGAAGCCTTCGCCGACTCCAAAAAATTCTGGAGTCGATTTGGATTTTTTCAATAGATAGGACTCACCAGCCTTTCATCGACAATCTCAATGACCTTCCTAGGGGAGGACACAGAGCCACGTCCCGAACTCGGCCTCTCAAGAAAATCATGTGTCTTGATTGCCCCATATACGTGGACTAAGAGGACCCGATCATGTGGGTAGCCAAGGTGGAGCAGTTCTTCTCCTATCATGAAGTCGAGAATCACCACAAAGTGTCATATGCGAGCTATTACTTGGATGGGAGGCTTGACAATGGTATGCCAGCCTAAGTGCAGACTACTAAAACGTTGTCATGGGAGGAATTCACACAAGCATATTGTGTGCGTTTTGGGCCTTCGACGACTTTCACGATGCTTTGTTGAAGCTAAGACAAAAAACCACAGTCCGGGAGTATATTGCTGAATTCGAGCGTCTGTCAAATCGAGTGTGTATAGGGGTGGCCCATTTCTGCTCGAGTTGGGTGTTTTATCAGCGGCCTTCACCGCGATATTCAGGTAAAGTCATTGGTCTTGTTACAGGAAGAGAAATTGCGGGCCCTTCGACAATCCTCCTGGCCAGCCCAACGAAACCCACCTCAAGCCCTTGCTATGTCCGGATGGGAGGTAGCATCCCTGCAAACACCGGCTACCTCGCCCCAGTCTACCCGACTGCCTGCTAGGATGTCACGACCCCTGCCCACCCTCACTCTGGAAGAGATGGAAAGGGCCAAGGGCCTCTGTTTCAACTGTTATGAACGATTTACACCGGGCCATAGGTGCAAGCTTTTTCAACTATATTTATTGGAAGACCAAAGCACGGAGTTAGCCGATCTCACTATCTTGGACAATGATGAGAATCACTTTGATATTTTGGCAATCAACTTACATGCCCTATCAAATTCATCGACGGGTCCAAGAAGCATGAAACTAATAGGTACACTTAATAATACTTCTGTTACTAGTTTGTTTGATTCAGGAAGTACCCATAATTTTGTATGCTCAAAATTGGCCTTTCAGTTGGGATTACCGATGGTGCAAACCACTGGTTTCAAATTGATGGTTGACAACGGTGAATTCATCTTTTGCTCTTCTATCTGCCAATGGCGGAGGGGGGGGGGCAAGGGGGGGCCATGGCCCCCTCAAAAATTTCCTAAACCCTTATATAGGGTTAGGCAATAAGGCCCCCCACCCACTTTAAAATATAATATTATATATAGAGAGAAGGAAAGAGAGAAGGAAAGAGAGAAAGAAAGAGAGGGAAAGAGAGAAAGAAAGAGAGGGAAAGAGAGAAAGAAAGAGAGGGAAAGAGAGAAAGAAAGAGAGGGAAAGAGAGAAAGAAAGAGAGGGAAAGAGAGAAAGAAAGAGAGGGAAAGAGAGAAAGGAAGAGAGGGAAAGAGAGAGAAAGAGAGAATGAGAGAGGGAGAAGGAGAGGAGAAGGAGAGAGAGAGAAAGAGAGGAGAGTGGAGAGAGAGAGAGAGAGAAAGAGTGAGAGAAAGAGAGGGAGAGAGAGAGAGTGAGAGAGAGAGAGTGAGAGATACATAGGGAGAGAGTGGAAGAGATGGAGAGAGGAAAAGAAAAGGAGGGAGAGAGAATATATATAATATATAATATATGATATATTTTATTATATGTTTTTTACATTTTATTTTTGGCCCCCGCCAGAAATTTTTCCTACCTCCGCCACTGCTATCTGCAAAGAGGTTCAGCTCATCATTCAAGGTACAACAGTTACTATGGACCTTTACATTCTACCTATTCAAGAGGCAGATATAGTGCTCGATATTCAATGGTTACATGACTTGGGGACCATTCAGTGGAATTTTCACAAATCCACCTTCGGCTACATGTACAATGGTTTGTCAATTGAATGGCAAATCGGACTTGAATCTCAGCATCACCGCTACCGATTGCTAGTCTCTCTCAACAGTGGCGGGCGATTTGGCCTATTTTCTGTGGGCCAAACCAATTACGTTGAGGGATGCTACTCAACTGGCTCCTCCGACTGCACTAACCCTCTCCTCAAAGAATTTGCGCATGTTTTTCAGACCCTGACGACATTGCCACCAAGTCGAAGCCACGACCACTGCATCAGACTTCTTCCGGGAGGCAGTAGAGGAGTGTGAGGCCATACCGTTACCCCCACGCGCACAAGACAAAGATCTAGACACAAGTTTGGGAGATGATTCAAGCAGGCATAATTCGACCTAGTACCAGCGCTTTCTCTTTTCCAGTGCTCTTAGTAAAGAAGGATGGTACGTACTTGGCGTTTCTATGTCGATTACCACGCCTTGAACTCTGCCACGATCAAAGACAAATTCCCCATATACCCGCAATCAACGAATTGTAAGATGAATTACATAGGTTGAAGGTCTTCTCGAAGCTAGACTTGGGATCGGCTACCACCAAATCCGCATGGCAGAGGAGAACATAGCATTTTGGACACACGACGGGCATTTTGAGTTTGTTGTCATGTCGTTTGGGCTGACGAACACTCTAGCCACATTCTGGAGCCTCATGAACGATCTGTTTCGGCGTTTCTTGCGTCGTTACATCTTGGTATTTTTCAATGATATATTGGTGTACAACAACCAATTTGGCAAAGACTGCAAGCAGTCGACTCATGGCCAGCACCAGCGACATCTAGGCACCTCCGCAGGTTCTTAGGCCTGGTGGGTTATTACAGGCATTTTATTCGCCATTAATTGATGGGCTGCTATTATCGGCCGGGTACTTCACGATTTAGGTGATTGTCCACAGGCTGAGTAATTATGTTCACTTTGTACCACTCTGCAGCTTCTTTGGCAGAACTATTTATTAAGGAAATGGTGAAGTTGCATGGCTTGACTTGAAGTATCATCTCCGACTGGGATCCGATATTTCTCTAAACTTTTTGGATGGAACTCTTTTGCCTGACTCACACAAACCTTCTTCGCAGCACAACCTACCACACACAGACAGATGGCCAGACAGAAGTGGCCAATCGCGATCTCGAGTCCTACTTGCGATGCTTCGCAGGAGACCAACTATGGGCCGAGTGGTCTCACAATACAGCTTATCATTTAGCCATTAAGATGACACCATTCGAGGCGGTGTATGGTCGACCTCCTCCATCCGTGCAACACTACATTCATGGCGCGACTCAGGTGGCTGCCCTAGAGAAGATGTTGCAGCATAGGGATGATCTACTCCGGTTTATGCAATGCACACTAGCAGACACGCAAAACCGCATGAAGCAGCAGACAGATAGAGGATGTACGACAGAGAATTTGTTGTAGCCGATTGGGTTTACCTTAAATTGCAGCCGTATAGGCAGCAGTCCGTCGTCTCCAGAAGGAACCAAAAGCTCTCCTATCGTTACTTTGAGCCATTCTGCATCACAGAGAGGATTGGCAAGGGGGCTTACAAGCTCGATCTGCCCTTGTCCACCAACATCCACCCTGTATTTCACATCTCGTAGTTGAAATTATGGATTAGGGACTCCGCTTTAGTTGCTTCCACTTTGCTTTCATGGAATTCCAACAGGAGTATCATTTATGAACCAGAGACAGTGTTACAGCGTCGTCGGCATCGCATCCGTGGTTGCATGCAGACAGAAATTATAATTCATTGGCGTCACCTTCCACCTATGGATGCCACTTGGGAATTGGAGAATGACATCACTACTAAGTTTCCCGATTTCCAAACTTTAGGTCTAGGTTGTTCTTAAGGGGGGTGGACTGTTACGACCCTCAATTATCGTTTACTTGCTTTACTAGTTACATTACTTTTACTCTCACGTATTGCTTAAGTACTTGAACATTTTGCCCAACAGTGTATAAAGAGCATTATTGTATTTTTTCATTAGTTTTAGGTATTAATAGAGGATCGAGATTACGCTAAACAATCTCTTTTGTTATCTCCTTTCCTCTCTCTCTCTCTCTCTCTCTCTCTCTCTCTCTCTCTCTCTCTCTCTCTCACTCTCTCTCTCTCTCTCTCTCTCTCTCTCTCTCTCTCACTCTCTCTATCTATCCATCTCTCCTCATTAATTTCCTTCTTCTCCTAATCCTGCATTTGCTCTCTTTCACTAAATCGAGCTTCCCGGTTGAATCACTCTAGAATTGGATCCAGAATCAACCCGGTTGAATCACTCTAGAATTGGATCCAGAATCAACATACAACCATTTGAGGTTGTATCAAATTCTCTATATATTAAGTTTTTTCAGCCAAATTTGTCTCAATTAACTAGGTGAGCTGATTTATAAGTGATTCACTTTAGAAAGTTTGATGAACCCTAGCTGAATCTTGCATTTTTTTCATACAGTGTTCCATAAACCATTTCACCCAGTTGAGTAAATATTATTTCATTTCTGAATTTCTCACCCAATTACCCTTGGGTAATCAGGTAAAAGTGTGATTTCCAAAATCCATAACAAAATAGGTGAGAAATCAATACTTTGAAAAAATAAATTAAGAGTACAAACCAAATTTAGAGACAAAAGGAGATAGAAGACCGATGAAAAGATTAGAATGCCAAAAGATAGAAGAAGAGTCTTCTGAAAGTTAGAGGAGAATAGATGGCTCCCCCATAAGCCAGAATTTATTATAATCTCCCTCTCTTCTTCCCCTTTTCTAAACCCTAATTCCTTTTCTTCCTCATTTTCCTTTCCAAACCCTAATTCCTCTTCATCCCTTTGTCGTTACGGTTTAGAATCGTAACAAGTACTTTTAAGTTGTCTTGGCTACAAACGACAAAACGAGATTCCTTTTATTTGTGAACGTGGGATGTACCTTAGCACCAACGTTTTGTCTTGTTTGTCGCCAGTCAATTTTAGTGTATGTTTCATTTCCTCTGTTGATGACCGCATCTGGTCATTATTGATGACCGCAACTGGTCATTAGTGACCTTAACCCTGGTTTAACTTCAGTTGGTCGCGTTGTAGAAGAAGTTGCCTTTGCTTCAGTGAAATAACTATTATCTGCAACACCATTTTTTATTCATTGTTGTTCCAATATTTAAAACATTGATGCAAAGTCGAAGGTTTGGTGCAAAGTCGAATGAACGATGTCATTACAATGCAGCCATGGTCGTCCCAACAACAAGTTACAGAAAGTTTTGGCATCAATTACTTGGAATTAATGTGCAAGTCTAACTTTATCATGTGCCCAAGGCTCTTTGGCCTTCTTGGCTAAATCCTTGTAGCAATCTTGAAGCAAGATCATTGATAATAAGGCCCACGTTTCTCATAGCACGAATAATAGGCTTGATATTGATTGTGGAACCACAGTCAAAGAGGATCCAGTTAATAAGGTCATCTCTTATATACCCTATTACAAAGAATGGCTGATTACGATTTTTTATCTGAGTTGAATATCTTCCTTTATGGAGATGCAAAACATGCATTGGGCTTTTGGAGATAGACACTTCCTCTCTCCTTTTTTATCTTTTGAGTATTGTTTCTTATTTAGGGTGCATAAAGCAATGAGATATGTCTTGTCATTCCTAACCATTTTAAGTAGTGCCAGCAGCAATAGAGTGAGGCGGGTTTTTAGAAAACCGTCCCCGCCCCGTGAAAAATTCGCAGAGTCCAACCCCGCGAAAACTCACCCCGCAGGGTAAAAACCCTAACCCGACCAGCAAAAACCTACCTTGATGCATTTCTTCTCTGAGACTTCACTTGGTTTTATCTTCTACATCATTGTCGGCTACAATGAGGAGACAAGATGAAGAAGAAAAAGGGTGATGCGGCTATGCGGAGTGACACGTTGTCTCTAGCCATAGGGAGATGCTGCAATGTGTTTTTTGTGTGCGGCAACCCGGAGATTAGAAGGAGAAGAGGTAGAACAGAAGAAGGAGAAGAAAAGAGGAAGAAGGAAAGAAGGAGAAGCAATGAGGGAGAAGAAAAGAGGGAGAAGAAAGTTAAGTTTCCAAAGATGATCTTCCTTCTTTAAAATTTTACTAGTATAAAACGAGCTGGGTCAGGTTTTTGGGGCAAATCCTATCCCCGCCCCAAACCCAGGACGGGTTTCACTACCAAAATCATACCCACCCCATAAGGAAAAAATTTGAACTGAACCCGCTTTAAGCAAGTCGGATCGGGGCGGGTTCCTCGCTTACGGGAATCCATTGCTACCCCAAATTTTAAGTTTCTCAACTTTGGCATTGAACTTTTCTGGTGCTGAGTACTTTTGCCAATGTGTCTCGACCTGATTGCTAGTTCCAAGTCGTCTTGTACTACATTGATTTAGAGATTTCGTTCACCCGAAATTCTAAGTCGTGTAATGTCATTGGTGCCTTTCTCATCTCCATTGCAGACGATCAACCACAAGACAATTGTGAACAAAGTAGCCACCATAGCAGAGTCTTGTCGAGTAAAACCTTACGAAGGAATTTTGAGAGTGTTATGGGAAGTTTGCCTCTTGATCTGATACTCTGGAATTTGAGCTTGGAGGGGTTTGGTCAAGATTTTGAGCCTCTCTTCTTTGCAGACTTTTTTTTAAGACTTATCACAAGAGAGGTTCTTCTCTTGCTGTCTTCTTCCATTGAATGACGATAATCCACCCTTCTTCCTCATCTTTCTTATACTCCTTTAGCACAGATTTTGGAGTAACTTTTAGGATATACACTGGCTCAATGATCATGATGCCAAAATAGCGAATTTCAGAAAGTGTCGCTTCGGCCCTTGTGACCTTGAGTTCTTCAGGCTGGTTTAGTCATGGGGCAAACTTTCTCCATTGTTTTTATGAAGACTAGATTTAAAGTAACGATATTCTCATCAGCTTCAATAATAATATAACCTTGTGTCGTAAGTTCCAGAATCCCGCCTTTTAGTACAAAATATTTTTCTAGTGGGATGCCCTACTATGTGATGGTATTTGTAATAGTTGGGATCTTTGATTTTTCAACATCTCCTAGTTTTTTTGCTTTGAGAAATTTGATAATATTTTTCTCCAGCAATTGCAATAGCACTCGTAACACATTAGAGTAAGGAAAATGGTAAGACTTAGCTTGCCTTTCCTTCAAGGTAAAGCCATGGATATGTTGTTCACATCAATTCTTTTTGGCCATCAATTTCTTGGCTTTCTCTCGATCGTTGGCGGCTCCACAATGTTGGTGGTATAAGATCCATTTGACGTGTCTTTGTGAGATGCTTTGAAATCTTTCTTTGGATTTTTGGAATGTTTTTTAGATCGTCAATAGGAGTCATTCTTTCACCATTATTTCTTGATGAGGATCTTCATGTTATGTGCTTCTGTTGCCAACTCTTGAAAGTTTATAGGTTTTTTACTTTGAATAAAATACATTAGGCCCCAATGCCTACCTCCACTGAAAATTTTAATTTCAGTTCCAGTGCATACTGATAAAATTTTAATTTATAGTACTTTTTAGTAGTTTTCACTAAGTTTTGTAGGTAGTTTTACCCTTGTTTTGGACTTGTTTTATTGATTTAGTATGTTTTAGGCATAAGAGAATTAATGTAAAAAGAGCAAAAATCATGCAAAACAGGCCAAAATCACCAATTATTGGCTCCAAACAATCTCAACAATCCGCCAAAGCGCCCAAAAGAACAATTGTCAAAGCAATGCTGGGGCCACAAGAGAGCCATGGCGCCAGACTTCACCAAATCTCTGCACACTAACTTGAAGAAGACTCCCAATTCAATTTCGACTCAAGTGCCCAAGAATCTCAATGTACACTGAATTTTCTATTTTGGAGCACTCAAGAGTAGTGATCACTTTGGGGAACCTCTTGGGGCAAATTAAGATCAAATTATGAGTCATTTTTGCCCCTAAAAGACCTGCTTATGAAGGAAGAAGAATAATGGGAAATTCTAGAAAGAATTAAATAAGATGCCTTGATCCCTTAAGAAGTAGGAAGCCCTGGACCCACTTTGACTAAACGTGGCATATTTCCCTCATGTGGAGGGCTATTTAAGCAAGGCCGAGTCCACTGGAAAGAGGAGGCCGAGAAGAAGAACTTAGGGTTTGAACCCAAAACCCTAGGGAAATTTGGAGAAAAGGAATCAAAATTTGAGCATGTGCTAGAGAGCAGAAGAAGGAAACTAAGTCTAAAACATGGTTTTTCTTTCCGACTTTTTACTTCAATAATTGTGGAGTAATTTCCCACAGGTCGGGACCCCAAGGCAAGAGTAGTTAAGTAAAGTAGTTAACTTTGTGGTTTTTCCTTTCAATAAGAGCTTCTACTTAGAATTGTTATACTTCATTCGTGTTATTTTGATCCAAGTTCAAATATTTTCTAAGAAGGTTCCTAAGAGAGCTTATGATAGTTTTTATTTTGGGTTTGAATGCATGTATTTTTGTTCTAAGTAGCTTTTTCACTCTAAGGTTGGTCCTAGAGGCTAAACGAGTACTTTCTAATTAAAAGAACTACTCTAGCACATGAGTGCACATGTCGTGCAAGTAATAAAGTAGACTTAGAGTTCGGTTGTCGAACCCACAGGGACTGTGTAGACTAAGCACTAAACTAATATCCTAATAGTTAAACCTAACCAATCGAAATGATAATCAATGAAAATACTAAAATATGCACATTAACTACGACCTAAACAAGGGATAAGTAGGAGAATCTATTTAAGACAGAGGTAGGCGTGTGATTTCACGTCCTCGCGCTCCATATTTAACCTATTCTAGTTCTCAAGCATTTCATCGAACACTTTGTGGACCCAGGAATTTGGTATGCACAGGTCTCTTCTGAGATCACCACATTTGTATTAACCCAATTAACTCTACAATCTCCCGATTAGAGCTAGATGGGTGAACCCACTACACGTAGCCTATAGGTCACGTACGGTGGTGGGTTATTCCAAACTCCACCCATGAATCCCCTAGCTAGATCTCTATCTAGGTGGAACGCACGTTGCATAATGCATGCAAGTTTACCCAAATCTACCATCCCAGGATCGAATCAGGTTTTTAAATTTCAATTAATAGCAAGCTAGGCAATTAATCGAATATTAAGCATTCATTAGACACACCAGAACATAGAATCATGTTCAAAACACTAAAATAACTTATACATCGAACAAGTACGCTACATCACACCCCCAAATGGTGATTTAAATGCACATGGAGTTAAAATACAACAATAATCTCAAATTTAACCACACATCCATACTCAAATCATACAAGAATTGAAAAAAAAGAGAAAGAAAGGTAAACTCAATGTGTATAACACTTCTTGATGGTTCAATCTTCTTCTCGGATGAAAATCACCCCAATAAATGTCCCCAAAATCCTCCTTATAAGCTTTGGCACGAACCCTAAAACGAGTCCAGATCGAATCTCCAACTCCCAGGTTTGAATCCCTCAACTTTCCCCCAAAACATAAATTTATATTGCATGTGCAGGTTGTTGATCGGGCACCACATGGCACTACGAGAAATGCCACATGGCACTGGGAGAAGTGTCATGGTGCCAGATCACTTAAACAACACAAAATCAGCATAAAGGCCCCGATGGCACCATGACCCTGTGTGCAATGGCGCTGAAACCCCGCACTAGGGCGTTGAATGTCGCACTTTTTATCGTGGTTTTCATCACAACGCTGAGGTCTGGCGCCATATATGGCGCTCAGGTTTGCACATGACAACCACACATGCATCAAAAAGCCTTCGCAACGCGTGTAAGTCCAAATCTGCACTCGCACCAAATGGCCCCTAGTTCTGTACTTCCTCAAAAATTAGGTAAAAACTCTATTTTTTGCCCGATTTGCTTGAATATTCTTTTATTATTCTTCTTATTGAATTTTTTTCATGTTACCTACAACAAACAAGCAAGACTAAGTTAAATTCCTCCAAATTTTGGGCAATTTTGGGTATATAAAATATAGGTAGAACCTTTGGATTGTTCATGTGGCTGAATCCGTTTCTTTGTATGAGGGGTACATAAAGTACTATTTTTATGCAATTCGAAGCTCTAAATGTTTTAGATGGGTTTAATGTTAAAATTTAGAATGTTCTAGACAAGTTTAGTCACTTAACTTGGGTTTAGCCCCCTATGGCCTTTAACTAGCCATTAGTGAGGTGGCTTGGTAGGTAGCTCCATGTTTGCTCTAGTGATGCTGAGGGGTCAGCTACCATATCAACTTCTTTAAAGGAAAAAAGGGACTTCTTTTATGGGGTGGAGAAAGAATTGAGAAAAATAGCATTTTCTTCCAATAGGATAAATGGACCCATGGCCAATTATATCTACCCCAGATACTTTAAATTTTTATCAATATTTTCTATAAAAACATTTTTTTTGTTTTTCAGCATCAAGCATTGTCGTATTTTTTCGAAACACGACAAAAATATTAAAAATGTTACATAATTTTTTTTTAAAAAAATTAATACAAGTTTTTCTGAATTCATTCATACATGATGTAACCCTTTTTCTTCATATTGAGACATATGATAATTTGACATGTCTTACTTGAAATGAGTACACCCACTCAAGTAAGTGTCCTACTGATCAATGATGCCTGCTATAAAATTAAACTAGGAAACGAAGATCAACCACTAAAATGGTATTGGAGCACTTTATTCTCTAACAAATATAATGATGATGCTCAAGCATACAGAGGCGTGATCCAGTGTGAAACTCGTTTTCGTGTGAAACGTGTGAAACACGTTCTCGACCGTCCGATTAACCCTTTTTTCATCAATGGTCAAAATCGGGACTCCCCTTCCCGACTCCTCGTTCCCGACTCTTCGTTCCTGAACGCCGATTCTTGTGCACCAATCGGCGTATGAGTCCGGACTGGTATTGGAGCTCCTCCGTTGTTGAGTTCAAGCGGGAACCTGCAGCTTCGTCGTATTCGAGAAGAAGAGGATGCATCCAGTCCATGGCCCCCGTCAGGCGCTTTTAAATCTACAAAAAAAAAAAGGGGGAATAACTCGTCCCTCTCCCGACTCCTCTCCCGACTCCTCTCCCGACTCTAGAATCGCTCGCTCTGCATCACGGTCTGGTCGTTCCAGATTCGAAGCCGTGAGTTCTAATCATATTTGCCTTAGAATGCCAGCAAACATCGTTTAGCTTGCGCACAACGTCTCGTTTGCAGGTATGCTTTTGGAACTGATCTCTCTCTTCCTGTGTTTCATCTTGTTGCCTTCTTCCCTTCTCATAGTATATCATTTTTTCTTCGTCTCAACATTTCGGATTTCTTTTGCTAATTTCATTACGTCTTCGTAATATTTCCATCTCCTTTTTTTCAATTACGTTGAAGTTGAACTGTAGTTTAAAAGTCTTTTTTAAGGCAGTCTAGATTCTTTTACGCTAATTCATAAATAGTTTTGATGGTACGGTCAAACCTTGAGAAGATATGTAGTTGCAGTATATTGGAATACTGCGTGTACCTAGTGGTCAGAACCTATAACCTTGTTATCGTGAAGATTTGAGCAGGTGTTTTAAAATGTTTTCGTATTTTATGTCATTTGTCTCATGACGATGTTTTTTCATATTAACTTTGGGTGATTCCTACTCAATTGAAATGTTTTATGCTAGGTATATTGAAAGGCTTTGGGTAAGCTCTTAGAAGGTTTCATGTTTTTTGCTTTAAAAATTACCCCCTTGGGGTCTACAACGCCATCTTGACGTGTTAGGCATGCTGTCTTCTGCTTTAAATTTTAATCGAATGAAGAATTAGTTTGTTTTACAGTATGAGTTATCTAGGAAAAAACTTTGAATAAGGTTTTCTCCCTCCTTAAACAAAGTATCAGCAATGCTATTAGTGCTCCCATGGGTATGCTCCACCCTTCTCATCTACTCTTCTCTTTCCAACATTGCCTCTCTTCCACTTCTTTAGTTTCTGATTTTTTCTTTCAATTTCCCCTTCATGAATTCTATCTTTTTTCATGTTAAATATGCTGCCCCAAATTTCATCATTCGGTTTATTCTAGCTCTGGTACTACACAGGGAATGCTACTTCAATTTTTGTTGATGCTATTAGTTCTACCAAGTTCTAACACTGCATCATATGTTTTCTTATTCTGGCCAAGAGGGCCAAGAGGGTAGTGAAAAGCATGTTAAATCTCCAAAAGTTGCTGTAATCTCATAGCTTCTGTCTTCTCTGAATTTAAAGCTATAATGAGGGTTCAATTTTAACAGCAATTTTAACAGCAATTGAGTTTAGTTTTGAGAATATCATTTGCTGGACTAAAGGATTGATAAGATGATTGAATCCTATTTGAGTCACAACCATTACAAGCAAGAAGTTAGTCCAACAAAATTGATATCACAACCTTGAAAAGCAGCAAAATTTAAAAAATAACATTGCTAAACACAGCAACAAACACCACTTTAACATCGCCAAAGAATGGACTTTTTTGAAAAAAATATATACAAAAGAAGTTATAAATTAGATGGATCTTGGTGGATTCGAACCACCATCCTCTCAACTTATTGAGCGCTCTTACCATTTTGAGCTTAAAGATCCATAAAGAAAAAAATTAAGTGCATATATGCTAAATTAAATGAGTGATGCATAAATGAAATCTCAGAATATTGGCAAGCTTAAAAGAAACCTCCGAGTAAAATTTTTAGTACAACCACCAAAAAGAACTTTCAACAGAAATGCATGACCTGATAATTGCAGATTCCCAAGGAGTCTACTAACCAAAGGATATGTTCTGTTAAAAGGACATAAATACACTCCAGAAAAAAATATGAACGTTCTCTGCCACAAACTTGATATATTGGCTCATAAGAACAGAATTCATGCCAATTAATGCACATGAAAGTGCTTCACAAAGAAACTCTGTTTCTATTTCGACTGCATCGTGTACAATTTGTTGCACTCTTTGCCAGTGTAAAGGTTTCCTCAGTAAGCTGTTAAATCGAGTAACTCCAAAGGTGAGATATATGATGAGTTTTGTGTCACTTACATGGGTAAGCAAATAAAGAATATACATATACAATACACAAGCAAAGTCAGAGTGTAGACCCTCATCTCTTGCGATTAGTTCATTTGAGAATGTTAGGCCAGGCATTAGTCCTCGCTTTTTCAGCCAGAAAATGGCACAAAAACTGGGGGAGAAAACACTGTTAGTTATGCCAAAAAATACACAGAGGTCAGAATATAGTGTAGGTCAATAAAAGACACTTAAGTATCTCCCAGAGAAAAAGATGCCCTCGACACATGAAAAAGCAACAAGTCTTTCTGCAAAAGAATTGGAGCTGTAATAGAGGAGTGTCAGTCAGAAAACAGCTGAGAACACGTGTGTCCGAAGAACAAGATGTGCATGATATTTTAGGAAGTAATATGCTTTGTCCTTTGACCTTGGCAATAGGTCAACAAAGTCTCATCTTCCCTGGTAAATGAGATGGAAACTTCACATTCACCAATTTACAGTATAGGTTGTGCTATAATACCTAAGTACTCCATATGTTTCCCTCTCCAGGATCCTCTCTCGGCTTTCCTTGAGAAGCAGCAAGACAAGCAACCCTCTAGCTTTTTTGCAAGACAAGTTGAGCATCATATACATTCAGGCAGAAATTAACCGTTATACACTTCCAAGCTTACTGTTTGCAAAGAAAGGATGAAGAACAAAAAGAGAAAATTTTTACAAGTTAATAAGCTTAGTTATTTAGGAAATATATTCTTTAAGGTATTGTATATTACTTAGACTCAAGAGTGATGTTCTAATCTATAGAATTCTGTCCTCTGATCAGATAAGTAGAACACTACTATAGGGAAGATAATCAACACCATGGCCAAAGAAGGTTCTTTCTGTGGGTGGACCTGGTTGCTGCTGTTAGCAGTTTGAGATTTTTCTTTAAGAGGTCAATTAACATTCGAATGGTCTAGTGTCAAATTATAAGCAATAAACAAGCATGAAGATTATGCAGCATCAGTCAACAGTAAAAACCTCTGGTATTTGGACATCATTTAGGAATCTTGCACCCAAATTTTCTAAGACAATGCCATCAGAAGCAGCAAAGAAGGCTAATACATGGCTTTTGAAGTGTTTTTCAGAGCTGGAAAGGGCTTCCCAATGATGCACATCTTGTGAGAGATCAACCTCCTCGGCTGCAAATTTATCGAGCATGCCATCAGAAAAAAGAAAGAGAAAAAAAAGGAGCCACAAACATTTAAAAGCACCATAGAATTCTTAAAGAAAATAACAAAATTCAAACTTAAGAAGGGAAAAAATTATATAAAAATTAAAAAACAGTTTTTTAAAATGAATAAAATATCAAAAAACAGAGGAGCTTAGTGTAGTAAATGCAAAGCATAAACATCAAGAGCAAGCATATAGACATCAGACATGCAAGATCAGAGAGCAAGCGAAGCTCAGTTCCCACAAAGAGAACGTCAAAGACCATAGAAATTCGAGAAGCTCCAACAAAAAGTACGTGAAAGGCCTCGGCTTAAACCAAGTACATGAAAATTCAACTCCAGGAAAGGAGCATGAAAAGCAGAGGAAGAAACTCCAAGTTCAGCGTTACAAACAAATAAGAGGTACGTCAAATTCAACAATTGAAAGAACTCAAGAGGACATAGAGAAAGTTTCAAAGGATAGAACAAACCCACAACTGCTTATATCTGATCGTAAACATGCAAAACCTCTAGGACTGCGCCAGAACGGGCTCTTCTTCTTCTCCCTCTGCCGCTTCGGCTTCGTTTCTCAAAGAACCCATCTCGGTTCTCACCCACAACGACAACCAAACACCTCTTCTCTATCACCCCCCTTCTCAAACCCCTATTAAAACCTTCCCCAACAATCTTTCAAGAAGTGGACGTGAGAACATTTTTTCATCTTTCAACTTCAAGTTTAATGGATGGAAATGTCTGAGCAACTTGTTCCTCTGCAACTGTCAAATGAGTTATAAAAGGCTTCACCAGCCCTGAGGCGAGTTTCTCAATCTTTCCTTCACCCGATACAAATAATCAAATCTATAACCATCAAGTAAGAACCGGAAACTCACAAAAGAAAAAAATGAAAGGTTTAGCATTACGCCGGAGAATAAAAATCGCGTTCCTTTGCCCTGCATAAATAAAATAAAGCTGAAACAAACTATTCTGTGAGCAACTGTTCTTCAGCGCAAAACATCGCACAAACCTGGCTTGAGCTTAAAAAAAAAAAATCAGGGTGAAAGAAATCAAGGCAACAGAAATCAGAATCAAAACTAAACGAGAAAAGAAAAGAAGATAGATCTGAGGAAAGAAAGGGAGAAGAATCAGATGAGAAAGAAATCAGAAAATAAATAGAAGAATTGAAAATGTCATACCTGATTAACGCCCCGATCTTCTCATCCTATCGTTTCAGGTTGTCTTCTTGATTCGGAAGGATTGGAATACAAATCGTGGAGGCTTTCGAAAATAAATGAGAGGAAAGCGGAAGGGAAGAAGCCGAAGCTTTCACTCCTCGATTCGAATGGAACGGCTCTTCGACTGGCGCGAAATGGAAGCTGTTTTGTTCGGGCGAGGAATTCAGAAGTCGGGAAGAGGAGTCGGGAAGTGGAGTCCGATTTTGAGAATTTTTCACTTTTTCTGCTGTCCGTTGATGAAAAAGTTTAATCGGACGGTCGAGAGCGTGTTTCACACGTTTCACACGAAAACGCGTTTCACACTGGATCACGCCTCCAAGCATATCCACTCCTTTCACCTTTAGCAATCTTGTACCTCTGATTTTGGTTCTTCTCAAACAAGCTTATTCCTTTCAGAACAAGCTTATTCCTTTCAGTGACATAGAGAGCCTCGATGAAGGCATTGCCTTGTCTCGAACCAGTGCCTGCTCATCACCAAATTTATCCTTGCCTTCTTCACCATCACTCTCTTCTTCTTCTTCCACACTCTGCTCCAATTTAGAGAGCAGTTTCGACCATTCACTCCTTTATACCCGTAGGACGGTTTGGTGAAGAAATCATCAGCTGCCTTGGCAACAAACTCTGAATCCTCGCACTCTATGTCAAACTGGAATTCATCATCCTCCCCCACAGCATCAGTAGCCTTGGGGAAAACAATGCCTCCCTTTCTGCCACCAATCTCCTTGTCTCGATACAAACAACCTCCAGCTCACTAGGTTCCTCTTCTCGCCCATGAAACTCCCTGCTCATCATCTCCCCTATCTCAGCCAGACAGAGGCCATAAGCTGCAGCCTCCTTAAGGAAAATTGTGCACAACACCAGAATCCTAAGGCATGCATCACGAATCATAGGCAGCTCCATACGGAGCATCTCAGACTCCTTCAAAGGGTCAAGATTAGCAATATATTCAAGTTCATCATCCGAGAATGGAATGGATGCCTGAGGCCAGTGGATCCACTCGAAGTAGGGGTCAAGATTTGCTAGTAGAAAGCGGGAGCCTCGTCGCTTGAAAGAGGGGAAGCGGGAGCGTGACTTCCGATGCTCCCGGGCGGAGAGCTTCCCCCATTTGCAATGGAAGAGAACCAGGGCGCGGGTGTTTACCATGGGTGGTATATTTTGTAAATATAATGAAATCAGGTTATATTATATTACAACCTTCCGATCGAAAGGGATTTGATCGGACGACTCAAGGGCATTGAGCGCTTAAGTGCGCTCAAGCCTTACATGCGCTTAAGTGCGCTCAAGCCTTACATGCGCTTAAGTGCGCTCAAGCCTTACATGCGTTTAAGTGCGCTCAAGCCTTACATGCGCTTAAGTGCGCTCAACCCGTTTGAGCCATTCGATCAAGTCCATTCTAATCTTATGGTTGCAATATAATTTAAGGTAAGTTCATTAAATTTACAAAAATGCCACCAACCCTAGACACAGTTGCCCTTCCCTGGTTCTCTTCCATCGCGGGTAAGCTCTCCGCCCGACAACGAAGCTCCGCTGCCCTCTTCCGGCAACGAAGCTCCGCTGCCCTCTTCCGGCAACGAAGCTCCGCTGCCCTCTTCCGGCAACGAAGCTCCGCTGCCCTCTTCTGGCAACGAAGCTCCGCTGCCCCTCTTCTAATATGAGATAATCAAAAAAAACACCGTCTTCACTTACCTTGGTTCGAGGCGATGAAGAGGGAAGTATCGCGGTTCCAATGAACATGGTTAGATCCCCGGGAGCCACTTCCCGATGACGATAGGAAGCCCCTCGTTTTATCACGCAGCAAGACCGTAAAGGGAAAAATCAAGTCTACAACAGTCTTCTTCTTCTTCCCACGAACGATTCTCCCTCTTCGTGGACAGGGATCAAATCAAACATCTCATTTTCAATATAGTTTCTGTCTCGTTTTGTGCGAAGAAAATTTTGGGGTTTTTCTTTTTTAATAGCAACTAATATGTTGGTTTGGCGTCGATTCCCAGGAAAGTTGGAATGCGAGTCTCAAACTTCGGAAGAAGTTTGAAGTTTTCGTAACTGAGGGCATGGCAACTGTTTAGGGTCGGTGGCATCTTTTGTAAATTTAACAAAATTTTCGTTAAATTATATTGCAACCATAAGATCAGAATGGGACTTGATCGGATGGCTCAACGCCTTGATGGCGCACTTAAGCGCATATATAGCTTGAGCTTTTTGATCAAGTCCCTATATATATATATATATATATATATATATATATATATATATATATATATCTAGCTAGACCCAAATGGAATCGTGATCTTACCAAGGAACAACTGTACTTAGAAGGGGAGAGAACTAGACATCAATCACATCAAATAACGTTGTTGGATTCCACGTTTTGGCAAACAGAAATCAGAAGTGCAAGTAGATCATGCTGAAGATAAATTTCTTTTGTCTTTCTCCAGGGATATCAAGCCTGATAATTTGTTATTAGATAAAAATGGTCACATGAGGTTGTCTGATTTTGGGCTTTGTAAGCCACTGAACTGCAATAATTTCCCAAATCTGCATGAAAAGGATCTTATGGTTGGTAACCTTAATGGTGGGGGAAAAAATAATTCACGCTCCACAGCACCAAAGCGGAGCCAACAAGAGCAACTGCAACATTGGCAAAGAAACAGGAGAATGCTGGTAAAGTTGCTTAGTTAATCAGATTGATAAATGTGCTTTATTATGGTAATTTTCCCACATGAGAGTTTTTACTTTGTAGTCTTTATTTAGTGTAGTATTGCTTTTCATGTGGGTTTGGAAAAAAATATTTTCAGTCTAAAGTTTCTCTTGGTCGTTTCTGCTTGTTTGAAAAAAAGTGTAGGCTTATTCTACAGTTGGTACACCTGATTATATTGATCCAGAAGTACGGTTGAAGAAAGGTTATGGAGTCCATCTCCTCCGTAGATACCCACACACCTGTAATTAAATTTGGAAAAAAAAGAAAAAAAAAAAGAGAAAAGGCATCGGACGAACCAACGAGCTCAAAGCCTCAGAACGAAGCGAACTTGCAAGGACCGTCTGGTCGAAGACTGTAATACATCATTTTATTCCCCTTCTCCATGCGCTGCAAACGGTGGGTTGAAGAGAGCAAGAGCAGCTGGATACGTGAAAAAAACTATCTCAGTTCGCTGCACTTCTTCATTGGGCGCTTTTGTAAAACTTGAATTTGTTCATCAAAGTTATTATTAAAAATATATTCTTTCAAATTCTCTTGTGTATACCCCAGTTGCATTGCATTGGCTCCTCACATAGTATCTCATTAAACGAGTAAATACTTTTTTCTCCGGTGCTTAATCTTGAACATTACCAAAATAATTTAATCTTTTTAGCACAACAACCTTTTTTAAGATTAAAAAAAAAAGAATGACAAAAAAGAAAACAGAAAATTTTAAAATTTTAAAATAAATAAAACATTTTTTTCATGTAAAACAAACAAGTTGCTTTGGCCAAGTGGTTAAGGTGTGTGCCTGCTAAGTACATGGGGTTTCCTAGCGAGAATTCGAATCACTCAGGCGATGTGTACTTATTTTATTCTTAATATTCTTGAGTCATTACGATAACTAGGGCCAGCCAGGGCTTGTTCTTCTGTTCAAATTTTTGCGCCTTGTCAGGTAAGCCAAAGCGAAATAGTCCCCCTCTTCGTTCCCTCGTAAATCATGCAGGTAACTGCAAATTTCCGTTTTGCCTTGTTGCTTTCCTTTGGAATCTGCAATCATTTGATTCTATGCCATGCGTTCTTTTTCTAATTTTATGTTTTAGTTTGTCGTGTGACCTGATTCTCGCAGTTGATGTCTCTGAACCCTGTCCGGTTGCTGAACATTAATATGCGAGCCATTTTTGTTGCCCTACGCTTTCAGTTCGTTTCTCGTATTTTTCATCCTAGATGAGTGTAGTGGACGTATTTCATCTGTTTGCTGGTCTTCTTGTGATTTTCTTCTACACGATTTATTTCCTAGTCATCTATTGCTTTGGCGAAACCATGTGAAAATTAAGCTGAAAAGATAATAGCTTGCTGATGATCAAACGTTTAAACTGCTTTTCCCGGTTCTGGATTTCATCTACGAGGGCTTTCTTAAAATAAATTATGGAATGAATTCTAGTGGTCTCTTCAGTTTCACAGAACATGAATATTCTGGTCCTGGGCCAGAAGGAAGGAGGGAGGGAGGGCGTTCAAGAGGTGGATGGGATAGCCGGCTTCGTGAAACTAGAGTAGCCTAATATTTTTCTAGGCAAGGCCTTCACGAAGTAAACTGCAGCATGTCCGTAGGTTCACTTAGAAAGTGTTTGAAGTACGATTCCCCTCCATTTTTTTAAAATTGAGGATGATATCTATGGTAGTTTGCAAGAGTTATGAATTTTTTTACTGGCTTTTACGTTGTAAGTCTTCTGCATCATTACAAGTGTAGTTGTAGGGCATTTGACAAGTGCCATTTTTTAAATGCTTGTCAAAATGGCTTTTGTTGATAAATTGGTATGTATGTGTAAAATTTTCTCCTCATCAAATTTCTCATGGTTTCTTCCAGCAAACAGAACACAAAGATCAGTCCACTTCAAAGCAAGGTCCTTGGAGAAAGGTATGCATCCTAATTAGGTGAATTTATTTCTCCATTCCTGTGAAAAAGGTTTGCGTCTTTACTTGGTGAACTTTAATCTAACTGGACATGAAGCCGAAAAATGTCTTGTTCATGAGATGATTGGTTTGAATATCCAATTCCGAAAAACTTTCAGCTGATCTACTTCTTTATCATTATCTAACAAATTGGAAAATAGAGCCTGTTTCTTTTGAATCATGGTAATGGGATTGTCCATCCAAGAGGTGAGTGATTGCTATCCACTGGGAACTGGATGAAAATATGCAATAAGCATGTGAAGTAATGATGTGAACAGAATGATGTGGTATGTACGATCTATAGTCAGATTGTCATCCGATGGTGGTCTATTGCTAGTTTGTTGAAAACTTATGTTTGCAATAAAGATATGCTATTAGTGGGGTTTAAGTTCTGTTTCCACCTCATTAAACCAATAGTTTCCTGTTCTGTTGGGCTTCCAGATGCTTTCATCCAAGGACATAAACTTCGTTGGGTATATGTACAAGAATTTTGAAGTTGTGAACGACCATGAAGTACCGGGGATAGGTCTGTCTGTCTATCTCTCTTCTCCCCTTCTCCCCTTCTCCCCTGCGAGAATTCGAATCACTCATGCGATGTGTACTTATTTTATTCTTTATATTCTTGAACCATTACGATAACTAGGGCCAGCCAGGGCTTGTTCTTCTGTTCAAATTTTAGCGCCTTGTCAGGTAGGCCAAAGCAAAATAGTCCCCCTCTTCGTTCCCTCGTAAATCATGCAGGTAACTGCATATTTCCGTTTTGCCTTGTTGCTTTCCTTTGGAATCTGCAGTCAGTGGATTCTATGACATGCGTTCTTTTTCTAATTTTATGTTTTAGTTTGTCATGTGACCTGATTCTCGCAGTTGATGTCTCTGAACCCTGTCCGGTTGCTGAACATTAATATGCGAGCCATTTTTGTTGCCATACGCTTTCAGTTCGTTTCTCGTATTTTTCATCCTAGATGACTGTTGTGGACGTATTTCATCTATTTGTTGGTCTGCTTGCGATTTTCTTCTACACGATTTATTTGCTAACCATCTATTGCTTTGGCGAAACCATGTGAGAATTAAGCTGAAAAGATAATAGCTTGCTGATGATCAAACGTTTAAACTGCTTTTCCCGGTTCTGGATTTCATCTACGAGGGCTTTCTTAAAATAAATTATCGAATGAATTCTAATGGTCTCTTCAGTTTCACAGAACATGAATATTCTGGTCCTGGGCCCGAAGGAAGGAGGGAGGGAGGGCGTTCAAGAGGTGGATGGGATAGCCGGCTTCGTGAAACTAAAGTAGCCTAATATTTTTCTAGGCAAGGCCTTCACGAAGTAAACTGCTGCATGTTCGTAGGTTCACCTAGAAAGTGTTTGAAGTACGATTCCCCTCCTTTTTTTTAAAATTGAGGATGATATCTATGGTAGTTTGCAAGAGTTAAGAATTTTTTACTGGCTTTTACGTTGTAAGTCTTCTGCATCATTACAAGTGTAGTTGTAGGGCATTTGACAACTGTCATTTTTTAAATGCTTGTCAAAATGGCTTTTGTTGATAAATTGGTATGTAAGTGTAAAATTGTCTCCTCTTCAAATTTCTCATGGTTTCTTCAGGCAAATAGAACACAAAGTTTAGTCCACTTCAAAGCAAGGTCCTTGGAGAAAGGTATGCATCCTAATTAGGTGAATTTATTTCTCCATTCCTGTGAAAAAGGTTTGCGTCTTTACTTGGTGAACATTAATCTAACTGGACATGAAGCCGAAAAATGTCTTGTTCATGAAATGATTGGTTTGAATATCGAATTCCGAAAAACTTTTAGCTGATCTACTTCTTTATCATTATCTAACAAATTGGAAAATAGAGCTTGTTTCTTTTGAATCATGGTAATGTGATTGTCCATCCAAGAGGTGAGTGATTTCTATCCATCCACTGGGAACTGGATGAAAATATGTAATAAGAATGTGAAGTAATGATGTGTACAGAAAGATGTGGTATGTATGATCTATAGTCAGATTGTCATCCGGTGGTGGTCTATTGCTAGTTTGCTAAAAACTTATGTTTGCAATAAAGATATGCTATTAGTGGGGTTTATGTTCTGCTTCCTCATCATTAACCCAATAGTTTCCTGTTCTGTTGGGCTTCCAGATGCTTTCATCGAAGGACATAAACTTCATTGGGTATATGTACAAGAATTTTGAAGTTGTGAACGACCATGAAGTACCGGGGATAGGTCTGTCTGTCTATCACTCTTCTCCCCTTCTCCCCTTCTCCCCTTCGAGAATTCGAATCACTCAGGCGATGTGTACTTATTTTACTCTTTATATTCTTGAACCATTACGATAACTAGGGCCAGCCAGGGCTTGTTCTTCTGTTCAAATTTTAGCGCCTTGTCAGGTAGGCCAAAGCGAAATAGTCCCCCTCTTCGTTCCCTCGTAAATCATGCAGGTAAGTGCAAATTTCCGATTTGACTTGTTGCTTTCCTTTGGAATCTGCAGTCAGTGGATTCTATGACATGCGTTCTTTTTCTAATTTTATGTTTTAGTTTGTCGTGTGACCTGATTCTCGTAGTTGATGTCTCTGAACCCTGTCCGGTTGCTGAACATTAATATGCGAGCCATTTTTGTTGCCCTACGCTTTCAGTTCGTTTCTCGTATTTTTCATCCTAGATGACTGTTGTGGACGTATTTCATCTGTTTGCTGGTCTGCTTGCGATTTTCTTCTACACGATTTATTTCCTAGTCATCTATTGCTTTGGCGAAACCATGTGAGAATTAAGCTGAAAAGATAATAGCTTGCTGATGATCAATCGTTTAAACTGCTTTTCCCGGTTCTGGATTTCATCTACGAGGGCTTTCTTAAAATAAATTATGGAATGAATTCTAGTGGTCTCTTCAGTTTCACAGAACATGAATATTCTGGTCCTGGGCCAGAAGGAAGGAGGGTGGGATGGCGTTCAAGAGGTGGATGGGATAGCCGGCTTCGTGAAACTAAAGTAGCCTAATATTTTTCCAGGCAAGGCCTTCACGAAGTAAACTGCAGGATGTCCGTAGGTTCACCTAGAAAGTGTTTGAAGTACGATTCCCCTCCTTTTTTAAAAAAATTGAGGATGATATCTATGGTAGTTTGCAAGAGTTAAGAATTTTTTTACTGGCTTTTACGTTGTAAGTCTTCTGCATCATTAAAAGTGTAGTTGTACGGCATTTGACAACTGCCATTTTTTAAATGCTTGTCTAAATGACATTTGTTGATAAATTGGTATGTATGTGTAAAATTGTCTCCTCATCAAATTTCTCATGGTTTCTTCTAGCAAACAGAACACAAAGTTTAGTCCACTTCAAAGCAAGGTCCTTGGAGAAAGGTATGCATCCTAATTAGGTGAATTTATTTCTCCATTCCTGTGAAAAAGGTTTGCGTCTTTACTTGGTGAACTATAATCTAACTGGACATGAAGCCGAAAAATGTCTTGTTCATGAGATGATTGGTATGAATATCCAATTCCGAAAAACTTTCAGCTGATCTACTTCTTTATCATTATCTAACAAATTGGAAAATAGAGCTTGTTTCTTTTGAATCATGGTAATGGGATTGTCCATCCAAGAGGTGAGTGATTGCTATCCACTGGGAACTGGATGAAAATATGCAATAAGCATGTGAAGTAATGATGTGTACAGAATGATGTGGTATGTACGATCTATAGTCAGATTGTCATCCGATGGTGGTCTATTGCTAGTTTGCTGAAAACTTATGTTTGCAATAAAGATATGCTATTAGCGGGGTTTATGTTATGTTTCCACATCATTAACCCAATAGTTTCCAGTTCTGTTGGGCTTCCTGATGCTTTCATCGAAAGACTTAAACTTCGTTGGGTATACGTACAAGAATTTTGAAGTTGTCAACGACCATGAAGTACCAGGGATAGGTCTGTCTGTCTATCTCTCTTCTGCCCTTCTCCCCTTCTCCCCTGCGAGAATTCGAATCACTCAGGTGATGTGTACTTATTTTATTCTTTATATTCTTGAGTCATTAGGATAACTAGGGTCAACCAGGGCTTGTTCTTCTGTTCAAATTTTTGCACCTTGACAGGTAGGCACAAGCAAAATAGTCCCCCTCTTCGTTCCCTCGTAAATCATGCAGGTAACTGCAAATTTCCGTTTTGCCTTGTTGCTTTCCTTTGGAATCTGCAGTCAGTTGATTCTATGACATGATTTCTTTTTTTAATTTTATGTTTTAGTTTGTCGTGTGACCTGATTCTCGCAGTTGATGTCTTTGAACCCTGTCCGGTTGCTGAACATTAATATGCGAGCCATTTTTGTTGCCCTATGCTTTCAGTTCGTTTCTCATATTTTTCATCCTAGATGACTGTTGTGGACGTATTTCATCTGTTTGCTGGTCTGCTTGCGATTTTCTTCTACATGATTTATTTCCTAGTCATCTATTGCTTTGGCGAAACCATGTGAGAATTAAGCTGAAAAGATAATAGCTTGCTGATGATCAAACGTTTAAATTGCTTTCCCCAGTTTTGGATTTCATCTACGAGGGCTTTCTTAAAATAAATTATGGAATGAATTCTAGTGGTCTCTTCAGTTTCACAGAACATGAATATTCTGGTCCTGGGCCAGAAGGAAGGAGGGAGGGATGGCGTTCAAGAGGTGGATGGGATAGCCGGCTTCGTGAAACTAAAGTAGCCTAATATTTTTCTAGTCAAGGCCTTCACGAAGTAAACTGTAGCATATCCGTAGGTTCACCTAGAAAGTGTTTGAAGTACGATTCCCCTCCTTTTTTTAAAAATTGAGGATGATATCTATGGTAGTTTGCAAGAGTTAAGCTTTTTTTTACTGGATTTTACGTTGTAAGTCTTCTGCATCATTACAAGTTTAGTTGTAGGGCATTTGACAACTGCCATTTTTTAAATGCTTGTCAAAATGGCATTTGTTGATAAATTCGTATGTATGTGTAAAATTGTCTCCTCATCAAATTTCTCTTGGTTTCTTGTTGCAAACGGAACACAAAGTTCAGTCCACTTCAAAGCAAGGTCCTTGGAGAAAGGTATGCATCCTATTAGGTGAATTTATTTCTCCATTCCTGTGAGAAAGGTTTGCGTCTTTACTTGGTGAACTTTAATCTAACTGGACATGAAGCCGAAAAATGTCTTGTTCATGAGATGATTGGTATGAATATCCAATTCTGAAAAAGTTTTAGCTGATCTACTTCTTTATCATTATCTAACAAATTGGAAAATAGAGCTTGTTTCTTTTGAATCATGGAGGATTGACCATCCTAGAGGTGAGTGACTGCTATCCACTGCGAACTGGATGAAAATATGCAATAAGCATGTGAAGTAATGATGTATACAGAATGATGTGGTATGTACGATCTATAGTCAGATTGTCATCCGATGGTGGTCTATTGCTAGTTTGCTGAAAACTTATGTTTGCAATAAAGATATGCTATTAGTGGGGTTTATGTTCTGTTTCCACATCATTAACCCAATAGTTTCCTGTTCTGTTGGGCTTCCAGATGCTTTCATCCAAGGACATAAACTTCGTTGGGTATACGTACAAGAATTTTGAAGTTGTGAACGACCATGAAGTACCGGGGATAGGTCAGTCTGTCTATATCTCTTCTCCCCTTCTCCCCTTCTCCCCTGCGAGAATTTGAATCACTCAGGCGATGTGTACTTATTTTATTCTTTATATTCTTGAGTCATTACGATAACTATGGCCAGCCAGGGCTTGTTCTTCGATTCAAATTTTTGCTCCTTGTCAGGTAGGCCAAAGCAAAACAGTCCCCCTCTTCGTTCCCTCGTAAATCATACAGGTAACTGCAAATTTTCGTTTTTCCTTGTTGCTTTCCTTTGGAATCTGAAGTCAATTGATTCTTTGACATGCGTTCTTTTTCTAATTTTATGTTTTAGTTTGTCGTGTGACCTGATTCTCGCAGTTGATGTCTTTGAACCCTGTCCGGTTGCTGAACATTCATATGCGAGCCATTTTTGTTGCCCTACGCTTTCAGTTCGTTTCTCATATTTTTCATCCTAGATGACTGTTGTGGACATATTTCATCTGTTTGTTGGTCTGCTTGCGATTTTCTTCTACACGATTTCTTTCCTAGTCATCTATTGCTTTGGCGAAACCATGTGAGAATTAAGCTGAAAAGATAATAGCTTGCTGAAGATCAAACGTTTAAACTGCTTTCCCGGTTCTAGATTTCATCTTCGAGGGTTTTCTAAAAATAAATTATGGAATGAATTCTAGTGGTCTCTTCAGTTTCATAGAACATGAATATTTTGGTCCTGGGCCAGAAGGAAGGAGGGAGGGATGGCATTCAAGAGGTGGATGGGATAGCCGGCTTCGTGAAACTAAAGTAGCCTAATATTTTTCTAGGCAAGGCCTTCACGAAGTAAACTGCAGCATGTCCGTAGGATCACCTAGAAAGTGTTTGAAGTACGATTCCCCTCCTTTTTTTAAAAATTGAGGATGATATCTATGGTAGTTTGCAAGAGTTATGAATTTTTTTACTGGCTTTTACGTTGTAAGTCTTCTGCATCATTACATGTGTAGTTGAAGGGTATTTGACCACTGCCATTTTTTAAATGCTTGTCAATATGGCATTTGTTGATAAATTGGTATGCATGTGTAAAATTGTCTCCTCTTCAAATTTCTCATGGTTTCTTCCAGCAAATTGAACACAAAGTTTAGTCCACTTCAAAGCAAGGTCCTTGGAGAAAGGTATGCATCCTAATTAGGTGAATTTATTTCTCCATTCCAGTGAAAACGGTTTGCGTCTTTACTTAGTGAACTTTAATCTAACTGTACATGAAGCCGAAAAATGTCTTGTTCATGAGATGATTGGTATGAATATCCAATTCTGAAAAACTTTCAGCTGATCTACTTCTTTATCATTATCTAACAAATTGGAAAATAGAGTTTGTTTCTTTTGAATCATGGTAAACGGATTGTCCATCCAAGAGGTGAGTGATTGCTATCCACTGGGAACTGGATGAAAATATGCAATAAGCATGTGAAG
Organism: Aristolochia fimbriata; assembly: GCA_019845555.1. Classification (NCBI taxonomy): domain Eukaryota; kingdom Viridiplantae; phylum Streptophyta; class Magnoliopsida; order Piperales; family Aristolochiaceae; genus Aristolochia; species Aristolochia fimbriata. The sequence goes on from CM034081.1 coordinate 10,177,319, forward strand.
TAATGATGTATACAGAATGATGTGGTATGTACGATCTATAGTCAGATTGTCATCTGATGGTGGTCTATTGATAGTTTGCTGAAAACTTATGTTTGCAATAAAGATATGCTATTAGTGGGGTTTATGTTCTGTTTCCACATCATTAACCCAATAGTTTCCTGTTCTGTTGGGCTTCCAGATGCTTTCATCCAAGGACATAAACTTCGTTGGGTATACGTACAAGAATTTTTAAGTTGTGAACGACCATGAAATACAGGGGATAGGTCTGTCTGTCTATCTCTCTTCTCCTCTTCTCCCCTTCTCCCCGGCGAGAATTCGAATCACTCAGGCGATGTGTACTTATTTTCTTCTTTATATTCTTGAGTCATTACGATAACGAGGGCCAGCCAGGGCTTGTTCTTCAGTTCAAATTTTTGCTCCTTGTCAGGTAAGCCAAAGCAAAATAGTCCCCCTCTTCGTTCCCTCATAAATCATGCAGGTAACTACAAATTTCCGTTTTGCCTTGTTGCTTTCCTTTGGAATCTGCAGTGAGTTGATTCTATGACATGCGTTCTTTTTCTAATTTTATATTTTAGTTTGTCGTGTGACCTGATTCTCGCAGTTGATGTCTTTGAACCCTGTCCGGTTGCTGAACATTAATATGCGAGCCAGTTTTGTTGCCCTACGCTTTCAGTTCGTTTCTCATATTTTTCATCCTAGATGACGGTTGTGGACGTATTTCATCTGTTTGCTGGTCTGCTTACGATTTTCTTCTACACGATTTATTTCCTAGTCATCTATTGCTTTGGCGAAACCATGTGAGAATTAAGCTGAAAAGATAATTGCTTGCTGATGATCAAACATTTAAACTGCTTTTCCCGGTTCTGGATTTCATCTACGAGGGCTTTTTTTAAAATAAATTGTGGAATGAATTCTAGTGGTCTCTTCAGTTTCACAGAACATGAATATTCTGGTCCTGGGCCAGAAGGAAGGAGGGAGGGATGGCGTTCAAGAGGTGGATGGGATAGCCGGCTTCGTGAAACTAAAGTAGCCTAATATTTTTCTAGTCAAGGCCTTCACGAAGTAAACTGCAGCATGTCCTTAGGTTCACCTAGAAAGTGTTTAAAGTACGATTCCCCTCCTTTTTTAAAAAATTGAGGATGATATCTGTGGTAGTTTGCAAGAGTTACGCTTTTTTTTACTGGCTTTTACGTTGTAAGTCTCTTGCATCATTACAAGTGTAGTTGTAGGGCATTTGACAACTGCCATTTTTTCAATGTTTGTCAAAATGGCATTTGTTGATAAATTGGTATGTATGTGTAAAATTGTCTCCTCTTCAAATTTCTCATGGTTTCTTCCTGCAAACAGAACACAAAGTTCAGTCCACTTCAAAGCAAGGTCCTTGGAGAAAGGTATGCATCCTAATTAGGTGAATTTATTTCTCTATTCTTGTGAAAAAGGTTTGCGTCTTTACTTGGTGAACTTTAATCTAACTGGACATGAAGCCGAAAAATGTCTTGTTCATGAGATGATTGGTATGAATATCCAATTCTGAAAAAGTTTTAGCTGATCTACTTCTTTATCATTATCTAACAAATTTGAAAATAGAGCTTGTTTCTTTTGAATCATGGTAATGGGATTGTCCATCCAAGAGGTGAGTGATTGCTATCCACTGGGAACTGGATGAAAATATGTAATAAGCATGTGAAGTAATGATGTATACAGAATGATGTGGTATGTACGATCTATAGTCAGATTGTCATCCGATGGTGGTCTATTGCTAGTTTGCTGAAAACTTATGTTTGCAATAAAGATATGCTATTAGTGGGGTTTATGTTCTGTTTTCACATCATTAACCCAATAGTTTCCTGTTACGTTGGGCTGCCGGATGCTTTCATCCAAGGACATAAGCCGTTGGGTATCGTGCAAAATTTTGAAGTTGTGAGCGACCATGAAGTGGGGGATAGGTTTGATGTCTATCTCTCTTCTCCCCTTCTCCCCTTCTCCCCTTCTCCCCTTCTCCCCTTCTCCCCTTCTCCCCTTCTCCCCTTCTCCCCTTCTCCCCTTCTCCCCTTCTCCCCTTCTCCCCTTCTCCCCTTCTCCCCTTCTCCCCTTCTCCCCTTCTCCCCTTCTCCCCTTCTCCCCTTCTCCCTTCTCCCCTTCTCCCCCTTCTCCCCTTCTCTGTCTTCATCTCTGCTTGTGTGATGATTCCTCACCGTTCCTTTTGTAGCTGAATTGAAGAAGAAGACCTCAAAACCAAAGAGACCTTCAATCAAGTCACTATTCGGTATGTTCCCTCCCTCCCTCCATCCCAAAGTACTGCGCTCTGTTTCTATGGATGACACCCAAGTCTTTTGTTCTAGGAGTTGTACACTGCTGACGATTGTTCCACCTGTATAATTGATTGATTGCAGAAGACTCTAGTTCAGAGGATCAGGATCTGGCACCGGCACTGGTGCAAGGAAGCTTCCTCAACCTCTTGCCTTCAAAACTAGTTGTTCCCAAGGACCGGAGTCCATCTCCTCCGTAGATACCCACACACCTATAATTAAATTTGGAAAAAAAAGAAAAAAAAGAAAAAGAGAAAAGGCATCGGACGAACCAACGAGCTCAAACCCTCAGAATGAAGCGAACTTGCAAGGACCGTCTGGCCGAAGAGTGTAATACATCATTTTATTTCCCTTCTCAATGCGCTGCAAACAGTGGGTTGAAGAGAGCAAGAACAGCTGGATACGTGAAAAAAACTGTCTCAGTTCACTGCACTTCTTCATCGGGCGCTTTTGTAAAACTTGAATTTGTTCTTCAAAGTTATTATTAAAAATCGATTCTTTCAAATTCTCTTGTGTATACCCCAATTGCATTGCATTGGCTCCTCACACAGTATCTCATTAAACGAGTTAATACTTTTTTCTCGGATGCTTAATCTTGAACATTACCAAAATAATTTAATCTTTTCTGCACAACAACTATTTTTAAGATATAAAAAATAAAATAAAATAAAAAAAATTAAAAAATGAATGACAAAAATGAAAATTTTAAATTTATGTGTACATAAGTAAATAAAACCTTTTTTGAGGTAAACCTAACATGTGGCTTTGGGCGAGTGGTTAAGCCGTTTCGCCACGAGAGTTCGAATCTCTGTTGCGGCGTGTATCTATTTTTATGCTTTATATTCTCGAACTCTCGGTTGCGGCGTGTATCTATTTTTATGCTTTATATTCTCGAACTATCTGTTGCGGAGTCATTACGATAACTAGGGCCAGCCTCCGTTGTTCTTCTGATCAAATTTTTGCGCCGTAGGCTAAAGCGAAGTAGTCCCCTCTTCGTTCCCTCGTAAATCATGCAGGTAACTACAAATTTTCGTTTCGCACGAGAGTTCGAATCTCTGTTGCGGCGTGTATCTATTTTTATGCTTTATATTCTCGAACTCTCTGTTGCGGCGTGTATCTATTTTTATGCTTTATATTCTCGAACTCTCTGTTGCGGAGTCATTACGATAACTAGGGCCAGCCTCCGTTGTTCTTCTGTTCAAATTTTTTCGCCGTAGGCTAAAGCGAAGTAGTCCCCCTCTTCGTTCCCTCGTAAATCATGCAGGTAACTACAAATTTTCGTTTCGCCTTGTTGTTTTCCTTTGGAATCTGCAGTCGATTGAATATGTGACATGTCGTGTGACCTGATTCTCGCAGCTGATGTCTGTGAACCCTGTCCGGTTGTTGAACTTTAATATGCGAGCCATTTTTGTTGCCCTACTCTTTCAATTCGTTTCTCGTATTTTTCATACTAAATGATTGCTCTGGACTTTGGCGAAACCATGCCAGAAATAAGCTGAAAAGGTAATAGCTTTTCCCGGTTCTGGATTTCATCTGCGAGGGCTTTCTTTAAGTACGATTCACCTCCTTTTTTTTAGTATTGAGGATGATATCTTTGGTAGTTTGCTAGAGTTAAGAATTTTTTTACTGGCTTTTACGTTGTAAGTCTTCTGCATCATTACAAGTGTAGTTGTAGGGCATTTGACAACTGTCATTTTTTAAATGTTCCACTGGGTGCAAATTTTAAGCAAATTTTAAGATGGTATATAATATAGTGAGTTTTAAAGGTGTTGTGTACATAACTGTCTGTTTGCTACAACTCTGTTTACTTGCAGGCCAGCGACAGATTTAACATAAATTCTCAGCTTGAGCATCTGCAAGCTAAATATGTTGGAACTGGACATGCTGACTTAAATCGATTGTAAGTTCTCAGTACCTTCAACTCCTATTCTTTGCTTTCCCGTTATTCTTACTTTACTAAAAGCATTCTTCCATGCAACTCAATTTGTTCTTATGTTCCTCTCTTTCAATATGTAGTGAATGGGCGGTGAACATTCAACGTGATAGCTATGCATCTTATGTTGGTCACTACCCCATGTTGACCTATTTTGCTATTGCTGAGAATGAATCAATTGCAAGAGAACGATACAATTTTATGCAGGTACCTTCATCTGATAATTATCATCAATGTTATAACTATCATCATCTGGCTTTACTTAGATTGTTATGGAGATGGAGTAAGTTAAGTGTAGGCGTCATGTAATATTAAATTAGAATAAGTATTCTCCAATACAGCAACGAAAATGCCGAAACTTGTTCTGAATCCCAAAATATTATGAGAACTGCATCTAGTCAGAGCACACGGAGTAGCAACAAGTACATTGGCTGCTGACTTGTCTCCACATTCATCTCTGGTTCTCGTCAATAAAGAAGTTTAAAAGTTTAATGAATCTCCCTCATAATCAATGAATCAGCACTTTCCTCAGAAAAAGTTCAATGAAATCTAAGATGTACCTAAGGGCAATGAAATAGAATTATCAAAAACCTAATTCAAATACATTATCTAATATGCATAACTATCGGAATTGACTTGATACATTTGACATGTGATTTTCTGCTGTTAGAAATTCCTTATTTCCGTGCCACATTCCCTAGAGGGTTTTTGAACTCAGAACCTGAACCATTAATGTTGTTGGCTTTCAGTAATTCTATGAACCAGACAAATTCTTAATGTCCTTATTTTTTTACTTCCTTGTGAGGAAAGGCACATTCATTGTGGCACTTGTACACGGCTTGCTGTCTGATGGCTTCTATGACTTACTAACAAAGAATTTTGCAGAACCTGTTAATACTTCATCTGTTGATGTCTCTTGTTTATTGTTGTTTTATGCATGTATCTTCCTGTGGTGCATGATGCATTAAGTTTGTTTGGATAATTATGACAATGAGCATATAACTTGTCTGTGGCTCATACTTATAGAAAAGAGAGATACATATGAAGATTGACTTATAGCAATTTAGGGAGGGGTTTCCATTTATCTGTTGTCATTTTAGTATGTCCTTGTTGACTGTTAAAATGTTGTGCATTAACTTGTCAAGATTCTAGTAAGTTTTACCATTCTTTGATTTATTTGTAGATGAAATGGACAGAATTCTGGTTCATGATTAGTATTGTGCTCTTCCGTGAATGCTTAATATCTCTTTATCAAGAACAGATGCGTGCTTTAGGTGCTTTAGATTTTCATGTCTTGTTTATTGAGAAATCTCCAATTTGAACATGCAAATCTAACCTGTGAAGATTATTTTATTTATTTATTTGTTTATTAACTTGTTGATTGGTTTTCTTCAGAAAATGCTGCTGCCTTGTGGCCTTCCCCCAGAAAGAGAAGACGATTGAGCAGTTTAACATCCAGAAAAAGGAGGAAGGGACTTTAGAGAAAAATACGGTTGTGTCCTCTTGATAGACTGCTTGTTTGTTTACTTGTACTAGTTCTCCAATGTGCGTTGAATCACTTCACATTTCAATACGGTTGTTTATTTTTAAGCACATGTAACCTGTACTTTTGTTTAATGTAGCTCGCAAAGATACCATTTCCGTTCTTGATCTTATGATTCTTTGGTGTAAGGTAGCCTGGAATCTTTAAAAAGATGGGAGTTGAAGACCAGTGTGTGTTTCCACCAGTCGCTCTGGCTCAGCGTCTCTTTTAAGGACATAAGAAAAGGAGTATGAGTATTAACCATTCAAGCCAGTCTCTTCTAACCACTCTTCTTCCATATTCCCTGTGTCAATCCTAGTTGGATCCATGGTTTAATAGGCTCAGACTTTTGGTTCCAGGTTTGATAGTGTCTGAGTTCTGCCATAAAGGGACAAGGATCCGATTTGGGGCGAGTTCTGCCATAAAGGGACAAGGATCCGATTTGGGGTGAGTTCAGCTGAGTCAATGAATCATCACTCTCCTTGCGATGAGGCGCCTATAGACAATCAAAGATACTGCAAAGTCAGGAAAAAATGGAAAAGACTCTCCAGAATCAGTAATCAGTCTGATGTTTGAAGTAAAGATTTACAGTGATTACAGAATGGTCGTCACAAACAAAGAATTGGATCAGTTCTTTATCCCGAAAATGAAAAAAACACAGACATTGAGACCAGAAACAAAATTGCATCCTCTTCTCTCCTACTACATACCGAACAGAGCAAATCCATTACCAGAAAATGAAAATCTCATCCCACTACGGCGTTCTCTTCCACAAAAGAATGTGAATACGGGTTTTTCTGACGACGTATCTTCAAATGGATCACCGATCATCGATCATTTCTGGCGATTTCCAGTATAGATGAAAAAACAGAGTACTACGTCTACCTGTTTTCGTCCAGTGAAGTCAGGGGAGAGTCCTTCCTCTGCAATCCCAATTTGCTCAAGATCGAGTTCATTCTCCTCCCGCTTTTATCATCCGACAGGACGGTATCGTCTGAACGTTCTTCCGGCTCCAAATTTTCCTTCTCGCTCCTCTTCGCCGATTTGGGATTCTCATCTTGCTGGGTACGACGACGGCGGCCTCGGCGTCGGTCGCGGGGGGGGTTCTTGCCCATCAAGTCTTCGAAGCCCAGTGCAGGACTGCGGAGGAGCGCCCCGCGGCCGGCGTCGGCAAGGACGACGGCGCCAATGTTGAGAATGCCGTCGAAGCTGCCGGAGGGGCTGCGGATCTGCAGCGCGGCGAAAGAGGGGACGCCGCCGCGGGAGAGGAGGTGGGCGTCGCCGACGAGGAACCGGACGGTGCCGATGAGGGCGTCCCGGAGGTACCCGAGGGAGTAGATCTCGACGGAGACGGCGGAGGAGTCTGACGCGAGGAAGTCCGGGGTGACCCGGAAGATGAACTTGTCGTTCCAGGTGGGGTTTTCGAACCCGACGCGATCGACGCGCGTTCGGAGCTTGGCGGAGGGGTCGACCCAGGCGACGGCGTAGGTGTGGAGGCGCCGGCCGCCGCCGGGCTTCGTTGTCAGGTTCTGCGCCGAGATCAAGTTGATCTCCAGGAGTCGGTAATCCATCCCCTTTTTCTCTGAGGTAAAGCAGAACCACCACCACAACCAAGATAAGAGCAGAAAGAAGAGATGGGTTTTCTTCTGAACCTTCAATGTGATTCGAGAAATTCTTGGGAGGAGTTTTAATCGGTTCAAGAACGAAGAGAGCAGGAGGAGACAGACAATGAATCGGGAGCGCGGGCTATAGCCGTATTTAAATTGATTTGGAGATGCGTCATTCATGCGTGCGACTGACCCGTTTCAGCTTTTTTTTAAAATAATAAAAAAAAATAAAAATTTACAGTTTTGGCACTGTTCCGAAATTTTTTGCAAAAATGTCACTGTTTGGGTTTGACCGAGATGGTCAACTTTGACCACCTCGGTCAAAGCCCGCGTAGGCGACACGCTGGACGCCCGCGTGTTGCCAAATTTTTTTTAAAAGATAAAATGATAGGCGGCATTTGAATGCCGCCTACCATGAAAGAGCGAGGCGACATTCTTATGCCGCCACAAATGAAGAGTGCAAGGCGGCATTTCGATACCGCCTCTCCCAAACTTAGACAAAAGTAACGATGTCGAAGAGGCGGCATCGCGATGCCGCCTATCATCAAATCGCGAAACACTTAAAATGAATCTTGAGGCGGCTTCAAAATGTCGCCAATTGAGGCGGCATTTATAAGCCGCCTATAATGTCTGATTGAAGGCGGCATCAGGATGCCGCCTCTGCTTTCTTTTGAAGGCGGCGTTTAGATGCTGCCTTTACTTCTAAATTTGTTATGTTTTATTTGTTTTTTCGATTTAATCTGCTTTTTAACATGTAAGCACATGTACATTCATTAAAAAAAAAACTAATCACATCCATAATAAAAACTATGAATCACACTCATAAGAAAAAACTACTGATCACTTTACCAAAAAAAAACTACTAATCACATCAGTTTGCTTGAATACATCAGTAAATATACAAATTTGAAGCCATAAAGAGCAATGAAAAAAAAAAAATATATAATCTGAAACAATCACAAGGCGTAATCCAGGCTCGTGCACCAATTGCCTTTTTTTCGCTTTTCTCGTGATAAATCCTCCTAATGGGAGGGTGGCGGCCGGGCTCAGCTCCCGTGGGTCGCTCGAGAGGCTGCTCAAGGGGCGCAGCCGGGCCCGCGGTCGGGTGTCTGCTCACGTGGAAGATCGAGCACCGTAGGCTCGTGCACGGCTGGAACCTCGCCATATTCCTCAACACGAAGTCGCCGCTCGAGCCGTGGGCCGACGCTTTGCACGACGCCGCCGTTGAGCTTCTCTCTCTGGCTGGCTCGACCACGCGGAGAAGGCTCACCAGCCGGGTGACTCGTCTTCGCCGACGATCACTCCCTCCAAGAGTGGAAGACTGCGGGGACCGACCGACAAGATCTTGCCCAATCTCTAGCTTAATGTGGGATGCGTGGATGATGGGTATAAGGCTGCCCTATGGTTGACGCTGGGCCAACCACGTGCCTCGACACAACCCAACCGCGAAAGAAAAAGTAAGTTAAAAATGTATGACTAAGAAAATTATCATTCCACAAAGTTAGTAGCACATTACCAATGCCTCCTCGGTATAACCTCTAGGATGATATACCATGGCTGGCTCGGTTGGTGGAGGTGCTATGTATCGTCGAGTAACCCCCAAATACCACCTCATATAGGCACCGGGAGCATGTCGGGGGTGTGTGCCCGACTGCCCGTAATGACATACTCGCCAAGCGCCTCCCACCGAAAGCGATGTAATCACGGTGGTATAGCCCAATCCTCCCAGCTTCGGCCTTTAGGAGATGCGAGTAACATGCTCGACATCCTCCGGTGGAGTCACCCGCTCAAAGTTATTAAATTAAACACCGAAAGATAAATAGAAATTGAACCCATGTTTTGCATTAATTACCCGCTCCAACCCGAATCGTAACATCACTCGATCGGGGAACATGCAGCTCGGCGATCTCGAAGCAAATAAGAGGTGTCCTAGACAACCAGATATGTCTACCTTCAACGCAGATAGCGGTAGACGCCGCATCTAAATCCCCGGTACGGCTGCCGGTTTACCTAAGAGAAAATACAATAATTACTAAGGGAACATCTTTGGGGTATGAATTGTCATTCTTGTTTGTTCGAAAAAGTAACTTACCCGATAGCTCCACCGGTGGTCCAACTCGTCTTGTATAGCACCAGGTTTCCACCGGGATTGGTGCCATTCGTCCGTCGGACGTTCCACCTAAACCACCAATAAAAGTTAGTTACCCAAGATTTTTTTTATGGAAGTGTAAATAACGATTAAATCAGTATAGGTACATACCGGAACCTAAAGGGCCACCCCAGAGCTCCAGTTCTGTAGGAGTGTCGGATGTCCGGTATGTAGACGTTCCCACCCCCCACAACCGCATAAAACAAAAACTATATTGATAAGTCCTATTCCTTCAAGATGAACAATTTTTATGAAATAAGAGGTTACCTGCATAAGGGTGAGGCATCCAAGTAATGCCAACGACTCTCGGCGACACCTTGAAGTTCCCGGTAGAGAGGAAGGCTAGTGTGGCTGCTCCCCCCAGCTGTACCTCCCGCCTCCTCGAAATCCTCGAACAGGGTCAGGTATGCCATATGAACTCCTCGGGCACTACCATCCGAGAATATCGTAAGCCCCCACAAGATGGAGGGAGATACGCGCGATGCGTCTTCTGCTGTATCACCAACTTCGGTCGCGTCGTCGGGACAAAATGAGAATCGACCTCTAAGCCATGAAAGTGACAATCGACCCCTTGAAAACTTCCAAGAGGGAGCTCGACCCCCAGAAAGTACTCGGCCAACTCCATCCAATCCCCCGAAGTCGACCCGGTCCACGCGGTCTCTCCGACGCCAGCGTAATCCCAATAAGACAGCCACGCCCTCTAATGTGATAGTCATCTCACCATTCGCAAGGTGGAAGGTGTTCGCCTCTCGCTCCTCCATCTCTCTACTAGTGCGGTAATCAGCGGCTTGTCCAGTCTCAACCACTGGACTCTATGTAGTGCACCAAACCCTCTGGGGCCTCTACATACGGCAACATCCGCTTCGTCCATGGGCCAATGTCGTAGAGTCCGGAAATGCTCGGTGCATTCCAAGCATCCGTGGTCCTGAAAATGAGTGAATATTGTTAGTGTATGTTTAAAAGTTAATATAATCACAAGTGCAAGAGTCTGCACTAACCTCCCCATGCCGGATGGACTCGCCTCTGTGGGAGTCCCGATCGTATAATAATGGAGGTCCGCCATCACGACACTGTAGGGAAAAATAAAGTAACATTAACAAAGTAAGATAAATTAACCATCTGGAAACGTGTCATTGTAAATTTTACATAAACTAACAAAATACATTACCGACGCCTAGACCCCGCGACGGGGAGCTCTCTCGCCTTTGTCGAAGGCGGGGCTTTACAAGCCCGTTTGTTGTGACCGGGCTGCTTACAATTGCTACACAAATATCGTCCTCTGTCGTCATCTCTCCAATCCATAGAATTCTGGATACGCGTGGACATTGGTCTACCTATAGTCCTCTTCGGACCAGGTGGGAGTACGACTGGACCTTCCTGAACCCAAGTACTTCTCCGTGTAGGCACATCAAATGGTCGTTCATACACCCATGCGTTTGTAGCTGCATAATACTACGCGGATGTCATCTGATGAATGTCGTAATGTATTGCCCCGCACACTGCAATGGCATGGACGCGACGAACCCGATATATCCGGAATGACCGACAGGTACACTCTTTAAGCATGATGTTAACCATGTGTTCGCCGCCTGAAATATCCCATCACCATAAGGAACAACGTGCACATGTCCGGCATCATCCACGACGCACCGTAAATGTGCGCTTCATTGAAGGACAAAGATGGGTTGTAACCTCAGCAGCTTTTTTTTCGCCTATGTACAAACCATGCATTCATCCGATAGAATATCGCCGATGCTAGGGCTTGAACAGGTAAGCTCAGCTACCGCTTCAATAGAGAATTCACGCCTCGAGGAATTTGTCGTGAGCTTCCCAAATGACATATTCCCATCGTATGCAGGGGGCCCTTTGCTTTCGGGGCTCAAAAATCCGGCCAACTCCGCTTTGGCTCCGGGACATGCTTCTTCCAAGTATTTGCATTTCATGATCGTGATCTTGAGCCATTGTTTTCTGCTCTCGCACATCTCCATACCATCTTATTCAAGTCCTTGACACCGTGTGCCGCTTCTTCAGATTGGCAATGATGTGTCGCATTACAAAACCCGTGCCTATGGGGGCGTGGAAATACATCCCTTACTGCTCTGATGATACCACTGTGACGGTCGAGACGATGCACATCGGAGACCTCCCTCTAACCACCTGACGCGCCAAACATGATATAAACCAAGTCCACGTATCGATGTTCTCTTTCTCCACAAGTGCGAAGGCCAGGGGAAATAATCAGTTATCTCCATCAAATGACGTAGCAATCAGCAGACAATCTGTGTACTTCCCGTATAAATGGGTCCCATCTACGCTGATGAAGGGCCTACAAAACTGAAATCCATGGATAGCTGGTCCAAACGCCCAAAATGCCCTATCAAACCATAAAAAATTTCCGCGTGTCACACCTTCTTCCGTAGTTATCACCTTGTACATAGTACCTCGGTTTGTGTCTTTGATTGCCTTAAAAAACTGAGGTAATAGGTTGTACGACTCATCCCAGCCACCAAATACAGCAACTAGTGCTTTGTTCCTTGCCCTCCATGCCCTACTATAATTCACCTGAATATGATATTTGTCCTTAACTAACTGAATGATCTCATACGGAGACAGAGTGAAACTTGTCCTCACGTTGGGAATAATCAGGTTACATATCACTGTGGAGGTACATAACCGGTTGTCCATGCGCAGCTCGACATTCAAACACGTGTGTTCATCATTGCATCGTCTAATTTTCCACATGTTTAACTTCATACTGAATGACGCGTATACGTGCCATGGACACTGATCACCGGCAACAAAAACAGAATAAACCGTCGGTCCCGATTTATGTACCTGAATGGACATGTCTACTTATGCAAGTAGTCCTTCAAGTGCATCACTAACGCGTCCTTAGTCATAAACCTCGACCGACTCCAATACCGACGGGTGGGGGTACATTGTCATCATCTACCGGGACCATTGTGTTCCTATATGTGACATCCATGTCCATAACTCCTATCCATGGATCGGGATACGGTGCATCATTTTCCTCTAGAGGTGGGACTCCCATAGTAGGAAGGGGTAATTCAACATCTTCCTCTTCTTCCTCAACTTCCTCTCTAACTGGATTCGACCACGACTCCTCGCTACTAGAGTCATCATTTGCGTCCTCACATGGTTCCCTGAATTCAAGTGTAACTTCATCAATAACAAATGCAAAACTGAAATTACGTAAAACTTTAAACTAGGTTAAAGTGATGATTCTCACCTTTCTTCGGGGATGAACTCCGCATTAGGACTTTCAACTCTATCATCCCCTTCGGTCGGAGCTTGCCCCCCGTACCACAACTGCTCCTTCGCCGGATCCACCCACATTTTCCAAACTTCTTCTACTATCCATCTTATATGAGTAGGTATCCCGCTTCACAAACAACTCCAGCATTGATTGGAACCCATACTTCACCTGACCTAATCCGCTCTCCAGTGACACGTCATCGAGTACGGGAGTGTACATCAACCGACCATTGCACGTAAAACTCAACCATATCGAAATGTGGTCCGTGCGTGGGTTCCCTCCAAGAACATTATACATCATAGTGCACAACGTATTAAACGAACACGTCGGCTCTAGATATATAAGTCTGGTTGTCCCCCCGCTATAGCCGACCACATTACCGTACTCAAAAACAAATTCACCACCAAAATAACAACACGCAGGTATGACTGTCATCCTCAACTGAAATTAAGCAACAAACATTACCATACAAATTCCCAAATTACCCCTAAATAACGCCTCTAGAAACTACAACGCTTCATATACTAAATTAGCGTATAAAATTCTAGATTAACCTAAACACTCGATTAGCATAAAATATGACTGAATTACGATTAAAAATGCTTCATCAACGTATAAAATCATAATTTAACAAAAAGTCAACATTATCAAACAAATTACCAAATTACCCCTGGAAAACCCTAAATATGCATAAACTCCATGAATTACCATAAAAACCCCTAAAATAGCATCAAATCAAAATTAACATAAAAATCCCTCTACAAGCCTCAAAACGTTCTAATTAACATAAAAAACCTAAATTAGAAATAAAACCCTAAAATTAGCCTAAAAAACCCTAATCCCTAAACACAAAAAACCCCAAATCCATGCAATACATACAATTTAACCCTAAATCAACCAACAAACATGAAATTAGTAGCAAATTTACGGTAAATACACTACAATAGGATCGATTTCAATTTAAAATATGCATCAAATCATCAAAACGACGTCCAAATATGATAACTCACGAAAAATGAAGAAAATTACCTTACTTTTACAACGAAACGAGGAAGATCCGCGGGAGAAACGTAAGATTTTCGATCGTACAGCCTCCAATCGCTGATTTACTGCTTCGATTCGGCGGAAATCGGGACGAAAGGAAGAGAGGAAATGAGTTCTTTCCGCGCGGTTCGGCTTGGGAAAATGAAGGAAGAAGAGAAAGAAGAACGCAGGCGACGTTAAAAAATGAAGTAGAGGCGGCATCCCGATGCCGCCTCCCACACGAACAGCGAATCGCGAAATTTCGCTAAGTGGTGTTAGAGGCGGCATCGAAATGCCGCCTGTCAATACGGACGTGGCGGCATCTAAATGCCGCCTGCAATTCAAGTGTAGGCGGCATCTAAATGCTGCCTGCTTTTCAAGTGTAGGCGGCATTCTCATGCCGCCTCGCTCTTTCATGGTAGGCAGCATTCAAATGCCGCCTATCATTTTATCTTTTAAAAAAAATTTGGCGACACGCTGGCGTCCAGCGTGTCGCCTACGCGGGCTTTGACCGAGGTGGTCAAAGTTGACCGTCTCGGTCAAACCCAAACAGTGACATTTTTGCAAAAAATTTCGGAACTGTGACAAAACTGTAAATTTTTATTTTTTTTTAATTATTTTTAAAAAAAGTTAATAATGGATTTTAATTGTTTGTTGATGGACTGCCTCTAAGTATGATGTAAAGGAAGGTTTATTAAAATTTTAATTAGTATAGGTTTTGAAATAAAACAGTGGCCTTTCGAGTCATCTATAGCGGATTATTTTCAAAATAATCAACCAAAACAATTATTTGATTGGTTTTTTAAAACAGTAGCAGTGAAACAAATTCGGTTTAAGTTTTTTAATAAATCATTAAAATTATGTTAATTATGACTTGTTTCAGTGTTTTAAAAACCGAACCAAACTGACTGGTTCGACCTGGTTAAACCAAATACAGAGGCCAGCCCGATTCTTATTTACTTCGCTTGATCCCACCTTGTGAAAGTTGCCATGTCAAGTGTCCATCGCTTGCTCCGTCATCGTTGGAGTTATCTTAACCATGCATGCGCATGTGCCCTGGCTCGCACCAAAGTGCACTCGTGCGTGTAGTGTGTGAGCCGCCTGTGGCTAGGCACCTTTGGTTCTAAGTTGGAGTTAGAATAATGCAACCCCTCGTTGGGTCTGAATTGTCCTTGTGCATGTGCCCGTGCCGCCAGTGCATGCAACCATGCTGCCAGTGCTTCGTGCCTACGCATCCACAACCCCAAAGTGTCATCCACAACCCCAAGTGCCGCACGTGTCATCCACAACCCCAAGTGCCGCACGTGTCATCCACAACCCCAAGTGCCGCACGTGTCATCCACAACCCCAAGTGCCGCACGTGTCATCCACAACCCCAAGTGCCGCACGCTATAGGTGGCCCATGATCATGGATTAGCTGAAAATATGCACCGCAGCGTGGACCAGGTCTGCCTTGTGTCTGAGAACCCCTTTAGAGTTGCATCCAGCCCCCTCGTATCACTAGTGCTAGCTTATATATATATATATATAGTACAACGCATTTGTCAATTGTTTCTTTTCTTTTCAGTTCTTTTTTCTGCTTTGAACATTAAGATTCATAGGAGAGAAGTCTGAGGATCTTCAAATATGAGATGGTACTCAAACCAATTACAGAATGTGAATAAAATGATAAAAAGGATACTAATGTACGATATAAATATTAATAATTAAATAAATCTTTTAAAAATAAAAAACTAAATTATCAGGAACGATTAAGTATGCAAGCAATTTCAGGACCCTATAACCAGGTAAAATTATGTGGATAAAACAAATGTTTTAAAAACTGAACCTACCATCAAACCAGAGAATGTCCAGTTTTGGTCGAACCTGGTTAGACGTTCTAAGACAAAAAACAAAAGTAATGCTGATTATAGTGAATCGGGCTGAATCATTAAAAACCGACTGGTCTCCGATCTGGTTTGGTTCGGTTTTATTGTTTCGCCGAAAATCCGCCGGTCCGCGAAGAGGCGCGACCGAGAGAATATGTCGATTAATAACAGAGAATTTTTGTGTTACAATTTGTGTGTTTCGTATCAAGGGATGCGAGTACAGTCTCCTATGCTTCCTCTGATTCGATCTCCGTATGTTGTTGATGAAGTCGAAGCTTCTGCGAACGAACGAACGTCGAACTCAAGTCGCGAGAGCGAAAGTGTGCACGATCTGTTGTGGCTTTTGTCGGTCGAACGGAGGTATTTGTGCTCCGTGTGTATCGACTTGTGACGCTGCCGGCGAACGTGTAGAGCCGCTCCGGTTGAACTGTAGAGCGACGAACGACGAATTGCTTGGCTTCGATGGTTTGACAGAACCTCTGTGAGCGAGAGCTTCTCCTCCGAGAAGGAATTTGAGTCCTTCGGTTTGAGAGAGGGAGAGAGTTCTTCACTCGTCGGGATGTCCTTCGGAATCAATTTTCTTCACCCCTGGGGCGGGGAACTTCTGGCTATTTGTAGCCGGTCTGTGAGAGATGTTGCCTGGGGAAGGGGATTGTGATCCTCTTTCTGCTGGTGACGTTGAGGAAGAAGAGGGGAGGGGGGAGACCAGGATCGTGGCCCCTCTTTCTCTCCTTCAGTTAAAGACCAAGACTGGCTGTTGATTGCTGAGGTGGGCGGTGAGCTGATAAAGCATGCTGACGAACGCTGACTCGACAGTTTCAGCTGACGAAGACGTCGACTGTGTCGATGACGTGATGATGCGACTGGACTTCGCAATGGGCTGCAACGATGAACCTTGAAGATGAATAGAGCCTACCCACGATCGTTGTTTGATGGATCGATGGGTTGCTGGACTCATCGAATTTGGGCTATGCACATTTGTGTGCATACAGATTGCCCCCTTCGAGACTTGACTGTTCGGGAAGAACGAGCAAGTTTCGAAACTGAAGAACACAACACACGACACACACACACTTTATTTTATTTTATTTTTGTTTTTTGTTTTTGTTGATCCTCTTACTCTTTTAGGATCGTTTATCTTTTGTGTACTGCTCTTCTGTCCTCTTACTTTTTTAGGAAAGTGTGTATTTTCTGTACACTTTGTACGTATATATTTTTTCATTCTTTTCTTTTCTTCATTTTTTTTGGCTCTCTTGCTGTTTTAGAGCTGTGTTTTTTTTTTTTTTTTTTTATACTCGAACATACAAAGCATGTTCGGTAAGGAAGGACGATGAATACCTGAGCAGAGGCCCAGGTTGAATTTTGATGATGAATTGCAGTCGTCTGGGTTGAGAGTTGCTTGAATGTGATCGAAGATTGCTTTGAGATTTCATATAAGGCATCTGAGATGATTTCTGTGAGTTTCGGCATGTTGTGAATTGAGATAAGCCGTGACCCGTTGCTGGCTGGATTGAAATCTTCAACGATCTGGTCTTCTCGCTAGAGAATTGGACTCGGTGATCCCTCTGAAAATGACAACGGATTCTGCTGGCTTTGATGAGTTTAGGCGATTCTCTGGGTTGCGGCAACTTCGACGACCAAATCGTCATTCCGGAGAAAGAGAACGTGAACCGAAGGGAAGGGTCTGCTTCAGTTCGGCGAACTCTTTGCTGAACGAATTTCTTTCGGCGAATTTCTCTAGACCAAGGTGCTTCAGTATAATTGAAGTTGTGAATTTCTCTTCTTCTTCCCCATTCGCTGGCTTGAGATCGGGTTTGAACGCCCTTGGGATGGTAGGGCCTACCCCCGGCCTGTTAGTGACCCAAATAAGTTGTTCCCTTGACAGAATTTCTATGCAGAGTTCCACCGTGGGTGAGACTCAGATGGAAATTTGTCGTCAATCCTGATTGAGCTGTTGTTGTCAAGGAGAAAGAGAGAAAGATTGAGGCTAAAGGGGAAGAGAATTGAAGCAAAAGGGAGAGGGGGAGAAGCAAAGCGGATGGGGAAAGGAGGAGAGGAAGATCGGGGCGAAAGGGAAATCGAGAGGGGAACAGAACGAAAGAGAAAAGGGGGGGGGGGGGGGGGGGCTAAGTCGAAAAGAAAAAGAAGAAATAGGAGAAAGGGAGAGAGGAACGGAGCAGAAGAGAAAAGAAAGAGAAAGAAGGATCGAGGAGGAAGGGAAAGGGGACGAGAGAGAAAGGAGGTCGGGACGGCTTCCGCGATTCTATCTCGGACTGTTGGTCGCATCCTCCATCTCGAACTGCTAGCATCCTTCCTTCCGAACTGCTTAAGGTCGAGGAGTCTTTTGATAAAATGTGGGAAGGTGGGCCCCACTCCTCTATTTAGCGCCCCTTTTCCTTGGGTTTCCCTAATCTGAGTTCGTATTTGATTATAACTTCGCTTGCGGGATCCCCCTTGATAAGCTCCGGTTTGCCCTGGCTATCTGTGATCCTGATTGCCTACTTTATTATTCGAACTGGATTGGAAAGGTAGGCTGCGAACTTGGGAGCTTGCCTGCGAGTTTGACCGAAGAAGCAGCTTGCGAGTTTGAGAAATTTGTCAATCTGCGATTTCGGCTTCTGGGTTGGGCGACCACCTGCGATAGCGACCTGGAGGACTATCTCTGTCTGCGAATTGGTTGACTGTGGCTGGAGAAAGAGAGTACGACCTCCCGGCTTGTGTCAGAATATCTCAACGAACCGGAATTCAAAGGTGCTTGTATAATCTTCTTCCGGCAGCCTCGGATTGAATTCGAGTCGGCGGGTCGACTCTCTCTCTTTTTTTTCTTCTTCTCTTCCTCCCTCTTTCTTCTTCTTTTTTCTCTCCTCTCATTTTCAACTCCTCCCTCAGTCTCTCTCTCTCTCGTTCTTTTTTTTTTGTTTTTTTTGAATTTCCTCTCTGTCTCACGTTTCTTTTCTCTCGCGCTCTAAGTGTCTGTCATTTTGTCTATGCGACAAAACTGACAATTCTTTGTGTACGCGTGCTAGAGTTGAATCCGAGTCGCATTCGACTCAATTGCCGAATGCTGGATTCTGCTTTGGCCGCACCCGGCTCGGTTGTTGGGTGCTGAAGTTGTGCTTCGGCTGCTGCGTCCCGGCTCGGTCGCTGAAATGCTATAATTGCCTCCGACATGGTCGCCGGGTGTGAGTAATTTGCTTTGGATGAGCCCGACCGAGTTGTCGAGGTGTTGTGTTTTTCATGTCGCCGCGAGATCGGCTCGATTCGGCCGGGTGCTTTTTTTTGTTCTAGCTTTGACTTCGATCGGTCGCCGGAGATAGGCTTCTTGTTTTGGTCATTTGGGTGCCAAAATTTTGATTCGGTTGAGCCCGGCTTGGTCGCCGAGGGCAGAATTCCTCTTACTGGTGCTTTCGGCTTGGTTGCGAGTCGCAGCGATCTTGCCGGTAAAGCGAATGAATGTTGATCTCCTTTTTTTCCTTTGCGATTTGTTTCTTTGTCGCGAACTTTTATGGTGACGGCTTCTTTTTTGTCACAACCTTTTTTTGTTCTGACGGCTTCTTTTTTGTCGCAGCCTTTTTTTTTTTTTTTTTTGTTGGGGAAGAGTTACTTACCGACTCCGTCTGACTCGCGTCGGGTTGATTGCCGGCTGCAGGAATTTGTTACCGACGGCACACACGGCTCGGTCGCCGAGTGTTGCTTTAGTCGCATCCATCTTTGTTTTCGATCGCGAAGTGGTAAAGGGTGCTCGGCTCGATTGCCGGGCACTCGCTTTGGTCGCGGCCTACTGCTTTGATTGGTCACAGAGCTTCGAAGGGTGCTCGGCTCGGTCGTCGGGCACCTGTTGTGATTGCGGTAAGCTATGTGGCTAGTCGCCGGGCATCTGTTTGGATCGCAACATCCTTTTCCTGTCCGACTCAATCGTCAGGCACCAGGACCAGGTGTGCGGCATCTAACTCTGTTGTCAGATGTCGAATTCTCCACTTTGGTGTGCTTAACTTGGTCGTCGAGCACTAGAGAATTTTGTTCTGTTTGCCTCCGGTTTATTGTCCGCGAGGCTGCTTGCTTCAGTCGCGCTAAGCTTTGTTGCTGTGCGCAAAATTTGGGACTGTTCTCTGTTTGGGTTGCCGAGAACAATTGTTGTTTTGGTCGCACCCGACTCGATCGCCGGGTGCTGCTTTTGACTTGAGCCGGTTTTGTGGTCGGAGATGTGCTCCGGCCAGATTGGTCGCTAGGTGAAGTAGCTTCATTTGATCGCGATCGGCTCGGTCGCCGGGTGTGAGATTTGTTTCTTGACCGATTGAAGAGGATTGGTGTGCCTCTTCAGTTTGCCCACTCTTTTTTTTTTTTGTTTCTCCGTTCCCCTTTTTTTTTTGTGGCGACTAGTTCTTTTTGTCGCCCCTCTGTTTTTTTTGCTTGCGACTTCAATTTTTTTTTTCGCAAGTTTCTTTCTCCTTTTTTTTTGTGCGACTTTGCTTTTGGCCGCAAGAGATTCTATATATATATATATATTTTTTTTGGAGGGAAGAATGCATACCTGATTTGGTTTGGCTGATGACCTCTATGTTCTGCTGCAGATGTCTACTCCTTCGGATTCAGTCTCCTTCCTCGGTTTGACCCTCACGAGCTGTAAAGGATCTCTGAGAGGTACTCTCCGCCATTGCGTGCAGATTCGTGATACTGAAGGAAAACATCGAGCGTTGTCATTACCTCTCGGGGGACCGTTGACTTATGGTGGTTGCGATATAGTAGTGCCCCCAGTCAAGTCTGTTCACGAGCTATGGAGTTGTCCTATTGTCGATGAAGATGATCAAGTTTGTTACCTCCCTGGGGTCAATGAAGCTTCGTCATCTCCGCATCAGGCGGTAGGCCACATCTTGCTGAGTCCACTGCACGACCATCAAGTTCGTTTCTCTGAACCGAAGCTTTCTATCGACCATGATGGATTTGATGTTGGGGATGGTCGGCAGAGTGTGTGTATGAGTCCTACACTTCTGCCTTTCTACTTCGAGTGGGCAGGCGTTGTCCTCCACACTTGTCCTGAACTGCTGGCCCAAGCTGGCTTGACTCATGTGGTTCGAGCCTCTATGTTTGCTTACCGGTGTTGCCGCAACGTCATGCACTCGTTCACGGAGGTCTGGTGTTCCTCGACCAACACAATTTGCACACGGGAGGGAGAGCTGTCAATTTTGCTATGGGATTTGCATAAACTCGAAGGGTTACCTCTCTCAGGGGATATTTATGACGAAGCGACCCCATCGGTGGCAGATTTTACCCAGAGTCGTTCCATGCCACTTCCGGAGAGTCTTCAATACCTCCTCCTTGCGTATTACCGGTTGTACTGCCGTGCGACGGTCATAGGCCCCGATGGATTCGAGCCAAAAAAGGTGTGCAGCATATAACAAATACCTGGGCCGACCGCGAGAAGACGCCGGGCTGCAGGAACCGCGACCGTTCGGTGCTTCAAGATCAGCCTCTTTCGGAGCTTGGGGTCCCTGCTAAGCTTGCAGATGAAGTATATCTGGCTGCCTTTCTATCAGCGTGGCTTTGCCGTTCTGTCTTTCCCTTGCCCAATGGTACTGTGAGGGTCAGTGTTTTCAAAGTGGCTTGTTACATGGCCTGCGGTCAAAAATTCAATTTGGCTAGCGCAGCCCTGGCAAATATCTATCGGGGCCTTAACTCCTTTTCTCCAGGGAGAGTACCTTGGCCGTATGTTTTCGCCTAGCTCGCCCAACGCCTTGGCGTTCACGAAGTTGATTCCAGTGACGGCGACAGACCGCTTATGATGTTGTACCGCAATCCAGCACACGTCCACTTTTATACACAGGAGAAAAGTCGTTCTCTGTTTTGGCGTGGTGGGGTGCGGTGTTGGTATCCTTCTGCGGCCCTTCCTCCTGGTCCGATCATCGACAAGCCAGGTCATTTCGCTTCTCGGATTGAA
The DNA here is from genome assembly GCA_019845555.1 of Aristolochia fimbriata. NCBI lineage: Eukaryota > Viridiplantae > Streptophyta > Magnoliopsida > Piperales > Aristolochiaceae > Aristolochia > Aristolochia fimbriata. Next base: position 10,198,942 of record CM034081.1, read on the forward strand.
GTAGAATATTTCCGCTGTCTGCAGGCGACTTCTCTTGTCTTGCGCCAGCGTGAGTCATTCATCGTTGAGCCTTATAGCCCTCATCGATTTGCTCGTCAGTTTGGATTTTGCCAAGATCTGCCGGGAGCTTTGTTTGCTGACCAGCGGGGGACTGAGACGGTTAAATCACTGCTGGGGGTATGGCGAGCCGCGACTTCTTGTCCTCTTGGCCAAGTAGAAGTACCTGCTTTTGTGAGTTCCAGTTCCGACCCAGGTGTGACGGCTCTCTTTCGGGAGTCATGGCTTGAGACTGTTGTTCCCTACTTCGAGGTACTATTCTCTCTCTATTTTCTTTCGTATTCTCCTTTTTCTTGACTTTTGACATTTTGGCTCCTTCTCTCCTCTTTTTTTGCTTAGAGGGGATGGAAAAAACTCCACGGTGTCCCTGTGCCAAAGAAATCTTCGCAGCCTGTGCAAGGAGATGTTGGTGCAGGAGGTGGTGCAAGAGGTGGTGTTAGAAGAAGCACGCGAAAGAGTACAAAACCTCCGGCCGCTCCTAAGGCGAAGGCATCTACTGCTGCGAAGAAGAGAGTGCCCCGGCCAAAGGTTGCGAAGGATAAACTGGCGACTTCGACGCCAGCGGCCCCGACGACAGGAGTCGTGATCAAAGAAACCCCTTCGATAGAGGATGAAGCCAGACCAGTCGTGCTTTCTCTGCTGGCCAGAAATGCTACTTTAGATAAGGGGAAAGGAGTGGTTGAATCGCCGGCATCCCCAAAAAAAATTACTTCGAGGAAAAGGTCAAAGACCTCAGAGCCTGCGTCCACTGTTTATGCCCCTCCTCCCTTCGAGAAACGATTTCGCAAGACCGCCCGAAAGTAAACCGAGGATCCCCTGCACTTCTTACTCGAGAGATCTCCTTGTTAGAATCCCGAGAGAGAACAGATTAAGGACCGGAGACGGTTGGCCAGTCTTTTAATTTGACAACTGGAGTGACCATTGCGGAGCCGGTGACGACGCCTGTACAAGTGATTGAAGTCGGAGGGCAAACAACCCGAAATCCAGGCGACGTACCTTCCGAGGAGCTTGCGATTGTTCTGGTGCCCTCTTTGGATCGACCCGACTTGTAGCAAGACGATTTGTTTGATCTTACCGACATAGAGGGTGCTCGGCAACTAGAATGGGTCGACGAGGCGCCTCTTGCTACTGTTGTTGGAGAGTTCGCCATCGGTGAGGTCGAATGCCCGGTAATTGCTCCGAGTGGTGGTGAAGCGCAGATTAGATCAGTCGAGGGTGAACTCCAACTCCTTTCTTCTGCTGAATTGAGTCCTCCGGCTGCCATACTTTCGAGGGAAGAACCCCTTGTGTCGCTCCCTCCTGTTGGCGATGAAGCTACCCTTGCCGTTAAGAAAGGGACTCTGAGTTCGGGGCACCAACCTGTTAGCGAGAACTCATCGACTTCGCATCCTGTGTCCGTGAGTGTCTTTTTCTTCCCTTTTTTTTTTCTTGCTCTTCTCTTTCTCAGCTCCTAACTTCGTCTTTCAACTCCCTCTCTCCTTTTTTTTAGTTGCCAACCCTTCCTCTCTTGGCGATGTCGAGGTTGCTGATGCAGCGGTCTGCTCTGGCCCTGTGGAGTGGATTCGTCGAGTCAGTTTTGGTACCGGCTGACGACCCTTGTTCGCCCGGGCTCATAGCTGACACTCGTGTCTTTCTGGATCACTTGAGGAGAGCCGGTGTTGATACTTCAGATTTGGAGCAATGGGTGGAAAGGTTTGCTTCGGAGGCAGCTCGTTGTCAGCAGTTGCGCTGTTCTTTGGCTGAAAAGCTCAGCTTAACTGAACGGTTCGCCACCGAAGCTGAACTCGCACGATCTGTCCAACAGGTCAACCGTCGTCGCGATGATTTAACTGCAGATCGGGATCGTTGTCAGGTTGAACGTGAGGCTGTGGAGGTTGAGCAGATAGCCCTTTGTGACCGTTTGGCGTCTCTCTCGCCGTAACTTGACACCATAGACACCGAGCTTAGGAGTATTCGTACCGGTCTTGATGCTACTGAGGAGGAAGCTGCTATGTTGGAGAGTCAGCTTGCTTCTCTTCGCACACGGCCTGTCCTTGACGAGGCCGAGACACAGGCGTTGGCTGAAGTTGAAGTCGGAGTGGGGCGACTACGGCAGAGGGTAGCTGACTTCAAGTTTCCACCAGTCTGATGTGCTCCTCTTTTTTTGTTTGAGAATTCTTTTCGCTTTTTTTTTTTTGGAGCTTGGCGCTTTTTTGTGCGAAGCTTGCACTGTTCCCATTACACAATTTTTTTTTGCAATGAGAAGTCCGTACTCGTTTTCTTCTTCCTCTCTTTTTCTTTGCTGCCTTCTTCATGGAAAAAACCGTTTGAGGAATTTACCGTTTGTTTTCGGCAGCTCCGACCCGTTTGCAGTGACAAGCTTGTATGCACCATTCGTATAGGCTTCTTGCACGACGTAGGGTCCTTCCCATTTGGGCGCGAATTTGCCCCCGGTTTTGCTCGTGAAGAGCATTGGCCTTCGAACTGCAAGCACGAGGTCGCCTTTCTGGAATGACCTGAGTCGTACCTTTTTGTTGAAGGCTCTGGTCATGCGAGATTGGTAACACTCGAAGTCGTTGTTGCGCGCTCGAAGTCGCTGTTCATCAGTGACTCAAGCTCAAGCTCGCCAATCGCAGCTGAGCGCATTCCTCCGTCGTCAGCCCTTCTCTCATTGCAATTGTAGAGGCGGGAGTTGTACTTCGAGAGGGAGCACCGCCGGTGCCATAGACCAACGAAAATGGAGTTGACTGGGTTGGCGTTCGAACGGCGTTCAGATGCCCATAGGGCTTCACCCAGTTTTTCGCCCCAGCTTCTTTTGTTGGCGCCAATGGTCTTCTTTAAGATTTTACTGAGCGCCTTGTTGAAAGCTTCTGCGAGTCCGTTGGCTGCCGGATTGTAAGCCGTTGAGGTCGTTGTTGTTGTATGCGAAATTTTTCGCAAAAATGGTCCATGACTTTGTTTTTGAATGGCGTACCGTTGTCCGTCATTATATACCGGGGAACTCCATATCGATAGATGATTTGGGTTCGAATGAAGTCGACGACGGTCGCAGCCTTCACTTCTCGGTAAGCAGCAGCTTCGGCCCATTTTGAGAAGTAGTCGGTGGCAGCCAGGATGTACTGCCGGTCGGAGTCGGACTTAGGAGAGATGGGACCAATGATGTCCATCCCCCAAGCCTCGAATGGCCATGATGCGACAGTCGGGTGAAGTGGTTCCGGCGCTTGGTGTATGTAGTCGGCATGGAGCTGGCACTGTTTGCAGGTTCGAGCCATTTCGATGGCGTCCCTGAGCATCGACGGCCAGTAATAGCCTAGTCGTTTGACTTGCAAGTGGAGTTTTGGGCCGGCTTGGTGCGCACCTCAGATTCTACTGTGTGTCTCTTTGAGGACTTGCGACCCCTCTTCCTTTGACAGGCAACGAAGAAGCAGACCTTCATACGACCTCCGGTAAATTATGTCGTGGATGAAAACATACTTTGGGGCTGCTCGCCGAATCTGGACTCGTTCTCGCAGGTCGACGGGAAGTGTGCCGTGGCGAAGGAAGTTCACGATAGGTTCGCGCCAGTCTCGAACTTCGTTTTGACTGGCTGAGATAGGGAAGGATTCCTCTATCTTTTCTATTTGCTCTTCCTCTGTTCCGTCCTCTGTCGGGGGAGGAATTACCCAACGTTCGCAAATGGGGATTTCGCTTGGCAGCTGGTCGAATTGTGCCAGACTGGCTGCGATACCGGCTAATGTGTCGGCTGGCCCATTCTCGGAGCGAGGGACGAAATGGAGTGATGCTTCAGGGACTTGGGCCAGAAGTTCTCCAGCTTGTCTCCAAAATGGCTCGAGTTCAGGTTTCTTTACCTCAAATTTGCCTATGAGTTGCTTGATGACGAGAGCCGAGTCGCCATAGATGTGTAGCTGCGGTAATTGCATTTCGACAGCCATGCCAAGCCCAAGAAGGATGGCTTGGTACTCTGCTTCGTTGTTCGAGCAAGCTTGAGTAAGCACGAACGAGTATGGGAGTAGGTCCTTCTTCGGCGAAACGAACAGGACTCGGGCCGCACCACTTCTTCGTGCTGCACCGTGAAAGTACATCTCCCAAGGAGGGAACACCTCGACCAGAAAGATCTCCTCGCCTGGGAACTCCTCTGTTAATTCCCATTCGGCAGGTACCGGGTGGTCGGCCAGGAAGTTGGCCGGTGCTTGCCCCTTTGATTGCTCGTTTGCGGCACGAAATTGATCTCGAATTCGGAGAGGAGCAAGTGGCCATTTTGCCGGTCGACCGAGAGAATTGGTCGAGACATAATGTACTTCAGCGGGTCGGCTCTCGAGATGAGTTTCGTCGAATGTGCCAGAAGATAGTGACGGAGCTTTTGAACAGCGAAGGCAAGCGCCAGACATGTCTTCTCGATCGGTGTATAATTCAGTTCAGCACCCACCAACGTTCGACTCAAGTAATAGAGGGAACGTTCCTTGTTGTCGTCGTCGCATTGAGCCAACAGAGCGCCGACGGATCCCTCTTGTGCCGCGATATAGAGCAACAATGGTCGGCCGACGATCGGTGCGACAAGCATAGGTGGTTTGGTAAGGTATGCCTCTATGTTGTTAAAGGCATTTTGGCATGACTCATCCCATTCGAATGGCGTTTCTTTCTTGAGCAGTCGACTGAAGGGCTGGCATCTCCCGACAAGATTGGATATGAAACGTCTAATATAAGCCAAGTGGCCTTGAAAATTCTTGAGCTCGGAGATGTTTCTCGGTGCTGGCATTTTCTGGATGGCATCGATCTTTGACTGGTCTATTTCGATCCCTCTGTGATGCACAATGAAACCCAAGAATTTACCCGAAGTGACGCCGAAAGCACACTTTAACGGATTCATTTTGAGTTGAAACCGTCGCAGCCGCTCGAACACTGCTCTAAGGTCGAGAAGATGGTCCGACCTCTGTTTTGTCTTCACCACCAGGTCGTCGACATAGCATTCAACGCGTTTGTGCAAGAAGTCGTCAAATATATTCTGCATTGCTCTCTTGGTATGTCGCAACCGGCATTTTTGAGTCCGAATGGCATCACTTTGTAACGAAGATGCCTTTTTTGTGCGGAACGCAGATGAGTTCTTCATCTTCGGGTCCATCCGGATTTGATTGTAGCCGGAAGAGCCGTCCATGAAGGATAGAGCTTCATGACCCGTCGTCGCGTCGACCATTAGCTCCGTTATTGGCAGAGGGAAGTCGTCCTTTGGACACGCTTTGTTCAGGTCATGAAAGTCGACGCAGACCCGGATTTGGCCAGTCTTCTTCTTGACTGGGACGATGTTGGCAATCCAGGACGGGTACTTCACTTCTCTGATGAAGTTTGCCGCTATCAATTTGTCGACCTCCTTTTCGATCTCCGGCACCAGTTCTGGTCGGAACCGTCGCTGCGATTGCTTGACTGGTCCAACAGAGGAATGGACTGCCAATTTATGAACTGCGACTTGTGGGTCGAGGCCTGGCATCTCTGTGTAACTCCACGCAAATATATCTCGGTATTCGCGGAGCAGTGCGATGTATTCAGCTTCTTCTTGGGCCGTCAGTGAAGCACTGAGGAATGTTGGCCTCGGGTCTTCTGTCGTTCCCAAATCAATTTTCTTTAATTCGTCGTCGGTTGCTTGGCCTCCTTCTCCAAATTCGGCCGGAGCTTCCTTCAAAACGAAATCCTCTTCTTCTTGATCGTCGCCAGTGATGGAGATATGGTTTACCATGACCGAATCATATGCTCGAGCTCGTGCGATGGCTGCTCTCAGGGTATAAATAACCACTGGTTTTGGCGTATCTTTCTTTTCTATCAGAGTTTGACCGACTGACACTTGATTTACATCTGCCGAACCCTTCCTGGTTATTTTGATGGGTTTCGTTTGGCCGGTGTAGATTTTGATCGGCTTCTGCTTTTCGTAGCCGAGACCTGCACGACCTTGGTCGATCCGTTGGCCTTCGTTTCTCAATTTCTCCTGTTCTGGAGTGAGAATTGGTAGAGTGACAGGTGGTTTTGCATGAATTTCATCCTTTGTAAGGTTGCCCCCGGCTCTGGCCATCAGTCGATAAGCGTTGGGGTCGAAGCCTTCATTTGAGCGTGTAGCCGGTAATTGCTGTTGGCTTGGGAACTGCTTCACGATGCTTCGTTCCTCTAGTTTTGGCAGAGGAACTGTGACTTTTTTCGGCAAAGGGGTCGGCTGACTTTTGTGACAGGCGACCAGAGGAGCTTCGCCTTTCTTCCTTTGTGATTGCGGGATGTACCGTAAGATTGGTATACTGCGTTGTTTCGGTGTTGGATTGACTGCGGCCGATTTGTGGCCTTGTGCCGGTTGGCTGTCACGCGCTGGCTGCTTTGGAGACACGACTTGAGTCGTGTTCTGTTTGATGGACGTAATTTGCATCGGAGTTTGTTTTGAAGCTGTATTTTGTGATGGCTGTTTAGGCGTCACGGCTTGCATTGGTGGCTTTGACGATGTAGCATGCGTCGGAGTGTCCTCGATGTTTGCTGCCTGGTTCGACCAAGGTGCCGGTTTGGTTGTCAGATAATATTTGGCATCTGCGAACGATGCTTCGGCCTCCGTGAACGGACTTTCGTCGGCGTGCACCGTCTTTTGTTCGCCGTTCTCCCAGTATTTAAAGCATTGATGGAGTGTGGATGGTACAACTCCATTAGAGTGAAGCCACGGTCGATAACTTGAAAGGGAGTTTCGGCCACCATATCGCCTATGTGTAACTTGACACTAATCATTCCGAGTGTTCTCTGGCCCTCCTGATTGAAACCTTGGATGAGAAGAGAGCTTGGAGAGAGGTCGCCAGCAGAGATACCGACGTCCTTCATGGTGCGAATCGGCAAAATGTTAACTGCGGATCCACAGTCAATGAGGATACGATTGACTTTCTGGTCTCTGATGTAACCGGAGAAGAACAACGGTCTATTGTGATTTTTTGTCCCCAATTGTATGTCCTCCTCTCGAAATGTAATGCACGGAGGGCATGTTACCGTGAGTGCTTGTTCTGCTTTTGCAAGTTGTGGTGGAGATAACGCATCTTCCTCCTCCTTTTACGTAAATGCGGAGTCAGCCCGACCTTTGGCAAGTCGTGCTTCCTCATGAGCAGCATCTCGAGCTTTCGGCTTCGAAGTTCCTCAGGTTTGTCCAGGATTCGAATCAAGGCTTTTCTCGACCGAATTTCCAAGTCGAGATCGTCTTCTATCTTGTTCAGCGGCGAAATCTGTTTTAGCGACATTTCGAGGTCATCACATTCGACGACCGGTCGTTTGCCTTTGTCTTTATGCGCCGCCTGCTCGGGAGGAGCTGTCGAACAGGTTGCCACCATTGCTGGAGGCGCGAGGAACTCCTTCGGGAAGAACTCCGCCAGTGTGACGGGTCTTCTTTTCTTTTTGCTTGCCCCCTGGACGTCAGTCCTGGGAGCTTTTCTTTGGCGTTTTGCGGCTCTTTTGTTTTTGGCCGCTTTGCCTTTGTTTTGGTGGTCGCCGGTGCTGGTTCGATTTCTCGAATAGGCTTCTTTCTCCGGGTGACCAAGATCCACCCCTCTGCGTCGGTTGCAGCTTCTTCGCGGGGTGCCGGTTTTGGTGCGACCTTAGCCGGTGGTCGTCTGTTGTTGTGAGGTCAGCTGGAGGAACCGGGCTTTGGTCGGTACTCCTTCTTCGTGGCCTTCTTCTTGTTTGGCCGAGTTAGCTGGTTCGGCTCGGCTCGGATGGAGATGGCATATGAGGAAGCTGTGTTTTGAGCTCCTTCGATTTCAATACGGCCTTGCGCCGCCAGCTCCATGATACGGTCCTTCAAGACGAAGCATTTCTCCGTCGAGTGCCCAACCAGCCGATGGTATTTGCAAAAATTTGGATCTCTGCTTTTGGATTGGTCGCCAGGCCTTTTGATTTCTGGCAGCCTCAGTAGTTGATTGTCCAGCAGCTGATCGAGCATGATGGGAACGTCGGCGTCGGCAAAGGGCTATGTCTTAGCCTGTCGTTCTTCCAGTGTCAGCTTCTTGAAACCTCCCGTCAATTGTCGTGGGAGGTAAGTCTGCTTGACCTTACTGCCGACCTTGATTGGCTCGACAGTATTTGTCGCGAAAGAGGATTTTGATTTCTCTTTTCGTTTCTTTTGATGCAAATCGCAGCAGCAGGTGCCTTCCCCTTTTTGCGAGGGGTCGGCGGAAGAGGATCCTTCTTCTCCTCGTTCTTCTATCAAGTTTTCCATATTGTGAGCTTACATTTGCGAGCTCACGGAAATCTTTTCGCCTTCGGCTCTGTATGTAGCAGAGCAGGTTCCATCGCATTCCCCGTGAGCACATTTCTATTTCGGCTTCGAGCGATAGATTTGAGCTTTCTTTGCAATTGAGGCTCAGGTTCCTCCATCAGTTGATGTAGTCGACCACTTTTTCGCCCTTCTTCTGTTTTAGGTTGGCGATCTCGACCAGTGTTACAGTGCGCCGAGTACTGTAGAATCGGCTGAGGAACTCTCGCTCCAATTGTTCCCAACTGTCAATAGACTCTTGAGGGAGCTCGATGTACCAATCGAAAGTGTTTCCTTTCAACGACCGGCCGAATTGTTTCACCAACAGGTCGCCGTCGGTGCCGGCGTTGTTGCACGTCTCTATGAAGTGGGCGACGTGTTGCTTTGGGTGGCCATCGCCGTTAAATTGTTGAAACTTGGGAGGGTGATAGCCGATCGGCATCGGGATGTTCTGAATCCTTTGTGTGTACGGTCTCTTGTAGGCGACTGATTTGTGGTCGCCTGCGCTGTTTCGTACTGCACGGTTGATGAGCTCTGTAATGGCATCCAGTGTGAGAGCTGACAGATCCAGTTCTGGTCGGCCTCTGTGGATGGCCATTGGAGCGACGGGCGGCAGATCGTCGTCAGAAGAAGGATCTTCTTGCGGTAGCTCGGCTGAGGCGCTGGTAGTCGGCCGATTTTGGTCAACTTCTTGAGAGACGCCACCGGTGTTATTGGTGGTTGTGCCCATTTCAAGCCGTTCAAACATCTTCGCAATTTGATCATTGCGAGCTGCGAGTTGGGCATCGCGAGCAGCCAGTTGCGCATCTTTTATACGCAGTTGTTCGCTTTGCTCTTTCAGTGCAGTCTGCATTTCGGCAAGCTGTTCTTCAATCGTCTTAGCCGAAGTTGTCATTGCCGCCACCTTGGCGGTTTTGCGTCGGAGTATTTGTCCCCCGACGCGAACTTGAAGATATGAAGCCGTCGTTGGTGACTTCATCGGGAGATGGTCGTTGTGGAGGGACCGGTCAGGAAGACCGGTCGCATGTTGATTGTGGACGCTGGCTCGGGAGGTGACCGGCTTTGCGGTAGCAGCCGCTGGTGAAAATCGGTGAGATGAGATGGGCGATGTGGCGTAGGGGAGATCGCTGATGTCCGGTCGGCGAGGTGAGCGGAGGGGTGGTGGACCAGCCGCTGCATTGAGTGCGGCCAAAAGGTCATGGGAGACCATGACGACCGGTGAATTATCCGTGGATGATGTTCTCTCGCGACGGAGGAAGCCGGCACGTGAGTGTGTCCTTGCCGCGAGAGAGAGAGGAGATGCCCCCGCTTTGTTCATATCGCTGCACCAAAGTGGGAATGATGGAACTTCTTCGCGACGGCGGTGACAAGCGCCGGGCTGGTAATCGGGCGCGAGGAGGTGAAGCGGCGACAGCCAGATATGTTGGTTTAGCCATCGCCGCATCGGGTTTGGCCGCAGATTGGTTTGATTGAGGCCGCGGTAGCCCGAGGCAATAACAACGGGAAGTTAGGCGGCGTCGTCGCGACATAAATGGAGCTTGTCCGGTGGACAAGCTTCTGGCCAGAGCCCTTGTAAATGGGCGTGTGGCAGGTGGAGGGGATGTCGGAGCGCGGAGGTTGGCTGGAGATGCGACTGTCGATCCTCGAGCTCCGGTGGTCGAGCTTGCAGTCACAGTAGGACGTGGCTGAGCGGAGCTCGAGGAGGCAGTTTGCTTGCCCCTGTTGTTGGTGTTGTTGTTGTTGTTGCCGTTGTTGGCGTTGCTGGCCATGGCTGTGGTTGAAAGTTTTTTTTTTCAAACGGAGAAGGAGATGAGAGGTAGGAAAAGTCCCACCGGGCGTGCCAAATTTGTTTCGCCGAAAATCCGCCGGTCCGCGAAGAGGGGCGACCGAGAGAATATGTCGATTAATAACAAAGAATTTTTGTGTTACAATTTGTGTGTTTCGTATCAAGGGATGCGAGTACAGTCTCCTATGCTTCCTCTGATTCGATCTCCGTATGTTGTTGATGAAGTCGAAGCTTCTGCGAACGAACGAACGTCGAACTCAAGTCGCGAGAGCGAGTGTGCACGATCTGTTGTGGCTTTTGTCGGTCGGACGGAGGTATTTGTGCTCCGTGTGTATCAACTTGTGACGCTGCCGGCGAACGTGTAGAGCCGCTCCGGTTGAACTGTAGAGCGACGAACGATGAATTGCTTGGCTTCGATGGTTTGACAGAACCTCTGTGAGCGAGAGCTTCTCCTCCGAGAAGGAATTTGAGTCCTTCGGTTTGAGAGAGGGAGAGAGTTCTTCACTCGTCGGGATGTCCTTCGGAATCAATTTTCTTCACCCCTCGGGCGGGGAACTTCTGGCTATTTGTAGCCGGTCTGTGAGAGATGTTGCCTGGGGAAGGGGATCGTGATCCTCTTTCTGCTGGTGACGTTGAGGAAGAAGAGGGGAGGGGGGAGACCAGGATCGTGGCCCCTCTTTCTCTCCTTCAGTTAAAGACCAAGACTAGCTGTTGATTGCTGAGGTGGGCGGTGAGCTGATAAAGCATGCTGACGAACGCTGACTCGACAGTTTCAGCTGACGAAGACGTCGACTGTGTCGATGATGTGACGATGCGACTGGACTTTGCGATGGGTTGCAACGATGAACCTTGAAGATGAATAGAGCCTACCCACGATCGTTGTTTGATGGATCGATGGGTTGTTGGACTCATCGAATTTGGGCTATGCACATTTGTGTGCATACATTTATAAACACTAGATAAAACTTTAGGCATGTCTATCAAGATAATTTTGTAATAAAAGATATTCGTAGTTATTCACCTTATAAATAGTCTCCCTTGAAATAAAATATGATTTGAGTTCTATTTTAAAAATCATAAAATATATTATTCTTAATCTTCCATACGAATCCGTTTAATTGAAAGTAAAACTAGCATTTACGTTTATTATTTATGATTCCTGTTCGATATTTTACATCACATATATCAATATTGGTACAACAAGACATCAATGTAAGTTAATATCTCCATGTTCGTTTCAAAGCTGGGTTTATAATACATTTCATTCGTGATTCTGTTAAAAAGGTCGGTGGCTCTAGTCTCCATATGCAACTCTCATACGAAACAGGATAACTACACTAGAAACACCCAAATCAAAGGTTCTTTCTCTACGCTTCAAGGCCAGCAACACTTCAGTGTCATCAAACACAAGAACTTGAGCAAGAGTGAAGACAACTAATGAACAAGCTTGTAATGAACTCAAATAGTCTGACCGGGCGTGTCAAGTAAAAGACTCTGAACTAAAACGAACTAATCATTGTTACATTATGCAATTGTGTATAGTTGTAAAGGGCATTATTGTCATTTGGCCATGTATACCCTATGTATAAAAACCCCTGTTGTTTAATTTAAAAATAGTTCACTTTTTATAAAATTGACATGGTATCAGAGCTGTGACAACCCACGGTTTGATAACTCAGAGTGACTCGCCCCAACTCGGTAGTATGTATACAGTTGAAATCGGCCCAAACTCGTTCTGACTCGGCAGAAACCCATTGACTCAATCGAGTCGACTCGTCGCAACTCGGTCGTCCCTGATCTTGGATTAGGGTTTCTGCCGATTCCTGTCCTTTTATACCAATCCATAACAATAACACTGTAAATAAGAACTTAACCGGGGGTAATTGTCATTCATTCACCTTATATTCAGTTACTAATATTTTACACATGGGCTGGTATACAATTATTATATTCGAAATAAATAAGTTATTTTATAAATTAATTAACCACTCAAATTCTCTACGGTGAAAAAGAAATAATATTATTATAATAATTTAAAAATGACACTTGAATTATATTATAATGAATCATATAAATGTTTAAATGTCATAATATCATATCTTACCGAAAATTAGAAAGACTTAAATACCTTTTTTTTTTTTTTAGCTTTCATTAATGTTGAATAATTTTTTTATTAAAAGCAACATACTAATCAACTTTTTTTTTTTTTTTTTTTTTTTTTTGGCTTTCTGCGTAGCTGATGTTTGAAGTGTCTCAAGTTATATGAACGGGAATCTCATTCATATGACACATCAAAACTTGGGAACCAAAAGAACCCAGTATATATACAACACGATGGCATTACCATCTTTGCTTTGATCACAGCTGATTTATCCTTGGGGATCCTCAGATAATAACTAATGAACAGGCCTCTGGCTCTCTGTACGCTCAAGCAAGCTTGCAAGAGGAGGAAACTTTTCTCTTTTCTTTTTATGAACCTCACCACCCCACTGCATCAGTTGCACTGCTTGTATTTCATTGTCAAGCTTGTTTCATCAGGTTGCAGCAGTTGATCTACACTTTTTCATGAAAGAGTATATATATATGCTTGAGATTGAAGCACTTCAGCAAGAGAAACATCACCTCATCAGTTGCACAGCTTGTTTCATCAGGTTGCATCAGTTAATCTACACCTTTTCATAGAAGAGTATTTATATATGCTTCAGATTGCAGCACTTGAGTAAGAGAAACCTCGCGTACGAATGCATCGCCAGCATAAAACCACACCGAATTTAGAATATCGTTCTCACTCTGCAGCCTCTTGTTTCTCTGACATAAGCAACGTAATGGCCTCCTCTCATTGCACCCTGATGCTCCACCACCCCCACAAGATGATACCAACACTTGTCGTCCTCTTTGAATCTGAAAAATTATAAATGACTTGTCATCAATCTTTTTGCAATATTTTCTATAAATAAAGTGAACAGATCATGACTACGATAACAACATGTAAGTTGATTGTGGACATCATCTGCAAAGGCTTTACAACCATCAAACCCACAAGTAGGTTCTCGACTTTTTAAGTTGTGCAATAAAAAAAAATTAGAATGTACAATAAATTCAACTTAACAAATCATTGGTAAAATCATTCATAATTAAAAATATACAGCAGCAAGATAAAATGGAATTTCATTTGGATGCCCAGACGATATGTATTGAAAAGTTACAATAATCACAAGTTGACAAATATTCTACCATACTATCTCATGGAACAATCCATTTTAACAGTGGTACAAAAACCACAATTTTCCTGCTATCCATTCTAGTCATGGTCAATAACATACATGTTCAAAGGAGAAACTTAGAAACTAATTTTCCCTTTTAAAAGATAACACCTTTTACTTTTTCCATGGCATAAGAGGAGCTGAAAGAGACCCCCTCTCTACTCTCTCTGCAAGGCAAGAGGCAGAAGTGCCTCCATCTCTCTCCCAAGCATTTGCTTGAACAGGGAAATAGGTGAGGGCCAGCAGCCATCCCCAGCTTTAATTAGGGTGCAGATAGCCCCTCGTCCTGTTTCTGAATTGGGAAATTCTCACTCTCTTCCCTCATGCTACTGGAGCAAAGGGAAGAGAAAACATGGATGGATTTCTCCCATGTTGTTTTTCAAATAAATAATTTAACAAAAAATCAAACGACTTTTTTACCTTCAGATTTACAAGATTTTGTTGGTTGCACTCAGCACATAATTACATTAGAGAAAACAGATTCTAACCGGCTGCATTTAGAAGAGGGTCACATTTGGAAATTAACTTAAATAAATACCTCATGTAAGCCCAAAATGCTATCCTAGGCATAGGAAAATACAGTGGAGCAAACTCAGATATTGTCATTGTCAGTAATGGTTCCACCGAGATTTGAACTAGGGCTACTGGATTCAGAGTCCAATGTCCTGACTACTAGACCATGGAACCGGTTAAAGGCATCCCCTAGTCAGTAACACTAATTATATTTCTAGGATTTACCTTGTAAGGTCTGTCAACACGTGGAAGACCATGCACTGCCCTAAATGTTCCATAACAGAATCAAGCTAGCTACAGGTCAGATACTAAATTTAAATAGACTGAAAATGCAAATTAGACATTTTCAGTGATCTACCACTTCAATATGGATTTGACTAAGAACCAATTAAGCTATTAGCAGCAACTTTGTCTCACTGATTCAAATAAGCACAAACACAATATGGCATCAGCATCCACAAACAGAAAAAAAATTATGTTCACACAAAAGGGAGGAAATAACTAATCATATAAATAATTTCAATTTGATATAATTGGCGATAAAATTAAATTTTTGCCAGTCCCATCACCAAATGCCAAATTGCTTAGGAAGTCTATTGCTGGACTTTATGACCATTTACATTTTTGTATACTTTTCAATGTAGGCATTCCCGCCCCTTGCATCTGCTTACACATAATGGATCTGGGGCAATGGCACAAACCTCCTAATGAAGCACAAAGCACATAAATAAACTAGCTCTTGCACCTCAATAGACTCCACAACACACAAGTAACCTAGAGAGCACACATAATGGGCCTAAACCCATAGATACACCTGCTCTCATACTATGATAAAATTTCTAAAAGAAAAGGTAAGGAGGAGATTAGGGTTTTCTAACCCTTACTCTCCTATTTTTTTATGGTATGAAAATCCTCAAAATGATAATATTACCCCTCAAGTTAAGATATTCCAACACACTCTCCTCAAGTTAAAGGATAGAGCTTTAGCTTATAACAAAAAGTTTTCCCAGTTCCAGTAAATCATGAGGATAATGAAAATAAAATTTGGTTTTGAAATTTGAAGCCTCTGAAATCTTCAGAAAAAAAAAATAAGGTTCCTATGGATCTGAACCTTCAAACCTTTTTTTTTTTGGAGTTGTTTTTGTTGCAAAATTTCTGGGATGCAAATTCCCCATCTTCATTACTTCCCCTCCACTTAGATGTCCTTCAGTATTGATCACAAAACACATTTCCTCCCCAAGTGTAATTTCATTGGTAAAGTTCTACTTACTACTTCCTCTATCTCTATATTCCCCTCCTAGAGCCAAGAGCCTTGAACATGGCTTGCTGCATCTTACCTTCACAGCTGCTGTCAAACTACACGTTATTGGTTTACATTTCACCTGAGAGGAGACATCGTGGCTGAAATTTCTCCGTATAGGATGCACGCTGTATTGGCAAACTCTTCTCAACAAAGAGCAGTTAAGAGATTGGAGAAGACAACAATCGGGTGCAAGGAGTAAAAGAATAACACAGATATTGGATAATAACATTTTGATTTCATTTGTAACTATGTTATTTATTCATGAGGTTTTCATTATTTAATTTTTGTTTACTTTGGTATGAGTTTGGTTATTTTCAGTGTCATAGAGTTAATTGATGAGCCCCCATTGACATTTTGAATTGAGCAAGTGAATTTTATGGTTACAGGTCTGCTGACACAAAAGTTGTAAAGAATTGTTTTTGCAATTTCAAGAAATACTAACTTCATTGGAAAAGAGGCTTCAGCTTTCAAGAAAATAAAGAATAAACATCATTGGACTAGCTAATTTGAAACTATGGGATTAAGAAAAATGCTTCCAACTCACGAAGTTACTAAGAGGGGATGGGCTGCATCACAAGTCTTTTTATAAATCCTATTACATCCACATCTTTAGGCAGAACTATTTGGGTTTAGCAGTCTTCATATTAAAGCTAGATTAGCATAACTTAATGCAGATAAAAGATGACTAAAGTTCCCTCTTTCATATATGATAAAAATAAGTTAATAATTAAAAAAAAGAGGAAAAGGGACTTTCAAGGGGTACTTGGGATCCATATATGGCCTAAGATTTAGAGTCTCTCTGAAGCTAACATGGCCACTTATTTTACTTAGGCGACCACGAGCATCTTGCCCAAATCTCTTCAAATGAATCGTTAGAATATGTGGAGCCTTACTTATCAGTATCCGCTTCGAAGCATCCCTCTTAACCTTCATGCTCTCAGAGTCAACTTCCTCCCCGACACTATCTTCTCCTCTGTCACACAAAAGTTCTTTCGAGTCACCGAAGCCAGGCAGCGTCACAAGTCGATACACGCGGAGCACAAAACACCTCCGTCCGACCGACCAAAGCCACAACAGATCGTGCACACTCGCTCTCGCAACTTGAGTTCGACGTTCGTTCGTTCGCAGAAGCTTCGACTTCATCAACAATATACGGAGATCGAATCAGAGGAAGCATAGGAGACTGTACTCGCATCCCTTGATATGAAACACACAAATTGTAACACGAAAATTCTCTGTTATTAATCGAAATACTCTCTCGGTCGTGCCTCTTCGCGGACCGGCAGATTTTCGGTGAAACACCTATGACAAGTTTTGCTCTGAAAAACCGAACCTGCCCCGTGGGGAAAATTTTCGAATCGAAAATCACTTTAAGCGGGTCGGGTCGGGGCGAGTTCCACTTGCGGGTAAGGGTGGCACTGAACTGAGCCAGCTCGTAAACAATTTGAGCTTGGCATGGTAAAAGCTCAATTCGGCTCGCATTATTTTGAGCTTGAATCAAATTTGAGCTTTGAGTAAGGCTCGTTTAATTAAATAAGCCAAGCTTGAGCTTTAGGTAGTTCGACTCGAAGTGTGGTGAGCCCAACATCAGCGCAATATATACGTTTGATCTACCATCAACTCTAAATGGTTTTCAGAAATGACCTTCATCTATTTCAATTAATGTTCCATTCAGTTCAAGGTCTAAAAGGTTTATTTCGATTTTTACCCTAGTAAAATGTTTGCTGGAGGAAGTGGACGAGAGTATGGAGTATGTTTGGGTATACTTGCCTAAGGGGAGACACAATTAGTGCGATTGCTTCTTCATGGTCGAATTGAAGTGACAGATTTGGTAATCGGACCCATACCAGGGCTCTAGTGAAAATTGGCTGGCCATTGCAATAGGTGTAATATACATCCTTGAGATGTACGAGGTAGAGGTTTAGGAGAAGTTGACACTAGGTCTCTGTTTCATGTAGTGGAGTTGTTTGGACGTCGAAGTGAACAATGGATACTCGGGTGCATGCAGCCGACTGATGTGATTTGAGTAGATGAGTAGATAGAGATGATGTCGTACAAGACTTGCGACCAATGAGGGAGTAAATGTGGCGAGGAGTTTGTACGATTTTTTTCCTGTGGTTGTCACATGGAGGTATAACTGGGGACATTTATTGTAGGAGGTAGTTGATTTGAACATGTGGCACATGGAAGAGCTGGGATAAGTAGTCGGACGACATAACATGATGGTAAGGTTCGAAATAGGGAAGGTGGTTGGCGTAAAACGGAAAACATGCAAGGAGGCAGGTTCGATCTGACATTGATAATAACCAGTCTTTTTTTTTTTGTCACCTATAAACTTAAGACAAAAACGAACCACTAACCATCCCCAACTATACCCATTTTGGCATTAGCCCAAATGGTCTAATAACGAAAGATGGAAATCTGTCTTAAGATTGCAACCCCGCCTCGCACCCACACCGAACTCATTTTGCTCTCTCCTCTCTTCCTTTGGCCCACTTGGGGAAGTACTCATGCAGCCTGTCCCACTGTGCCTCTTGGCATATCCCCGACCTACCCTGATCACATCCTCTCTCTCATGCTCCCACACAGGTAAACTGGCTCCCATGGGTCTCCTGCGAGAAACCCTGGAACCATGAAGAAGAATGATACCACCCCCACACCAAAGACAACGTCGGCAATGCACCTGCCTACCATTAGATATTAACTTCTTCATGTAATTATCCAATCCCTCTATGCTCAACATCGAGCTCGCGGGACGAAACAAGAACCTAAAAATAAATCAAATACAATTCCCCAGATAACCAGTACTGTTCCACATACTCTCTCAAGCAACCTCTCGCATGGTCCAAAAGGAACTCAATCCTTCTCCTGAGTTAACAGGTATCTCTTACAAGTCTGTTTTCTTTTACTGCCTGATGATTATCACAACAAGGGCATCCGAAGTGCCAGTGCCCAGACGACCACCTCTTTCAATTCTCAATTTTCAAGCTATAGACATTCTCTTTCTCACATTAACGAAATCATACCCATCAACTACCTCGCTATTCCAACTTCTTACCCCTTTCTTGCCAAATCAACTAGCCATCTCATCCAACGGCATCCAAGTCGAGTTCGGCTTGCTACGAAAAAACACATTTTGGATGGACGTCTTATACACGAGCCCGTATTCAAAACCTAGAAGCCTTTTCAATAAATCCTTTCAGTTCAAATTGTTATGGAGGATGTATGCAAACCATCCCTCCCCCTTGGCCTTATACATGAGTAAAACATATGGAGACACACCACCACATACTGAAATCCTCAAACCCAAAATACTCTACCAAACACAAGACCTTAATTTTTATGGCTTATTCTGAAAGACCTTCCAATAGCGCGCCATCTTCACCGGCGAGGGCTCAACGTTCCACAATCCTGTATATATATATATATATATATATAACATCACCACTATTGCAAATTAACAAAAAAAAAATAATAAAAAAATCATATGGTCCCTTTCCAAAAGTCAGATCACTAACTAGAGATATTGTATATAGTAACTTTAGTGTCAAGGACATTAATTTCTCTAAAACTTCACTTTTTTTTATTTTTTATTAATGGTATCTTTGTTAGTTAATACATCAAATTCTCCTTAAAATTAGGAGAGACTCAATATCCACTCTCTATACTATAGTGCCAGGGAATTTACTATCACTTGTAAAAGTGTGTAACTTTCAATTCTCTTAAATTTTATGACAATGCCTAACATGATAAAATAAAATATAAAAAATTTATTTACCTAGAATTTAGTGTCAATTACTTTATATGCCTCAGACATTGATTTGGCTTTACACTTACCCCTCCTAAAAGGAATAAGAAATCAAAATATATAACCAGATCAACAGAAAAGGTTCATGGATAATGAAACATTAAGTTTGATTCTAGGGATTGAAAGAGCCACAACCGAATTTGAGGTGGCTTTTGTTTTTCTTCTTTTCTTTCAATAAACTAATTAGTCTTTAAGGCTGCTAAGTCCCCATTATCATTATTCATTGATTTTTACATTGATTTTTCTTGTTTTCTTTCAATACCGAATTTGGATTTGGCTACAATTTTCAACCTGTTTTTAGACCGAGGCTCATTACGATCAGTGTAAATCCTAGGTCAAGCCCAAAAAGGGCCCATTACGTGGCCCACGTGTACGAAAAGTTCTGAGGGTTCCTTTTGTATTTCACTTCTATTTTCCTGTACGAGAGGTTTCGTTTCGAGGTGCCTCACCTCGCATCTCCTGCCACTCAAGGAACCCCGCGCAGTTCCTGATCTTGGGTGTGGGGCGCCAATTTTTTTCGCCATCATTGCTTCCCCAGCTATCTAAGTTACATTCCGGTGAGGAATCGTCTCCGTTTTTCCTCTTTTGTCTTTTTTCACGGATATCCTTAAACCTCTATGAACATTCAGTATACCTCGGGTTCTGATTTCGATCTGTTTGTCTGCATCTCTTGGGTAACATATGAATGCTCTGTTGAGGAATCTATCGGTGATTGTTTATTCTTTTCGCTCTGTAAAGAAGATTTTTTACGATCCAAATTTTGAGCTTCTGTCCGATGCTTCTGTGGCTAAGATCTTGTACCATTGAGTTGTGTTATCTGTTGGATGAGTTGTACCTGTTTCTGCCTCTGTAAAATATCATAATTTGTTTACTCGAAGAAATTTCGGTAGCTGCGATTTCCAATAGTTAGAAGTTCGCTTAGTTCTTTGTGCACGAACTTTAGATTTAATCATTCTGCTGTGGCATTCTATTTGGCTTCATGGTATTGGGCCGAATATCGAAGTCTTGCCTCTATAGCTAATTTCATACGATTTGACTGTAAACTGGGGTTTGATCCTAAAACCTTAATCCTTCGTAAAGTGAATTTGAAATTTTCGTCTTCTCGTCACTGTGTACCAGCAGCTCTGATCGGTTTTGTGACCTTTTCTCTTTTAATATTTCACATTTACTAGTTTTTAGATAGTGGTTCAGGAGAATTCCGAGGTGCATGAGTTTTTGACTCTGATGAAACTTCTGACCAAAGGGTTTGTTTGCGGATATATGAGACTGCTTTGTTTTGCCTGTTATTTGGTGGATAGATTCGTATAGATATGTCTTTTTTATTAGAGGGTGGAAAGTGAAACTAGGACTGTTTGAATTTAATAGATACTGTGAGAAAAGTTGAAACTTCTTTGTGGTTTTCTATACATTTAATCTGGGACCTTTGGCGGTACTTTTTTTTGCATGTAAAAGTGAAAGAAAAGTGGCTCAATATATTCAATATTTGGCTTTTTATCTTCTAAATATTTTGTCTTCCAGGGTTATCAACTCATAACTTCTAAGCCATGGCAACTTCGGAAGAGAACAGCTCCCTATTCCCAATCTTCATCTTGACTATAATGGCCCTTTTTTTGGTGCCTTACACAATTACGAAGTTGTGTCGTGCTGCCTCAAAAAAGACGAAGAGTATCCACTGTCAGTGTTCCCCGTGTTTACGATCAGGGAAATACCACAAATCTATATTTAAGAGGGTAAGTTTTCTTCATTTTCAAAAAAAAGGGAGATGTATGTTTGCTTGAAACAGAGCTTATTTGTGTATAACTTTTGCAGATTTCAAATTTTTCCACCTGCAGCAACTTGACTCTCGTGTTGCTTTGGGCCATCATGGGATTCCTGGTTTATTATATTAAACATATCAGCCATGAGGTAATTATGAAGATTCTATGTACATTTACTTAGAAACATTCTTCTACTGTTCTGGATTTTCCCGGGCTTTTCATAAGTTATTTTGTGAACAATTTGCCTATGGTGTTTATTTCTTTGATCCAACCAAATGGTCTTATTTCTTTGGAGCTGTATCATTTCTAATTTTAGTATTTGTGGCTAAGGTGCTCTTCATGTAATCTCTTGGTTCTTAGCTGCATGGTTTGTGGTGTTTTCCTCCTAGGAAGCAAGTGAAAAGAATTAAACAGATCTGTTTCTGTATTGAGTTCAAACTGTACTCTCAGTCTTGAGTTCCACTTGGATATCTTCTTTTTGGTTGGAAAGCTAGCCTCTGGTTCCTCAGCTTCTGATGGCCTTTTGAGAATTGGCTTGTCCTAAAGCTCAAAGCGGCACCAATATTTCAGAAGTTGAAAATAGCGATACTCGTAACCTTTCTTCAATGACTATTAGCGTCTCGTCTCATAAAAAAATTGTTTTTCTTATGTCTTCTAGGTTCAACCATTTGAGCCATTTTCAATCCTTGGGCTGGAAGCAGGTGCTTCAGATTCAGAGATAAAGAAAGCGTACCGGAGACTCTCCATTCAGTACCATCCTGATAAAAATCCTGACCCAGGTCTAGGATAATATCCTTCACTCAGTGTATTTATTGTTTTAAACAAGTCATGGGCTTACTATTTTTCTGAAAAATTGATTAATTGTTTTCAGAGGCCCACACTTACTTTGTGGAGTTTATATCCAAGGCATATCAGGCTCTTACGGACCCAATATCTCGTGAGAACTTTGAAAAATATGGACATCCAGATGGAAGACAGGTAAAGGAATTTTATTTATTTATTTATTATAGTAGAGATAATCATTGGAAAAGAAGGAACAAAGAGACACTTAGCGTGATGGTTGAGTCTGATTTGCATTCGTCACTAGGGGTTTCAAATGGGTATAGCTCTGCCCCAGTTTCTGCTAAATATTGATGGGGCTTCAGGTGGACTTCTTTTGCTTGGCATCGTTGGAGTCTGTATTCTTCTGCCATTGGTAGTGGCTGTCATCTATCTTTCGAGATCATCAAAATACACCGGAAACTATGTTATGCATCAAACATTATCCACATATTATTATTTCATGAAGCCTTCCTTGGCTCCAAGGTATGGAACATTTCGTCTTGACTTTTTTTATGAGTTAATTTGATGTACATGTTTTATTTTTATAAACATTGGTTGTTCTCATCAACAACCTCAAGAGTTTGTTCCAATTATATATGATACTCCTACATGAGGAACTCCTTTACAATTAGGGGTAGCCTCAACCCTAGCTGCCTCGCGAATAATTTGAGCTCGGGTGAGTTCAAGCTCGGTTCAGTTCGACTATAAACAAATTTGCACCAAACTCGAGTTCTAAATGAAGCTCGTTAAGTGAAATGAACCAAACCTGGTTTTCTGTAAGTTCGGTTAGCAAACTCGCAAGCCAGCTCAATAACATTTTCTATAAACCCTGTTGAGCTTTGACTGTCATTTTTGACTGTCATTTTAGAATTAAAATGTCGAATATTAGGGCAAGAGCAAATGGAAGTACGGAAGCAGATTCTGTGAGAAAAAGGTATGCATCATCTGGAGTGTCTAGTGTCATCTTAGAAGTGAAAAGGTCGAATATTAGGGCAAACAGAAAACGGAAGTAGAGAAGCAGATTCTGCAAGAAGAAAGGTAGGCATCATCTTCTTCTTAGCACTGGTGCTCAGGGAGTTTCTCAGTTCCTTTAGTTTTATTATTTTGTTGATCTCCAACTATTTCTCTACCCTATTCTGCTCCAACAGCCTTTTCTTCCAATCATTCATCCACTTTTCCATAACAAAATCAAAATCCCTCTCCTTGAATAATCTCTTCTCTTCCGTCCAAAGCCTTTCAAGATTTTCAAGCATCTATTTAATGTCAACAAGTTCCTTAGAATCCTTTTTATTGATGTCGCTAAGAATTTCTCGGCTGGAGTGGTTTTATTGGGTCAAATAGTTTTTTTCTTTTGTTTTTCCATTTAGTGCCAAACGTGTTCATGCTCGAGCTCAAGCTCGATAAAATTGGTCTGAGCCCGAGCTTGAGTTGAATTAAAAGCTCGAGTACAAGCTTGAGCCCGAGCCTGAGCTCAAGTTTCTCGAGACAAGCTAAGTTCATGTTTCTCAAGACAAGCCAAGCTTGACCTTATGCAGGTTCTGGCTCTGCTTGACTAGATTCCACCCATATTTACAATAGATGAGATCTTTGCCTCTAATGTTCTTAAACCATGCACTCCCCAACTGGGCTTGTCATTGTAATTTCCTTTCTGTTATTGGTTTTACTCAATCGAACTTAGCTTGGTGGAACATTATTGTTGATGGGCTGTAAGAAGAAGATTTCCCTTCCATAAGAGTTGCTGAGGAGTCTTTATGATCTTCTGGGTTTTGGTTGTCATTGATTGGACTTAATTGTGACATAGGCAGATTTTTTCCCAATGTAAAGTTGTCATTTGGGGTGAATTGGAGGTAGGGACATGGAGAACCATTTTGTATCAGAAAATCTTAAGCTGGAAGTTGCAGATACAGAGAAAAATGAGCAAAAGACAATGCTCCTTGTAATGGATATGAAGGCAGTAATGAACAAATGGCCCAAAGTTTCTTTGCTTAAATACCTGGAGTTTCTACATCCTAGCAGGTCAGTGATGCATGCTGTTGTGTGGAGCATCTTGGAATAACTTTTTGGGGATGGAGATCACCATGGTGTTGCTACTTTATGGGACTGCAAATAGCTGTGCTCTGATATTGGTGAAGAAAGCAAACTTATAAACCTGATTAGGCAAATAACAGGCTTTGATATAGATGAAGAAAATAACTGATTACCTGGTGAGATGGCATGCTGGACTGAAATCTTTTGTAGGGTCAGGCACAAATATGCAGTGTCCTTGTGTGTTTTATTTATTCTTCTGAGAGATGGCATCCCAACAATATTTTTCAAGGGACTGCTAGTGCTTGGTTAATAATTTGTCACATCTGCCTCCAGGTAAACTTTACTTGCCAGAGCAAAGGATTTACACAAAACTCATACAACCTGAACAGCTTGTTAACTTTCACATGGATGCTGCTCTGTAAAGAATCTTGATGTCATATGCTTGTGCCAAAATATTATACAGCCTGAGCCCGGTTGAGCTAGGAATACCCAGAGTCCTCGCTGAGATGTTTAACTTCTTGATGCCCATATTAACGATTCTGCTTTTTCATCAAGTACTTTTTCTTTGCTTTATGTGGTACTGTGTTCTGATTGTACCTTGATGATATAGTAAGGTCATGGATGTCTTTATCAAGGCCGCTGAATACATGGAGATACCGGTTCGTAGAACTGATGCTGATCCCCTACAGAAACTGTTCGTGGCAGTACGGAGTGAATTGAACTTGGATCTTAAGAACATTAAACAGGAGCAGAATAAGTTCTGGAAACAACATCCGGCCTTAGTCAAGGTAATTGATTTGATGGATTTTCTTTAAAAAAATTTTTTGATTTTTATTTCTTTTGGGGCTCAAGAATCATTGTATTTTCACTCACCATCCCATATTTCATTGATGATTTTTCAGACAGAACTCTTGATTCTCGCCCATTTGACACGCGAATCAGGGGCTTTATCTTCAACCTTGCAGAATGACTTCAGACATGTGCTTGAGCTGGCACCTCGTCTTCTGGAGGAATTGATGAAGGTTACTTTGTCTTAAGTTGATTCAGTTCTGTCTATATCTTTATTAGTTTGGATATATAATTTGCTTTCTGTGTCATTAGTTTATCTATTTATTTTATTTTTTTTGGTAATGTACAGATGGCTGTCATACCACGGAATGCTCAGGGTCATGGATGGCTGAGACCTGCTATTGGAGTGGTTGAGCTTTCACAAAGTGTCATTCAGGTTGGGGAGCATTTGTAGTTATAGCGTGTGCCTCTGATTGTTTTGTGGACTTGCAATTTCAGATGTTGCTTGTGGGAGAGTTAGATTCTGTACACTGAATCACTTTTTATCTCTCAAACCTGGTTCTACATATAATGCTACGAGCCATATAATCAACCTTATCTTTCAACATGCAGGCTGTTCCACTCAGTGCAAGAAAGGCAGCTGGTGGATTCTCAGAGGGCATTGCTCCTTTTTTGCAGCTACCACATTTTAGTGAGGCTGTTGTCAAGAAGATTGGACGGAAGGTGAGTCCATTGTATAGCAAATCTTTTATGTCTGTGCTTGCCGCTTTTAAATAATAACTGCTTAAGAGTCAACATATCTAACATATAGTCAATTATGTTCCCACTGTCAATGTAGTTTGGTTGGTTGGTGCACTTGGTGGTTCTAGATCATATTGATTTGTTTGTGTTTCTCAACTTAGCCTTCATTGACATGCAGAAGGTCCATACGTTGCAAGATTTGCGAGACATGACCCCACAGGAGCGAGCAGACCTGCTCAGTCAATCAGCTGGATTTTCTTCATCTGAGTTGCTAGATGTTGAGAAGGTTCTTGAAATGATACCCTCCGTTAAGGTAGAAATTTCTTGTGAGACTGAGGGTGAAGAAGGCATACAAGAAGGTGATATTGTCACAATGCATGCCTGGATCAATCTCAAACGTGATAATGGTCTGACTGGGGCCCTTCCCCATGCTCCTTACTACCCTTTTCACAAGGAAGAGAATCTGTGGTTGTTGCTTGCAGATGTAACTGCAAACGATGTTTGGATGTCCCAACGAGTGAGCTTTATGGATGAAGCAGCAGCAGTTACTGCCACCTCAAAAGCAATCCAAGAAGCAAAAGAAGGTTCTGGTGCAAGTGAGAAAGAAATCAGTATCGCAGTGAGAGAAGCAGTTGAGAAAGTGAGAAACGGATGGAGGCTGGTTGTTGGCAAATTTCAGGCCCCACCGGAGGGTAACTATAACTTAACCTGCTACTGCTTGTGTGATTCGTGGATTGGTTGTGATAGTAAGATGAGCTTAAAGATAAAGGTGCTTAAACGAAGCCGAGCATCAGCAATGAAAGGGATTGCTGAAGAAGCAGGAGCCAATGTTGAGGATGGAGCTGAAGAAGAGGAAGATGTGGAGGAAGAGTATGATGATGACTATGAGAGTGAGTACAGTGAAGATGAGGATGACAAAGGAATCACAAAAAATGGGAAGAATAAGATAGCAGCCAATGGTTCCACGAGTAGGCATGATGGTTCGAGCAGTGAAGGTTCGGACACAGAAGAATGATTGAACCTGTTACTAAGCAGTTAAGGTTCATTTTTGTCTTTTTGTCCCTTTTCTCTGAGAAGTCCTGGGGACATGCATCTGCTACCATACATGATAGATTGTTTTTGTTACAATATTACTTAAATATCGATAAATTGTACATTTTGATCAAATAGACTGCATAGTATAATGTTGTGGAGGTAATAACTTATTTTTCATTTGAGAAATTATTCTAGCAATCAGTCATGCTCCAGTGAATTCTTGTAGATGACTTGGTGGTTGAGCTGGTATGATCGTGTAATTTCGTCTGGAAATTTTTCATGCCATGTCTGAAGCACAGCAGGATATTTATGGATTGTTGGAGGATCCAAGTATCCAACAGAACACCTAAAAAAGAGTAGGCTTCAGGAGAAGCTTATCCCAGGAGAAAGCCCTAGCTCGCCATGATTTCAAAGACGACACGGTTGGAATGTTTTCAATACGTCGGCCTGAAAATTCTATCCTCCTCTCTGTCATGAATGCTCTATCAGGAAATTAAAAAAAAAAAAAAAAAAAAAAAAAAAAGCGAAATGAGGTGAACTTGAGGTGGGCATGGGTTTGGTTTGGGTTGGGTTTTTAAAAACCTGAACCCGATCTGATTTGTATAACCTAAAACCCGAACCCAACCTGAACTACGATTTTATAAACTTGAACCTGACCTGACCCGACCAAAAACCGGCGGGTTTTTAAAAACCTGAACCCGATCTGATTTGTATAACCTAAAACCCGAACCCAACCTGAACTACAATTTTATAAACTTGAACCCGACCTGACCCGATAAAAAATCGGCGGGTTTTAGTAAAACCCGAACCCTACCCGAAAAACCCAATTTTTTATACACATTTTTTATATAAATTAAGAAAAAACATACAAAAAAATAAAAATAAAGACCCAACCCGAGGTTGGGTTTGAATTTCCAAACCCAAACCCGACCCACGGGTTGGATTTGACGTTGTCGGCGAACATGTAGAGCTGCTTCGGTCGAACTGTTGAATCACGACGATCTGCGAGTCACTTAACTTCTTCGACTCGAGAGAGCTTCTGTGTGTAATATTTCTTCTTGACAAAAGCTTTTCGAACCCCCTCGACAAAACGTTTCTGGCTATTTGTAATCGGGTCTGTCTAACTGTTGGAGTTCTTTCCTTGGAATGGGGATCACGATCCCCTTTCTTCTACTGTTGTTGAGATGGGAGGAAGACCAGGGAGTTCCTCTTTTGGATCCCTTGAATGAGGATCACACTTGTCTTTTCTCGGCTTCTTCGGTTGGCGACCAGGCTTGGTCGTTAACTGTTGAAGAGGCTAATTCGTGACTTGGCTGCTGATTGGTGCTGACGCGGCGGTTTATTGCTGACTGGGGCGGTGACTGTATCGATGATGCAGCGACGCGAATGGATCTGGCGATGGGTTGCGACAAATGTCTTTTAAAATCGACTGAGCCTACCCATGATGATCTACTGTTGGATCGGTGGGCATTTGGGCTCGTCGCATTTGGGCTAGTCACATTTTGGTGTATACAGATTGCCCCCTTCGAGACTTGATCGTTAAGAGAGAACGAGCAAGTTTTGAATGTGAAAACCTAACGCACACCTTACACGCGCACACTTAAACAACAATTTTTTTTTTTTTTTTGTTGATCCTCTTACTCTTTTAGGGTCGTTTATCTTTTCGTGTATGTATTTTTTTCTGTCCTCTTACTTTTTTATGACAGTGTATATTTCTATACACTTGTATCATGTATGTATTTTTTTCTTTCTTTTCATTTTTTTTTGGCTCTCTTGCTGTTTTAGAGTTGTTTGATTTTTCGATTTTCTTTTTTTTTTTTGTATACGCATACATATATGATATGTACGGTATATAGAGAGACACTGAGTACCTGAGCAGAGATATTGTTCAGGTTTGAGCATCGAGAGCCTGGCGACCATCATTGGTGATGGTGGGGCGCCCCTTCTGCCTTCGGATGGACAAGCCGTGGTTGAGGGCCTTACAGTCGACACTGGAGTTACAGTCGACATTGGAGTTACAGTCGTGGGTGAGTTTCAGCACCCACTTTCTGTTCCGTCCCCTCCGATTGCTGCGACTTTGAGGAGGGAAGTCTTTGTGACGTTTCCTCCTAGTAGTGGAGAGGCGTCTCTTGCTGCCAAGGAAGGAGTTTCGGGTTCGGCTTGTTGACCCATCAGTGAGGATTTCTCCACTTCGCGGCCTTCGTCGGTAAGCGTATATCCTCACATTCCCTTTTTTTCTTTCGTTCTTTCTCTTTTTTTTTTCTTATCTCCCTTTTTCTTTCTAGGGGTCTGCCTTTCAACCCTCAGCGAGATCGACGCCACTGCTGCAACAAGCTGCTTTGGGGTTGTGGGCGAAATTTGTTGAGTCGGATTTATTGCCGGCCGACGATCCGTGTTCGCCGGAGCTTGTAGCAGACACCCGCGTCACTCTCGACCACGTGAGAGGAGTTGGCGTGGACACTTCAGTTCTGGAGCAGTGGGTTGAGGATTTTGCCTCGGAGGTGGATCTTTTTTTCAGTTGTGCAACTCCTTGGCAGGGAAGCTCAGTTTGGCTGAACGGTTTGCTGCAGAAGCTGAGCTCGATAACTCTATTCAACTGGTGAGCTGTCGGCATGACGACTTAATGGTGGACTTAAATAGGTATTAGGCAGAGCGCGAAGCTGCTGAGGCTGAACAGAAGGCTCTTCACTAACGTCTGGCACTTGTGTTCCCTCAACTTGACTCCATAAACGTCGAGCTCGTGACCATCCGGAGGGGAATTGACGCCAGCGAGGAGGAGGCCTCTACTCTCCATGATCAGCTTGCTTCTGTTCGTTCTCGCCCAACTCTCAACGAGGCCGAGATGCGGGAACTGTCTGAGATTCGTGCCGAAGTAGTTCGGCTGCAGCAACGGGTGGCCGACTTTGAGCTTCCCCAGCTTTGATATAGTTTTCCTTGTATTTTTTTTTTTGACTTTTAGCCTCTCTCACTTTTTTTTTGCGAGGCTTGCATTATTCTGATTTTGTTGCAATGAGAAGTATTGTCTCCTTTATTCGACTTCCTTATTTTTTTTTTTTCGTTGCCCCCTCATGCATAGAACCGTTTGAGGAATTTACCATTTTTTATCGGCAGCTCTGAACCGTTTGACGTTACTAGCTTGTAGGCGCCATTGGTGTAGGCTTCCTGCACCACATACAGTCCTTCCCATTTCGGCGCGAATTTGCCCCCGATTTTGCTCGTAAAGAGCATTGGCAGTCTGACTACTAGCACCAAGTCGCCTTTCTGGAATGAACTGAGCCGTACTTTTTTATTGAAGGCCCGGGTCATTCGAGATTGATAGCACTCGAGTCGTTGTTGTGCCTCGAGTCGTTGTTCGTCGAGTGACTCAAGTTCTGCGAGTCGCAACTGAGCTCACTCCTCCGTCGTGAGTCCTTCTCTTATAGCAATGCGAAGACAGGGAAGTTGTACCTCGAGTGGAAGCACTGCTTCTGTGCCATAGACCAGAGAATATGAAGTCGACTGGGTCGGGGTTCGAAACGATGTTCTGTACGACCATAAGGCGTCGCCGAGCTTTTTGTCCCAATTCCTTTTGTGAGTGCCGATTGTTTTCTTTAGGATCTTGTAGAGCATTTTGTTGAATGTTTCTGCGAGTCTATTGGCTGCCGGGTTGTAAGCCGACGATGTCCGCTGTTGGATGCGAAATTTCTCGCAGAAGTGGTCCATGACTTTGTTTTTAAACGGTGTACCATTGTCCGTCACTGTGTATCGAGGGACCCCATATCGATAGATAATTTGGGTCCGAATGAAGTCGGCGACGGTGGTAGCCTTGACCTCTCGGTAGGCAGCAGCTTTGGCCCATTTGGAGAAATAGTCAGTGGCAGCCAGAATGAATTGCTGGTCGGATTCAGATTTAGGAGTAATTGGACCGATGATGTCCATCCCCCAAGCTTCAAATGGCCATGACGCGATCGTCGGGTGAAGCGGCTCCGGTGGCTGATGTATGTAATCGGTGTGGAGTTGGCACGGTCTCTGCAGGTTCGAGCCATTTCGATGGCGTCCCTGAGCATTGACAGCCAATAGAAGCCTAGTCGTTTGACTTGTAGATGGAGCTTCGGGCCAGCCTGGTGTGCGCCGCAAATTCCACCGTGTGTTTCTTTTAGGACTTGTAGTCCCTCTTCTTTGGATAGGCAACGGAGAAGCAGACCCTCGTACAACCTTCGGTAAAGTACGTCATTGACGAAAACGTACCTTGGAGCTGTTCGGAGAATATGAACTCACTCTCGCAGGTTGGCCGGAAGTGTACCGTATCGAAGAAAATTCGAGATAGACTCTCGCCAATCTCTGAGTTCGTTTTCGATGGCCGAGATAGGGAATGATTCCTCCATCTCATTTGTTTGCGCTTCTTCTGTTTCTTCTTCGATTGGTGGAGGGACTACCCACCTTATGCAAATAGGAGTTTGGTTCGGCCATTCGTCGAATTGCGCCAGACTGGCAGCAATTCCAGCCACTGCGTCGGCTGGCCCATTTTCGGATCGAAGGACATAGTGGAGCGACGCTTCCGGAATTTGGGCCAGAAGGTCACAAGCATATCTCCAGAACGGCACGAGCTCGAGTTTCTTTACTTCGAACTCCCCTGTAAGTTTTTTGATGACCAGTGCTGAGTCGTTGTATATGTTTAGCTGCAGAAACTTCATCTCGACCGCCATGTCGAGTCAGAGAAGGATGGCTTGATACTCCGCCTCGAACGAATATGGGAGCAGGTCCTTTCTCGCTGAAACGAATAGAACTCCCGCGCCGACTCCTTTTCTTCGTGCAGTGCCATCGAAGTACATCTCCCAAGGAGGAAGCACCTCGACCAAGAAAATTTCCTCGTCTGGGAGTTCTTCTGTCAATTCCCATTCGGCCGGTACTGGATGGTCGGCAAAAAAATTCCCCAAGGCTTGGCCATTGATCACACGTTGCGGCACAAAATTGATCTCGAACTCAGAGAGGAGCAACGCCCACTTAGCCAGTCGACCAGAAAGTATCGGTCAGGACATAATGTATTTGACCGGATCGGCGCCCGATAACAGGTTCGTCGAATGCGCCAGGAGGTAGTGCCAGAGCTTTTGAATTGCAAAGACGAGTGGCAGACAAGTCTTCTCTATCAGAGTGTAATTGTTTTCGGCGCCCACCAGCGTTCGGCTCAGATAATAGAGAGAATGTTCTTTGTTGTCCTCGTCGCATTGAGCCAAGAGAGCTCCTACGGATTTCTCTCGCGCTGCGATGTAGAGCAGCAACGGCCTGTTGACAATCGGAGCGACGAGCATCGGTGGCTTGGTAAGGTACGCCTTTATGTTGTTAAAGGCATTCCTGCAAGATTCGTCCCACTAGAATGGCGTATCTTTCTTCATCAGGCAACTGAACGGCTGACACCTTCCGGCAAAATTTTAGATAAAGTGCCGGATATATGCCAAGTGGCCTTGAAAGCTCTTGAGTTCGGAGATATTTCTCGGCTCCGGCATCTTTTGGATTGCGTCGATTTTGGATTGGTCGATCTCAATTCCTTGGAGGTGCACAATGAATCCCAGAAATTTGCCCGAAGTGACACCGAATGTGCATTTCAGCGGGTTCATTTTGAGCTGAAATCACCGAAGTCGCTTGAACACTGCTCTAAGGTCGAGAAGGTGATCCGATCGTTGTTTCGTCTTTACCACCAGGTCGTAGACATAGCACTCGACACGCTTATGCAGAAAGTCATAAAAATGTTCTTCATTGCCCTCTGGTACGTCGCGTTGGCATTCTTGAGTCCGAATGACATCACCTTGTAACAGAAGATGCCTTTAGGAGTTCGAAACGCAGTAAGCTCTTCATCCTTCGGGTCCATTCGAATTTGGTTGTAACCGGATGACCCGTCCATGGAAGATAGAGCTTCATGACCCGTTGTTGCATCGACCATGAGTTCTGTTATCGGCAGAGGGAAGTCACCCTTCAGGCAAGCTTTGTTCAGGTTGCGAAATTCGACGCAGACTCAAATTTGGCCGTTCTTCTTCTTGACTAGTACGATATTTATGATCCAAGAAGGGTACTTCACTTCTCTTACGAAATTGGCAGCAATCAGTTTGTCGACTTCTTTCTCAATTTTGGGAACGAGTTCTGGTCAGAACCGTCGTTGCGACTGTTTGACTGGCCAGATTGAAGGATGGACCGCCAACTTGTGTATTGCGACTTGTGGGTCGAGGCCTGACATTTTCGTATAATTCCAGGCGAATATGTCGCGTTATTCATGAAGTAGCGACATATATTCGACCTCTTCTTCGGCCGATAGTGAAGCGCTAAGGAATGTTGGTCTCGGATCCTCTTTTGTGCCCAGGTCAACTTTCTTTAATTCGTCGACTGTTGACTGGCCGCCCTCCTCGAACATTGCCAGAGCTTCTTTCAAGATGAACTCACCGTCCTCTTGGTTGTCATCGACGACGGAGATATGGTTTACCGTGACCGAGTCATATGCGCGAGCTCGTGCAATGGCCGCTTTCAAGGTGTATATGATAACCGGATTCGGAGCATCTTTCTTTTTCGCCGAAGTTTGGCCGACTGAAACTTGGTGTACGTCGGCCAATGTCTTTCTGGTTATTTTAATTGGCTTCTGAGCTCCGTAATTTCGGATTGGTTTCTCCTTTTGGTAGCCGAGGCCTAGGCGACCTTGAGTAATACGGCGGCCCTCCTCTCTTAGCTTCTCTTGTTCTGGAGTGAGGATTGGCAGAGCGACGGGTGGCTTCTCGTGGAGCTGATCTTTTATGAAGTTGCCCCCGGCTCTGGCCATCAGTCAGTATGCGTTCGGGTCGAAGCCTTCGTCTGAGCGAGTAGACGGCAAATACTCGTGGCTCGGAAATTGTTTAACGATACTCCTATCCTCCAGTTTCGGCAGTGGGAGAGTAACTTTTTATACGAAGGGGGTCGGCTGGATTTTGTGGCAGACGACCAAAGGAGCTTCTCCTTTTCATCTTTGTGACTGCGGGATGTACCATAAGATAGGTACATTACAATGAGTCGGCATTGGAGTTGCTGCGGCCGGTTTGTGGCTGCGTGCCGGCTGGTTGGGAGACACGACTTGCGTCGGCACCGGCGTCGTTGTGGCCAGTTTATGGTTGTGTGCCGACTGATTGTTGTGTGCCGGCTGTTTGTTGTACATAAGTTGTTTGGGAGACACAACCTGCGTCAGAGTCTATTTTGGAGGCAGAGCATTCTTGGCATTTGACGCCTGGTTCGGCCAAGGGGACAATTTGACTATCGGACTGGTCGTCAGATAGAATTTAGCGTCTGCGAATGATGCTTCAGCCTCGGTGAACAGACTTTCGTCGGCATACACCGTCTTTTGATCGCCGTCCTTCCAGTACTTGAAGCACTAGTGAAGTGTTGATGGCACAACCCTGTTTACATGAAGCCATGGTCGACCTAAGAGCAGATTGTAAGATGTTCTTGAGTTGATGACTTGGAATGGAGTTTCGGCCACCATGTCGCCGATGTGCAATTTGAGGCAAATCATGTCGAGTGTCCTCTGGCCCTCTTGGTTGAAGCCTTGGATGAGGAGAGAGCTCTGAGAGAGGTCGCCGGCGGAGAGGCCAACATTCTTCATCGTGCGAATCGGCAGAATGTTAACCGCAGATCCACATCAATTAGAATGTGATTGACTTTGTGGTCTCTGATGTACCCAGAGACAAACAACGGCCGGTTATGGTTCTTCGTCCCCTGTTCCGCGTCCTCTTCTCGAAAGGTGATACACGGCGGACATGAGATGGCGAGCACTTCCTCCGACTTTGCCAGCTGCGGAGAGCAGTGCGCTTCTTCTTCCTCCTTTCGGTAGGGTGGCGTTAGCCCGACTTTCGGCAAGTCGTGCTTCCTCATGAGCAGCATCTCGACTTCGGCTTGGAGCTCTGGTTTGTCGAGGACTCGAATAAGGGCCTGTCTTGACCGGATGGCCAAGTCGAGATCGTCGTCAATCTCGTTAAGCGACGAGATCTATTTGAGTGACGTTTCGAGGTCGTCGCATTCGATGACTGGCCGTTTGCCTTTGTCTTTTAGCGCTGTTTGCTCGGGCGGGGCTGTCGAGCAAGTCGCCATCATTGCTGGCGGCGCGAAGAACTCTTTTGGGAAGAACTCCGCCTGTGTGACGGGTCTCTTCTTTTTGTTTGCTCCTTGTGCGCTGGTCCTGAGAGCTTTCTTTTGGCGCTTCGCGGCTCTTTTGTTTGGCCGCTTCGCCTTTATCTTGGTGTTCGCCGGTGCCGGTTCGATTTCTCGAATAGGCTTCTTTAGCCGGGTGACCAGAATCCACCCCTCTGCGTTGGCTGCAGCTGCTTCGCGGGGTGCCGGTTTTGGTGCGACCTTAGCCGGTGGTCGTCTGTTGTTGTGCGGTCTGTTGGAGGGATCGGATTTTGGACGGTACTCCTTCCTCACGACTTGCTATTTGTTTGGCCGAGCTCGCCGGTTTGGCTTGGCTTGAATGGAGATGACATGTGAGGACGTCGTGTTTTTGGCTCCTTCGATTTCGATGCGGCCTTGCGCCACGATCTCCATGATCCTGGACAAGCGGTGGTACTTCCAAAAGTTTGGATCTTTGCTCTTGGACAGGTCGTCGGGTCTTTTGACTTCTGGCAACTTGAGCTGATGGTTGTCGAGAAGCTGGTCGAGCATGACAGGAACATCCGCGTCAACGAATGGATATGTTTTGGCCTGTCATTCCTCCAGTGAAGACCTCCAGTACGTGCCTCCGGCTGGCTGCCATGGAACGTAACTTGTTTTGACCTTGCTCCCGACCTTGATTGGCTCGAGAGCATTCGTATCGAAGGATACTTTAGTTTTCTCCTTCGTATCTTTGGGCGCGGTTATGACGGCCTTCCCTTTCTTGTGAGGATCAGCCAACGACGAAACTTCCTCTCCTCGCTCCTCCATGAGGTTCTCCATGTTATGGGCCTCCGTCGCGAGTTCTTGGAAGTCTGTCGGCCTCCGACTTTGAATGTAGCGCAGGAGCTCCCACTGCATCCCTCGAGCACACATTTCAATTTCTGCTTCAAGGGATAGATTCGAGCTCTCTTTTCAATTTAGGCTCAGGTTCCTCCACCGGTTAATATAGTCGACAACTTTCTCGCCCTTCTTCTGTTTTAGATTGGCGATTTCGACCAGAGTGATGGTGCGTCGAGTGCTATAAAATCAACTGAGGAACTCTCGCTCCAGTTACTCCCAGCTGTCAATTGACTCCTGGGGCAGTTCGATGTACCAGTCAAAGGCATTTCCCTTCAACGATCGACCGAACTGCTTGACCAACAAGTCGTCTGTGCCGGCGTTGTTGCATGTTTCAATGAAATGGGCGACGTGCGGTTTGGGTGTCCGTCACCGTTGAACTGCTGAAATTTTGGAGGATGGTAGCCGAGTGGCATCGAGATGTTTTGGATCCTCTGCGTGTAGGGCCTCCGGTATGCGACAGATTTACTGTCACCTGAACTGTTCCGTACTGCGCGGTTGATCAGTTCGGTGACTGCGTCGAGTGTGAGGGCAGCCGGCTCTGCTTCGACTAGACCTCTGCGAATGGGTATCGGTGCGACGGGTGGCAGCTCGTCGTCAGATGCAATATCTTCTCGCGGTGGTTCGGTCGAACCACTGG
Organism: Aristolochia fimbriata; assembly: GCA_019845555.1. Lineage (NCBI taxonomy): Eukaryota > Viridiplantae > Streptophyta > Magnoliopsida > Piperales > Aristolochiaceae > Aristolochia > Aristolochia fimbriata. Next base: position 10,234,693 of record CM034081.1, read on the forward strand.
TAGTCGGCCGGTTTCGGTCGACCTCTTGAGAAACGCCGTCAGTGTTATTGGTGGCCGCACCCATTTCGAACCGCCCCAATATCCTCGCGATTGGAGGTCACGAGCTGCGAGTTGCACGTCTTTGATGCGCAGTTGTTCACTTTGCTCTTTAAGTGCAGCTTACATTTTGGCAAGCTGCTCTTCTATTGTCTTGGCCGATGTTGTCTTTGTGGCCATTCTGACGGTCGGCGTCGACAGACCTGTTCCCGACGCGGATCAGAGTGATGAGTTTATTGCCGGCGACTGTATTGGGGAGACGGTCGTCGGTGTTCTTGGGCGTGTAGAGGTTGTGTGGGCGATCGGTCGGGAGAACCAGCCGCTGTTGGTTGAGCGCGGAAGGCGGCTTTGGTGGGTGACTGGCTTGCGGAGGCAGCCACCAGTGAGTTTCGGTAAGACGGAATGGGTGATAGCGCAGCCAGGGATGTCGCCGGTGTCTATCGGCGAGGTGAGCGGATGGGTGGTGAACCGGCGGCTGCAGTGAGTGTGGCTAGGAGGTCGTGAAAGATGGTCTCGATCGGAGATTTGTCCTCGGTCGTCGTTTTCTATACGGTGAAAGCCGGCGATGAATACATTCTTGTCGCGGAGGAGGAAGTCATGCCCCCATGTTGTTCATAGCGCTGCACCATAGCAGGGACAATAGAGCTCTTTCGGGATAGTGGCGACTGAGCCGGGCTAACAGTCGGGCTGCGAGGAGGAAGAGAGGCAGCAACAGCCAAGTATGTCGGCTTGGCCATTGCAGGAATCGGCTTTGGCTGAGGTCGCAGATGGCTTGGCGGAGGCCGCGGTGGCCAGTGGTAAGAAGACGGCGCTCAGGCGACGCGCGTCGAGCATGAAGGGAGCTTGTCCGGTGGACAAGCTCCTGGCCAAGGCCCTGATCATTGGGCGAGTGGCAGGTGGTGGAGAGGTTGGAACACGGACACTGACTGAAGAGACGGCTGCTAGTTCTTGAGCTCCTACGATCGAGCTCGCAGTCGCGACATGGCGCGGATGGGCATAGCTCGAGTTGGAAATTTGCTTGCTCCTGTTGTTGTTGTTGTTGTTGCCGTTGTTGCCGTTGCTGGCCATGGCTCAGAGATTTTTTTGTTTTGTTTTTGAACGGAGAGGGAGATGAGAGGCAGGAAATGTCCCACCGTGCGTGCCAAATCTGTTTCACCGAAAATCCGTCGGTCCTCGAAGGGGCGTGACTGAGAGAGTAATTCGATTTGCGACAGAATATTTGTGTTACAAATTGTATTTGAATATCAAGGCGGAATGCGAGTACAATCTCCTATTCTTCATCTGATTCGATCTACGTGTGAATTGATGAAGTTTCGGCTTCTGACGAGTTGACGTCGAAATCTGAGTTCCAGAACGAGTGTGCACAAACGGTGACGGCTTTGGTCGGTCGGACGGAAGTATTTGTGTTCCGCGTGTATTGACTTGTTGACGTTGCCAGCGAACGTGTAGAGCTGCTCCGGTCGAACTGTTGAATCTCGACGAACTGCGAGTCGCTTAACTTCTTTGCCTCGAGAGAGCTTCTGTGCGTAAGATTTGTTCTTGACAAAAGCTTTTCGAACCCCCTCGACAAAACGTTTCTGGCTATTTGTAGCCGGGTCTATCTAACTGTTGGAGTTCTTTCCTTGGAATGGGGATCACGATCCCCTTTCTTCTACTGTTGTTGAGATGGGAGGAAGACTGGGGAGTTCCTCATTTGGATCCCTTGAATGAGGATCACACTTGTCTTTTCTCGGTTTCTTCGGGTGGCGACCAGGCTTGGTTGTTAACCGTTGAAGAGGCTGATTCGTGACTTGGCTGCTAACTGGTGCTAACGCGGCGATTTATTGCTGACTGGGGCGGTGATTGTATCGATGACGCAGCGACGCGAATGGATCTGATGATGGGCTGCAACGAGTGTCTTCTAAAATCGACAGAGCCTACCCATGACGATCGACTGTTGGATCGGTAGGCGTTTAGGCTCGTTCCATTTGGGCTAATCACATTTTGGTGTATATACATTGTGATGGATCATTTAAGTATTCTCTTAAATCTTGGTGTATGAGGCTATGTAAGACGTCAAAACCCATCTGCTCCCTCTGGGGCAAACTCATGCCCTGTTCTATTTAAGTGTCAAGAGGATAGCTGGATAGGCTGTATGTGAGATATGTAAACAGCCTCTGCGAAAAAGTTTTGAAGGAAACTTTGAATGGTTGGCACGGTGTTAATATTGTCATCTATGTTGAGGCAGTATATAGGTACGCCCTTCCCGAAACTTTGGACTGACGCGCCGTTAATTGATCCTCTAACACCTTTCGCTAGGAGGATCCACATGGTAACGATCTCAACTTTGATTTGGGGCCTGGTTTGGTTTTGAACCACCGTTCAAAATGGCTGATCGATCACATTGTTCAGATGGAAAGCGTGTTTTCTTTTCATATACTGGAATCGGGTCTGTGAGCTCTGAGCGTAGTAAAAATCTCTGAAAAAATTACAACCCTGCCGTCGCCCCTTTATCTGTAACAATAAGAACAACCTTTGACAGCCGAATGCCGCAACCAAGCCTTCAAAACTATAAACCAAACAAGATAAAAACAAGCAAAGGAATACGAGTGTAACAAGTACCTAACTCTCCCTGTAAAAAAGGAAATCAAGTTTAAAAGTAGTACAACTCATAAATTTAGATTGTTCTGTATCATCTACTCCCTTCTCCCCCTTATCTAACGTAATGGCCAATAACCCTATGACTCAAAACCAACTTCGAGGCCATATTTTTACACGGGGATCCAGCAAACCCCTTTCAGGAACGACCTCTCAAGTATACAAGCGATAGATTACAGTCGGGATGAGGTCAAATTACCAGTAAACTTTTATGAAGCAACAAGCAGCAGTCCTTCCAGGTTCGGTTTCAAGCTATGGCAGCTACAGCAGTAGTACCTGCAGTACCGGTTGCAAAAGAAGATAGCAGCCAGCCGTTCCTTTTTGCATGTTCAACATAGAACCTAAACTTCTCCTCCGCATCGGGGATGTCAAGTGCCAAATCATCGAGCCCATCTCTAATCCTAGCAAAGCCCTTTGTCATTTGATTAATGGTAATAAGACCCTCACCAAAACACTCTTGAAGGAGGCCTAACATTCTGTCATTCTTCTTCTCCATGGCCATGATGAGCGCTTTCTTCACCACTTCATGATTGAAGAAGGGCATTCCAATGTCACGGATACACTGGCAAGCTTCACTAACCACACCTCCGGCCTCATATTCCTCCAGAAGCTTGATTATCTTGTCCTTTGCATCTTCCACAGCCCACCCAGTCCCACCACCCCAGCATCTAAGGATCCGCTCACCAGCATGACGAGCAGAAAGGAGGGATCTGGCCATTTGGACTGTTTCTGTTCCAGTGCAATTTGGAGGAAGCTTACTGCTAATTTCCTCGAGGTTTAGGGGGACCAAGATATCATCAATCACAGCTCGGGCAAGAAAGAGTGCCAACTCATTTGATGCATCAAGTATGTCTAGTGCAGTATCCTCAGCAGATTCCAATAGCATAACAAATCCATTAACAATGTCATCCGGTGAAAAAATCTCTGTATAGAGGGAGGAAAGCAAGACAGAGGCCATTTCTTTCTCCCTGTTCTTCCTGTCCATGGCTAAGGTGATCAACTTCTTCAGAAATATTGGATTAAATTCTGGGGCGGCCAGATCTTCAAGGCTACGGATGAGTTCCGGTATGTCATCTGAAAGAAAGTACTCATGGATTATAGTCACTGCTTCTTCCTTGTACCTCCTTACCTTTTCATCATCTACTTCCCTCAACTCTCCTTCAGACATTTTCTGGAATGATGCATCCAGCCAGCCCTCAGCTATGGCTACTGGGACCATTTCCTCAAACATAGATTTTGCAGTTGGTATATCCAGAGAAAGATCATCTAGACTCTCAGCTAGTCTAAGAAAGCCCTTTGACATCTGACTAGAACTAATAAGGCCTTCATCTGCAGCTTCTTTCAGTAGTTTCAACACGAGAGGTTCAGCAGATCGGATCTCCATAGCAACAATTAAGGCCCGCTTCACAACCTCATGGTGGTAAAAAGAAACACCAAGTTCCCTAATGCACCTACAAGCCTCGGCCGTATCTCCACTTTCAACATACTCTCGCAGCAAATCTGCAATCTTTTTCTTGACCTCTTCAACAGTGACATGAGTAGTTCCACCCCACCTTCGCTCAACGAGTTCTGCATGATGGGGAGCTGAAAGGTAGCTCTTTTCAGCTGTTTGGACAACCTGGAGAGCCTTGGATGATTCAGGAAATTTCTTCATGGCTCTAGTGAGGAAAGCAGGAGGGAGTATATCATCAACCACCGCGCGTGCAATGAAGAGGGCCAGCACATCAACTGCATCAAGAATGTCTAGGGCCAGGTCATCAACGGACTCAAGAAGCATGATAAATCCCTGGCTAATTTGGTCTGAACTGATAACATCAGCATAGAGGGCTGAAAGAAGAACCGATGCCATCTCCTTCTCTTTGTCATGTCTATCCATAGCCATGGAGACAAGTCTTTTAACAAAATAGTGATGATACTCAAAAGAACCGAGATCCCTGAGGTCTGATGCAGCCACTTCCACCTCCCCAGTATTGTAATATTCTTCTATTATAGAAACAACGGCCTTCTTAAATTCATCAAATGGAGCAGTTATAGTAGCACCTACTAGCTGATATGGTTCCTGAAGTAAAATAGGCAGAAAATGACCATTATTATACCAGAGTAATCAGAAATAACATGGCCAAAATCTATAACCCCAAACATCTAGTTTCTAGTAAGAAATGAACCCGAAGATTACCTCACCGCTGTCATAATTTGGATCATTACGATCAACATGTGAGTCACCATCAGTATCAAGTAGCTTACCCCATGTGCCCTTTCCACCCCCACCATCTACATCAATTACAAAGTACATAGCCATATTAAAAAAAATACCAAGAAAAAAAAACAGAATTAATCAGTGGAACAGGATAACCTTCTGTCTCCTATCAAAAAATGGACCGATACTCACTGCTGCATCCATTTGCAAGGGACATGAGTGTTTAACTCGCATGTTTCATTGTGAGTTTTGACTCACATGAGACATCCTGAGTATTTTACTCGTGTGTCCTGCTGTTATCAGTTGCAGCAGCGAATCTTGAATCCAAAAAAGAATTATCCTCAGTAAGAAAATACTTTACACAGACCAACCCACTTTTTATACTGTCCTGCTTAAATTTGGTTGAGTATAACAACTTCAACTGTATTTTGAACATATGGTGCCGAGAAACTTTTACTTAAAAAAAGCTGCAAAACTGACCAATATTCTGGAGTTACATTTATTTTTAACTTTAATTTCCTTTTCTATGGACACTGAGAGCCTATAAAAGGTAGTGAACATACATGTCCTTACTCCACAGAGTTTCAGAGGATGTATTTTGTATACAACAGAGCAGAGAATTGTTAGCTAAACTAAATAAATAATTGTAAACTAAAGTGTAGCAATTTTCTCAGTGGAGTGCACAAAACTTTGGTCATGTCAACTACCAAACAAACAAATTCATAGCAAGTCTGACATTACCAGAAAACAATTTTTAAGTGTATTCTATGGAAATTGTTGATAACAGATTTTGGGAATAAAGCCATCTGAAAGATCTTCAAGAAACATGCTAAATTCCCTCATTAGAATTTAAAAAGTTTCCCACCCTAACAAAGTTTTTTAAGTTGTGATGGAGAAACCTAATCTATTGGTGAGGGCATTGCACTTGACCAAATGTTTTGCAACTTTTTATTTCTTGAAGGCATCGATAAGGACCTCTTCATAAAAAATAAAAAGTAAAAAATCGGATACATTCTGTACATACTCTTCTAACTACAAATTTTCACTAAAAAAAAATTAATGAGATGAAAAAGCCTTTGGGTTATGAAATTCAATTAATTATATAAACACAGGAGATCAGAAGATCATGCAATAAAAAAGAAAAATATACAAACTCCAAAAAGAAGAAGACATGAACAATATTGGGAAAGACTTATTTTAAAATTTTTAAAATGGTTTTACTCTAATATTTTTTAGAAGAAAAGAACATACTGCAATCTTAGGAGGGAAACTGGTTTTTTAATAGGTAGTCTACGATTTTAAGTTCCACTGTTGTCAAATTCAAAAATAAAAAGTTCCACAGCTGTCATGTTAGAAAAGGGTGCATGCCCATGCCCATTAAACAAAGAAAATTAATTAATTAATTATGAAACAGAAACCTCAGAGAGAATGTTAACGTACAACTGACCAACTAAAAGTAGCAATTATACAAAACTTGGTTATTGTACTTTGATAAACAAGTCCATTTCATTTCAAACTTTAGTACATACCTATAAGAAAAAAATGTACTAAAGAAACATATTACAAACACACCCTAGAACCTTGAATTACCTGCTGACTGCAGAGTTCACACCAGTACCTCATTGTAAAAAATTCTATCCTGGCGAGATGTATTATGTGAAATTGCCTTTCAAACCATTTTATTGATTTATTTTTTATCCTCCCACTTAACAATTTTCTCAATTACCAAAAAACTGTTTAATGATTTACAGAATTACAGACAGACCAACATCAAGTGCAACAGTGGTCTGATATCCTCTTAGAAAGATGTCGGGCCTTCAATCAAAAATGTTTTCATTTTCTCGTTCCGACCCTTTTCTCTCTTCATTTTCTTCTAGATTGTCATGATTACATTGCCAGAACAGCAAAATCGACCTTTTCAAACTCCCCAAGTAATCCAATAAAAAATGAAACACCACCATATAAGCTTCCAGACAGATAGGTCCATACAAAAATGTTTGAATTCCAATAAAAAATGAAACGCCACCATATAACCTTCCAGACAGGTAGGTCCAAACAAACATGTTTGAATTTTCTTGTTCGCACCCCTTTTGCTCTTCATTTGTCAGCTTGTCACTAGAACAATGCTGGGACAGCAAAAGTTGCCTTCTCAAACATTTCAAGTAACCCAAGAATGAAATGTGCCAGCCTGACATCCTTTCAGAACGATATTTGGGTCCACCCAAACATGTCAGAGTTTTCTTAATTGCAATCCTTTGCCTCTTCATCTTGTTTCAGCATGTCACAATTAAATGCTGGAACAGCGAAAATACCTTCTCATATCCCTCCGCTAACCCAAGTACAAAATGACTGCCACCGGGTCACCCAACTCAATTATTTGGAGGCAAACCACAATGTCAGCATGGTTAAAACAATCACCAAAAGGAAATAATAATAAGTATAGAATTCTTTGAACTGCTAAACGTTCTAATTACGGCAATGTCCTACATTCAAATATGGTGTGTTTAGCGATAAAATAGAAAGGACTACTTCACCATACACCCAAAAGGCCCAGAGAGAGCACAAGATGCATTTGGAATAATTCAAAACACCCATAACAGCAGCTAAGGCCAACTGCAGGAGAAAAAAAAAAAAGCAACTCGCATAGAGAGCAACTGCAAACATTTTAAGTGTTCATCTCGAAAGTGTCAAATGGACCAGAATAGCACTAGACTACTCTAGCCGTAACATAAGTGCCACTTCTTCCAGCAAAACAAAAGCGTGACTCAGCAAGTAAACTAGACGAATTAGATCGGCATTCTTTATAACCCCGAAGTACACTTGTAGCAGTGCTTTTATGGAGAGCACAACAAATAACGAGAGAACGACGGACTCACCCTTCTTGACACGGATGAGCTTTCCGGAGTGCGATCTACGCACGTGCCTCACAGCGAAACCAACCGTGGGGGCTTTCCCTCCCGTACAAACTTTAATCTGATGCTCCGGAAGTAAAGAGGTCGGCGATTTTGGCGACGACGACAAGATATCAGCATTCTGAGACGCTATCTTCAACAATTCTCTCTGCTCCTCGGTCAAGAATCCCTCGTTCGATGCCATTCGCTCCCACACCTAACAAATACTCAGCAATAGACCCGCACCTCCTTCACTTCCCCCTCCACATTGACAAACACTAAAACACAAACACGATGACGGAAATTTTACCTTCAGATACTCTTACCATACAAAGCCACAGAAACTCCCCGATTCGCGAAGTTATCAATACTCAGTTCGCCATTACGGACGCGGCTCACGGCGAAGTTTCCTGCTCTGACGAACCGAGTCTTGGCCCGGATCTCGAGCCAAGACGCAGAACGAACGACCAAAGGCGCCTCGGAAACCCTAGATTCCTGGTCTCCCTAGATCGTGGTCCGTCTCTCTCTCTCTCTCCCTCTCGCGCACTGTCTCACTCTTGCTCGTCGATGGCGGATGCGAGAACTGCGACTAAAAAGAGAGGGATGGGAAGGGAGTGCGAGGGGGAGGGAAGGACCATTTTATAGGCGGTTTTAGTCCACGTCACTGTATGGGAGTTTCGAGTATATCTCTTAAGGTCGTCCACGTGGCGCCGGTTTTAGACCGGCTTGGAGTTAGGGCTTTCGCCGTCCCGCAAAATGACGATACGGTCCCTGACTCCCCTCTAATACTCGTCTCACAAGAGCATTACGAAATGACCGAATTGCCTTCCCCCTCTATCCAGTTACCCGAACGGTCTTACCGTCATTTCCGTGATACTCCCGCGAATAGGGGAGTGCGGTGGGCCTCGGCTCGGACAACCTTTTTATTAAAATCAAACTTATCCATATCTTTTTCGGACTAAATTAATTAAAAATAAATTCCATTTTCATTTTTTTTATTACTAATATTTAAAAATAAGATATTGTTTCACCGAAAATTCGCCGGTCCGCGAAGAGGCGCGACCGAGAGAATATTTCAATTACTTTAGAATAAAATTTGTGTTACAGGGTGTGGTGTAAATATCAAGGAATGCGAGTTCACTTTCCTAGGCTTCCTCTTATTCGATCTCCGTGTGAATTGTCGAAGTTTCGGCTTCTGGCGAGAACGTCGAAGTTGAGTTCTGGGGACGAGTGTGCACGATCTGGTGTGGCTTTGGTCGATCGGACGGAAGTATTTGTGTTCCGTGTGTTTCGATTTGTGACGCTGTCGGTGAACGTGTAGAGCTGCTCCGGTTGAACTGTTGGACGACGAACTGCGAGTGGCTGAACTTCTCTGGTTCGAGTACTTCCGCGAGTGAATTTTCTTCTCGGCAAGAAGGCTGTCGATCTTCAAAATTTTCAACCCCTGGGACATGGAACTTCTGGCTATTTGTAGCCAGTCTGTGTGGTTGTTGAGGAATTTTGCCTGGGAAAGGGGATCACGATCCACTTTCTGCTGCTGTAGTTGAGATGGGAGAAGGACCAGGAGCTCCTCTGTTGAGATCCCTTGAATGAGGATCGTGTCCCTTTTTCTGGGTTTTTATCTTCACGTTTGAAGTGGATGATTGTATGCTGACTCATGCTGACATGGCGATGACTCACCGAGTCGTTGCTGACTAGACGATGACTCATTGAGTCGATGATGCGGCGAGACGGATGGCTCTGGCGATGGGCTGTGTCGGATGACCTTGAGAATCGTCGAGGCCTGTCCACGAACCTTGTTTGCTGGATTAGTGGACTCCTGGACTTGTTGAATTTGGGTCATGCACATTTTGGTGCATACAGATTGCCCCCTTCGAGACTTGTTTGTTCGGGAGGAACGAACAAGTTTCGAATGTGAAGATGAATGAACACAACTCACACACACTTTTTTTTTTTTTTTTTTTTTTTGTTGATCCTCTTACTCTTTTAGGATCGTTTATCTTTTGTGGACATATGCTCTTCTGTCCTCTTACTTTTTTAGGACAGTGTATATTTTTTGTACACTTTGTAAAAATTTTTTTTTTGGCTCTCTTGCTGTTTTAGAGCTGTTTGTTTTTTTTTTTTTTTTTTTGTATAATGATACATGTGGAGTATGTACGGTATAGAGAGATGATGAATACCGAAAGGAGATGTCGCCTGTGTTCGAGCAACAACGGCGAATTGGGGTTGAGGCGGGTTACGGCCTCGCTTTGAGTGTTGTCGAAAGTTGTTTCAAACCTCGAGAAGGCCGACGCGATAGATTTTGCGAACTTCTGCAAACCTCGGCGACTTTGGCTATCGCGCCGGGGAAGAGGTGTCACTCGGCGACTCTGTGTGCGTCGTACTGGTGAGAGGTGCAGTTTCAGTAGCTTTGCTTCAGCGCCGGAGAAGAGAGAGGCTGCGCGATGAACTCCAAATCGCATGGCCCTGACTCATCTAGTGAGATTCTGCTTCGGCAGAATTGATTCTACACTGGAGGAGGGGAGACCGTGGTGCCGACTCATCTTGGGCGACTTGGCGCAGTAATTCTCTCTAATGGGCAGAGAAAAGGGGGCAACGCAGGAAAAGGGGAGGCAGCCGCCATGGGCCCCACTCTGTGTGGGTGGACTCATCCATGACCTCTGGCTTCTACAGAGTTGCTCCAAAGCAGGGAAAAAGAGGAGGCATCAGCCGTGGGTCACAGCCTTGTGTGGGCTGACTCATCCATGACCCTCCTGGCCTGGGCAGAAGTTGCTCCAGCCCAGGGGAAAAGAGGAGGCAGTGTCGTGGGCCTCACCTAGTGTGGCGCTGACTCAGCGTCAACTCCCTGCTTCGGCAAAATTGATTTTTTGCGCAGGAGGGAAGGAGGCAAAGGCCGTGGGCCCCTCCCGTGGTGGTGACCTTGACTCATCCATGACCGGCTCAAGCCGGCAGAGTTGCTCCAACGCAGGGGAAAAGAGGAGGCAAAGCGTGGGCCCCCCGCTTGTGTGGTGGTGACTCATCCATGACCTCCCTTTGGCAGAATTGCTCCAGCGCAGGGGAAAAGAGGAAGCAGTGCCATGGGCCCCACCTTGTGTGGCGTTGACTCATCCGCGACCTCCGGCTTCGGCAGAATAGCTCCAGCGCAGGAGGAAAAGAGGAGGAGTGAGCCAGGGGCCCCCACCAAAGATGGCGTTGACTCACGGTGGCGACTCCTGCCGACAAAATTGATTTTTTTTCTTGCGGGAGGGAAGGGGAGGGAAGGCCGTGGGCCCCACCTTGTGTGGCGCTTACTCATCCGCAAGCTCTGGCTTCGGCAGAATTGCTCTAGCGTAGGAGGAAAAGAGGAGGCAAGGTGTGACCCCCGCCGAGCATGGCCGACCGACTCGTGGGCGACTCCTGCCGACAAAATTGACTTTTTGCGCAGGAGGGAAGGAGGCGGTGTCGTGGGGCTGCCCTATGTGGCGCTGACTCATCAGTGTGCTCCGGCTTCGGCAGAACCGCTCTAGAGCAGGAGAAAGAAGGGAGGCAGCGCTGTGGGCCCCGCCCTACATGGCGCTGACTCAGCAGCGAGCTCTGGCTTTGGCAGAACTACTCCAGCGCAGGGGGAAAAGAGGAGGCAGTGTCGTGGGCCCCGCCCTAACAGGGTTGGCGCTGACTTAGGGTTTTCCCCAAGTCGTGCCTCCTCAATTAAGGGACATGGGCCCCGCCCTAATTGTCTTCCTTGTTAACTTTCGTCAATTAATCCCCAATCAGAGGAACTCATTGACTTCCCTTAATTTCTCTTGTGAACCTGCTCTAAAAAATCCCCTTTTTCTTCTTGACTGTCTGCGACCTAGCTCTTTTTTGTCAGTCCACGATTTGAGACTCTGTGGTTTGACGTTTTTTGTCAGTCTGTGCTCTGTCTGCGACTGCGTTCTGGGAGATTGCCTACGAACTGACTGTTCTTGTCTGCGACTTTGGGAGGCTGCCCGTTGGTCGTCTGCTATCTTCTCGATCCCCGGCTTGTGTCGAGTTCTCTGAATCAATTCAAAGTGCTTGTGAAGAAAAAATTTTTCTCTTTTTTTTTTTTTTTTCTGGCAGCCTCAGTTGAGTTCGAGTCAGCCAGAATCCCCACTTTCTATTTTTGTCTTCTCTCTTCTTTTTCCTTCTTCTTTTTCTCTCCTCTCATTTTCGACTCCTCCTCATTCTCTCATTCTCTCTCTCTTTTTTTTTCACGAGTTGTTCTCTCTCTCTCTCTCTTTTTTTTTTTTTTTGAAATTTCTTCTCTCTTTCTCGCACTCTAAGTGTTTGTCAATTTGTTTGTTGTGACAAACTGACAGCTTTTGTGCCAAACGTTGTGAGTTTGTGTGGCGCATGGCTCTGTCGCCAGGTGCTGCAATTCATTCGGGTCGCGCCGGGCTCTGTCGCCAAGTGCTGAAATTTCTATGGGTTGATCCGGATTGGCCGCCAGGAGACAGTCTGTCTGCACTAGCACACCTGTTTTGGACTCTGGGTGCAATTAGCAGTCTGGTCGCAGTCGACCAGAGTTGGTTGCTAGTGCGAGTTGTTCTGAGGTCACAGCCGGCAAGGGTTGTCGGGTGCGAGTTGAGTTGAGCCTCTTTCTGTTTCACTTCACGATTGCTTCTTTTTGTCGTAGCTCTTGTTTTTTTGGCGACGACTTCTTTTTGTCGCAGCCTTTTTTGTTTAGCGACTGCTTCTTTTTGTCACTGCTTTTTCTTTTGTTTTTTTTTTGTTGTCCAGAGACGAGTTACGTACTTGGTTATGTTCGCTGCGTTCGGGTTGGTTGCCGGTTGCAGGAATTTGCTGCGCGGCACACGGTTCTATCACCGAGTGTTGCAATTTTTGTTTTAAACTTGGCCGGCTCGGTCGCCGGGTGGTTAGTCTTCTGTTTTGGCCACCGAGTGCCAAGGCTTTGGTTCGGCTGAGCTCGGTTGGGTCGCCAGGAGGCTTACTTCCTGCATTCGTGCACCCGGCTCGGTCGCCGGGTGCGAACTGCTACGAGCTGCTGAGTGGTCGGCTCTGGAATGGTCGTCAACCACTTCTTTTCTTTTGCGACTACTCATTTTTGTCGCTGAATTTTTTTTGTTCTTTTGCGACAGCTCATTTTTGTCATAACTTTTTTTTTTTTTTCGGTGCGGCTTCTTTTTGTCGCATAACCTTTTTTTTTTTTTTTTTTTTTTTTTTTTTGAGAAGATGGGTTCGCGCACCTTGTTACGTTGGCTGCGTCCGGCTCGATCGCCCGGCTGCAGGAGTTTAATAATTACAGACACCGACTTCGGTCGTCCGGATAGTGTCTCTGCATTTTTCTTCAGCGTCCGTTTTGTTGTTGTAGCAGACTTTGAGTGTGCTTGGCTTAGTTGTCGGGCACTTGCTTGTTGTTTCAGTAGCATTCGGTTTCTGTCCAACTTGGTCGTCCAAGCCGGGCTCGAATGTACGACTTCGGCTTTGTCACCAGATGTTGAATCCTTCGTTTGGTTGTGTCCGAATTGTTTGCCGGGCACTAGAGAACTCGATTTTGTTAAGCCTCTCGATTTGGTGGCGCGAGGTGCTGCGCTTCGGTCGCGCCCGGGCTTGGTTCTTTGTCTTGGCGAGACTTTGAGACCTGTTCTCGGTTTGGGTCGCCGAGAACAATTGTTGTTGTTTTGGTAGCACCGGCTCGGTTCTCGGGCGGCGCCGCGATTAACTCCAGCCGATTTTGTAGTTGGCTGCGAAGTTTGGAGATAGATTCCATCCAGCTTGATCGCCCGGTGAAATAACTCCATTTTGATCGCTTTCGGCTCGATCGCGGGGTATGATTTGCTTCTCGTTTGGTTGGTCGAAGAGGATTGGTATACCTCTTCGGTTTGCCCTCTTTTTTTTTTGTTTCTCCATTTTTCTTTTTTTTTTGTTTTTTGACCAGCGACTGGTTCTTTTTGTCGCCCCTCCGTTTCTCTGCTTGCGACTTCGATTTTTTTTTTGTTGTAAGTTTCTTTCTCCTTTTTTTTTTGTGCGACTTTGCTTTTGGCCGAAGGAGAAGTACTTTTTTTTTTTTTTTTTTTTTTTGAATTGTGGGAGAGGTGGATTGACATACCTGTTTTGCTTTGTCGTAGATGTCTACTGTCTCAGCTTCAGTTTCCCTCCTTGGTCTGACCTTCTCGGATGTCTCTGTTCTGTCCGACGGTGTTGCGCGACGCTGCCTGCGGGTTAGAGATTTGAACTGGCAAGAAAAGTCGATGTTGTTACCTCATGGCGAATCTGTTTTTGGAGGTCAGTCCATGTCTGGGCCCACACTCATGAATGTGTGATAAGTGTCTAAAAGACATTATCTTTGGGCATGTTATTTGATTGAAAAACTTAATTCTGAGTTAATTCCAAGCATAAAATCAACAATTATGACTCAGTTTTATGTTTTATGTCTCAGGTACCCAGTGGAAGAAGAAAAACGGGATTTGGAGCAAAAACAGAAAAAAATGAGCAAAAGAGGCAAAAAAGAAGAACGACGTGACCGCGCCTATTCTGGCGCGACCGCGCCAAATAAATCTGCAAAAATTCAAAGTAATGTGCAAAAATGTCCAACGGCTCAACGGTCATGAAAGCCAACGTTTGGGGAAAGTGAATTGGCGCGACCGCGACACAGTTGGGCGCTATCGCTCCAAAAAACTGGCGCGACCTTATACAAAGCCAGAACGGACGCGCCAAAGTGAGCTAAAAGCAGAAAGAGAAGTTGCCATCCACGGACCAAGGAAAAGTCCAAGTACTAGTGCGACCGCGCCATCGCCTCAGCTTAATTCAGCGCGACCGCGCCGATGACGCAACTGCAGAAAATCAAGAAAATCTCGAAAACCAGCAATCAAATCGAATCCAAACTTGGGAGAAGGAGTTTCAGACGTCTAAGGAAGGTGCCTACGAAGAGTTTAAGGCAATGTACTTAAGTCCAGGTGCATTGAATGGTCCAAGAGAAGAAGTTAACTCAAAACAGGAATCTGCTGCTAAAGGAAGGAGATAAATCCGAATTTTATGAAGATCATGGAGGGAGTTTCACAATTCCAATTGAAACCAAACTTGGAACAAAGATTCCTGGTACTACAGAGGATCTTGTCATGAAAAATCAGGCCAATCCAAGCCAGGATTCTCGAGTTGCACATCTCCAAAGTGCTGGACCCAAAGCAGAAATTGGTAGCAGAAATCTGACAACTTCCTCCCCTCACATCTCGAGTTTCCCAACTCAGAATTGATTCAAACTTCGTGAGCATGGAAAGGACTATAGAAGGAAGGTCTTGATGTAATTTCATCCAATTATGAGGTCGGGAAGTCATAATTCACACCCCTGGACAGAAGCTGAAATTACAAGTCCTGGACAGAGTTTCAAGTATAAAAAGGGGTCCGAGGCAGAGCTCAAATCATTCAGTTTTGCATCCAGTTTCAGTTCGAGTTTCTGTACTTTACATTCAATTTTGTATTCAGTTTTGCTTTTTAATTTAGTTGAGAGAGAAAGGAGAAGGTCCAGAGGGAGTTCACACGGACTTTGGTCACTTTGAGGAAGAGAGGTGGAGCATTCAGCCAAGGAGCAAGAGGGGTTAAGGGAATTCTTCCCAAGGGAGTTTTCTTTACTTATTCTTTTTTAATTCATGGCTGTTGTACAAACCTTTTTGTGTGCTTTCAATTCTATCATGGAGTAGTCATTTTCAGTTGGGAGTCCATGACTCCCTAGGCATGTAATGAGATTGATACTTATAATTTAATTGGGTTTTATTTTGGTGCATGAATGAGTTTTCATTGTTGTAATTTCTTGATTCATACTTGCTGTCTAGCTATGTACTGGTTATAAGGTGACGCTGGGCTTAAGGTGAGACCTGCTGATAGGAGTTTACAGTCTTTTTGAGTTTATGCACTAGGTAGATCACTAATCCTTGGGTTAATCCTCGACCTTAAAGTAATACCCTGTTGGATTAGTTGATCTGCCTATGACATAAGAGCTTCATGTTTATGCTATCAAGTAGAGTCAGGCATGCTAGCTAGGTTTACTCTAGGAGATAGAAACAGGTGATGCCGATGCGAATTGTAGCCATGGTTTTATAAGCTCGTCAGAAATTGATTTCCAAAACTCAACTTCTATTCAATCTCAGAATTGCCTAGGGAGGGAATTGGATTCCCAATGCCTTTTTCCATACTGATTTTATCAAAAGCCCTCCCTTGATCTCTATAGGATTAGCTAGATTAGTTTATTTTCTGTTTTCATAACTCCTTCCCAATTGATTTCTCAAACTTTGGTTTTTAAACTAGAAAAGCAATTATCTATTAGCTTGGTCCTTGTGGGACGATATTCGGACTTGCATAAAGTCTGTATTACATTGATTAGTCCTCTTGCTAGTGATTAGCTATTATCGCATCAAGTTTTTGGCGCCGTTGCCAGGGACCAATGTTTCAATAGTAATTGCTAGTGTTTAAAACTAGAGTTTTGAGTGTATATTCTCTTTTCTTTTTTCTGTTTATTTTTATTTTTTTATTTTTATTTTTGGTGGACTGATATTTGTGTGCATGAATTTTGGTATGCATGAGTCCATATATGGAAGGAGATACCTTGAGGAGTATAATGATTTTTCTTACCCAAATCAAGCATGGAATTCTTTTCAGCCTTCTAAAAATTTTCATATGCCATGTGATTCTTATGAACAGCCATATAGTTCTTTTGACCACTCTTATAATTCTCCCACCCATCATGATGATATGCTTAACATGCAAAGTCAATTTGATTTACTTCAAAGGCAAGCTCATATCATGCAACTACAAAGAAATTCTGTGAATTATTTTTGTGATGTGTGTGGAGGTAATCATGCTTCTAATGTATGCCATTTAAATTCAAGACCTTATTTTTCTAATTATGAGTCTAATTCCTGCAGGTTAGACCCATATGGCATTTCATACAACCAAGAAAAGGAGGAGCCAATAACCACCACAGATGAATGGGAGGAAGACAGGAAGTTGCTGCAAACAATATATGCAGAAATTCAGTCCCTAAAAACAATGCAAACAGATGTTCAATCAGTAAAGCAACCGGTTACACTTCATACCACTCAAGAATGGGAGGACCTAGTAAGGTCGTTAGATTATCTTGAAGAAAATCCAGAAGAGCAAGATCTACAAGAATTAGAGGATGAGGAAGAACTAATTGAAGAGGTAGAACAGTCCATACCCTTTATGAATGGAGAGATCCTAGAAAAGCCTCAACCAAAGAAAACCTTGGAAGAGAGTGTGTGCCCCTATGATTTAGAGGATGAGGAAGAACCAATTGTGGAGATAGTAGCTGAGGTGGAGGAAAAATTCATCCCATTACTGATTTTCCAACTAATTGAGAGAGCAATACAAGCATTAGTGGCTGAAGAAGAAAGCATGGCAGAAATGGATGAGGTCAAAGAAGAAAAAACTATGGCTGAGATAGCTGTGAATGTAGAAGAGGTAGAAGAGAAAACCCAGCAAGTAGAAAAATCATTAGAGGCTGAAAAAGAAACCATAGCTGAAGAATTAGATGAAGGGGAGGAAGAAGAAACTATAGGTCATATCATAGAACCTTCCCATGAAAAACCATTAGAGAATTGGGTAGAGAAAAAAGAAGAGATAGGGCTCTCCTTTGATTTAGACTTTTTCATCCTCCCACCTTATGCACCTAGCCCAAAAATACAACTGAAAATTTTATTGGGGCTGGACAAGAGGGTGAATGAGTGGCTGATATGTGTGCAGATCTACTTCTTAGAAGCCACAAAGTCAAAAGAAAGGATTTTCAGCTCAACACCACAATTTGGTTGTTTGAGCATAAAACATTGCAAAGGAAGAAAAGTCATTATGAATGGATTCGAATTGAATTTTCCTTTTGATCCAGGTGGAATGAAGCTACTGGTCTGGCTGAGGACCATAAACTTAGCGCTTCATGGGAGGCAACCCATGGTAGGTAAGTTAGTTTAGTTTTTCAATTAAATTGTTCTCTTGCTTTGAATAATCACTTTTTTGTGAATCTTAGATCTTAGGTCTAGTTTTGTTTTACTCATGTTAGGTTAGTATTTTAAATTTGTTTGGTTTGAATAAAAACAAGAAAAGAAAATTGTCTAAGGCACCATCCTTGAAAAATTTGGAATTTGGAGTTGCATGAAGCCATTTTTACAGCTCTACTTGATGTATTTCTAAATATGTTTTTCAAAGTCTAAATGCAGATATCAGAAGAAGGAAGTTGGGACTATCATTCCCAACCATTCACAGCAGCTTCCTTCAAAAGAAAAGCCATCAGAACACTCAGGTAAACTCTGTGCAGAAAAGCAGTGCAGCAGCAACTCTATTTGAGCAGCCAATTTTGGAGCCGAATTCTGAAAAATCTGGAAGTGGAACCCACCAAGGAAAGGTAAGTAGTTCAAGAGGGCACTTAGTAGATAAAATAGGGCCAGATTTGAGGAATTTTCATTAAGTAGAAAGGAAGTTATGACTGCTGCAACTTGGCTAGTTAAAACTGTTTTCTGGGAAAATTTTTGGGTTGAAAACATTACCATCTTGCTGTCTTTGAGCTGATTTCTAAAATTGTCTTTAATGATCCTAGGAAAACTGCTTAAAAGAAATTAAAGTTCATACTTAGTACTTTCCAGGAAGTCTTTTTTCAGCTCTAGATGATAAGTGGTTAGGGAGATACAATGCTTGCAAAATACCTCCAACTCACTTTCTGCCCAAAATTTCAGATTTGCTGCGAAGGTTTCATATCTGTGTATCTTTCATTTCCCTTGATGAAAATGCATCAAAACTATTTTATTGTGCACCTCAGAACCTTAAAAACATGTTCCAAGTGGAATTTGTAAATTTTGCATTCAGAATTTAAATTTATGAAGGAAAAGACTGGCGCTTCCGCGCCATATTGTGGCGCGACCGAGCCACATGTTTGATTAATTTTCGTGGCTCTATAACTCAGAATCATTCAATCCAATTCTGACATTTTTATATTTATGAGTTATAGGCCATGGTAAAATTTCATAAATTTCTGAATTCGTTTGCAATATTTTGTGCTATAGATGGTCCTAACCACTTTTGGTCAAGCATAAAGGCAGCTCAAGTTCAGACTCCTCATGGTGCCTCAAGAAATCTGAAGTTCAAGAAACCAACATTCTCAGGGAAGTTTCTTACCCTTTATGTCATTTTATTGATCAGAATCCAAAATTTTAAGTTTGGGGTGGGAAACTCGGATTTTAAAGTCTAGTTGGTTTTCATTGTTCCTGGAATGCAATTCAGAGCCTACTGTCTGATTCCGGCTTTCCTCTGGGAAAATTTGTTTTGGTGCCTGTGCATGAGATGCTGTAGAGTGATTTTTGTATGCAATGTCCATTAATATGTACTCAATCTCCATTCATATTGATGACATGATATTTTGCACTCTCATTATGTTTCACAAAGCATGATATCCCAAATAAAAATGTCTGTTTACTGATTCAGCATCTGTATCTAACTGTCCAAATCTTGTTCAAAGTGAAAAAATTGCAAAAACACATTCAGGATGCTGAAATATGAAGTTTTGATCTGGCGCGACCGCGCCAATTTTTGGCGCTACCGCGCCACTGCCTCATTGAGTGTTAACCGACCCAGTATCCAGAAGAGGAAAATTTCACTGCAGAGCTATCAAGGAGAAGCCCCATTCCACTCCGGGCACACCCAGACTGATCAGGGAAGTATCCATCCTACCTCTTATTCATTTGTTTTATGCTTTGGGGACAAAGCATGTTTTTAAGTTTGGGGTGGGATATTCTATCTTTCTACTTTCAAAAAAAAAAAAATCTCTGATTTCAAAATTTTTCACCAGAAACAGACCATGAGTTGGGAAACATCAGTGGAAACCCTGAGAAAAGAGAAAAGAATGGTTCACTTTCTGGAAAAATATCTTATTTCAATTTGCTTAGTCTTAACAGGAGGAGAATTTTCTTTTAAACAGTTTTTGAAAAAGTATAAGTAAGCAAGTGGATGTAAACCACTAGAACCAACCTAAGGGAAGCTTGAGGCGAAACAAAGAAAGAGTTCCAAATACCCTGAAGTGATTTAGGCACTGGTTTTCAATCGTTTGAGCCTGTTTTAAGCCACCCACTTTAATGCACAAGATGCATCACTTTTTGTCAAACACCTTGAGCCAACAAGATCCCTGTTCTATTTCAAAAAACCCACAGTACATGAACCAGCCTTTGTGAAAAACCAACTTGTTTCCTACTAACCTATATCTCTCCAACTTATTGAAGTGTTCTATTAAAATAAGCATGGACAAAAATTTGAAGATATAAGGAGGTATTGAGTTGTTTTGAAAAAAAGAAAAACAAGATGAAGGCTATGTCAAGAGAAAGGCCACCTTGTGTGTGCACCGGGTCTCGGGCCTCAGCAAGCTTAGGGACTCTGAGTCAACCGGCAAGGTAAGCTGGACTCCAGACAAAGCCAAAAGGTTGTGGGTTAGTAAGGAGAAAGGCCACCTCGTGTGTGCACCGGGTCTCGGGCCTCAGCAAGCTTAGGGACTCTGAGTCAACCGACGAGGTAAGCTAGACTTTGGACAAACCCAAGGAAGAGAATATATGTGGAAGAGGAAAGAAAAGAAAAAGGGATCACTGAAAGAAAAAAAAGTTTGGGGTGGAAAAATTTGGAGAAAAATCATAAAAATTCATGCTCAGTAATAATGGAACATGGATATGAGGAGGAGGATGAACCCAATGCTTACAACTTTCATCATACCCATTACCCATGCCCCCTTACAACCTAAAAAAGACCTATTGATCAGGATTATGGATTTCTTCAAGTTAGTGGAGAGTAGACTGAGGGTTGGCATATGGTAGTTACTGAGACTTCTCACTTGTATGAGGATAATGATCTTTGAAAAATTTAAAGAAAAAATTTGAATTCTGTTTTGACTTAAGCAAGGAGAATCATCACTAGGAAAGAAGTGAATCATCCATGCTGAAATCTATAAAAGGGAGTGCCACTGATCCTTTCTTAATCTCTGCATGCTTATCTAGTTGTTTCTTTTAGAATTTGCTCGAGGACGAGCAAAGATCTAAGTTTGGGGTTGTGATAAGTGTCTAAAAGACACTATCTTTGGGCAAGTTATTTGATTGAAAAACTTAATTCTGAGTTAATTCCAAGCATAAAATCAACAATTATGACTCAGTTTTATGGTTTGTCTCAGGTACCCAGTGGAAGAAGAAAAACGGGATTTGGAGCAAAAATAGAAGAAAAATGAGCAAAAGAGGCCAAAAAGAAGAACGGCGCGACCGCGCCTATTCTGGCGCGACCGCGCCAAATAAATCAGCTAAAATTCAAAGTAATGTGCAAAAATGTCCAACGGCTCAACGGTCATGAAAGCTAACGTTTGGGGAAAGTGAATTGGCGCGACCGCGCCACTGTTGGGTGCTACCGCGCCAAAAAACCGGCGCGACCTTATACAAAGCCAGAACAGATGCGCCAAAGTGAGCTAAAAGCAGAAAGAGAAGTTGTCATCCACGGACCGAGGAAAAGTCCAAGTACTGGCGTGACTGCGCCATCGCCTCAGCTTAATTCGGCGCGACCGCGCCGCGTGATCTCCTGACTTAGATGGATATTGGCTAACGTGACGCGACCGCGCCGATGACGCAACTGCAGAAAATCACGAAAATCTCGGAAACCAGCAATGAAATTGAATCCAAACTTGGGAGAAGGAGTTTCAGACGTCTAAGAAAGGTGCCCACGAAGAGTTTAAGGCAATGTACTTAAGTCCAGGTGCATTGAATGGTCCAAGAGAAGAGGTAAACTCAAAACAGGAATTTGCTGCTAAAGGAAGGAGATAAATCCGAATTTTGTGAAGATCATGGAGGGAGTTTCACAATTCCAATTGAAGCCAAACTTGGAACGAAGATTCCTGGTACTACAGAGGATCTTGTCACAAAAAATCAGGCAAATCCAACCCAGGAGTCTTGAGTTTCAAGTATAAAAAGGGGTCTGAGGCAGAGCTCAAATCATCCAGTTTTGCATCCAGTTTCAGTTCAAGTTTTTGTACTTTACATTCAATTTTGTATTCAGTTTTGCTTTTTAGTTTAGTTGAGAGAGAAAGGAGAAGGTCCAGAGGGAGTTCACACGGACTCTGGTCACTTTGAGGAAGAGAGGTGGAGCATTCAGCCAAGGAGCAAGAGGGGTTAAGGGAATTCTTCCCAAGGGAGTTTACTTGACTTTTTCTTTATTAATTCATGGCTGTTGTACAAACCTTTTTGTGTGCTTTCAATTCTAGCATGAAGTAGTCATTTTCAGTTGGGAGTCCATGACTCCCTAGGCATGTAATGAGATTGATACTTATAATTTAATTGGTTTTTAGTTTGGTGCATGAATGAGTTTTCATTGCTGTAATTTCTTGATTCATACTTGCTGTCTAGCTATGTACTGGTTATAAGGTGACGCTGGGCTTAAGGTGAGACCTGCTGATAGGAGTTTACAATCTTTTTGAGTTTATGCACTAGGTAGATCACTAATCCTTGGGTTAATCCTCGACCTTAAAGTAATACCCTGTTGGATTAGTTGATCTGCCTATGACATAAGAGCTTCATGTTTATGCTATCAAGTAGAGTCAAGCATGCTAGCAAGGTTTACTCTAGGAGATAGAAACAGGTGATGCTGATGCGGATTGTAGCCATGGTTTTATAAGCTCGTCAGAAATTGATTTCCAAAACTCAACTTCTTTTCAATCTCAGAATTGCCTAGGGAGGGAAATGGATTCCCAATGCCTTTTTCCATACTGATTTTATCAAAAGCCCTCTCTTGATCTCTATAGGATTAGCTAGATTAGTTTATTTTCTGTTTTCATAACTCCTTCCCATTTGATTTCTCAAACTTTGGTTTTTAAACTAGAAAAGCAATTATCTATTAGCTTGGTCCTTGTGGGACGATATTCGGACTTGTATAAAGTCTATATTACATTGATTAGTCCTCTTGCTAGTGATTAGCTAGAATCGCATCAATGTGCATGACTTGTGGAGTCGTCCAGTGGTCGAGGACGACCAGATTTGTTATCTTCTGCGACAAGCGGCCTTTCCTTTGCATCAAGCTGAGGGGAACATCCTATTGAGTCCTCTGCATAAGTTAGACACGTACAGAGCACCCGAGCTATCGATTCATAGCCCTCGGTTCGGCGCTTGGGACGATTCGCACCCTGCACCACCAGTTCCTTTTCCCGCTCATGTGCCTTTTCACTTCGAATGGACTTGTACTATCATTCGTACTTGTCCAGAGATCTTGGCTAGGCTGGGCATATTGACCGCAATCCGTGCTTTGGCTTTTACTTATCAGTGTTCCACTCACGTGATCATGCTTTCTTGGAGCTGTGGTGCCCATCGACAAACACAATTTTCACTCGAGGTGGAGAGCTATCGATCTCGCTGTGGGACTTACATCACCTTTGTGGACTGCCCATTTCGGGGTCGATTTATGATGAGGTCGTGCCGATTGTGGCTGACTTTACTGCCGTCCGAGCTTTGCCATTGCCGGAGTGTGTATCCTTTCTACTGCTGGTGTTTTACCGGATTTACTGTCGTCGCAACCCGGAGGACAAGAAGGGTCCTTCCGTATCCTTTTAGGATTGGACAGCTTTCTGGTTTCGCACCGAGGAGGGGATCGTTCCTTCTTCTGACCCTTGGACTGATCGCAGCAAGATGACGGAGTCCCGTAGCAGAGATCGTTCGGCTATTCAAAATCAGGCCCTTGTTGAACTTGGCGTACCTGAGGCCCTTGCAGACGAGGTATACTTGGCCGCATTTTTGGTGCTTTGGCTATGTCGCAGTGTGATCCCTATGGCGGGTTTTGCTATGCGACCTGACACTTTCAAGATGGCATACTTTATGGCGAATGGAACTGAGGTAGGCTTAGCTGGGGCGGCTCTGGCGCATCTTTATCGGAGCCTCAACAGTTTCTCTCCAGGTCATATAGCTTGGCCATTCCTTTGTGCCTGGCTGGCATAGCGTTTTGGTGCTCATGGTCCAGACCCTAGCGAAGGTTCTGGTTCTCTCATGTGGGTTTATCGGGATCCGAAGCTCGTCCGACATTTTACTCCGATCGAAGCTCGTGCACTGTTTTGGAGGAGTTCGATCTAGACTTGGTATCCAGCCGAGGCTCTTCCTTTTGGCACTCTTCTCGACGCGAGGAGTCACGTGGCTTCTTCGATCGAATCGGATTATTTTCTGTGTGTTCGATCGACTTCCTTGGTTTATCGGCAGCGTGACACCCTGGCGATAGAGCCTTACAGCCCTCATAGATTTGCTAGGCAGTTTGGCTTTTGCCAGGATCTAGCTGGAGTACTCATCTCTGACCAGCGCAGGGCAGATTCTCTCTCGGCACTCTTGGAGATGTGGAGGATCAGTGTCGCGAGGCCTTTTGGTCACGTGGAAGTGCCAGTCTTCATGGGTACCGACGCGGATCCCGGGGTCACTCTGAGCTTTCGGGAATCATGGCTTGAGCACGTAGTCCCTATTTTCGAGGTATGGGCACTTCTGTTTCTTTTTTTCTTTGGTTTCTCTTCCTTGTTTTCGATACTCCCCTCATCCTTCTCCCTTTGTTTTTTAGCATGAGCGGAAAAGCCTTACTCGAACCGGCGTGTCTGCGTCTCAGTCCGAGTTGCTGCGTGCGTTGAGTGATGACGACGCAGAGGCTCTTCTACCACGTCCTGATCAGCTGGCATCCACTAAGGTCAAGAAGGGGAAAGCCAAGGCTAAGCAGCCGCGTCCGAAGGTAGCGAAGGACAACTTACCAGCTTCGAAAGGTGCGGCAAAGGCGAAGGGTATAGTGTTGAAGGAGCCATCTGTGTCGGGGGAAGAGACAGAATCAGCGATCCTTGCTTTCCCAGCGCCTTCAGTTCCAGCCTCTAAGGAGAAGAAGAAGAAGGCTCCAATCAAGCGGAAGTCGCCCATCCAGCCTCCGATTTTCACTCCTCCGCCATTCCTCAAGCGTATCCGAAGTGGTGTTTCCAAGCCGTCCGAGGATTTGTCTGATGTCCCTAGTACTTCAGTTCTTCTGCTGGAGCCACCCAAATCCTTGGCAATTTCGGCTCCTCTTCCTCTACCAGGTCCGTCTCAGGGGACTACTAGAGAAGCTCAGTTGATGAACCCGCAAGAGACCCAGCTTAATTCGACTCTGGAGGAGCCCTTGGACCTTTCTGGACTGGAACTCCCTCAACGCTTGATGCTGGACGAGGAGGATCATGTCTCTTTGGCAGATCTTGTGAGGATGCGATTCTGTAAGAATCTCCCCACTCTATCTGCTGCTGATCCTACACTTGATGGAGTCATGGAGGATGAAACGACAGTGGTTGCCGATGATGCGTTCCCTCAGGCCGAGGCGGAGGCGACTATGGATGGAGTCACTACCCTCGATTTAACTCAAGCGGCCGGTGATGGAAGTCAATGTGATGCCCCCAGTTCCTCTTGTCCTATTCCAGCAACTCCGGTCGCAGTGGCTCAGCCTCTGGTTATGTTTGTGCCTTTGAACTGTGGAGAGCCATCGTCAGCCATCCATCCGCTCGGTAGTGAGCCTTCGACCTCTTCAAAGCCTTTATCGGTAAGTCTCGATTTCCTCTTCTCCTTGTTGTATACATTTTTTTTTTCTTTCCCCCTTTCTCAAACTCATAGCCTCTATTTCTACAGGGGTCCTCAAGACGTCCATCAGTGAGAACAAAGCTGAAGCTTCAGAAGGCGGCTTTGGGGTTGTGGAAAGACTTCGTCCAGACAGACCTTTTGCCGGCCAACGATCCGAGTTCACCCAAATTGGTGGAGGATACCTTCGTTTACCTTGAGAAATTGATTGAGGTAGGTATCGACACTTCTATATTGGAGCATTGGGTTGAGGAGTTCGCATCTGGGGCGGCTCGACTTCAGAACCTGTGCTGTTCGTTGGAGGGGAAACTCAGTCTAGAAAAACGCCAAGTTGCAGAGGCTGAGCTTACTCAGGCTGAACAACATGTGGCCATCAGTCGTGACCAAATAGCTGCTGATGTCGACCAAAATCAGATGGCTCATAAGGCTGCCAAAGAGGAACAGAAGCGACGGCGCGAGCAGCTTGCTCTGGTTTCAGCTCGCCTAGACTCTTTGGAGGCACAGATTGCAACTGGCAAGGGACAGCTTGATGCGAAAGACGAAGAGGTTGTCACTATTCGTCGACGCTTGGCTGAGGTTCGAGCTCCGCCTACCTTCACCGAACAGGAAGAACAAGAACTAGCTGACGCACAAGCTGAAGTTATCCGACTGAGGGGACGAGTTGCCGATTTTGAGCTTCTGCGACTTTGATGTCATCTCACTCTGTCTTTTCCTTTGCATTTTGTTTTTTTTGTTGCCTCGTTTTTTTTTGTGAGGCTCCTTCTCTTTCTTCTTTTTTTGTAGCCTCGCCTTTTGTTGCGAAGCTTGAAAGAAAAAACTATTTTTTTTTGTGCCTCGCATTTTTGTTGCGAGACCTACACTGTTCCCATTACAAAAAATTTTTTTGCAATGAGAAGTCCGTACTCGTTTTTTTTTTTGCGGTTCTCTTCTTCCTCTCTTTTTTTTCTTTGCTGCCTTCTTCATGGGTAAAACCATTTGAGTAATTTACCATTTGTTATCCACAGCTCCGACCCGTTTGCAGTGATGAGCTTGTATGCGCCATTCGTATAGGCTTCTTGCACGACGTAGGGTCCTTCCCATTTGGCGCAAATTTACCCCCGGTTTTGCTGGTGAAGAGCATCGGCCGTCTTACTGCGAGCACGAGATCGCCCTTCTGGAATGACCTGAGTCGTACCTTTTTGTTGAAGGCTCTGGTCATGCGGGATTGATGGCACTCGAGACGTTGTTGCGCCGAAGTCGTTGTTCATCGAGAGACTCTAGTTCATGAGTCTCGGTTGGGCACATTCCTCCGTTGTTAACCCTTCTCTTACGCAATTCGTAGGGAAGGTAGCTGTACCGAGGGAAAAGCGCCGCCGATTGCCGTGAGACCAGTGAGAATGGGGTTGATTGGGTTGGTATCCGAACCGACGTTCTGTATGCCCATAACGCTTCGGGCGATTTCTCGTCCCAACTCTTTTTGTTGGTGCCGATGGTCTTCTTTAGGATTTTGCAGAGTATTTTGTTGAAAGCTTCTGCGAGTCCGTTGGCTGCCAGATTGTAAGCCATAGAGGTCCGTTGTTGTATGCGGAATTTCTCACGGAAGCGGTCCATGACTCTGTTTCTGAATGGTGTGCCGTTGTCTGTCATTATGTATCGAGGGACTCCATATCGATAGATGATTTGAGTTTGAATGAAGTCGACGAGGGTGACAGCTTTCACTTCTCGGTAAGCAGCAGCTTCTGCCAATTTCGAGAAGTAGTCGGTGGCGGTCAACATGTACTGCCGGTCGGAGTCTGACTTAGGACTGATGGGGCCAATGATGTCCATCCCCCAAGCTTCGAACGGCCATGATGCGACTGTTGGGTGTAGTGGTTCCGGTGCCTGATGTATGTAGTCGGCGTGGATTTGGCACTGTTTGCAAGTTTGAGCCATTTCGATGGCATCTCTGAGCATAGTCGGCCAATAGTAACCCAGTCATTTGACTTGCAAGTGAAGCTTCGGGCCGGCTTGATGTGCGCCGCAGATTCCACTGTGTTTCTCTTTCAACACTTGTGACCCTTCTTCTTTGGACAAGCAGTGAAGGAGAAGACCTTCATATGACCGTCGGTAAAGTACGTCATTGATGAAGACATACTTCGGAGCTGCTCGGCGGATTTGGACTCTCTCTCGCAAATCGACCGGTAGTGTGCCGTGACGAAGGAAGTTGATGATAGGTTCACGCCAATCCTCGGTTTGATTTTGGCTGGCCGAGATGGGAAGAGATTCTTCTATCTCTTTTGTTTGCTCTTCTTCTATTTCTTCCTCGACTAGTGGAGGGATTACCCATCGTTCGCAAATGGGAATCTGGATTGATCGTTGGTCGAATTGTGCCAGACTCGCTGCGTTGCCGGCTAATGCGTCGGCTGACCCATTCTCGGAGCGAGGGACATGGTGAAGTGAAGCTTTCGGGATTTGGGCCAGAAGTTCACTGGCATGCCTCCAGAGCGGTTCGAGTTCAAGTTTCTTTACTTCGAACTCTCCGATAAGCTGCTTGATGACCAAAGCCGAGTCGCCGTGGATGTGTCACTGCGGCAGCTGCATTTCGACTGCTATGCTGAGTCCGAGTAATAGAGCTTGGTATTCTGCTTCATTATTTGAGCAAATCTGGGTGAGCACGAATGAGTATGGTAGCAAATCTTTCTTGGGTGAGACGAACAAGACTCCGGCGCCAGCTCCATTTCTTCGTGCGGCGCCGTCAAAATACATCTCCCAAGGTGGAAGCACTTCGACCAGGAATATTTTTTCGTCTGGGAATTCTTCTGTTAACTCCCATTCGGCCGGCACCGGGTGGTCGGCCAAGAAATTTGCCAATGCTTGGCCTTTGATTGCTTGTTGCGGAACAAAGTTGATCTCGAATTCTGATAGGAGCAGAGCCCACTTAGCCAGTCGGCCAGAGAGGATTGGTCGCGACATAATGCATTTCAGCGAATCAGCTCGTGAGATGAGATTTGTCGAATGCGCCAGGAGGTAGTGCCGAAGCTTTTGAACTGCAAAGATGAGAGCCAGACAGGTCTTCTCGATTGGGGAGTAGTTGAGCTCGGCGCGCACCAATGTTCGGCTTAGGTAGTAGAGAGAACGCTCCTTGTTGTCCTCGTCACATTGAGCTAGAAGAGCTCCCACCGATTTCTCTTGTGCTGCTATGTACAGCAGCAGTGGTTTGTCGACGATCGGAGCTACGAGCACTGGCGGCTTGGTGAGATACGCCTTTATGTTGTTAAAGACATTCCGGCAAGAGTCATCCCACTCGAACGGTGTGCCCTTCTTTAGCAGACGGATGAAAGGTTGGCACCTCCCGGCAAGGTTCGAGATGAAACGCCGAATATACGCCAGGTGACCTTGGAAGCTTTTAAGCTCGGAGACGTTTCTGGGCTCTGGCATCTTTTGAATAGCGTCGATTTTCGACTGGTCGATTTCGATCCTTCTGTGATGGACGATGAATCCCAGGAACTTGCCTAAGGTGACGCCGAATGCACACTTCAACGGATTCATTTTGAGTTGAAAACGTCGAAGCCTCTCGAATACAGCTCTGAGGTCGAGGAGATGATCTGACCTTTGTTTCGTTTTCACCACCAGGTTGTCGACGTAGCATTCGACTCATTTATGGAGGAAGTCGTCGAAGATGTTCTGCATTGCTCTTTGGTAGGTTGCACCAGCATTCTTGAGTCTGAATGGCATCACTTTATAACAGAAGATGCCCTTTGGTGTACGGAATGCAGTGAGCTCTTCATCTTTTGGGTCCATCCAGATTTGATTGTAACTGGAGGACCCGTCCATGAAAGATAGGGCTTCGTGACCTGTCGTCGCATCGACCATGAGCTCGGTAATTGTCAAGGGGAAGTCGTCCTTCAGGCATGCCTTATTCAGGTCGCGAAAGTCGACGCAGACCCGAATTTGGTCAGTCTTCTTCTTGACAGGCACGATGTTTGCGATCCAGGACGGGTACTTCTTGACACCTCTCTGATGAAGTTTGCCGCGATCAATTTGTTGACCTCATTTTCGATTTCTGGCACCAATTCTGGTCGGAACCGTCGTTGCGACTGCTTGACTGGTCGAACAGAGGGATGATCCGCCAATTTATGGACTGCCACTCGCAGGTTGAGACCTGGCATCTCCGTGTAGTTCCAGGCGAAGATGACTCGGTATTCATGGAGTAACGCCATATATTCAGCTTCTTCTTCAGCCGTCAGTGATGCACTGAGGAATGTCGCCCTCGGGTCCTCTGTGGTACCCAAATCGACTTTCTTTAATTCGTCGACGGTCGACTGGCCTCCTTCTTCGAATTCAGCTGGTGCCTCTTTTAAGACGAATTCCTCATCTTCTTGTTCCTCGTCGATGATGGAAATGTGATTCACTGTGGTTGAGTCGTAGGCGCGAGCTCGTGCAATGGCTGCCTTCAACGTGTAGATGACGACTGGACCGCCGTCGTTCTTTGGCCGGCTTCGATTGATGGCGGCTTTGGTGTAAATAATCACCGGCTTTGAAGTATTTTGTTTCTCGGTTGGGATTTGGCCAACTGAGACTTGGTGCACATCTACCGATGACTTTCTGGTTATCTTGACCGGCTTTGCTTGGGCTGTATAGATTTTGATTGGTTTTGGCCTTTCATAACCGAGGCCCAGGCGACCTTCACTGATGTGATGCCCTTCATTCTTCAATTTTTCCTGCTCTGGAGTGAAGATGGGTAAGGTCACAGGGGGTTTTGCATGAATCTCGTCTTTTGTGAGATTGCCCCCTGCTCTGGCCATCAACCGGTAGGCGTTCGGGTCGAAGCCTTCATTTGAGCGTGTAGCCGGCAATTGTTGTTGATTCGGCAACTGCTTCACGATACTTCGTTCCTCTAATTTTGGCAGAGGAAGCGTAACTTTTTTTGGCAAAGGGGTTGGCTGGATTTTGTTGCAGGCGACCAGGGGAGCTTCTCCTTTCTTCCTTTGCGACTGTGGAATGTATCGCAAGATGGGTATGTTGCACCGATTTGGTGTAGACGCGACTATGGCCGGTTTACGGCCATGTATCGACAGGCTGTTGTGCGTCGGCTGCTTTGGAGATACGACTTGCGTCGTGATCTGTTTAGGAAATGCAACTTGCGTCAAAGTCTATGGTTTCGCGGGCTGCGACGACTGTTTGAGTGTTGCATCCTGCGTCGGTTGTATGGATGATGCAGCCTGCGTCGGAGTGCTCTTGGCATTTGCTGCCTGGTTCGACTCCGGTGACAATTTAACTGTCGGCCTAGTCGTCAGATAGAACTTAGCGTCTGCAAACGATGCCTCTGCTTCTGTGAATGGGCTTTCGTCGGCATACACCGTCTTCTGCTCGCCGTTTTCCCAATACTTGAAGCATTGGTGAAGTGTGGATGGCACGACTCCGTTTGAATGAAGCCATGGTCAACCCAGGAGTAGATTGTAAGACGTCCTGGAGTCGATGACTTGAAGAGGAGTGTCGGCGACCATATCTCCGATGTGCAACTTGAGGTTCGTCATGCCGAGTGTTCTCTGGCCCTCCTGGTTGAAACCTTGGATGAGAAGAGAGCTTGGAGAGAGGTCGCCGGCAGAGAGACCAATGTTCTTCATCGTGCGGATAGGCAGAATGTTGACTGCAGATCCACAATCGATGAGGATACGGTTGATTTTGTGGTCTCTGATGTAGTCGGAGACGAACAACGGTCTGTTGTGATTCTTCGTCCCCAATTGTGCGTCTTCCTCTCTGAATGTAATGCACGGTGGGCATGTGACGGCCAGTGCTCCTTCTGACTTCGCGAGATGCGCTTTGGTGTAAGCGTCTTCCTCCTCTTTCCGAAAAGGAGGAGTTAACCCAACCTTTGACAGATCGTGCTTTCTCATCAGCAGCGTCTCGAGTTCAGCTTTGAGTTCCTCTGGTATGGCGAGGATCCGGATTAGGGCTTGTCTTGACCTGATGTCCAGGTCAAGATCGTCCTCTGTCTTATTGAGGTGTGAGATTTGTTTGAGCGACGTCTCGAGGTCGTCGCATTCGATGACTGGTCTTTTGCCCTTCTCTTTTGTTATTGTTTGGTCGGGAGGAGCTGTTGAGCAGGTCGCCACCATTGTGGACAGTGAGAGGAACTCCTTCGGGAAGAACTCCGCCAACGTGACGGGTCTTCTTTTCTTTTTGTTGGCCCCCTGGACGTCGGTCCTGGGAGTCTTCTTTTGGCGCTTCGCGGCTTTTTTATTTGGCCGCTTCGCCTTCATTCTGGTATTTGTCGGTGCCAGTTCTAGTTCTCAAACAAGCTTCTTTCTCCGGGTGACCAGGATCCACCCCTCTGCGTCGGCTGCAGCTGCTTCTCGGGGTGCCAATTTTGGTGCGACCTTAGCCGGTGGTCGTCTGTTGTTATGAGGTCGGCTGGAGGAACCGGGCTTTGGTCGGTACTCCTTCGTGGCCTGCTTCTTGTTTGGCCGAGTTAGCTGGTTCGGCTCGGCTCAGATGGAGATGGTATATGAGGAGGCTATGTTTTTAACTCCTTCGATTTCGATATGGCCTTGCGCCGCCAGCTCCATGATTCGGTCCTTCAAGACGAAGCATTTCTCCGTCGAGTGCCCAACCAGTCGATGGTATTTGCAAAAATTTGGATCTTTGCTTTTGGATTGGTCGCCAGGTATTTTGATTTATGGCAGCCTCAGTAGTTGATTGTCAAGCAGCTGATCGAGCATGATGGGAACGTCGGCGTCGGCAAAGGGATATGTCTTTGCCTGTCGCTCTTCCAATGTCAGCTTCTTGAAGCCTCCCGTCAATTGTCGTGGGAGGTAGGTCGGCTTGACCTTACTTCCGACCTTGATCGGTTCGACAGTATTTGTCATGAAAGAGGATTTTGATTTCTCTTTCGTTTCTTTGGGCGTGGTCGCAGCAGGTGCCTTCCCCTTTTTGCGAGGGTCGGCGGAAGAGGATCTTTCTTCTCCTCGTTCTTCTATCAAGTTTTTCATATTGTGAGCTTCTATTGCGAGCTCCTGGAAATCTTTCGGCCTTCTGCTCTGTATGTAGCAGAGGAGATTCCATCGCATTCCCCGTGAGCACATTTCTATTTCGGCTTCGAGAGATAGATTCGAGCTTTCTTTGCAATTGAGGCTCAGGTTCCTCCATCGGTTGATGTAGTCGACCACTTTTTCGCTTTTTTTATGTTTTAGATTGGCGATCTCGACTAATGTTACAGTGCGCCGGGTACTGTAGAACCGACTGAGGAATTCGCTCTCCAGTTGCTCCCAACTGTCAATCGACTCTTGGGGTAGCTCGATGTACCAATCGAAGGCATTTCCCTTCAGTGATCGGCCGAACTGCTTGACCAACAAGTCGTCGTCTGTGCCGGCGTTATTACACGTTTCAATGAAATGAGCGACATGCTGCTTTGGGTGGCCGTCGCCGTTAAATTGTTGAAACTTGGGAGGGTGATAGCCGATCGGCATTGGGATATTCTGGATCCTCTGTGTGTACGGTCTCTTGTAGGCGACTGATTTGTGGTCGTCGGCGCTGTAATGGAATCAAGGGTAAGAGCAGACGGATCCACTTCGGGTCGGCCTCTGCGGATGGCCACTGGAGCGACGGGCGGCAGCTCGTCGTCGGAAGAGGAGTCTTCTCGCGGTAGATCGGCTAGGAGGTCGTGTGAGACCAACATAACCGGCGAGTTGTCTGTCGCCGATGCTCTCTGCACAGAGGAAGCTGGTATTGAACATGTCCTGGTCGCAGGGAGAGAGGAGATGCCCCCACTTTGCTCGTATTTCTGTACCAAGGTGGGAAAGATAGAGCTTCTCCGTGATGGCGGCGACTGCGTCGGGCTGCGAGGAGGAGGAGAGGTGGCGATGGCCAAAAAGGTCGGCTTAGCCATCGCTGGTAGTAGTTTGGCGGCGACCGTGGCTGGTTTGTTGGAGGTCACGGTAGCCTGTGGCACGAATAAGGCGCTTGGACGGCGCGCATCGCGCATGAAAGGAGCTTGTCCAACAGACAAATTCCTGGCCATAGCTCTCGTCATTGGGCGAGTGGCTGGTGGTGGTGAGGTAGGAACGCGGATGTTGGCCGGAGATGTGGCAGCAGGTCCGTGAGCTCCAGTAGTCGAACCTGCGGTCGCGGCGGGGCGCGGTTGGGCAGAGCTCGAGGAGGCAGTTTGATTGCCCCCATTGTTGTTGTAGTTGTTGCCGTTGTTGGCGTTGCTGGCCATGGCTGAGGTTTGAGATTTTTTTTTTGGTTGGACGGAGAAGGAGATGAGAGGAAGGAAAGGTCCCACCGGGTTTGCCAAATCTGTTTCACCGAAAATCCGCCGGTCCGCGAAGAGGCGCGACCGAGAGAATATTTCAATTACTTTAGAATAAAATTTGTGTTACAGGGTGTGGTGTAAATATCAAGGAATGCGAGTTCACTTTCCTAGCCTTCCTCTGATTCGATCTCCGTGTGAATTGTCGAAGTTTAAACTTACGGCGAGAACGTCGAAGTTGAGTTACGAGGGGCGAGTGTGCATGATCTGGTGTGGCTTTGGTCGATTCGGACGGAAGTATTTGTGTTCCGTGTGTTTTCGACTTGTGGCGCTGTCGGCCGAACGTGTAGAGCTGCTCGGTTGAACTGTTGGGATGACGAACTGCGAGTGGTGAACTTCTCTGGTTTGAGTGCTTCCGCGAGTGTATTTTCTTCTCGGCAAGAAGGCTGTCGATCTTCAAAATTTCCAACCCCTGGGACAGGGAACTTATGGCTATTTGTAGCCAGTCTGTGTGGTTGTTGAGGAATTTTTCCTGGGAAAGGGGATCACGATCCCCTTTCTGCTGCTGTAGTTGAGATGGGAGGAGGACCAGGAGCTCCTCTGTTGAGATCCCTTGAATGAGGATCATGTCCCTTTTTCTGGGTTTTTATCTTCACGTTTGAAGTGGATGACTGTATGCTGACTCATGCTGACTAGCGATGGGCTGTGTCGGATGACCTTGAGAATCGTCGAGGCCTGTCCACGAACCTTGTTTGCTGGATTAGTGGACTCCTGGACTTGTTGAATTTGGGTCATGCACATTTTGGTCCATACAGATATATCTAACATTTACTAATTTGAACTCATGACTTGATTGTTGATTGTCGAATTCTTAATTAAATCAGTGTTTTAAAAAACCGAACCGGCCGGTCCGATTTAATTGAACCAAAATTGAAGGTTTCTTCTGTTCTTATTAACTCGACTCGGTTCATGTAACTAGCATTATTTTTATATTTTTTCTAGCTAAAATTTTAAATATATATAAAGTAGGATGTATAATATTTTACTGTCCAACCCGGTCTAATCTAACCCGGTCTAACCGGGTTCAACTAAAATTGGACATAATGCCAGTTGAATAGTGGGTTTGGTTTCTTAAACATGATTAAACTATTGTATATAAATAATGGTGTATGTATTTGTATGCACTAAAATGTGACCAGCCCAATTTCGACAAGCCCAAAAATCCACTGATCCAGCAAACGATTGTTGTGGGTAGGCTCTATTGATTCTTAAAGTCATTCATCACAGCCCATCGTTAAGTCCATTCGCGTCGTCGCGTCATCGATACAGTCGACGCCCCAGTCAGTGAGGAACCGCCGCGTCAACAACAATCAGCTGCCATGTCACACTGCCAATTAAACCAGCAGTTGAACGATGGTCACCAACGGCAGAAGCCAAAAATGACAGCCATGATCCTCTTTTGAGGGATTCAGCAGAGGATATCCTGGTCCTGCCATCTAAACAGCAACAGCAAAAAGGGATCACGATCCCCCTTCTAAGGAAAGAACTCCAACAGTTATACAGACTAGTCTACAAATAGCAAGAAAAGCTCGGTCGAAGGGGTTCGAAAACTTTAGTTCAAAAATCTTTTGTGAAGAGAAATCTTGTGTCAAGCAACACACTTACACACAGAAACTCTTTCGAGCCAAGAAGTTCAGCAACTTGCAGTTCATCGTCGTTCAACAGTTCAATCAGAATAACTCTACACGATCATCGGCAACGTCAACAAGTCGATACATGCGAAACACAAAGACTTTCGTCTGACCGACCAAAGCCGTCATCGTTCGTGCACACTCGTTCCAGAACTCGAATTTCGTCGTCCTCGCCAGAAGCCGAAATTTCACTAAATTCACACGGAGATCGAATCAGAGGAAGAATAGGAGATTGTACTTGCATTCCTTGATATTCAAACACAAATTGTAACACAAATATTTTGATATAATCGAATTACTTTCTCGGTCTCGCCCCTTCGCGGACCGTCGGATTTTCAGTGAAAAAGCTTTGGCACGCCCGGTGGGACATTTCTTACCTCTCATCTCCTTCTCCGTCCAACAAAAAAAAAACCTCACAGCCATGGCCAGCAACGCCAACAACGCCAACAACGCCAACAACGCCAACAACAACAAAGGGAAGAACATTGCCAGTTTGAGCTCTGCTCACTCGTGCCCTGCCGCGACTGCAAGCTCGATCGCAGGAGCTCACAGACCAGCAGCCCTACCTTCAGCCGACCTCCGCGCTCCTACCTCTCCACCACCAGCCACTCGCCCAATGACCAGGGCCTTGGCCAGGAGTTTGTCCACCGGATAGGCTCCCTTCATGCGCGATGCGCGTCGCCCGAGCGCCGTCTTCGTCCCATAGGCTACCGCGGTCTCCACTAAACCAGTTCGGCCTCCGCCAAACTAATGCTAGCGATGGCCAAACCAACATACTTGGCCGTCGCTGCCTCTCCCCCCCTCGCAGCCCGACAGTTAGCCCGGCTCAGTCGCCACCATCGCGAAGGAGCTCCATCGTCCCTGCTTTGGTGCAACGCTACGAACAACATGAGGGCACGACTTCCTCCTCCGTGGCAAGAGCGTATTCTTCACCAGCTTCCTCCGTACAGAGAACGATGGCCGAGGACAAATCTCCGATCATGACTATATCTCACGATCTTTTGGTCGCGCTCACCGCAGCAGCCGGCTCTCCACCCATCCGCTCGCCTCGCCGACACACACCGGCGACCTCCGCCGCAGCGTACCCATCCGTTCCTCTCTGCCGAATCTCACTGGTGGCTGCCACCGCAAGCCAGCCACCAGCCAAAACCACATACCGCGCTCAACCGACAGCAGCCGGGTCCCCCGACCGGTCTCCCACTGCAACATCTCCACACTCGAGAACACCGACGACTGTTTCCCCCATGTAGTCGCCGGCAAAATCTCCACTTCGACCTGCATCGGGGACAACTTCGTCGATGCAGACCGTCAAGATGGCCGCGATGATGACATCGGCCAAAACTATCAAAGAGCAGCTTGTTGATATGCAACCTGCACTCAAAGAGCAGAGTGAACAATTGCGCATCAAAGACGCACAACTCGCAGCTCGTGACCTCCAGATCATGAGAATCTTAGAGCGGCTCGAAATGGGTGCGACCACTAACAATATCGGTAGAGTTTCTCAAGAAGTCGACCGAAATCGGGCGACTACCAGTGGTTCGGCTGAACCATTGCCAAAAGATCCTACCTCCGACGACGAGCTGCTGCCCGTCGCACCAATTGCCATTCGCAGAGGCCGAGTCGAAACAGAGCCGGCTGCCCTCACGCTTGACGCAGTCACCGAGCTCATCAACCGCGCTATACGGAACAACTCGAGCGACAACAAATCCATCGCATACCGGAGGCCTTACACGCAAAGGATTCAAAACATCCTAATGCCGGTCGGCTATCATCCTCCAAAATTTCAACAGTTCAATGGCGACAGGCATCGCAAACAGCACGTCGCCCATTTCATTGAAACCTGCAACAACGCCGGCACCGATGGCGACTTGCTGGTCAAGCATTTGGCCGGTCGTTGAAGGGAAATGCCTTCGACTGGTACATCAAGCTGGTCCAAGAGTCACTCGACAGCTGGGAACAATTGGAGCGAGAGTTCCTTAGCCGGTTCTACAGTACCCGGCGCACCGTTACTCTGGTCGAGATCGCCAATCTAAAACAGAAGAAGGGCGAAAAGGTTGTCGACTATATCAACTGGTGGAGGAACCTAAGCCTCAACTGCAAGGAGAGTTCAAATTTAACCCTCGAAGCCGAAATCGAAATGTGCTCTCGAGGGATGCAATGGGAGCTCCTACGCTACATTCGAAGTCGAAGGTCAACCGACTTTCAAGAACTCGCGACCGAGTCTCACAATATGGAGAACCTCATGGAGGAGCGAGGAGAAGAAACTTCCCCGTATGCCAACCCTCGCAAGAAAGGGAAGACAGCAGTCGCGACCGCGCCCAAAGACGCGAAGGAGAAAGCATAAGCATCCTTCGCGACAGGTGCTCTCGAACCAATCATGGTTGGGAGCAAGGTCAAAGCAACTTACATCCCACGACAGCGAGCTGGGGGCATGTACCGAAGGCCTTCTCTTGAAGAACGTCAGACAAAACATATCCGTTCGACAACACGGATGTTCTTGTCATGCTGGACCAACTCCTCGACAACCATCTGCTTAAGTTGCCAGAAGTCAAAAGACCCGACGACCTGTCCAGGAGTAAAGATCCGAACTTCTGCTAGTACTACCGCTTGGTCGGGCACCCGACCGAGAAGTGCTTCGTCTTGAAAGACAGGATCTTGGAGTTAGTGGCTCAAGGCCGCATTGTAATCGAGGGAGCCGAAAACACGACATCCTCACATGTCATCTCCATCCAAGCCGAGCCAAACCGGCAAGCTCGACCAAACAAACAGCAGGTCACAAAGAAGGAGTATCGTCCAAAATCCGGTCCCTCCAGCCGACCGCACAATCATAGACGACCACCGGCTAAGGTCGCACCAAAACTGGCACCCCGCGAAGCAGTTGCAGCCGACGCAGAGGGGCGGATTCTAGTCACCCGGCGAAAGAAGCCTATTCAAGAAATCGAACCGGGGCCGGCGAACACAAAAACAAAGGTGAAGCGGCCAAACAAAAAGGCCGTGAAGCGCTAAAAGAAAGCTCCTAGAACCAACGTTCAGGGAGCAAACAAAAAGAAAAGAAGACCCGTCACACTGGCGGAGTTCTTTCCAATGGAGTTCTTCTTGCCGCCAGCAATGGTAGCGACCTATTCGATAGCTCCTCCCGAGTAGAAAGCATCAAACGACAAAGGCAAACGGCCGGTTGTCAAATGCGACGACCTCGAGACGTCGCTGAAGCAAATCTCGTCACTTAACGAGATAGAAGACAACCTCAACTTGGCCATTCGGTCAAGACAAGCTCTAATTCGAGTCCTCGAAAAACCAGAGGAACTCCAAGCCGAAGTCGAAATGTTGCTCATGAGGAAGCATGACTTGCCGAAAGTCCGGTTATCTCCACCATACCGAAAGGAGGAAGAAGATGCGCAAAGTCGGAGGAAGTGCTCGTCGTTTCATGTCCGTCGTGCATTACCTTTTGAGAAGAAGACGCATAGTTGGGGACGAAGAACCATAACCGGCCGTTGTTCATCTCCGGCTACATCAGAGACCGCAAAATCAATCGCATTCTCGTCGATTGTGGATCCGCAGTCAACATTATGCCGATTCGCACAAAGAAGAATGTCGGCCTCTCTGCCGGCGACCTCTCTCCAAGCTCTCTCCTCATCCAAGGCTTCAACCAGGAAGGGCAAAGGACACTCGGTATGACTAACCTCAAATTACATATCGGCGACATGGTGGCCGAAATTCCTTTCCAAGTCATCAACTCAATGACATCTTACAATTTGCTCTTGGGCCGACCATGGCTTCACGCGAACAGAGTTGTGCCATCGACACTTCATCAGTCCTTCAAGTACTGGGAGAACGACGAGGAAAAGACGGTGTACGCCGATGAAAGTCCATTAACGGAGGCAGAGGCATCATTCGCAGACGCCAAATTCTATCTGACGACCAGACCGACAGTCAAATTGTCACCCTGGCCGAACCAGGCGCCAAATGCCAAGAGCACTCCGACACAAGCTGCATCGCCCAAACATCCGACGCAAGCTGCATCTACTAAACAATCAACGCAAGTCGCGTCTCCAAAACAGACTCTAACGCAAGTCGTGTCTCCTACACAGCCGACACACAATAACCAGCCGGCACACGGCCACAAACCGGCCGCAACAACTCCAGCACCGACGCAGCGTAATGTACCTATCTTACGGTACATTCCGCAGTCGCAAAGAAAGAAGGGAGAAGCTCCCTTGGTCGTCAGTCACGAAATCCAACCGACCCCTTTGGCAGAAAAGGTCACCTTCCCACTGTCGAAGCTGGAGGAAAGAAGCATTGTGAAGCAATCCCCGAACTTCGAGCTATTGCCATCTACTCGCTCGAACGAAGGCTTCGACCCAAACACGTACCGACTGATGGCCAGAGCTGGGGGCAACTTCACAACGGACCAGCTCCACGAGAAGCCTCCTATAGCCCTACCGGTCCTCACTCCAGAACAAGAAAAGCTAAGGAAAGAGGGTCGTCGAATCACTCAAGGTCGCCTAGGCCTCGGCTACCAGAAGGAGAAGCCGATCAAAATCTATGGAGCTCAGGCGAAGCCAATCAAAATAACCAGAAAGACATCGGCAGATGTACACCAAGTTTGAGTCGGCCAAACTCTGACGAAAAAGAAAAGCGATGCCCCGGTGGTCATCTACACTTTGAGAGCAGCCATCGCATGAGCTCGCGCATACGACTCGGTTATGGTAAATCATATCTCTATCGCCAACGACAATCAAGAGGACGACGAGTTCATATTGGATGAGTCTCCGGCTACATTCGAGGAAGGCGACCAGTCGACAGTCGACGAACTAAAGAAAGTCGACCAGGGCACAACAGACGATCCGAGGCTGGCATTTCTTAGCTCTTCACTATCGGCCAAAGAAGAAATCGAATATATGTCGCTCCTTCACGAATACCGTGACATATTTGCCTGGAATTACACAGAAATGCCTGGCCTCGACCCTCAAGTCACAGTACGCAAATTGGCGGTTCACCCCTCTGTTCGGTCAGTCAAGCAATCGCAATGACGATTCCGGCCAGAACTCATGCCAAAAATCGAAAAGGAAGTCGACAAATTGATCGTAGCAAATTTCATAAGAGAGGTGAAGTACCGCTCCTGGATCGCAAATATCGTCCCGTTCAAGAAGAAGAATGGCCAAATTCGGGTCTGTGTCGACTTTCGCGACCTGAATAAGGCTTGCCCGAAAGACGACTTCCCTCTGCCGATAACAGAACTCATGGTCGATGCGACGATGGGTCATGAAGCTCTATCTTTCATGGACGGGTCATCTGGTTATAACCAAATTCGGGTGGACCCGAAGGATGAAGAGCTCACTGCTTTTCGAACTCCCAAAGGCATCTTTTGTTACAAGGTGATGTCGTTCGGACTCAAGAATGTCGGCGTGACATACCAGAGGGCAATGCAGAACATCTTCGATGACTTTCTGCATAAGCGCGTCGAGTACTATGTCGACGACCTGGTCGTGAAGACGAAGGAGCGATCAGACCATCTTCTCGACTCAGGGCAGTATTCGAGCGGCTTCGACGATTTCAGCTCAAGATGAACCCGCTAAAATGCGCATTCGGTGTCACCTCGGGCAAATTCTTGGGATTCATTGTGCATCATAGAGGAATTGAGATCGACCAATCCAAAATCGACGCAATTCAAAAAATGCCAGAGCCCAGAAACATCTCCGAACTCAAGAGCTTCCAAGGTCACTTAGCGTATATTCGGCGATTCATTTCGAACTTAGCCAGGAGATGTCAACCATTCAGTCGCCTACTGAAAAAGGATACGCCATTCGAGTGGGACGAGTCTTGTCGGAATGCCTTTATTTTTGAAACATAAAAGCATATCTCACCAAGCCGCCAGTACTCGTCATTCCGATAGTCGACAGGACGCTGCTGCTGTACATCGCAGCACAGGAGAAATCGGTAGGGGCTCTCTTGGCTCAGTGCGACGAGGACAACAAAGAACGTTCTCTCTATTACCTGAGCCGAACGCTGGTGGGCGCCGAACTCAATTACTCACTGATTGAGAAAACCTGTCTGGCACTTGTCTTTGCAATTCAAAAGCTCCGACACTACCTCCTGGCGCATTCGACGAACTTGATTTCACGTGCCGAACCATTAAAATACATCATGTCGTGACCAATTATTTCTGGCCGAGTGGCTAAATGGGCATTGTTCCTATCGAAATTTGAAATCAACTTTGTGTCGCAAAGCGCAATCAAAGGCCAAGCTCTGGCGAATTTTTTGGCCGACCACCCAGTGTCGGCCGAATGGGAACTGACCGAGAAACTCCCAAGTGAGGAAATCTTCTTGGTCGAGGTGTTCCCCCTTGGGAGATGTACTTCGACGGCGCTGCGCGAAGGAACGGAGCCGGCGCAGGTGTTCTATTCGTTTCACCAAGAAAGGACCTACTCCCGTATTCGTTCGTTCTCACTCAAATTTGCTCGAACAACGAGGCAGAGTATCAATCCATCCTTCTCGGATTCGGCATGCCAGTCGAAATGAAATTGCCGCAACAAAACATCTACGACGACTCGACATTGGTTATTAAACAACTCACGGGGGAGTTCAAAGTAAAGAAACTCAAGCTCGTACCGTTCTGGAGAAATGCCAGTGAACTTCTTGCCCAAATTCCGGAAGCTTCACTTCACTACGTCCCTCGATCCAAAAATGGGCCAGCCGACGCATTGGCTGGAATTGCTGCCGGTCTAGCGCAATTCGACGAACGGCCGAGCCAAGTCCCCTTTTGCGAAAGATGGGTAGTCCCTCCACCGGCCGTAGAAGAAACAGAAGAAGAACAAATAGAAGAGATGGAAGAGTCTTTTCCCATCTCAGCCAGCCAAAACGAAGCTGAAGATTGGCGAGAGCCTATCTCGAATTTTCTTCGCCACGGCACACTCCCGGTTGACCTGCGAGAACGAGTTCATGTTCGCCGAGCAGCTCCAAGGTAAGTTTTCGTCAATGACGTACTTTACAGGAGGTCATACGAAGGTCTGCTTCTCTGATGCCTATCAAAAGAAGAGGGACTACAGGTCCTAAAGGAAACACACAGTGGAATTTGCGGCGCGCACCAGGCTGGCCCGAAGCTCCACCTACAAGTCAAGCGATTGGGTTATTACTGGCCGACGATGCTCAGAGATGCCACTGAAATGGTTCAAACCTGCAAACCGTGCCAACTCCACGCCGATTACATACATCAGCCACCGGAGCCGCTTCACCCGACGATCGCGTCATGGCCATTTGAAGCTTGGGGGATGGACATCATTGGTCCAATCACTCCTAAAATCGACTCCGACAGGCAATACATTCTGGCTGCCACCGATTACTTCTCGAAATGGGCCGAAGCCGCTGCCTGCCGAGAAGTCCAGGCTACCACCGTCGCTGATTTCATCGGGACCTAAATTATTAACCGATATGGGGTTCCTCGATACATAGTGACGGACAATGGCACGCCGTAAAGAAACAGAGTCATGGACCGCTTCTGCGAGAAATTTTGCTTACAACAGCGGACATCGTTGGCTTACAATTCGGCAGCTAATGGACTCGCAGAAGCATTCAACAAAACGCTCTGTAAGATCCTTAAAAAAACAATCGGCGTCAACAAAAAGAGTGGGGATGAAAAGCTCGGTGAAGCCTTGTGGGCGTACAGAACGTCGTTTCGAACGCCGACCCAGTCGGCCCCATATTCGCTGGTTTATGGCACCGAAGCAGTGCTCCCTCTCGAAGTACAACTTCCCTCTCTGCGAATTGCTATAAGAGAAGGACTGACGACAGAGGAGTGCGCCCAGCTCAGAGGAGTGTGCTCAGCTGCTAGGAGTGCGCCCAGCTGCTACTCGTAGAACTTGAGTCACTCGACGAGCAACGACTCGAGGCACAACAACGTCTCGAATGCTACCAATCTTGAATGACACGAGCCTTCAACAAAAAGGTATGGCTCAGGTCATTCCAGAAAGGTGACCTCGTGCTTGCAGTCAGACGGCCAATGCTCTTTACGAGCAAGACCGGGGGCAAATTCGCGCCAAAATGGGAAGGGCCGTACGTGGTGCAGGAAGCCTACACCAATGGCGCCTACATGCTAGTCACTTCAAATGGTTCGGAGCTGCTGATAACAAACGGTAAATTCCTCAAAGGTTTCTACGCATGAGGGGGCAGCGGGAAAAAAAAAAGAGAAGTAAAGAAGTCGAATAGAGGGAATCAATGTTTCCCATTGCAAAAAAAAAATGGGAAAGAAGTAAGCTGCGCAACAAAAAAAGAGAGGCTATAAAAAAAAATCAAGCCTCACAAAACAAAAAGAAAAAGAGAGACTACAAAAAAAAAGGCTACATCAAAGATGAGGAAGTTTGAAGTCGGCCAACCATCGCTGCAGCCGAACCACTTCGACGCGAATCTCACAGCTCTCGTGTCTCAGCCTCACTGAGAACAGGGCGTGAACGAACAGAAGCAAGCTGGTCCTCGAGAGCAGAAGCTTCCTCCTCGTTGGCGTCGATCCCCCTTTGGATGGTCGCAAGCTTGGCATTTATGGAGTCGAGCTGAGTCGACATAAGTGCTAAACGTTCGTGGAGAGCTCTTTGTTCAGCTTCTGCAGCTTCGCGTTCAGCCTGACCTCTATCCAAGTCCATCATCAAGTCGTCGCGCCGGTGGTTCATGCGCTGGACAGACTGAGCGAGTTCAGCTTCGGCAGCGAACCGTTCGACCAAACTAAGCTTCCCCGCCAAGGAGTTGCGCAACTGCTGAAAGCGATCCACCTCCGAGGCAAAGTCTTCCATCCACTGCTCCAGAACCGAAGTGTCGAAGTTGGCTCCTCTCAAGTGGTCAAGAATGGCGCAAG
The DNA here is from genome assembly GCA_019845555.1 of Aristolochia fimbriata. Lineage (NCBI taxonomy): Eukaryota > Viridiplantae > Streptophyta > Magnoliopsida > Piperales > Aristolochiaceae > Aristolochia > Aristolochia fimbriata. The sequence goes on from CM034081.1 coordinate 10,278,781, forward strand.
TGTCCGCCACGAGCTCTGACGAACATGGGTCGTCGGCCGGCACTAAAACTGACTCGACGAACACTGTCCATAGTCCCTAAGCAAACCGCTGCATTAACAGCCTCGACCTCGTTGAAAGACGGAAGGCCGACACCTAAAAAAAAGGGGGGGGGGAGATAAAAGGGGAAGAAAGAACAATAAACAAAAAGAGAAAGAACAAAAAAAAAAAACGAAGGGAAAGAGGATTTTTACTTACCGATGAAGGCCGTGAAGTCGAAGAATCCTCACTGACGGGTCGACGATCTGAGCCCGGCGCTCCTTCCTTAGCAGCAAGAGATGCCTCTCCGCTACTAGGAGAAAAAGTCACAAGAACCACCCCCCTTGAATTCGCAGCAACGGGAGGGAACGGAGCAGAAGTAGGATGCTGAAACTCACCTGCGATAGTAACTCCGACGCCCACTGCGAGTCCTCCAACCACGACTTGCTCAACCGAAGACTGAAGGGGCGCTCCACCATCCTCCGCAATGGCCATCGGGCACTCGGCTTTGCCGGTTTTAAGCTCGTCAGTAAAAGCAGCATGTTCTGCTTCTTCCCCGACCCACTCCAATCATCGGGTAGTCTCTAACTTGGCTAGGTCAAACAAATCGTCTTGCCGAAAGATGGGCTGGTCCAAGGATGGCACTACGATGACTGCGAGCTTATCAGAAGGTACGACGCCCCAATCCTGGGTTGCTTGCGACTCAATCTGGCTTGCTTGCGCAGGTACCACCACCGGTTCTGTAGTAGTCCCCCCAGTCGGTAAAACAAGTGACTGGTGGCGACTCTCAGACTCCCTAACCTTTTCCTCGGATGATCTCGGAAGAGGAGTCTCTGAAGGCGGAACAACGATGAGAGGAGACAAATTGGTTAGCGGCATACCTAGACCGGTTCGGAGTCGCTTCTTGAAGAAAGGAGGAACGAAAATGACAGGTTACGACTCCGGAGCCGTCGACTTCCCTTTCGCAGCAGTCCTCTTCATTGAGGTCGGGGACTGAGCCAACCCTTTCCCCTTGCCCTCATAAACATTGGCCGCTGGCAAAGACATTACAACTGGCTGAGCCTCGCTCTCAGTCAAAGAAGGCTCTTTGAGCACGATGCCCTTTGGCTGCGCAGCTTGGGACGGAGCCAGCAACTTGTCCTTTGCAACCTTCGGCTGTGGCGCTTGCTTCTTCGCAGCCTTACTCTTTTTCGCCTTAGGAGAAGCCGCAGGCTTTCAACTCTTTTGCGAACTTCTTCAGCTGCCACCCGTCGCGTCATCATCACCTTGCGCAGGCGGCAATGCTTTCTCCGTTGCAGATGCACTAGTGAACTGCCTCCACGGACGCTGGAAACAAAAAAAGAAAAAAGAGATCAGAAGATGCAAAAGAGCACAAAACAAGAAAAAAAAAAGAGGGAAGGTACTACCTCGAAGAGTGGAACAACCGCCTTAAACCAGGACTCCCGAAAAAGGGACGTAAAACCAGGGTCAGAGGCAGGACTCATGAAAGCAGGAACCTCCACGCTGCCAAGGGGACAGGCAGTCCCAGCTCGCCATAACTCCACGAGCGCATTCACCGTAGCCGCATTTCGCTGGTCAGAGAACAGCACACCCGACAAGTCTTGGCAGAACCCGAACTGACGAGCAAACCGGTGAGGACTATAAGGTTCCACCATAAGAAGGTCACGCTGCCGCAAGACTAGAAATGTCGCCCGCAAACAACGGAAGTATTCCACTTCTATCTGAGACGCGAAGTGACCAACCTTGTCAAGGATCAGACTTGGGCGAAGAGCCTCCGAGGGGTACCAACATCGAACTCCGTGCCAAAATAGAGAACAAGCCTCCCTCTAAGTATAAACCCGGGGGAGTTCCAGATTATGGTAGAGCATCATGAGTGGCGTGTCCCTGTCACTAAAGTCAGCCTCGTGGACGCCGAACCGCTAGGCAAGACATGCATAAACGAATGGCCAAGAAACCCTCCCTGGTGAAAGGCCGTTGAGTCCCTGATAAACGTTGGCCAAAGCCGCGCCGGCCATACTACACTTCTTACCGCTGGCCATGAAACAGGCCATCTTGAAGGCGCTTAACCTCAGCATGTTGCCCGACAAAGGTAAGACAAAACGACAGAGCCACAGTGACAAAAAGGCAACCAGATAGACCTCATCTGCGAGGGCGTCAAGAACTCCTAGCTCGGAGTGGGGCTGATTCTGCACGGCCGACCGGTCGCGACTCCAAGAACCATTCGTCTTCCCACGATCATCCCACGGGTCTTTTGTAGGTCGCACGTCCCATTCGGTACAAAACCAGAAAGATACCCACTCGGACATAGAAACGCCGAAAAATCCTTCCACGGTCGAAGCCCTCGAATGATAGAAAAGTCGATAGTACGCAAGGAGGAGGTATCGAATACTCTCGGGTAGCGGCGTAGCGCGACTCTGAGTAAAATCTGCAAGCATTTGACTTCATCGTAGATGCTCCCGGAGAGGGGCAGTCCGCCGAGCCGGTGCATATCTCATAGAAAAATCAATAGTTCTCCCTCACAAGTAAAAATAGTGTTGGTAGAGGTACACCAGACCTCCAGAAAAGAATGAAGTACGTTGCAGAGGCACCGATACGAGAACATGGAGGCTCAAACTATGTGAGTAAGGTCTGTCGTGGCCAACAGCTCAGGACAAGTGCGAAGGACGACATCTGCCCATTCGAAGTAGAAAGGCACGGGGCAGGGAGCGAAGTTCACCTCCGGTAGACTCTCCCAAGAGTCGAACCGGTCGCTGTCGATGTTAAGTTTCGGCGCCGTAAAACGAATCAGTTGATCATGCATCGGACTCAACAAGATGTTGCCTACAACCTAATGCGGAGACGACAAGGCTTCGTCGACCCCCGGGAGATAACAAATCTGGTCGTCCTCGTCGACAACAGGGCGACTCCACAGGTCGTGAATGGCCTTGACTGTGGGCGCAGTTACGTCACAACCATCGTAGGCCAATGGTCCCCCAAGAGCCAATATAAGTGGCCTAAGTTCCTCTTTAGAATCGCAAATCCGCAGGCAGTCCCGAAGGGTACCCCTTGATAAGTGTCTAAAAGACACTATTTTTAGGCCTTAATTGGAATTGGAAATTACATTTTGGAAGAAATAATCATCAAAATATCATTAAATATGTCTGAGATTAATATTGTCTCTCTCAGGAGTCCAACGCAACAAGAATCATTGAAATCGGAGCTAAAATGAAGAAGATATAAGGATTTTAGTGCATAAAGGTACATAGTTGTAGTGACTGGCGCGACCGCACCAGTTTGAAGACAAAATCTGGCGCGACCGCACCAGAATCTGGTGCGACCGCACCAGAATCTGGCGCGACCACGCCAGAATGGAGCCAGAAGGCTTATTGAGTTGCCAAATATGACCAGAACTCTTTCCATTCGAGAACTTAGAAGAATCTCTGCTAGAGTGGCGCGACCGCTCCAGTTTAAGGCATATTTTTTGCGCGACCGCGCCATGGACTCAGATATACGAAATCACTAAAATCTCGGGATTCTGACAAGTAATCAAGATGAAACGTGGAAGGAAGAGTCTTAAGTGTATAAGGAAGGTGTCCACGAAGTCTCTAGAGGAAATTTATGGAAATCCTAAGAGGTTTGAATCCTCAAAGAGATGAAATTCAATTCTTGATTAGGAGACTGTTGTAAAAGGCAATTAGAGTCCGAGATTGAAGAGGTCATATCTGGATATTTCGAGTTCCAATTGGATATTTCGAGTTCCAATTGAAGCCAAATTTAGACTGAAGATTCCTGAGTATACTAAGGATCATATCACTAAAATTCAGGCAAGTCCAAGTCGGGGTTCTCAAGTTTCATATCTTCAAAGTGGTGGACCCAGTGCTGGAATTGGCAGCAGAATCAAGCAACTTCTTCACATCATATCTCGAGTTTCCCAACTCAGATTGGACTCAAATTTCGTGAACAAGTCAAGGACCATCTAAGGAAGGTTCGTATGTAATTTCAGCCAATTCGGAGGTCGGGAAGACATAATTCATACCCTTGGACAGAGACCAATTTACAAGGCCCGGGCAGCAGGACAAGTATAAATAGGGGTCCGAGGCAGAGCACAAATCATCCAGTTTTGTATTCAACATCCAGTTTTTACATTCAGTTTTAGTTCCAGCCTTCAGTTCTTAGCTTAATTTCCAGCTTTGTAGTTAGTTTAGAGAGAGTCTTGAGAGGCAGAGGAGACATCCTATTGAAGCTTTTGAGGCAAGGAGGAGCAACAGCCATTGGAAGCCATCTTCAACAAGTAGATCCTTCTCAAGGGAAGTTTGTACTTAGTTTATCTTTTCTATTCTTCTTCATGGTTGTATTCAAGACCTTGTTTTGTGTTTTTATTTCCAGTATGGAGTAGTCTTTTATATTGGGAGTCCATGACTCCCTAGGCATGTAATGAGATTGATACTTTATAATCTATTTGGTTTTCAATTTGGTGCATGAATGAGTTTTCCAAAGTGTATAATTCTTGATTCATACTTGATGTCTGCTATGTACTGGTTATAAGGTGACGCTAGACTTAAGGTAAGATATGCTGATAGGGTTGTACAAGTCTTTATGAGTTCATACACTAGGTAGATCAACTAATCCTTGGGTTAATCATCGACCTTAAAGTAATACCCTGTTGGATTAGATTGATTTGTCGATGACACAATGAGCTTCATGTTTATGCTATCAAGTAGAGTCAATCATGCTAGCTAGGTTTACTTTAGGAGATAGAAACAGGTGATGCCGATGCGGATTGTAGCCACGATTTTATAAGCTCGTCAGAAATTGATTTCCAAAACTTAATTTCCATTCAATCTCAGAAGTGTCTAGGGAGGGAATTGGACTCCCAACGTCTCTTCCATACTGATTTTATCAAAAGCCCTCTCTTGATCTCTATAGGATTAGGTAGATTAGTTTACTTTCTATTTTTATAACTTCTTTCCAACTGATTTCTCAAACTTTGTTTTTAAACTAGAAAAGCAATTATCTATTAGCTTGGTCCTTGTGGGACGATATTCGGACTTACATAAGTTTATATTACATTGATTAGTCCTCTTGCTAGCGATTTGCTGGGATCGCATCACCCCTCACAACGGTCCTGATGGTTGTGATGGTCAGACCAAGGAAGGAGAAAGAAGTCGACGCGGTAGACATCTGCGACAGAACAAGAAAAGTCAGGTACGCAATTCCCTCCAAAAAAAAAAAAATGCATCCCCTGCGACCATAGAAGGAGAAGTCAAGGTCGCAATAAAAAAAAAAAAAAAAAAACAGCACAAGTCAAAAAAAAAGAGGGGCGACAAAAAAGACCAGTCGTCTATGAAAAAGAAAAGAAGAACGGAGAAACAAACAAAAAAGAGAGAGGGTAAACTGACGAGGCATATTGATCCTCCTCGACAGTTTGACAAGCAAACCTTCGCGTCCAGCAACCGAGCCGAACACAATCAAAAGACTCCACACCCGGCAACCGAGCCGGACGCAACCAAAAGATTTTACAGCACTCAGCGACTGAGCCGAGTGCGACCAAGACAGAAGCGCTGCACCTGGCGACCAAGCAGAAGGCAGCCCAAAAGCAATGCGCCCGGCGACCGACCAAGCACGATCAAAACAACAAACGCTGTGCCCGACAACCGAGCCGAGCAGAGTTCAAAGCTCCGCGCTCGACGACAGAGCAGAACGCGACCAAAACAACAACCTCACGTCTAAAACCAAACCAGCCGCGAGCAAAGCCAAACTCCAGCGCCTGGCGACAGAGTCGGACACAACCAAACGGAGAATTTAGCATCTGGTGACAGAGGCAGATGCTGAACATTCGATCTCAGTGCCTGGCGACTGAGCTGGACGGGAGCCGAATGCTGCGAAATTAAAATATTGTGCCTGGCGACCGAGCCGAGCACACTTCAAAGCTTCACGACCAGCAACAAAGTCGGCCGCGATCAAAACAACAAACACTGTGTCCGGCGACTGCGCCGAACACAGTTCAAAGCTCCGTGACCAGCAACAAAGTCGGTCGCGATCAAAACAACAAACACTGAGCTCGGCGACCGAGCCGAACACAGTTCAAAACTTCGCGACCAGCAACAAAGCCGGCCGCGATCAAAACAACAAATTCTTGTGCCCGGCCACCGAGCCGAGCACAGTTCAAAACTTAGCGACCAGCAACAAAGCCGGCTACGATCAAAACAACAAATTCCTGCGCCCGGCGACCGAGCTGAGCACAGTTCAAAACTTAGCGACCAGCAACAAAGCCGGCCATGATCAAAACAACAAATTCCTGCGCCCGGCGACCGAGCCGAGCACAATTCAAAACTTCGCGATCAGCAACAAAGCCGGACGCGACAGAAACACAAAGGCACTCTAACCGGTTATCGAGTGGACACAATTCAAAAAGCTTCACGCCCGGCGACAAAGCCGGACGCAAACAAATCATCAAATTCAACACCCGGCGACCGAGCCGGGTGCTATACTGCAAACTCCTGCACCCGACGGCCGAGCCGGACGCAGACAATCGGAGCCAGGTACGTAACTCCTCTCCAAATAAAAAAACAAGGGCAGCGACAAAAAGAAGCAGTCGCCAAACAAAAAAAAAGAGAGCAGCGACAAAGAGAAGCAGTCGCAAAAGACAAAAGGCAACAACAAAAAGAAGCAGTCGCAAAAGAAAAAAGAGTTGTTGGCGATTAGGTTGAGTTCACACACCCAGAACAGAGAACTCGTACTCGGCGACCAAGCCGGGTGCGCCAGCACATAAATTCTGCCTCTTGGCGATCAGCCGGGCTCAGTCGAATCGAAATCTTGACACCCGACGACCGAAACAGATGTTCAACCTCCCGGCGATCGAGTCGACTAAAGCTAAAACAAAAAAATCAGCATCCGACGACCAAGCCGGATGCGATCACATAACTATTCGTACCCGGCGACCGAGCCAGATGCGACAACCGCACCCGGCGACCGAGCCAGATGCGACAACCGCACCCGGCGACCAAGCCAAATGCAGCGTAGGAGCACAGTCTCCCGGTGACTCAGCCAGGTTCCCTCGAAACAAATAGTCAGCGCCCGGCGACCGAGCCGAGCGTGACCAAGACGGAATTACAGCTCCCGACCACCCAGCCGGGCGCGACCCAAATCAACCTCAGCACCTGGCGACAAAGCCAGGTGCCACACAAAACTATAGTGTCCGACTTTATGGCCAAACGACACACAAAAGGATGTCAGTCTGTCACAATGACAAATTGACTGACACTTGGATTGCAAAAATTCGAGGGAGACAGGAAAGAGAGAAAAGAAAACAGAGAGAAAATTTGAAATAAAAGAGAAATCGTGAAAAAATAAAAAGAGAGAGACTGAGGGAGGAGTCGAAAATGAGAGGAGAGAAAAAGAAGAAGAAAGAAAAGAGAGTGGGGATCCCGACTGACTCGAATTCAGCCAGAGACTACCGGGAGAAGACAAATTTGCATACAGTAACTTTTAAACTCTGGTTCGCGGAGAGTTCTGACGTAAGCTGGGGGCTCGAAGAAGACTACAAGGCCAAATTCGCAGACTTTCTCCCAAATTCAAAGATAGTCAATTCTCAGCAGGGCACAGCCTCTCGAATCACAGTCCCCCACAATTCGCAGCAGAGAAGCCTCAACATTTCGTAATCTCCCAAAATTCGCAGACAGAACCAGGTCGCAGACAGTCTCCCGGGTCGCAGTCGCTGACAGTTTCCCAAAGTCAAATTCGCAAACAGAACTAAGCCGCATGAACCCAAAACGCGGACAAACAGGAAGCAACCAAACTCACAGAATCGCAGATAGTTCCCAAGTCGCAAACAGCCAAAATCGCATCCAAAATACACAGCCACATTCGTAGACTGATAGAAAGTGCCAAATCGCAGATAGAAGGGGACCCAAACTCGCAAAGTACACCCAGAAGTGGAAGATAGAACCTTTAAACCTGACTACCCCAAATTCGCGGGGAGTGGATTAGTATTTCTCCACTTAAAAGGGAGGCTACTGTGCAGGAGGGTGGGACCCATGTTCCTTCACCTCAACTCCCCTGCGACTTACGCTGAAGCCAAACCGTCGACAAAGATGAAAATTCAATTTCGACAAAACAAACCAGGAGAAGCACTTCAACTCGCTGGAGAGGCTCACCTTGACCAGGGCGGGCCCCACCACAGCAAGAGCGCATTCTCTTCCCTGCGCACCAAACGGAAACACAGAAGATAAATTGTCTTGTGCAGCCTGAGTCTAATCCATCCGACTTCCCGGTGAACCAAAATTCGTCGAAAGGGAGCTGCACTTCTCCTCGGCGCGACCCACTATGTTCCTTCACCCGTCCATATCCTTCTCTCAAGCTGAAGTTCGATGGGAAGCGGGGTGCCTGGTCGCGAAACTCGATCAAACTAAAGCAAAAGAGTTATAGTCTATATTGGTTTGCGACATCCTCCTCCCGGCGTGACGACCTGGCCACCAAAGCTGCCGCAACACTTAGAGTCACCAAAACTTACAGAAGTCGTCAAAATTCGTCGCGACTGCATTCTCCGAGGTACTACAGTATTCGAACAGAATTGCTGCCAGTCACTCAGTCGACTTCAACTCGACGTCGTTATTCAACCTGAACAACACTTCTGCTCAGGTATTCATCATCTCTCTATACCGTACATACACTGCATATGTGCGCGTATACAAAAAAAAATCAAAAAAGCAAACAGCTCTAAAACAGCAAGAGAGCCAAAAAAAAAGAGAAACGAAAAGAAAGAAAAAATATATACAAGATACAAGTGTACAGAAATGTGCACTGTCCTAAAAGAGTAAGAGGACAGAAAAAGATACGTACACGAAAAAGATAAACGACCCTAAAAGAGTGAGAGGGTCGACAAAAAAAAAAAAGTGTGTGTGTGTCCATTGTGTTTGTTCTTCTTCACATTCGAAACTTGATCGTTCTCTCTGAACGGTCAAGTCTCGAAGGGGGCAATCTGTATGCACTAAAATGCGACCAGCCTAATTTCGACAAGCCCAAAAATCCACTGATCCAGCAAATGATCGACGTGGGTAGGCTCTGTCGATTCTTAAAGTCATTCATCGCAGCCCATCGTTAAGTCCATTCGCGTCGTCGCGTCATCGATACAGTCGACGCCCCAGTCAGCGAGGAACCGCCGCGTCAGCAACAATCAGCAGCCATGTCACACTGCCACAAACCAGCAGTTGAACGATGGCCACCATCGGCAGAAACCAAAAAGGACAGCCATGATCCTCTTTTGAGGGATTCAGCAGAGGAATTCCTGGTCGTCCTCCCATTTCAACAGCAACAGCAAAAAGGATCACGATCCCCCTTCTAAGGAAAGAACTCCAACAATTATACAGACTCGGCTACAAATAGCAAGAAAAGCTCGGTCGAAGGGGTTCAAAAACTTGAGTTTGAAAATCTTTTGTGAAGAGAAATCTTGTGTCAAGCAACACTCTCGCGCACAGAAACTCTTTCGAGCCAAGAAGTTCAGCAACTTGCAGTTCGTCGTAGTTCAACAGTTCAATCGAAACAACTCTACACGATCACTGGCAACGTCAACAAGTCGATACACGCGGAACACAAAGACTTACTTCTAACCGACCAAAGCCGTCATCGTTCGTGCACACTTGTTCCAGAACTCGAATTTCGTCGTCCTCGCCAGAAGCTGAAACTTTACTAAATTCACACGGAGATTGAATCAGAGGAAGAATAGGAGATTGTACTCGCAGTCCTTGATATTCAAACACAAATTGTAACACAAATATTCTGATATAATCGAATTACTCTCTCGGTCGCGCCCCTTCGCGGACCGGCGGATTTTTGGTGAAACAGTATTTTTATTTTTTTTAAATAAAAGACAATAAATAAACGTGCATTATCCCTGAAAAATAGGAGAGATAATTACGAGTCTATGACACTTGAATTTAGTTTTTGTTTAATTAGAATATGAAGGATAAAAAAGAATCTATTAGAATGGACCCATTTAGCCCAAGCTATACTTGAATGGACCAGCTTAGCCCAAGCTAAAACTTAAATAGGCCGATTGAGCCCAAGTTAAAACTTAAATAGGCTGATTAAAAGTCCAAACGTGGCCCAAGCTGTTGAATTGTTCGGAGGAGACAGAAAAGCTAAGAAACGACTCCACAGTTCGGAGCGCTCAGCTGGAGGCGAAACGAAGCAACAGGGGAAGGAGAGAGAAAGAAAGGCGGCAAGAAGGGCTATCTGGGCGTGAAGATTGTCACTGAGAGGTGGGTTATTGAGTTTCCACTCTTGCATTTTCCTCCCCCGTTACATGGTTTTTTGCAGCTAGAGTTGTTTCTCTGTTCAAGTGTGATCCTTTTATGAGTTTGTTGCAAGGTCTCTCTTCTATTTGGTTTCCCTCCTCCTCTATTTTCTTATTCCTACATTTGACTGCTTATTTAGTTTTCAGTTGTTAACTTGTTATTCTCCACTTATCATGTCTGTATTTTGTATAAAAAAATTCCTTCCGTGTCGTTACAGCTGCAGGTATGTCGCATATACCCCTTTTACATTTATTCTCAAGACCGGCTTCTTTTTTCTACTTTAATGGTGTATTTTTTCCTACGACATCTTCAGCGATGAGGTATTGTTGTGGTGAATTCGTTAACGGGATCCTTCTCGAGTTTCTTCAACAAAAATTTCCAGTCCCCTAAAAAACAATGACGGAAAAAAGAAAATGCATTGGTGCGGATTTCACTCTTAGTTCATTGCTTGGAAAGGATTTTGCTTTGCACGAATTATATTGGGTTGCATTCTAGCAATCTTTTTGGTTCTCTTCTTGACTATTACGGTTCTAAGCACAAGTATGGCTTTGTAGTTCTAGTGACTTGTAGTTACTCTGATTTTGCATTGTTTACGCAGCCACTACCCAACCTTTGATGTGTTCAGTATCATGATGTGTCTTTCTATGCAACGGAACCTTTGGTTTTGCTTAATGAAAGTTGTAACCTCATCTTGCTACTGGTCTAGTCATTTGTACTTTATGGAGGTAGTTGGTTTCAGACAATATAGATGTGAAAATTTTCGTGTTTATTTATAGAGTGTAAGCCTTATCTTTGACAATTCTGAAAGCATAATCCTTACAATGAAAAACAGGAATGACTTGGCTGAGATGTAATGCGAGTTGGACTAATTGGTATAAACATAGGTTAATTATGATAGAGGACAATGGCCTGAAGTATGTTGCAGCACCTTGCCATGATATCTTAAGGATCAGACCAGTTTATCTGACTGCTTCTTGAGCAGGACTGGAAATGGCTACCAAACAACAAGAAGAGAGAGCTGCAAATTTCCAAGAAGAGGATGGTGATGATGAAGATCTGCCAATGCTGAGCTCACATACATTAGAAGCCCTGAAAAAATTTCTTGAAGAGCAGAAACAACAAGTTGCTGCTGCTGATGATGTGAGCCTGATTTCGGAGGATTGGAGGCTGAGTCAGTTCTGGTATGATAGAAAAACTGCAGAGACTGTGGCAATGGAGGTCAGAGACCTCAGTGTATCAACATCTTCTCCTATTGTCTGCATCGCCTGCCCCACCATCTATGCATATCTCAAGGTCTTCTTTTCTTTCAACTGACTTTTCTAGAAGCCTAAATGCAAGAAGTTGAGTCAAAGTTTCAGTTTTCTGAAGCGGACTATATAAAACCTTTGGGATAAAAACTAAAAAGAAAAGAAGAGATCCCTATTATAACTTTGTACAGGGAAGTGAATGTCAGAACTTTTATGAGAATAATTTTGGAACTGGACAATCATGGTTGCCTTTTAATACTTACTGATACTGCTTTATTTATCTATTTTGAGTGATGGAAATTTTATAGTGTGAACGAGAGAATATAATAAACCCTGCCAACCTAGGAGAGGGAAGGGAAACCAAAAGAAAATTGCCAAATAAGAAATGATTCTGAGGCCAAAGCCAAAGCTGTGAGCACCATCAAACAAGATGTTCCTGCCGATCTTTTTAATTTTGGCCAAGTAATATGCAGAACGACCCTGTGGTCTTTAGTAGCTCATGTCAACCTGACACCAGGATTTCCAGGGAATTGTGTATGAAAGTTGGAGCTTTCATGGGGAAGGGGAGAGACAGGAACAATTTGTGCTGATGTGAGTTGTCACAGAGGACTAAAAAGCAATATCCATTTATTTATCATAATTCACAATTTGAGGGTAGTCTCTGTATAGAAGAAATAGGTTAACTTCAATATTTCAGGGGTATGCAATATAACCTTGAGCAGTACACTGAGCATATCTGGCTGCGTAGTTGGGGATGTGATGAATATTGAAGTTCTCTGTCTTCATCAAGGTGTTTAAAATTTTTCATCTTTCAGAGGCAAATTCTCCTGTTCATTGGCTGGAGTAATGAATAAAGAAACTCAGATCTCTTTTCAACAAGAGTCAAGGATAAAAACATTACTCTGTGTATTATAGATTCATCATTTGTACATTAAGCATTGAATAACTGTTGCTATCTGCAACTATGGTTGTAGTATTAACTTGTTTGCCTTTTATTTCTTTCAAGAACTGTCAATTTTGTTAAATACTAGGTTAACATTTACTATCTGTTATTCTGGGAACCCTAAATATATCAATATGGAGATTCTAATACAGGCCTTAATTTCAGAAAATTGATCCCAGTGTCTCAGTGAAGCTACTGGAGTTTGACAATCGATTTTCACAGTATGGAAATGATTTTACGTTCTATGACTACAACCATCCAGAGGACTTGCCGATTACCATGAGGCATGCCTACCAAATTATTGTTGCAGATCCCCCTTACCTGGTAAAATATTAGAAGTATTTATCATTTAGTTTACATGTTAATTAATAGTAAACATGTTCCAGCTGCGTATTCATGTTTTTTGCTGCTGATGGCAGAGTAAGGAGTGCTTGGAGAAAGTTGCCAGGACAATATCTTTCCTGAAGAAACCTGGTGAATGTTACCAGTTGCTACTTACAGGTGGGATCTTTCTCCGCTTTTGCCTATATTTATTTGGGTCACTAGTCACCTTATGGATGAATATAATGACCCAAAATCTCCCTTCTTGGATCTATTGATTCTCTAGGAGGAAGTTTTTTAGTTCCAATGAACAAATGCCATCCTATTTAAACTGATTGTTTGAGAAGACATTCTTATCCAAAGAGGTTCAATGCCATGGAGCATTTAAAATCATTCATGGTCACTTTGTAGAAAACAGCAGCACAAGCTTATGGTCACTTTATCCCTTTGATATCCATCACTTCATCTTTTTAATATACTGCATTCAATAAGCTTCTCATGAACTTCTAGGATTCTCAATTTAGTTTGCCGGATGTCATGAGCTATAATTTTTTGTATGTCACTCATTCTTCTCCAAAACATGACAAGTAAGCTCGTTCATTATGTAGGAGAGGTGCAGAAAGACGTTGCTGCAGAGCTATTGGGATTGCATCCATGTGGGTTCAGACCTCAACACACAAATAAGCTTGGTAATGAATTCAGGCTATTCACAAACTATGATCCAGGCCAAAGGTTAGGCTGGTGGGAGAGATCCCATTAGGTCCCTACCGTAGCTCACACTTTTTTCCAGAGTTTTAACAGCACATATGTATCAATGAGTCTCAGTGAGCACTGATTTCTGAAATTCATCCAATACAGGGATTATATACTCTGTTCTTACGGGCTACTTTCTCTTTTTCGAGGATATCCATAAGTACTTTACTAACAGGCTTTAAATACACAGCTTGTTTATAACTAATTCAATACGGTGATCATATAATGACTATCGAGTGTGAGACAGGTGCCTGCAATCCATCTACTATTGTAGTAAAATACCCATAGTTTTGTTTTGCTGAACACTCCTGGCTCGCATTCGGTTTCAGACCTTTCAGAAAAATTGAGTTTCATCGATTACCAGGGTTTATGGAAATCAAAGGCATGCCGGGTTCTGTATTGCAATTATACAGGCCTATCCCAAACCGTCTCTGTTCTAGTGAGGGAGAATGAAATTAATAGTAAATATAATGGAGTAACATCAACAAAATAATAGTGTAATTATTTTAATAACATTAGACATAAATATTATAACTTGAAAACATGTATATATATCTTTTTATAATATTTATAAATCAATATGCAATTACAAAATACTTACATGATAAAAAATTACAAACTTAATTTTAAACATTGACAAGTGTCTGCATTAGTCGGATCCGGGCCTTCAGCCTTGGGACTTATTGGGAGGGAGGGGTAGGTATTGTAATTTACAATAGAGGTCACCACCCTTTCCGTTAAACCGGAGGCTAGGGTTAAATCCGCTACTCGAGTTAAGAATGGGCTGACGTGGCAGAAGAAGCTGCGTATATAATGGGAATAGCTTTGCGTCCTCACCCCATCGTAGACACCTCATCGCTTTAATAACGCATATACACGAAAACTGAGAAAGAGAGGAGAGAGAGGGGGAGAGAAAAGCTCCTCGTAGAGAGAAGGAGAGGAAAAGGAGAGGAAGGGAAAAAAAAAAAAAAATCTCGTCTTTTCCTGCGAATTCTCCTTCCGCTCGGCACCGAATTGTACAGAATCCAAAGAAAAGTAAACGCCCGTGATCGGAAATCTCACCTCCTTCCGCCACAATTCGCCACCGGAATCGCGTAGTTCCGTGGAGAAGTCGTTAATATCTAGCGGGAACGTCACTGATGTTGTTTAATTTTTCAGAAGCTGAGGAACAACACCGAGATGTAATTGCTGTTCATGGGTTTTTGTGTATTGATATGAATGATCGGAAATGATGAGGGGTGGAGAGATTATGATCCTCTTTGATGGCTGTTTGTCATTTTTTATTTTTTTTTATTTTTTTTCTGTTTTTGTCGGTTGCGATTGGTGTTGGGGAATTAGATGAGGGGCTGGTTTGCGGATTTTGGATCTCTGATTTGATCGGTATTCGTTTGGGGTTTTGGCTGTGATGTTTCTTGTTGGGTGGATTCTTTGGGCGTTGGCGATCATTTATCCATGCTTTTAGTTTTCTTCTTTGAGTTTTTTGTTTTCACGCTTTTTGATTTTAGTTGATCTGCTCCAGTTATGATTTCCGTGGTTGGTCTCTCAAATCCCTGATGTCGGTGAATTTTTTCGAAGAAAAGAATCCTTTTGATCGGAAATTCGTTTCTTTCCAGTTCTCTTTTGGAAGAATATCCTTTGTTTGTGAACAGTGGAGAGTCCTCCTTTAATTGCTTCAGGTGTCTTCCTTTTTCCCTGATTACTGTTGGAAGGTCGTTCCCCTCCCCCATTTTGCAGATGAGCACTTGTCTGGTGGGAGCTTGGAGATCTGCTTTTGTTTTTTCATTCTAACCGGTTGAGGTGTTTCTGCTGGTACAATCCGTCCTTTTTTTGTGTTGATTTACTCATCATTATCTCTTGCCTTCGGTATCAAATTTGCAAAAAGAAGAGGTACACCATTCGGAGGACAATTATCCTTTGATCGTTGCCTCCTTTTTTTTTTTTTTTTTTTTTTTGGTATCGCTCCTCTCTTTCCTTAGCTTTGATTGTTTGTTTCAGAGGTTATAATTTATGTCCTCCCTTGAATTTCCTGTTTCTGTTTTCTCCAGCTTCAGCTTTCGGTTTCTAATTGCAGTAAGTGGAGATTTTATTTGAGTAAAGCCGTGGAAACTTTTGAGAATTTCCACTCTTCTTTTCGCTTATAGGTGTATAAATTCGGATCAGCTGACCGATTCTTGCACGGTGGAAGCTTCCCCTGAAGACTCTGTTTAGTGAACATTGAAGTGAGTGCTCGCTTCCATTAATGTTTGAACCATTTAAGGTGCTGGTTCATTATGTAGACGATAGTGATGAAATTTCTGCGCAGTTCAAGACTCCCCTCCTCCCTCTTGGCTTGCTTGGGCACTGCCAAAGAAATCGCAGTGCCCATGGATGCCACCACAAGTGGACCGCCATCAATTCAGTCTTACCAACCACTCTCTCTTGCCTCCCCACTGCAAACCTTCCAACGCCACCAACGCCATTGCTTTGGAGAGTCCATCCCAGGAGAGTTCCCTTTGGCAGCCAATCCCTCTATCGTCCTCCATGTCCTTACTGGGTGTAAATTGGATCCGAAAGACCTCGCTAACCTTGAGGCAAGCAAGCTCCAAACCTCACTTAATTCGTTTAAATTCTACTTCCCTATTTTAGAATCGATAATGCTGCTGATGAATTCTGGACGGTCTTGCAGGCGACATGTTCTTTCTTTAGGCACCCAGCCAACTTTGCTCCGGACTATGATTTGTCTATAGCGGAGCTTGCTGCACTGGATATGTGCCAGAGGAGAGCCATATTCAAACCCATGACCCAGGAAGAAAAGGAACTGTTGAAACAGAGGTGTGGGGGCTCATGGAAACTTGTCTTAAGGTTTTTGCTGGCTGGGGAGGCATGTTCTAGGAGAGAGAAATCACAGGCAATTGCTGGCCCTGGTCATAGTATTGCAGTGACAGCCAGTGGGGCTATTTACACTTTCGGGTCTAACAGCTCTGGACAACTTGGACATGGCACATTGGAAGAGGAATGGCGACCACGCTTGATCAGGTTTTTGAATTTTGCCGCTTGCTGGACCATTTCTATTCTCATGATCACATAAGAAAAGCATTTGTCTTAATGGGAAGAAATAGTTTTTTTTAGTTTTTAAGACCACCCTATGTACCAAGTATCTATTTTCTTGATCCTCTGCAGATCTCTTCAAGGCATTAGGATTATACAAGCAGCAGTGGGGGCAGGGAGGACCATGCTGATTAGTGACAGCGGGCGTGTTTATGCATTCGGGAAGGACTCTTTCGGAGAAACAGAGTATGGGGTTCAGGGCAGTAAATATGTGACCACTCCTCAACTGGTCGAGTCCCTGAAGGACATCTTTGTGGTTCAAGCTGCAATTGGGAATTTCTTCACTGCGGTGCTCTCCAGAGACGGCCGGGTGTACACATTTTCGTGGGGTAGTGATGCCAAACTTGGTCACCAAACAGAGCCAAGTGATCTAGAACCTCATCTTCTTCAGGGTCCTCTGGAGAACATCCCAGTAGTGCAAATTGCTGCAGGGTATTGCTATCTTCTAGCCTTGGCCTGTCACCCTAGTGGCATGTAAGAATAATCTGAACCTGAGTCCTCTTCACATTTCTACGTTCAAATGAGTCAATTTCATTGTGTGCTACATTCATTTCAGGTCAGTGTACTCGGTGGGGTGTGGCCTGGGGGGAAAACTTGGCCACGGTTCTAGAACTGATGAGAGGTACCCTAGACTGATCGAACAATTTCAGACTTTGAATCTCCAGCCCATGGTTGTTGCTGCAGGTGCTTGGCATGCTGCAGTGGTTGGTCAGGACGGACGTGTGTGCACCTGGGGTTGGGGCCGCTACGGCTGCTTGGGCCATGGAAATGAAGACTGTGAAGCGGTTCCCAAGGTCGTGGAAGCCTTGAGTAAGATCAAAGCCGTTCATGTTGCTACAGGTGATTATACCACCTTTGTTGTCTCAGAAGATGGTGATGTTTACTCCTTTGGGTGTGGGGAGTCGTCTAGTCTTGGACACGCCACTGGAGCTGATGGACAGGTAGATGTTTATCTCCCTTTTAATCTCCTCACATTCTCTCTGGCATCTTTCATTTACCTTAAAAAATCTGTAGTTCATCAAGAGCATATGACCATTTGCACTTTAGTTCAGCAAAAGTCTTACAAACTCTGTTTTTCATCTTTTTTGCCGAATCAGAGAAGTGCATCACAAACGAACAAGAAAAAGTTATTGAGATTTACTCCTGTTAAATCTTATAATCCCCATTTGTTACACGGACGCAAGTAAACGGATTGTTCTCTGCCTTTGATTTAGAGCTCTGTTGCTGACTCTCGTTACTGATTTTTGTGCACACAGGGTAACAGACACTCGAACGTGCTAACCCCGGAGCTGGTCACCTCATTGAAGCGAGTGAACGAACGAATCGTGCAGATTAGCCTAACGAATTCGATATACTGGAACGCCCACACCTTCGCCCTGACAGACACGGGCAAGCTCTTCGCGTTCGGGTCGGGCGACAAAGGGCAGCTGGGAATCGAGCTGATGGCTCAGCAGAGTGAGCGAGGAAGCCCAGAACTGGTTGATATTGATCTCAGTTAGTTGTAGACAGGGCCGCCGAGGTAGAGAGCCCTCTGATCCCCCAACCAACCAACATATAATTCTTGCATTTAGCATCTGTTTATTCTCTCCATTAGCATCTTCTTCTCTTCATTTAGTTTTAGCCCAAGAACATGGTCATGGTAGTCGTCCAAAGTGATTGTGTTTTCAGCCTTTTCAGGGTCTCAAACCTTCTACTGTCCATTTGTACATAAATGATCAAGCTCCGTGTCGGGGAAACAAAACCCAAAAGGGTAAAAACAAAACAAAAACAACAAAATGCAGTGGCTCCTCCGGAGGAGAGGGGGACGTTACTGGGTACTGTGTAGTGGGTACTTTCTTCATCAAGGAGCCGCAACAAGTGTCCATATATAACTTATGTATAAGAGCGTCAGGGTCTCTAGCTTTGTGATTATTCATCCAAAAACAAGTCAGGGTTGGAAGGATTTATTCTTCGTTATCCTTATCTGGTGACAATTGCGTTTCGATTTAAATAAATCCCTCTACAGTCGTGAATTATGGAGTGGTTTGGATCTCTTCTTTGCACGGAAGAGCTTGCGTCCGGTGCCTGTTTTGCTCTGGGCCTTCGTTTTCTGCTCTTGTTAACGGTTTAAACTAATAATGGCGCGAAATCAGGCGCCGTTGCTTCGGCCGTCGGCGGAGCTGAACCTCGACTATTCAAGGAGGAGGCGTGACGCGGCCGCCACGTAGCTTTGCACTTTGAGACTTCGTTCCTTACCGTGTAAAACCAACCTTACAAGCAAGTTCTCGCAAAAATTAAAATAATCTATTTTAAAACAACCGAATATCAGTGTTTTAAAATCCGAACCAAACCGGCTGGTCCGATCCAATTGAACCAGAGTCGAAGGCTAGACCAGATTTTATTGGTGGGCCCGGTTCAGTATAACCAACACTATTTTTGGCTCTCGTTTTTTTTTTCTATAGAAATACTAAATATATATAAAATATAAAGTATAATATTCAATGGTTGAACCATTGGTCCAAATGGGAATAACCCGGTTTAACCGAACATTTGACGGTAGGTTCGGTTTTTAAAACATTGCTAAATATTGTTTATTATATTTTTTACATATTTGTATGCACTAAAATGTGACCAGCCCAATTTCGACGAGCCCAAACGTCCACCAATCCATCAAACGATGGTCGTGGGTAGGTTCTGCCGATACTCAACGTCACTCGTCGTAGCCCATCGTCAGGCTCATTCATTCTATTGCGTCATCGATACAGTCGACGCCCCAGTCAGCAGTGAGCCATCGCGTCAGCACCAGTCAACAACCAAATTACAAGTCAGCTCCTTCAACAGTTAAACGACCAAGTCTAGTTGCCAACTGAAGAAGCCAAAAAGGACATTCACGATCCTCATTCAAGGGATTCAATAGAGGAACTCTCAGTCTTCCTCCCACCTCAACAACAACAGTAAAAAGGGATCACGATCCCCCTTCTAAGGAAAGAACTCCAACAGCTATACAGACTCGACTACAAATAGACAAAAAAGCTCTGTCGCAAGGGTTCAAAAACTGGAGTACGAAATTCCTTTGTGAAGAGAAATTTTGTGTCGAGCAACACTCTCGCGCACAGAGACTCTTCCGAGCCACAGAAGTTCAGCGAATTGCATTTCGTCGAGATTCAAAAGTTCAATCGGAGCAGCTCTACACGATCACCGGCAACGTCAACAAGTCAATACACGCGGAATACAAACACTTTCGTCCGACCGACCAAAGTCGTCATCGTTCGTGCACACTCGTTCCAGAACTCGAATTTCGTCGTCCTCGCCAGAAGCCGAAACTTCATCACGAAATTGATACGAAGATCGAATAAGAGGAAGCATAGCAGATTGTACTCGCATTCCTTGACATTCAAACACAAATTGTAACACAAAATATTCTGATCAAATCGAATTACTCTCTCGATCGCGCCCCTTCGCGGATGGCGGATTTTCGGTGAAACAGATTTCGCACGCTCGGTAGGACATTTCCTACCTCTCATCTCCTTCTCCGTTCAAAAAAAAATTCTCTCAGTCATGGCCAGCAATGCCAACAACGACAACATTAACAACAGCGACACCAAAGGCGAGCAAATTGCCAGTTCGAGTTTTGCTTGTCCGCGCCCTGCCGCGAGCGCAAGCTCGACCGCAACAACAGGAGCTCGCGGACCAGCGGCCATTTCTCCGGCCAACATCCGTGCTCCATCTCCTCCACCAGCCAGTCACCCAGTGACAAGGGTGTTGGCCAGAAGTTTGTCCACTGGAGAGGCTCCTTTCATACTAGATGTGCGCTGTCCGAGTGCCGTCTACCAACCATAGGCTACCGCGCCTCCACCAAAATGGTTGTCGCACCGGTCAAAATGATCCCAGCAGTAAATAGGCCGACCTACCTGCCTGTCGACACCACACCATCGGCGCACAGTCCGGTGGTCAGTCCAACTCAATTGCCACCCTCACACATGGACTCGATCGTGTCAACCATGGTCCGACGATATGAGCAACAAGGAGACACAACCTCTTCCTCCACAGCAGGAAGGAACCCAACATCGACTTCAGCCTTGCCTAGAACAAAGGCAAGGTGCCAATCGCTGATCATGACGGTTTCTCACGATCTCCTGGCAGCATTGACCGCCACAGCCAACAGGTCACCCGTGTCTTCCCCACTCCGACAGACACCGACGGCTAGCTCGCCAGCATAGTCGCCAATTAAGTCATCTCCACTTCGCTTCGAGATGACAACTTCTCCCGCGGCTCCAACCGACAGAGTAGCCGCAATGGCCACCTCGGCCAAAACAATTGAGGAGCAAGTTGCAGAAATGTAAGTTGCGTTAAAAGAACAAAGCGAGCAGTTGCGCATCAAAGACACGCAGCTCGCAGCCCGCGAACTTCAAATCGCCAGGATACAAGAGCGATTGGAGATTGGCACAGCCAACACCAACTCTGGTGACGTCTATCAAGAAGTCGACCGGAATCAGGCAACCGCAAGCGCCACGGCCGAACCTCATCAGGAGGAACCCGCTAGCGACGAGCAGCGGCCAACGACTCTCGTGATCATTCGGAAGTCACAAAACGAAGAGGAGTCGAACTCCCTCACCCTCGACGCGATGACTGAACTCATCAACCACGCCTTGCGAAACGGCTTCAGCGAAAGCAAGTCGGTGGCCTATCGAAAGTCATACACGCAGAGGATACAAAACATCCCCATGTCGTTCGGCTATCATCCGCCGAAGTTCCAGCAATTCAATGGCGACGGCCACCCAAAGCAGCACGTTGCTCATTTCATCGAGACCTGCAACAACGCCGGCACAGATGGCGACCTGTTGGTCAAGCAATTCAGCGATCCTTGAAAGGCAATGCCTTAGATTGGTATATCGAATTGCCGCAGGAATCAATCAATAGCTGGGAATAACTCGAGCGGGAGTTCCTTAGCCGGTTCTACAGTACCCGGCGCACTGTGGCGTTAGTCGAGATGGCCAACCTCAAACAAAAGGAAGGCGAAAAAGTGGTCGACTACATCAAAGGAACCTGAGTCTCAATTGCAAAGAGAGTTCCAACTTGTCTCTCGACACCGAAATTGAGATGTGTTCTCGAGGGATGCGATGGGAACTTCTGTTCTACATCCAGAGCAAAAAACCAAAAGTTTTCCAGGAGCTTGCGACAGACGTTCACAACATGGAAAGTCTAATCGAAGAACGGGGGGAGGACGCCATACCAATACCCGACCCGTGCAAAAAAGAAACGGCTACTACCCAAGACACGAAGGAGAAAACAAAAGGCTCCTTCACAACATATGCTTTCGAACCGATCAAAGTCGGAAGCAAAATAAAGATGAACTTCACTCCACGGCCACCCACCGAGGGCACCTACCGAAAATCGTCGCTAGAGGAGAGGCAAGCAAAGACCTACCCCTTTGCTGACGCCGACGTTCCTATCATGCTCGACCAGCTCATCGACAACCATCTGCTCAAGTTGCCAGAAATCAAAAGACCTAGTGACCTAACCAAGAGCAAAGAGCCGAACTTCTGTAAATACCATCACTTGGTCGGGCACCCGACCGAGAAGTGCTTCGTCCTGAAAGACAAGATCATGGAGCTAGCGGCTCAAGGCCGCATTGAAATCGAGGGAGCCGAAAACACGGCGTCCTCACATGTCATCTCCATCCAAGCCGAGCCAAACCGGCGAACTTGGCCAAGCAAACAACAGGTCACAAGGAAGGAGTACTGTCCAAAATTCGGTCCCTCCAACCGACTGCAAAACCATAGACGACCACCGGCTAAGGTAGCACCAAAACCGGCACCCCTCGAAGAAGCTACAGCCGACGCAGAGGGGTGGATTCTGGTCACCCGGCGAAAGAAGCCTATTCGAGAAATTGAACCGGCGCCGGCGAACACCAAGACAAAGGCAAAGCGGCCAAACAAAAAAGTCGTGAAGCGCCAAAAGAAAGTTCCTAGGACGAATGTCCAAGGAGCAGATAAAAGAAAAAGAAGACCCGTCACACTGGCGGAGTTCTTCTCGAAGGAATTCTTCATGCCACCGTCGCTAGTATCGACATGCTCGGCGACTCCTCCCAAATAGGTCAGTCGGGAAGAAAAAGGCAAGTTGTTAATAGTCGAGTGTGATGACCTGACTCCTCCATGCAGAAAAGAGGAAGAGGCATCTTCATCGCAACAAGTGTCTCAACCAGAAGAGGCACTCGTCGTCTCCTTCCTACCGCACATTATGTTCCAAGAGAAGGATGCACAACTGGGGGCAAGAAACCATAACCGGCCGTTGTTCGTCACCGGCTACATAAAAAACCATCGCGGCAACCGCATTCTCATTGATTACGATTCCGCGGTCAACATCTTGCCGATTCGAACGATGAAGAGTTTCGGCATCTCCACTAGCGACTTATCTGCGAGCTCTTTGCTCATTCAAGGATTCAACCAGGAAAGCCAGCGCGCGATCGGCATGATCCGATTGAAGCTGCACATCGGGGACATGGTAGCCGAGACCCCATTCCAAGTAATCGATTCCAAAACGTCCTACAACCTGCTCTTGGGTCGACCATGGCTCCACGCCAACGGGGTTGTACCTTCTACGCTTCACCAGTGCTTCAAGTACTGGAAGGATGGCGAACAGAAGACGATGTACGCCGACGAGAGTCCGTTCACCAAGGCCGAAGCTTCACTTGTCGACCCCAAGTTCTATCTAACAACAAGGTCGATCGTCAAAGCGTCGTCCTGGCCGGGTCAAGCACCCAATGCCAAAATTGTCGTTCCGCCGACACAAAAGCCAAAGAATAACTTGGTGCTGAAAGTCGCGCCGCCCAAACAATTGGCGCACAGCAACCAGGCGACTTCATCGACGTCACTGGTGTCGACGAAGTCCAATGTGCCTATACTTAGGTACATTCCGCAGTCGCAGAGAAAAGAGGGAGAAGCCCCTCTTGTCATTTGCCGCAACGTCAAACCAACTCCGCTCAAAGAAGGAGTCACTCTGCCTCTGCCAAAGCTCGAGGACCGGAGTGTCATCAAAAAGTGCTCGAGCCCCGAATGGCTGCCAATGACCTGGACGACAGAAGGGTTCGACCCGAATGTTTACCGGCTGGTGGCCAAAGCAGGGGGCAACCTCTCTGAAGAGCAGTTGCACATGAAGTCGCCAGCTGCTCTTCCGGTTCTAACTCCGGCGCAGAAAAAACTAAGGAAAGAAGGGTGCCAGATTCCACAAAATCGACATAACCTCGGTTATCAGATGAAAAAGCCGATTCGAATCACTGGTCGATCCGCTGATGTCCACCAAGTCTCAGTCAGCCAAGGCTCGCCGTAAAAAAGCAGAGCTCCGATGACCATTTACACGAAAGTTGCCATTGACCAGAGTTCGCAAAAGAAAAGCAGAGCCCTGGTGATCATTTATACATCTAGAACAACCATCTCTAAAGCTCGTGACGGCAGACGGTTCAGAGCTGCCGATGACAAACTGTAAGTTTCTTAAACGCTTCTACGCATGAGGGGGCATAAAAAAAAAAGAGAGAACGAAAGATTTCGAATAAAGGGAATCAACGTTTCTCATTGCAAAAAAAAAGGTGGGAACAACGTATGCCTCGCAAACAAAAAAAGAGAGAGGCTACAAGTCAAAAAAAAAAGTACAAAGAAAACATCAAAGTTGTGGAAGCTCGAAGTCGGCCACCCATCGCTGTAGCCGAACGACTTCGGGACGAACCTCGGACAGTTCCCGCGTCTCGGCCTCGCTGAGAGTTGTGCGCGAACGAACAAAAGCAAGTTTGTCTTGAAGAGTAGAGGCCTCCTCCTCGCTGGCGTCAATTCCCCTCCGAATGGTCGCAAGCTCGACATTTATGGATTCGAGTTGAGCCGATACGAACGCCAGGCGCTCGCAAAGAGTCTTCTGCTCAGCCTCCACAACATCGCACTCCACCTGAGGCCTATCCAAGTCCACTGTCAAGTCATCGCGCCGACGGCTCACCCGCTGGACAGACTGAGCGAGTTCAGCTTCGACAGCAAACCGTTCGACCAAACTAAGCTTTCCCGCCAAGGAGTTGGGCAACTGCTGTAAGCGATCCGCCTCCGAGGCAAAGTCCTCCACCCACTGCGAGAGAACTGGAAAAGTCAGGTACACAATCCTCTCTCAATTCAAAAAAAAAAATGCATATCCTGCAACCATAGATGGAGAAGTCAAGGTCGCAACAAAAAAAAAAAAAACAAGCGCAACCTGAAACAAAAAAGGCAGCGACAAAAAAAGAACGGAGGAGTCACACTCGAAGACCAAGCTGAGTGCGCCAGCACAGAAATTCTGCCTCCTGGCGATCAGGCGATCAGTCGGGCTCAATCGAATCGAAATCTCGACAACCGGCGACCGAAACAAAAAATCAACATGCGGCGACCAAGCCGGATGCGATCACACAACTATTCGCACCCGGCGACCGAGCCAGATGTGACAATAGCACCCGGCGACCAAGCCGGATGCGATAGCATGGAAATCTAACACCCCGGCGACCTAGCCGGGTTCACCCGAAGCAAAATTCAACTCCTGATGACCCAACCGAACGCAAAACAAAAGCTTCGCGCCCGGTGACCGAGCCGGACGCAACTGAAAACAAGAACTGCACTCCCGGCAACTGAGCCGGGAGCAACTAAAGTCAACTCGCAGCTCTCGGCGACCAAGCCAAATGCAGCGTGGAAGCACAGTCTCCTGGTGACTCAGTCAGGTTCCCTCGAAACAAACAATCAGCACCCGGTGATAGAGCCAGACATGAAACAAGAAGCCTTGCACCCGGCGACAGAGCCGGACATGAAACAAGAAGTCTTGCGCCCGACGACCGAGCTGAGCGCGACCAAGACGGAATTGCAGCTCCCGGCCACCCAACCGGGAGCGACCCAAATCAACTTCAGCACCTGGCGACAGAGCCAGGTGCCACACAAATTACAGTGTTCGACTTTTTGGCCAAACGACATGGAAAAGGTCGTCAGTCTGTCACATCAACAAACTGACAGACACTTGAAACACAAAAAAAAGAGACTATTCGAGAGAAACAAAAAAAAAAGAGAGAAAAAAATAAAAAAAAAATCATGAAAAGAGAGAGAGATTGAGGGAGAAGTTGAAAATGAGAGGAGAGAAAAAGAAGAAGAAAGAGGGAAGAAGAGGAGAAGAAAGAAAAGAGAGTGGGGACCCCGGCAGACTGAAATTCAGCAAGAAACTGCCAAGAGAGAGAAATTTGCATACAATACCTTTAAATTCTAGTTCGCGGAGAACTGCTAACGCAAGCCAAGACCTGAAAAGGATTGCGAAGCAGAGAAAAGTTGCAGACAGAAGCAATGCACAAACAGTCAATTCGCAGCAGGGCACAGCCTCTCAAATCGCAGTCCCAAAGTCGCAGGCAAAGGCAGACTGACTCAAATCGCAGTCGCAGGCAATTTCCCAAAAGCCAAATTCGCAAATAGAACCAGGTCTCAGTTCACCAAATTTGCAGACATAACCAAATTGCAGATTGACTCCCAATTCGCAGTCTCCCAAATCGAATTCGCATATATTTTCCCATACCTAATTTCGCAGACAGGGAAGATAGTTGAATCGCAGACAAAGCCAAAATTGCGGTCTCTCAATTCGTACTCAAGTCGCAGACAGGAAAAGAAGCCAAAATCGCAGACAAGAAGAGAAGCCAAATTCGCAGACAGTCTCCCAAGCCGAAATCGCAGATAGAAAGGGGATCCAAATTCGCAAAGTGCACCCAGAAGAACAGGATAGAGCTCTTAAACCTGACTATACCAAATTCGTGGGGAGTGGATTAGTGCTTCCCCCACTCAAGAAGGAGCCTTCTGCGCAGGGAGGTGGGGCCCATGTTCCCTCACCTCAACCCCTCTGCGAGCTGCGCTGAAGCCAAACCGTCGACAAGGGTCATAAAGTCAATTTCGATAAAACCAGCCAGGAGAAATATCCCAAATTCTCCGAGAAGCTCATCTCAACCAAGGCGCGACCCACTGCGACCACCCTAGTGCGCGTTCTGTCCCCATTCGACCAAGAGCCGTCGAGTCCAGCCAAAATTTAGCAAAAGTAGTCTCAATGATTCTCCCGAAGCTATTCAGTCGGCCGGAATTTGTCAAAACGGAGCTACACTTCTCTCAGGCATGACAACCAGGTCGCCGAAGCTACATTTCTCTTCGGCGCGACCGGCCCTACTCCCCTACACCATTTGTCTTCTTCTTTCAATTCGAAATCAGAACAGAAGCAGGTTGTCGGGTCGCGAAATACAATCAAAGCGAAGCAGAGCAGTTATGCTTCACTTCGGTTCACGACATGTTTCTCCGATGTGATGGCCAAAGTCACCGAGACTTGCAGAAATCCTCAAAATCCGTCGCGATTGTCTTCTCTGAAGTACCGAAGCAATAGCCAACTACAACATTCAAACAGATCGCGGCTCAGTCGACTTCAACTCATCATCAACGCTCAAACCTGAACAATACTTCTTCTCAGGTATTCATCATCTTTCTGGACCGTACATACATTACATATGTGCATATATAAAAAAAAAAAAAAAACAAACCGCTCTAAAACAGGTTAGAGAGCCAAAAAAGAGAAACGAAAAGAAAGAATAAAAAATACATACAAGATACAAGTGTGAGAAATATACACTGTCCTAAAAGAGCAAAAGGACAGAAAAAGATACGTACACGAAAAAGATAAACGACCCTAAAAGAGTAAGAAGGTCAAAAAAAAGTGTGTGTGTGTGGTGTCTGTTTTCTTCACATTCGAAACTTGATCGTTCTCTCTGAACGGTCAAGTCTCGAAGGGGGCAATCTGTATGCACTAAAATGTGACCAGCCCAATTTTGACGAGCCCAAACGCCCATCAATCCATCAAACGATGGTCGTCGGTAGGCTCTGCCGATACTCAACGTCACTCGTCGCTGCCCATCGTTAGGCTCATTCATTCTGCCGCGTCATCGATATAGTCGACGCCCCCGTCAGTAGTGAGTCGTCGCGTCAGCACCAGCCAGCAACCAAATTACAAAGTCAGCTCCTTCAACAGTTAAACGACCAAGTCTGGTCGCCAACTGAAGAAGCCAAAAAGGACATTCATGATCCTCATTCAAGGGATTCAACAGAGGAACTCCCAGTCTTCCTCCCATCTCAACAGCAACAGTAAAAAGGGATCACGATCCCCCTTCTAAGGAAAGAACTCCAACAGCTATACAGACTCGGCTACAAATAGCCAGAAAAACTCTGTCGCAGGGTTAAAAAACTGGAGTACAAAATTCCTTTGTGAAGAGAAATTTTGTGTCGAGCAACACTCTCGTGCATAGAGACTCTTCCAAGCCAGAGAAGTTCAGCGAATTGCAGTTCGTCGAGATTCAACGGTTCAATCGAAGCAGCTCTACACGATCATCGGCAACGTCAACAAGTTGATACACGCGGAATACAAAGACTTCCGTCCGACCGACCGAAGCCGTCATCATTCGTTCACACTAGTTCCAGAACTCAGATTTCGTCGTCCTCGCCAGAAGCCGAAACTTCATCACTAAATTCATACGGAGATCGAATCAGAGGTAGTTTAGGAGATTGTACTCGCATTCCTTGACATTCAAACACAAATTGTAACATAAAATATTCTGATAAAATCAAATTACTCTCTCGATCGCGCCCCTACACGGACCGGCAAATTTTTGGTGAAATAATATTTTAATTTAATTATTTGATAGTAACTCTAATGGACCCAAACCATTTCGACCATAAGGCACCCCCCCCCCCCACTATTAGGGGTTACGTATTGGTTAAGATTAACTGGGGAACTGACACATAAAACAACTCTTAAAAATTAATATAATATAATATTTTTAAAAAAGAAAAAATTAATTAATTTTTGACTGTATTTGTTGTAGGCAATAGATACCTAGAAGAATTTAGACCTAACATTTTTCAATCTTTGTCTATAACTCGGACGTGTGAATCTACAGAAAAGGAAGAATTAAAATTTATGAGTACTAATCAATGTTTTAAAAACCGAACCGGTCGGCAATATGTCGAGCTTTGGTTGAACCTAATTAGACTGGGTTGGACCATTCAATTTTATACACCATACTTATATTTAATATTTATATAAGAAAAAAGGCAAAAATAATATTATTACAGTGAACCGAGCCGAGTTCATAAGAATAAAATCAGCCTATGATTCTAGTTCAACCCGGTCAGACCAGTCAGTTCGGTTCGGTTTTAAAAAGTTAAAACACTAGTACTAATTATCTTAAAAATAGGTGATGAATTGGATCGTAACTGGCTCGGATTAAAAAGACGTAATGTCAACATATAAAAAATACTATTTGCTATAAATTAAGGGAAAATAACGACTCATATATCAATTAGTGTCAAAATATTAAACCATGGATATATATTGCTAAAATGTAGAATCATAAATTCTATAACAAAGTTGCTCATCCTACTCAAGGGTTCAACCATGTTATAAGTTACAAAATAAAAATATTAGTCTTTAATGAAAAACTATGTTATGAGTATTTAGGTAATATGTCACCCCAATTGACATACTACAACTAGTATGTTTTTGACCCTCAATTGGTATGTTATTGACTATCAACTAATACGTTGTTGACCACTAATTAATGTCAGATATTTTCACAACATCTATCTATGGTTCAGTATTTTGACATTGATCGAACCATTAATCAGTATTATCCCCAAAATTAATTATGAATTTAGTTCAACATCCAATAGAGATCCCACTTTGGTAACAGAAATGGGTACTAGCTACTTAGCAATTCATAGTGGATTCAAATCAAACTACTTGGGTACTAAATCAAAACTTCTTCTAATGTACCTTCTTACATTTTCAGCAGGAAAATGCAATTGGCAATAGTTAAAGAGTACTAACAAGCTATTGTTCAAGTGAGACAGTCTCCCCCTGTTTTAGAGGATCTGAGACTCAGAGAGGTAGATAACAAAGAGAGACGGAAATCTGCAGCAGGTAAATTAAATATACATACACAAATTTCTTGAAAACCCATCTACATATAACCATGATCTCAGTCTCAAGCGCAAAAAATTCATACACAGAGAGCGAATTGGATTTGATATCCGTCCATCCAAAGCTTACTGGGACCTCATCTTGTTGAGCTGATTCAAAGCTGGTTGAAGAATATTGTAAAGCACCCAGAGCACAGCGGGAGCGATCACGAACAGCAGGAGCAATCCCCTGCTGTCGTTCGACGAGGCGTCGGCGACGGCGGCGACTTCTCCGGCGGAGGCACTGGAGGAGGCGGCGGCCCAGGCGCCGAGGCCGAGGCCGACACCCACGATCACCCCTTTCGAGCTCCTCATTTTATTGAGCTGGTTGAGCGCCGGCTGAAGGATGTTGTAGAGGACCCACAGAATGGCGGGGACGATGGGGATCAAGAGGGCCAACCCGCGGTTGTCGCCGTCGGCGGCGAGGTCGGCGATTTGCTGCGCCGCAATGGCGGCGTCGCAGCAGCTCAGGGAGGAGAAGACGGCGCCGGCGAGGGCGGTGCCGAGGAGGGACGAAGGGTTGGGGTCGGGGAGGGTGAGGCCCTTGGGGAGGTTCTGGAGCGAGAGGAGGGAGATGGGTTTTAGAGCGGTGGGCTTCGATTGGTTGGAGTTGAGGACGGGGGTCTTCGTGCCCAAACACTTGGCGTTGAGCATGGCCATGGTGGCGATCGTCGCTGCCATTGCTGCTGCTCGGGGTACTACTCTCGACGTGGTTCGAGTTCCGACCGGTTCGACGGAGAAGAATTGGCGCTCTGAGAGGACACTGAGAAGAGAGAGGGTGATCTGCTATGTCAAATTGTGGGATGTGGAGACCATGAGAGTGAGACCCAATAAGATTGTAATGAGGGGATTCTCTTCTTATCCACAGAGTCTCTGTGGGATAATTTGGGCCTCAGATTCCACACCCTCAACATTACCTCTTATCACATTTCCATCAACAGACTACAGTCAGTAAAAAGAAGTCAAGATGCCTCTCTTCAGTCATTTTTTGTCGTTTGTTCAATAGAAGCAAAGGATGATTTTTTTTTTTTTTTTTTTTTTTTTTTTTTTTCTTTAAGTCTCGTATGGAGTTATAAAAAATCCTTGGGAAAATAGCTGTTCATAGATATAGATTATTGTTGGCAAAATACGTACTCATGGATTGATTTTACAATGAGAATATGGTCGATTTTACGACGAAAATGTCTATCGTACTTCGCATATTCCACCTTGTTATAATAACATGTTAATCTTTAATAAAAAACTATTCCACCTTGTTAGAATAACATGTTAGTCTCAAATAAAAAACTATGTAGTGAGCACCTAGTTAACATGTTACCCCAGTAGCTAACATAGTGTAACCAATATATTAGTGACCACGGACTAGGATATTATTAGCTACCAACTAATATATTATTGGCCACTTAAATAGTATATTGCTAAGTATTTCTATCCAATCTCGCTCTGTGAATTAAAATGGTGGCTCAGTTCAGCAAATTGACATCCGTCCATGGTAAGGTATTTTGACAACACAACTCTTTATTTTTTGCAACATCCTTTTCAGGAGTGTATATGAAGAGTACACTTTGAAGATAATGGAGGCCCAGTGGAAGTTTTCTATAACAAATCATGAAACATATTCCACCCGATTAAAGTTTGCTTGACACCCATTACACATGTCCATCTCCTTAGGTAAACCCTCTCCATTCTTTTGACTTGATGATACATAGTTGATGGTTGACTTATCACATGGAAATACATGAATAAATTTTATGTATATCTCCATCATTCATGAAAAGAGCATGAGTAGATCACATTTAGTAATGTAATTAATAGGCTAAATACATGGTTTGAACTAGTAAAGCTGAATTTGAAGTAAGTTATGTTAAACCTACATACATGGTTTGAGCTAAGTTCATGGAAAAGCTCAAGATCTAAATCAGTTATACTGTGCCAATGTTTTAAAAATCGAACCTGTAATCAAACTAGTAAGGAAGTCGGTTTGGTTGATTCAGGCTAAACCAAATTAGACCAGGAGTTAAACAGTGATATATAGAAGTATTAATAATCAGCTCAACGGTCTCATGGGAGTTATTTGTTGTGGGAGGTCTTAGATTTGGTTCTCTCATCAACATTGGGAGTAAAACCAATAATTAAGTAAAAATTTATTCATGTTAAAAAAAAGTGAGAATTATGACTCATGGAAAAATTATTGCCTAAATATCAAACCATTGAAAAATGTTGACAAAATATCGATTCATTCGTATAGAAACGAAAATATCCCTCATTTAACCCATGAATCGGTTTGATCCTATGAAACTGACATAACATATTAATTAGTGATTTATAATATACTATTATGTTATGCATAACCTACTTTCTCATTCTGCATAATATACTAGTTAGTAGTATAATTTTACGTGGTTAGGGGGTTTGGTTATATGAAGTTGTTATAACATATTAGTTAATGCTTTATAACATACTATTATATTATACATACCATATTTTTCTGCAGTGTATAACATATTATTTAATTATATAATTTCTCGTGGTTAAAGTGTATTTAGTTTAATACTGACATAGCATATTAGTTAATGGTCTATTACATACTATCCCCTTATGCGTAACATACTAGTTAATGATATAATTTTTCGTGGTTGAGATATGTTTGACCCCATAAAGTTGGTATAACATATTAGTTGGTGAAATATAACATACTTTTATGTTATGCACAATATACTTTTCTGTTATGCATAATATATTATTAGTTGATTGTTTTCTATATAAATTGGTTCAAGGGTTAAGTGAAGGGTATTTTTCGTCCTCAAAACATGACTCGATATTTTGCCAACATGTGTCAATTGTTAGATATTTAGGCAACATTTGATCCAAGAGTTATAATTCTTCCAAAAAAATATATCTTTAAGCAAACTGAGTTGTAATGAGTATGGCGAGAGGACTACGGCAAGCCAAATGGTTGTTGACTTTATCAAAACCGAAATTGCCTCCTATTACGGTCCAATTTTCAAAACATTGCTCAATGGAGAGATTTTGACCGACCTCAGCCTAGTATATATCCTTAAGACGCATAATGTAAGTAATATAATAAGATAGATCTACACTCCAAAATATACCTAAACTTTTCTCTACAGAAAATTGTATCTACAAAAATGGAAAATATCATCTACACTTAAGTTTAAGTGTACAAAGAAGAAAAAAGGCATTTGTTCAAATATAAATAAAATTCTAACTCATATTACAAGAACACCATTTGTTCTTTTAAATTTGCAACACTTTACTAACTCATATTACTAAGATGATCCTTCCCCTTATAAAAATGTCAATTGATCTATATACTATCTAATAAATAGCAGAAGCAGTTGGTGGCTATACAGGGATCTCGACTACTTCTCATGTTAACTTTTGTCGTTCTAAATTTTCCCAAATATTTTTTACAGTTGATCTACCACTTTCACCGCCTTAGATTTCTTTATGTTTAACAACCATAGGTTATGTTTTTATCGATCCTTTGCTTCATTCATCTTCCACTCTCATCTTCATCATTAAACCAGGTATGTTTTTATTGTTAGATGAACAATAGTTTTCCACATTTTCCTACCTGATGGAGTGAGATGGTTTATTTGGAACCCAATGAGTCCCTCCAATGATCTCGGAGTCACCCATGAGCAACCAAATTGGCTGATGAACCAACTCCATATCCTCCAAGAGTAATCACAATGGAGCAACAGGTGATCTGTTGACTCCGGATGTGTGGTGCACAAGGGCCAAACCAATGACGGAAGGACCTGCCCTCTCCTCACTAAGACGTCTCGTGTAAGGATTTTGCCGTGCAGGGCACTCCAGATATAAAACTGGATCTTTGGGGGAGCTAAGAGGGACCATGCCTGCTTGTTGTGATGTAGATCATGTCCTTGTGAAGTTAAAGCTTTGTAACTGGAAGCCACAGAAAACTCCCCATCGGTGGATAGGGTCCAAATGAGACTATCTAGCTTTCTATCATCCCCAAAGAAGCTGCCCAGCAGTAAATCCAGAGAACTAAGGGTCACTGCTTCCTTATCCCTTAGGTCCCTCCTGAAGATCGTGCTCCAGTTCATGGACCCAAGGTGGTTATATCCTATGACACCGCTTACCGTAGCCTCTTGATCCCTGGCTACATTGTAGAGTAATGGGTGACTGCATTTGAGTGCAGCTGAGCCTAGCCAAGGATTAGGGGTGGCAATGATTTGGATATGTTCAATATCCAAATTAAATCAAATCAATAAATTTATTATTGGATATCCATTACCAATCCAATAAGCTTATTGGACTCTTATCGGATATCCAATAAGAATCCAATAAGCTTATTGGATCTGTATTGGATATCCAATACAGATCCGTTAAGAAAAGAATAGGTTAAAATTAAAATTAAATTTCAATAAAAATAGTTAAATTAAAAAACTTAGAGAGATAAAGGGAGAAAAATTTAGAGAGAGAGAGATAAAAATTTAGAGAGAGAAAGAGAGAACAATTTAGAGAGAGAAAGAGAGAATAATTTAGAGAGAGAAAGAGAGAATAATTTAGAGAGAGAAAGAGAGAATAATTTAGAGAGAGAAAGAGAGAATAATTTAGAGAGAGAAAGAGAGAATAATTTAGAGAGAGAAAGAGAGAATAATTTAGAGAGAGAAAGAGAGAATAATTTAGAGAGAGAAAGAGAGAATAATTTAGAGAGATAAAGAGAGAACAATTTAGAGAGAGAAACAAAGAACAATTTAGAGAGAGAAACAGAGACAATTTTAGAGAGAGAAAGAGAGAACAATTTAGAGAGAGAAAGAGAGAACAATTTAGAGAGAGAAAAAGAGAACAATTTAAAGAGAGAAAGAGACAACAATTTAAAGAGAGAAAGAGACAACAATTTAGAGAGAGAAACAGAGAATAATTTAAAGAGAGAAAGAGAGAATAATTTAGAGAGAGAAAGAGAGAATAATTTAGAGAGAGAAAGAGAGAATAATTTAGAGAGAAAGAGAGAATAATTTAGAGAGAAAGAGAGAACAATTTAGAGAGAAAGAGAGAACAATTTAGAGAGAATAATTTAGAGAGAAAGAGAGAACAATTTAGAGAGAAAAACCTAGAGAGAAAAAGTGAGAAAAACTTAGAGAGAGAATGAGAGAAAATCAAGAGTATTTTATCCATTCGGGTCAAGGTTCAGCTTCGGACAATTTAAAAAATCAAATCAAATTGGGGAGAAACTAGACGCATGAAATTAAAGGAATATCCAGCGGGATCAGAAATGTTCCACAACCCAACCCGACCCAATTTCTCACCTGCATAAGCAATTCCTCAACTAAACGCTCGGACCCAGTATCAATCACCATCTTCACTACAGGCAAAGACGGAGGACGCTGAAGAGAAGCAACGTTGTCCGGCCGACCTTCATCGCTTTCAGCTTAGCCGACAACTCCTCCCATCGCCCGGATCTTTTCCGCACTCCCGCCTCAAAGATCAACAACGCCCTTTTTCTCAGCAACCGCCGCCGCTTCCATCTCCGCCTGTGAGCTCTCGCCCACGGCGGCAGCAGACCACCATGGCTGAAAGAGATGTTTGGCCCCCTCTTCCGCCTCTTGTACACAAACCCATCATCGCCGCGATACCTCCCATTCGCTCCTCCCCGGGGTCGATCATGAGAGGCTAAGATCAACTGCCTCGATTTCACAAATTTGGGAGCGGGATTTGCTGAGGGAAGGGGCTCAGCCAGGAAGGGGAGGGAGGGAGGAAGGAGAGTCGGGAGGGAGGAAGGAGAGTCGGGAGGGAGGAAGGAGAGTCGGGAGGGAGGAAGGAGAGTCGGGAGGGAGGAAGGAGAGTCCGGGAGGGAGGGAGGAAGGAGAGTCGGGAGGGAGGGAGGGAGGAAGAGAGTCGGGAGGGAGGGAGGAGGGAGAGTCGGGAGGGAGGGGAGGGAGGAGGGAGGGATGATTTTATGATGATGATGATGATTATGATTTGATGATGATGATGATGATGATGATGATGATGATTGATGATGATGATGATGATGATGATTTTGATGATGATGATGATGATGATGATGATGATGATGATGATGATGATGATGATGATGATGATGATGATGATGATGATGATGATGATGATGATGATGATGATGATGATGATGATGATGATGATGATGATGATGATGATGATGATGATGATGATGATGATGATGATGATGATGATGATGATGATGATGATGATGATGATGATGATGATGATGATGATGATGATGATGATGATGATGATGATGATGATGATGATGATGATGATGATGATGATGATGATTTGATGATGATGATTGATGATGATGATTTTGATTTGATGATGATTGATGATGATTTATTTTGATGATGATGATGATTATTTTTTGATTTCAGATGATGATTTTAGGGAGGATTTGTCAGATGGGGAGATGGGGATGATCAGATGGGATTTGGGGAGATGATGGGGGAGGGGGGATGATGAGTGGGGATGGGGAGGAGGGTGATGGGAGTGGGGAGGAGTGTTGGGAGTGGGGAGGGAGTGTTGGGAGTGGGGAGGAGTGTTGGGAGTGGGGAGGGAGGGAGTTGGGAGTGGGGGAGGAGTGTTGGGAGTGGGGGAGGGAGTGTTGGGAGTGGGGAGGGAGTTGGGTTGGGGGGGGGAGGAGTGTTGAGAGTGGGGGGAGTCGTGAGGAGGGTCGGCTTCGGGTTCGGCTCGTCCGGGGTGTGGTGGATATCCGTTAGCTTATCGGATAATATTCAAAATCAATTCATTTTTAAATGAATATCCGATTAATAGCTTATCGGATATCTGTTTGTTAATGATTTGATTTGAATTTTTTGTTTTTGATTTGAAGGTCCGTCCATTGCCACCCCTACCAAGGATCCCCCCAGAAGGATGTGTGCCGCCCATTCCCCACTACCCACCTAACATACAATCTGAAGTCTCCAAAGCATTTAAATATGTATCTCCAGATTGCAGAAAGCTTTCTAGGAGAGTCCCAACCCATTATCCAGGAGTCATCATCCACCCCGAAGTTTGCTCTGACCAACTTACTCCACAGAGCCTTCTTGTCAATGTTTAATCTCCAACACCACTTCAACATGAAGGCCTTGTTTACTGCTAAAACCTTTCGGATGTCGAGGGCCCCCCTGTCTTTTGGTAAACATACCTTTTTCCAATTCACTAGGTGATACTTGAAGTCCTTACTTTACCCTCTCCACAAGAATCATCTGAAAAGCCGCTCCATTTCTTTTGCTACACTGACTGGGCAATGCATAAAGGATAGGTAATGTGCCGGAATACCATAAAAACATGCTTTTATGAGGATTAACCTTCCCGCCGTTGATAGTAGTTTCCCCTTCCATAGCGAGAGACGTTTATGGATTTTCTCCACCACCAGACTCCAAATAGACAGAGTGATTCTACAATGGAAGAGGGGGAGCCCGAGATAAGTACTCGGTAACGAACCTACCTTGCATCCAAGCATATCTGCCATGAGTTGGGTAGTTTCGGGAGAGAGGTTGAACCCAAATAATTCTGTCTTGTCCCAGTTTACCCTCTGCCCCGAAGCTAGCTCAAAAAGTTTAATTGTTGCGCCTTCCACTTCTTCATTTGCTCTACTGATCCTTCCCCAAAGACTATGGTGTCATCGGCGAACTGTGCTATTGGCAACATCTCCTCTGGTAGTGTATTGCGCAACCAACCCACTTCCAAGGCCGCTTTGATAATACTTGTAAATCCTTCCCCCACTATATTGAAAAGGAGGGGGGATAAGGGGTCCCCTTGTCGCAACCCTCTTGTGCCCCCAAAATATCCAAAGGTGCCACCATTCACCAACAGTGAATAATTAGCATTGGAAACGCAAGAGCGTATCCACTTTAACCATCTTCCACCGAATCCCATTTCGATCATCATGAACTCCAAGTAATCTCAGTCTACTCTATCAAACGCCTTCTCCATATCTAGCTTCAGGATAACCCTTGGTTGTCTCATCTTAGCGAAGCGGTCTGCCACTTCATGCACCAACATAGCCGCATCTGAAATTTGACGTTTCTGGATAAAACCATTTTGCTCCTTGCTGATGATATGCGGGAGAATGGTTCTCAGCCTTGCTGCTAGTATGCGAGCAATTATCTTGTAAGGTCCTGAGATCAAGCTGATAGGTCTAAAGTCCTTCATATTCTCAACTCCTTCTTTCTTAGGTAATAATGCTATCAAGGATGCACCGAGACTTCTGTAAACTAATCCTCTATTGTATAAGTCATTCACCATTGCAATGATGTCTTCCTTCATGAACTCCCATGTAGCTCTAAATAATTCTCCATTAAATCCATCTGGTCCTGGGGCTTTATCTTGAGGGAAATTCTCTACTGTTGCTTCTATTTCTTCCATAGAGAAGGAGGAATCCATCCACTCTGCCTTGGCTTGAGATAGGTGAGCCATTGGCATGCCGCACATAGAATGCCTGGGGCCTGTATCCGGTTTATATAAACCTGCATAGAACTCCACCAGAGCGTTAGTAGTAGTCGCCCTATCAGTAGTGAGTTCCCCATTGATTATGAGGGAATTCACTCTGTTACAGCGACGACGGGCTGAGGTTATGGCGTGAAAGAAGTGAGAATTAGCGTCTCCCTCCTTCAACCACCTGTACCTAGCCCGTTGCTTCCATAAAATACGTTCATGGGCCACTAAGGACTGAAGGTCCCTAGAGGCCCTCGAGCGATCAGAAAATTCTTCACTAGTTAAGGGTCTACCTTCCTTTAACGCATCGAGGCTGTCAACCTGCAGGCGGAGAAGCAACTTTTGAGCGGTGTTGGCAGCTTTCTTCCCTTTAGCCCACTCAATGAGCTTCTTCTTGAGGAGCTTGAGCTTCATTGACAACCTGCCCCCTATCGGCCCCCGTACTTGTAATTCCTCCCACCAGGACTTCAACAGATTGCCCATTTCATCCTCCTTCAACCACCAATTTTTAACCCGAAAAGGTTTGTGACCCCTAGCAGTTGTCGTGTCCACAAAATGCTTTTGCCTTTGGAGTTGTTGTTCTTGAAGTTCTTAGTGGGCTGCCAAATGTGAACTCAAACTTACAAGGACATAAGGTGTATCTCCTCGAATGGGTGAGATGGTTAATCTCTCTCTCTCTCTCTCTCTCTCTCTCTCTCTCTCTCTCTCTCTCTCTCGTTTTCTCTCTCTCATTTGTTCTCTCTCTCTCTCTCTCACTCATTTGCTCCTCTCTCTTTCATTTGCTCTCTCCCTCTCACATTTGCTATCTTTGTTTCACATTTGCTCTCTCTCTCTCTCTCTCTCTATCTCTCTCTCTCTCATTTGCTCTCTCCCTCTTTTGCTCTCTCCCTCATTTTCTCTCTCCCTCATTTTCTCTCTCTCTCTCTCTCTCTCTCTCTCTCTCTCTCTTTTGCTCTCTCCCTCATTTTCTCTCTCTCTCTCTCATTTTCTCTCTCCCTTATTTGCTCTATTCTCTCTCTAGCTCTCTCTCTCTCTAGCTTACACTCGCTCCTCCAAATGTCTTAGGCTTGGTCCGTACACGAGAACAACCATGATCTGGAACTAGTTGATCCAGCTCTATCTAATGTCAACAATGAGGAAGCTCTTAGAATCATTGCAGTGGCCCTTCTATGCATCCAAGCCTCACCTGTATTAAGGCCACCTTTGTCCCGAGTGGTGGGCATGCTGTCCAGTGACATTGAAGTTGGTTCAGTTTCTTCAAAGTCCAGGTACTTGAGTGACTTGCACTCAGTGAACTCACTAGCAGCTTCATGACGAGTGACATTTCAGGAGTATCAACAAGAACAATTATAGCAAACCAAGACAATGTATCACCAACAGTGAGCCTTGTGGTTCATAATGTTTGCTCTCCTCTGGCCCCTCAACCCATGTCGCACAGCTTCACCCCAGAAGGCAGAAGGACAACAACGATTGAAGGTTACTGTATCCAAAAACCCATGAGCACATATTAAGGCATCCTTAAATATTAGTTTTTGTCATCTTGAGTTGGCGATGATAATAGACGTTATAAGAGTTGTTATTCGGCTAATCAAAATATTTTTTTTGAGTAGTTCAAGTATAAATGGTGGTAGTCAGAACATTTCTGTCATCTTGATATAATAATTTTAAATATAAAAAAAAAAAAACAAATGGTGACTGGTATGAAGTAATCAGTCACCATAGGTTACATATCGCTGACTTGTACAATATAATACCTCTTTGTGGTGACTGGCAAAAATCAGTCCCCATATGTAATTTATTTGTGACTGGTCACCAATCTCCCACAATGAGTTCTTATAAGGATTGTTCATTAATAACATAGATGCAAACACAATGGGGACTGAGTCACTATAAATTCTTGGTGACTAAAGAATGGGTGACATTTATATAGGGATGGTTTGTCTGGGTGACCTTTCTGTATTTGAGGATGGGCTTAGCCGGTCCCCAAAAGCCAAGTATGTACTAGTGCACTCTCTTCTTCATCACCAAACAAGGTACCTTTTTATTGTGAGATGAATGTTATTATTGTTCGATGAATCGATGAACAACAATAGGTTTGGGTTGCCGGAAGAGGCCACATGCTGTTTGAAGTCGGAGGCGCTGAATTTCATCAGCTTCTCTGGTCTTTAGCTGAAACGATGCCTAGGTTGCTTGATTTTATATTCAATTACTGTTAAAACCTTATTTTGTTGTTTTCATAAGTATTCTTATTCATTTAAATCCTGATTTCGACATCTTTGGAAGAATTTTTGAGGTTTGTCTGCTATGTTTTTGGAGTTTCAAGGGTTTTATTAATTTGACAGTGGTTTTTCGGCGGGTTTTCGGCAAATTCCGGTGCCAGTGCTGGAAAGGGTCGCCGAAAGTCGACGACGCTAGTCATGGTGTACCCTGCGTGTGGCAGCGAGTGGAGCATCACTATGAGAAACTCTGGTTTCTCTGCATGCATGTCTTGCTGGAGGTCAGGGATGACCCCAGTGCTGAGTCAACTCGAGCTAAGTTGATTCAATTTGGTTGACTTGGCCAATTTGGACCGGGTTAACTCAGTCTGGCCAATCGAGTTAACACGGGTCGACTCTTTCATCATTTGGGCTGAATTGAGTCGAGCCAACTTGGGTGGAGTCAGCCGGGTTGGACTTGACTCAGTTACAACAAAGTTTTAAACTGCTTTGTATTTAAAGATGGTTTAACATTCATAAACAATTATTTAATGTAAAACTTTTTAGTTAAAAATGAGTAAAATAAAAAAAGGTTTATTTTAAAACTTAAATTAGGGCTGGTTTACAATCTTACATAAATTAAAAAAATGTTTGGCCCAGTTAATTAAAATAAAGAAAAAAACAAATTGAATAAAGTAAAATAAAATTATTAATATATAAATTAAGTTCAAGTTGGTTAAAAATTTTAAAAAATGAAAAATAACTAAAACTTAAAAAATAATTGTTTCACCGAAAATCCGCCGGTCCGCGAAGAGGCGCGACCGAGAGAATATGTCGATTACTTTAGAATAAATTTGTTACAGGGTATGTTGTAAATATCAAGGAATGCGAGTTCACTCTCCTAGGCTTCCTCTGATTCGATCTCCGTGTGAATTTGGTGAAGTTTTGGCTCCTGCGAGGTCGTCGTCGAGACTTCGAGTGACAGAAACGAATGTACACAATCTGGTGTGGCTTTTGTCGGTCGGACGGAAGTATTTGTGTTCCGTGTGTTTCGACTTGTGACGATGCCGGCGACGGTGTAGAATTGCTTCTGGTCGAGTTGTAGAACGACGAACTGCAGATGTTGAACTTCTTTGCGATGAAAGAACCCATGTGCGTGAGGAACTCTTCTCGGTGAAGGGAGTTTTGGACCTTCTATTTGGGAACGAGAGAGCTTCTGCACTGATGTTAAGAGAGTCTTTCGAATGTGATTTTTCCCCAACCCCTGGAACAGGGAACTTCTGGCCTTTTGTAGCCTGTCTGTGTAGTTGTTGAGAGATTTTTCCTGGGAAAGGGGATCACGATCCCCTTTCTGCTCGTGAAGTTGAGGGAGAAAAGGGAAGGAGGGAGACCAGGATCATGGCCCTCTTTCCGCTCCTTCGGTTGAAGACTGAGTGGTGGGCTGATGATGCATGCTGATTCGACGGTTCTTTGCTGACGAGGTGTTGACTGTGCTGGTGACGTGGCGATGCGGCTGGACTTCGTAGTGGATTGCCACAACGGACTTTGATGATGATTAAAGCCTACCCATGGTCATTGTTTGAAGGGCTGATGGGTTGTTGGGCTTATCGGATTTGGGCCACGCACATTTTGATGCGTACAGATTGCCCCCTTCGATACTTGATAGTTCGGGAGGAACGATCGAAGTTTCAATATGAAGAAACAACACAAACACACAACTTTTTTTTTTTTTTTTTTTTTTTTTTTTTTGATCCTCTTACTCTTTTAGGATCATTTATCTTTTGTGTACTACTTCTTGTCCTCTGCTTTTTTTTAGGACAGTGTATATTTCTGTACATTTTTTGTATATATATATATATATTTTTTTTTTTTTTTTTTTTTTTTTTTTTATTATTATTTTTTTTTTTTTTTTTTTTGTGAAGTAACGGCATGGAACTTAATGTTCCCTGAGAAGAGGGAAGTACTCAGGTGGTAATGAATGTTGTAGATAGAGACTTACTTGCCTGTCTCCTTCAGGTGTATGTCGTCGGAGGATTTCAGCGACGATATTTGGTATTTTGAAGGAGGTACTGGCGAAGAACTTCGGTGACCTTCGTCGACAGGTTGTTTCCCGTTCGGAGGAGAACTGTTGTAGAACAAGTCTTTGCTGTGTTTTAGGTCGCTCTGGTCCGACTGTATCATAGCCGCTGTCCGGGGGTTGTGTTTGAAAGGCTCGGAGAGTCTTTTTCTTACTGGGCATAGTTGAGGCTACTGCCGGTCCTGGTTATGCGGTCTGAGGCTGCACGAATTGGATGTCGTGATTTTCAGGGCTCCTTTTAGTTCGCTAAAATCCTAACTTTTAAACTCACTTTCTCGTAGCTTTCAGTCCGGACTGCACGACTCCGGATGCGTCTGGCGCCACGATCTCCTTTGTTCCCGTAGCCGAGCCTTTCTCTGCATAAGCCAAGTCAGTTATGCGGAGTGGGGCCCACCGAGGCCTGGTAACGATCCTAGGGTTGTCGCCTGATCGGGTCTCCATGTAGAGTT
This sequence comes from Aristolochia fimbriata, assembly GCA_019845555.1. NCBI lineage: Eukaryota > Viridiplantae > Streptophyta > Magnoliopsida > Piperales > Aristolochiaceae > Aristolochia > Aristolochia fimbriata. Next base: position 10,321,616 of record CM034081.1, read on the forward strand.
TCATGATAAGGGAAATTCCGTACGGGGGAGATAGAGTCCCTTTTAAAAAGGGACTGTCGCCTTCTCCCAAATTCGGAGGAAACCCTTGGAATTCTTCGATATATAAAGTACCTTGAGCCTTGGATATTTCAACGTGCGAACCTAACAGAGACCTTCTTGAGTTTTTTTTTTTTGTTGCATTCTCCATCTGAAGTGCCGCTCCCTTCGGTTGTGTGTATCTACGACCGACTCTTGGAGATTTTGTTCGTGCTTCTGATTCCAGGAGAGTATTTGTTGAAGAGACTTTCCTTTCGGTGAATCTCTGCTTCTCTTCACGTAGGACGCCTCACCCGTATCAAATTTGAAAGGTACCTGCGAGATTCCCTTCTTTTTTTTTTCTTCTCCCTTTCTGGCGACTTCGTTTAGATTTTGAGTCGGCCGGGGTCCCGCTCTCTTTTTTTTTCTTCTTTCTTCCTTTACCCTTCTTCTTTTTCTCTCCTCTCCTTTTCGACTCCTTCTTTCTTATTTTGTCGCGACGACTTCTTTTTGTCACGGTCTCGATATTTCGCTCTCTTGTTGTTTTAGAGCTTTTTATCATTTTTTTTTTGTGTGACGGCTTTTTTTTTTTTTTTTTTTTTGCTTTCTTTTTTTTTTTTTTTGAGTTTTCGATACGTACCTCATTTTACGCCTGTTCGTTTAGGCGTCACCGAAGTCTGTCATCTTGTTGGTATAGACGACTGGTTGTCTTCCGCACGATTTTCGGTTGGGGAATGCGCCTGACTTAGTTGTTGTGTGTAGGTTCTTCCTTTTCCGGTGTTTCACTCCGGGGACATTGGTTGGGTCGTCGGTGTGACGGCCTGTCTTCCCTTCCCTCTCTCTTTTTTTTTTGAGAGTACGTCGGTCGTTCCTCTGTGGGTTGCCGAACGTTGTCGTCGTTTCGGCTTCGACCGGCTCAGTTACCGGAGAGGAACCTCTGTTCCATTCGCCTTCTTCGAGGATTTCTTTTCAACTTGACCGGTCGAATTGTCTGGCGTCTCGTCTCTGTCTATCATCGGTGGCTTGGCCGTCAAGCTTCGACTTCCGCGGCTTGCCATGATGGTTGTGGCACGAGTTGGTGTGGCTACCTCGTTTTCTGGTGGTGGCATGGCTTCTCTGGAATTTTGTTTTCTTTTTGGTTTTCTTCTTTTTTTTTTTTTTAGCGACGACTTCTTTTTGTCACCGCCTCTCTCCTTTTTTTTTGTTCAGGGGAGAGTCGCTTACCTGACTTCGCCTGAATGTGTCGGACTCGATTTGTCCAGCGCGGTTATCCCTTTTTGTTTCAGCCGCGCTATAGGTTTGGCTTGTGTCCGGCTCGGTTGTCGGGCGTCGTCTTCTGTGGCATCCTTCTCCCGTCCAGTTTTGACATCCGTCACAGGGGTTTGCGACGCGAGTGTTCGGTGATAGTCCTGGGCGCTGGATTCTTGACCCGGTGATGCTCGGATTGGTGGTTGAGCATTTGGAATCCGGTGTTGTCACCACCCGGTTTGTTGGTCGTGGGGTGCTGGTCTCTATCGTCGTTAGATCTCGGGGCTGTATTTGTGTTAGCCGTAGAGAGATTTTTTTTTTTTCGCGGTTTCGCTTTTCTTTTATCGCTGTTCACATCCCTTCTCTTTTTTTGTTTACGATCATTTTGCCCTTTTTTTTTTTTGATCGCAATATAAATGCACAAACTTCTTTTTTTTTTTTTTTGAAGATAGCTTGCGTACCTGACTTTGTGTTGAACTGACGGCTTCAATGCCTCTGTCGCTTTGCAGATGTCTTTCCCATCGCTAACCGTTACCTTCCTCGATCTGGTTCTCACCAACACCCGGGTGCAAGTAAGAGATGTTCTCCAAGAATGCGTGCATATCCGAAATACGCAAGGAGATAGGGAAATTTTGTTGTTTACGAGTTTGCCTTCTGCCCTCGGGGGACGTGACGTGCGAGTCCCTTTAACTGGGTCGACCTGCGAGCTCTGGAGTCATTCGGTAGTTAACGAGGATGACCAAATTTGTTTCATCCCCGGCGTCGGTGAGACTCCAGCGCCTCCGCACGAAGTCCAGGGCACTGTTTTGATGAGTCTCATGCACGACACATTGGTGGAGTTTACTCCTCCCGTACTTTCCATTGGTAGCAGCAGCTTCGGCCCTTGGGAAGCGAGAAGTATGGATATTGTTAGCCCACGATTCATACCTTATTACTTCGAGTGGGTGGACGTCGTCCTGCGCACACGCTCGGAGCGTTTGGCAGCGGTGGATTTGCTATACGCCGTCGCGGGCCTCCATGTACCGTTATAGCTGCTGCTGTAACGTTGTCACGCCTTTACCGAGGTCTGGTGTTCCGCCACCAATTCTATTTTTACCCGGGAGGGGAGCTGCTTTCTTTATGGGATCTCCATCGCCCTCGGGGACTTCCCGCCTCTGGGGGTATTTTCGACGAATCCTTCCCTTCTGTCGATGACTTCTCTTCTGGTCATCATCTTCCTCTACCCGAAAGCCTCAGATATTTGATCTTGGCTTACTTCCGTCTTTCCGCGCCTGCTGAGACGGAGAGAGCTGCCGGAGTTCCGATGTCCGACTGGACGTCTTTTTGGTTCCGCCCGGGATGGGACTCTCGGCCTGTGGAAGACGCTTGGGCCGATCGTATGAAGACTTCGGGTTCGAGGAGCCGCAATAGGTCAGAACGGTTGAACCAACCTTTGAAGGAGCTCGGTGTTCCGGACGTGCTCGCCGACGAGGTTTATTTCGCCGCTTTCTTCTCTATGTGGCTCGCCCTGATCATCCCCCAGCGCCCGGGGTATGTTGAGGTACACAATTTTGAAGATGGCTTGCTTTTTGGCGAGCGGCTATAAGTGCAACTTGGCCGCCGCGACTTTGGCAGGTCTCTACCAAGCTCTGAACAGTTCTAATTGGGGGAAGGTCCCCTGGCCCTTCGTTTACTCCTGGCTCGCACATTATTTCGGCGTCCATACAGCTGATTCGTCAGAAGGTGACCGGCCGTTAATGATGGTTTACCGCAACCCCAACAATGGCCGTGCCTATACACAGAGGGAAGCTCGTGCCCTATTTTGGTGAAGTGGGGTGCGAAGTTGGCACGGGCCGCAAGCAATCCCCTCAGGTCCTATTGTCGACAGGTCGGGCCGCCTACCCTCTCGGATTGAGGCGGATTACTTCCGGGGTGTGCGGGCGAGCCGTCTCGTATTGCGGCAACGTGACTTCCTGATTGTGGAGCCGTACAGTCCGCACCGGTTTGCTCGTCAGTTTGGCTTTTGCCAGGATTTACCGGGTGCTCTAATCGGGGATCAGAGGAGGGCGCCGACGGTCGAGTCGTTGGTGGAGATTTGGCAGAGGGAGAATGCCTTTCCCCTTGGAACAGTTGATGTGCCGTCTTCCACCAGTCCGGATGCCGATCCGGGAGTGACGGCTTTATATCGAGGATCATGGCTCGAAGCCGTGGTTCCTCTTTTTGAGGTAGAAGCACTTGTATTCGTGCACCTTTTGTTTCCTTGGCATTTGCTTGTGCTTACGTTTTTCTTCTCCTTGTGTCTCTCAGAGAGAATGGGAGAGTTTTACGGGGGAGCGGGCGCCGCGTAAGAAGGCTGCGCCGACGAGGGGTCCTGCGAAGAAGAAGACGCCGGCCTCTAGACCTTCCCAAAAGGTGACTCAGGCTCTGGCGACCGTCGAGCCAGGGGAAGGAGTTGTTATCAGAGAAGCCGCTCCTGCCCTGCCAGCCGAACCGGTTGTTCGGCCGACCTCGTTGTCTTCACCGGCTACGGATGTGCCTCTGGATAAAGGAAAGGGGGTCGTGGACCCGATAATAACGCACCCCGCCCTTCCGCCACCGGCAGTCTCTCCGAGGAGGGTTGTGTCGAAGAGGAGAAGGACAGGGGTTCCAAGGGTCGTCTTCGACCCGCCCTTGTTTAAAAAGAGGTCGAGGAGTAAGCACCATCGGACTTCTTCTTCTTCTCGTGACTTGCCTTCTCCGACAGTTTCTGCTTCGGAGTCGTGAGAGGTTATCGTGGGGGTATGTCCGGTAGAGAGGCTGGAGGCGCCGCCTGCCGGGAACGTTGCTACGCGGTCGGAGGTGATGCGGGTTATTTCTTCTCTGGTGCGGCCTGGGGTAGAGACGGAGCCTTCGGCAGATGCACTTGCGCTGGTTCCTTATTCTCGCGCGAGCCAGCTTGAAGTTTGTTCGGAGGGTTCACACTCTCCTGTCGTCTCAGGGAGGCGTTTCCGAGAGGGGAGGGACCAAGAGGGGATGTTTACCGACGCTGCTACTGAGGGGATGGGTAGGGTGGACTGCCCTATGACCATCTCTAGTGATGGGGGCGCGACGTCGTCTTCTCCTTCAGGTGGGGAAGGTGGGGTCGGTTTTTGGACCCCTGTTCTGGACTCGAGTCATCGCTTCCTTCCTGCTCATGAGGATAGGCCACGTACCGAAGGAAGGCTGGATGGCCAGGCAACCGGTCCGGTCGTTAGGGAAGAGCGTCTAGAGCCCATTCACCGGTCCGCCAGCGAGAATTCTTTCTCATCTCGGCTGACTGCGGTAGGTTTTCTTTACTCTCTGTTTCTTCCTCCTGATTTTCTTTTCTTAACCCCTTTGCTTGTGTGGCAATTTCGCAGTCCTCCATGATTTCTCTCTCGGCGACCTCAAGAGGGTGGGTCCAGCAATCTACAATAGGCCTATGGACTCGGTTCGTCCAGACAGCCTTGGCTCCTGCAGAGGACCCCTGCTCCCCGGAGCTGGTGGTTGATGCCCGCGGTCTTTTAGAGCATTTACGTTTGGCGGGTGTCAATGTTTCTATCTTGGAGCAGTGGGTGGAAGATTTTGCTCGAGAAGTTGAACATCTCCAAGAGTTGCGTTGCTCTGTTGCCAGTAAGCTCCCCAGGGCCGATCACCAAGCTCTCGAAGCCGAAGCGTCGCGGTCGGTCCGACGGGTGCATTGCCGGCGCAATGAGATGGTTGAGTTGGTCAGTCGGCACCGGTCCGAGTACGACACTGTGAAGGCTGAGAGGGAAGCCATCTGCGAACAACTGGCTAGGCTGGATTCTCAACTCGACTCCCTTCGGGCGGACATCGGTATCGCTCAGTCTAAGCTTCAGGCGTTTGATGCTGAAGCATCTGTGTTAGAGCGGCGACTTGAAGATGTCCGTGCGCAGCCTGTGCTGAGCGAGAGCCAAGCGCGTGAGCTTGAGGATACGCGGGCCGAGGTGCTTCGGCGGCGACAGCGAGTGATCGACTTTGAGCTCAACCAGTACCCTCTCCTTTTTCACCCCCTTGGATTTAATGTAGCCCCCATATTTTGTACTCCATTTTTGAGGTCTCGGATCCCTTTTTGTTTTCGAGACCTTGGGTGTAAAGAATATTTTTTTCTGCTACCCTGCTCACGGATAAAATCGTTTGAGAAATTTACCGTTTGTGATAGGTAGCTCCGACCCGTTAGCGGTGACGAGTTTGTATGCGCCGTTGGTGTAGGCTTCTTGTACGACATAAGGGCCTTCCCATTTGGGTGCGAATTTGCCCCCGGTCTTGCTCGTAAAGAGCATTGGCCGTCGAACTGCTAGTACGAGGTCGCCCTTCTGGAATGACCTGAGGCGTACCTTTTTGTTGAAGGCTCTGGTCATGCGGGATTGATAACACTCGAGACGTTGTTCGTCGAGGGACTCAAGCTCTGCAAGTCTCAATTGGGCACATTCCTCCGTCGTCAGTCCTTCTCTTACTGCTATGCGTAAGGAAGGGAGTTGTACTTCGAGAGGGAGCACTGCCTCGGAGCCATAAACCAGAGAGTATGGGGTCGACTGGGTAGGTGTTCTGGCCGTCGTTCTGTATGCCCATAAAGCTTCGGGAAGCTTTTCATCCCAGTTCTTTTTGTGGGCGCCGACCGTTTTCTTCAGAATTTTGCAGAGTGTCTTGTTGAAAGCCTCTACGAGTCCATTGGCTGCCGGGTTGTAAGCCGACGACATCCGTTGTTGTATGCGAAATTTTTCGCAGAAGGGGTCCATGACTCTGTTTCTGAAGGGTGTGTCGTTGTCCATCACGATATACCGCGGAACTCCATATCTGTATATGAGCTGCGTTCGAATGAAATCGGCAACGGTGGTGGCTTTGACCTCTCGGTAGGCTACGGCTTCAGCCCATTTGGAGAAGTAGTCTGTGGCGGCCAAGATGTATTGTTTGTCGGAGTCGGATTTTGGGGTGATGGGACCGATGATATCCATTCCCCAAGCTTCGAAAGGCCAGGAAGCGACCGTTGGGTGAAGCGGCTTCGGCGGTTGGTGTATGTAGTCGGCGTGGAATTGGCACGATTTGCAGGTTCGGGCCATTTCAATGGCGTCCCTGAGCATGGTTGGCCAGTAATAGCCGAGTCGTTTGACTTGCAGGTGAAGCTTTGGGCCAGCTTGATGTGCTCCGCATATCCCGCTGTGTATTTCTTTCAATACTTGTAATCCCTCTTGTTTCGAAAGGCAGCGAAGGAGTAGACCTTCGTATGACCTCCGGTATAGTACGTCGTTGATAAAAACGTATCTGGGAGCTGTTCGGCGAATCTGGACTCGCTCCCGCAGGTCGACTGGGAGCGTGCTGTGGCGGAGGAAGTTGATGATGGGTTCACGCCAATCTTCGATTTGATTTTGACTAGCCGATACTGGGAGGGATTCCTCTATCTCTTCCGTTAACTCTTCGTCTGTTTCTTCCTCAGCTGGTGGAGGGATGACCCATTTTTCGCACACGGGAACTCGGTTTGGTCGTTCGTCGAAGTGTGCTAAGCTGGCAGCAATGCCGGCTAATGCGTTGGCTAGCCCATTCTCGGAGCGAGGGACATAGTGGAGTGAAACTTCCGGGATTTGGGCCAGAAGTTCACCGACATATCTCAAGAGAGGTTTGAGCTCGGGTTTCTTTACTTCGAACTCTCCTGTCAACTGCTTGATAACCAAAGCCGAGTCGCCATAGATGTTCAATTGCGGCAACTGCATCTCGACCACTATACCGAGTCCGAGGAGAATGGCTTGGTACTCTGCTTCATTGTTCGAACAAATCTGGGTGAGCACGAACGAATACGGCAGTAGATCCTTCACAAACAGGACTCCGGCGCCGGCTCCATTTCTCCGTGCGGCGCCATCGAAATACATCTCCCAAGGTGGAAGCACTTCGACCAGGAATATTTCTTCGTCTGGGAATTCCTCAATTAACTCCCATTCGGCTGGCATCGGGTGGTCGGCTAAGAAATTGGCCAATGCTTGGCCCTTAATCGCTCTTTGAGGAATGAAATTGATCTCGAATTCTGATAAGAGCATTGCCCATTTTGCCAGTCTACCGGAGAGGATTGGGCGCGACATAATGTACTTCAACGGATCCGCTCGAGAAATGAGGTTCGTTGAATGCGCCAGGAGGTAGTGTCGAAGTTTTTGAATTGTGAATATGAGAGCCAGACAAATCTTCTCGATCGGTGTATAGTTGAGCTCGGCACCCACCAGTGTTCGGCTGAGATAATACAGAGAACGTTCTTTGTTGTCCCCATCGCATTGGGCCAAAAGAGCTCCTACCGACTTTTCCTGTGCTACAATGTAAAGCAGCAGGGGTTTGTCGACGATCGGAGCTACGAGCACCGGTGGTTTGGTGAGGTACGCCTTTATGTTGTTAAAGGCGTTCCGGCAAGCGTCGTCCCACTCGAATGGTGTACCTTTCTTTAGCAGACGACTGAAAGGCTGGCATCTCCCGGCAAGGTTCGAAATGAAGCGCCGTATGTACGCCAGGTGACCTTGGAAGCTTTTGAGCTCAGAGATGTTCCTGGGTTCCGACATCTTTTGAATGGCGTCGATTTTTGACTGGTCGATTTCGATTCCTCTGTGATGGACAAGGAATCCCAAGAATTTGCCTGAGGTGACGCCGAAAGCACACTTCAACGGGTTCATTTTGAGCTGAAACCGTCGCAGTCGCTTGAACACTGCCCGTAGATCGAGAAGATGATGGGCTCGTTGCTTTGTTTTCACCACCAGATCGTCGACGTAGCATTCGACTCGCTTATGGAGGAAGTCGTCGAAGATGTTCTGCATCGCTCGCTGGTATGTTGCACCGGCGTTCTTGAGTCCGAACGGCATGACTTTGTAGCAAAAAATCCCTTTTGGAGTGCAAAATGCAGTGAGCTCCTCATCTTTTGGGTCCATCCGAATTTGATTGTAGCCGGAGGACCCGTCCATGAAGGATAGGGCTTCATGACCTGTTGTCGCGTCGACCATAAGCTCGGTTATTGGCAGAGGAAAGTTGTCCTTCGGGCACGCCTTGTTCAAGTCGCGAAAGTCGACGCAGACCCGGATTTGGCCAGTCTTCTTTTTGATAGGGACGATGTTTGCAATACAAGACGGGTACTTCACCTCCCTGATGAAATTTGCCGCGATCAACTTGTCGACCTCCTTTTCGATTTCTGGCACCAGTTCTAGTCGGAATCGTCGTTGTGATTGCTTCACCGGTCGAACAGAGGGATGAACAGCCAATTTGTGGACTGCTACTCGAGGATCGAGGTCGGGCATCTCTGTGTAATTCCATGCAAAGATGTCGCGATATTCGCGGAGCAGCGCCATGTATTCGACCTCTTCATCGGCCGTCAGTGAAGCACTGAGGAATGTCGGCCTCGGGTCCTCTGCTGTGCCCAAGTCGACTTTCTTTAATTCATCGACGGTTGACTGGCCTCCTTCTTCGAATTCAGCCGGAGCCTCCTTCAAGACAAATTCCTCATCATCTTGTTCGTCGTCGGTGACGGAGATGTGATTCACCATTATCGAGTCGTACGCGCGCGTTCGTGCTAGGGCTGCTTTCAAAGTATAGATGATGACTGGCCCGCCGTCTTTCTTTGGTCGCCGTCGATTGATGGCGTCTTTTGTGTAAATGATCACCGGCTTTGGGGTATTCTGTTCCTCTGTTGGGATTTGGCCAGCTGAGACTTGATGCACGTCTGCCGATGATTTTCTGGTTATCTTTACCGGCTTCGTTTGGGCTGTATAGATCTTGATTGGTTTTGGCCTTTCATAGCCAAGGCCCAGGCGACCTTGACTGATGCGGTGTCCTTCGTTCTTCAATTTCTCCTGTTCTGGAGTGAAGATGGGTAAAGTCACAGGAGGCTTGGCGTGAATCTCGTCTTTTGTAAGATTGCCCCCTGCTCTGGCCATCAACCGGTAGGCATTTGGGTCGAAGCCTTCATTTGAGCGTGTAACCGGTAGCTGTTGTTGGCTCGGCAACTGCTTCACGATGCTTCGTTCCTCCAGTTTTGGCAGAGGAAGTGTGTCCTTTTCTGGCAAAGGGGTCGGCTGGATTTTGTTGTAGGCGACCAGGGGAGCTTCTCCTTTCTTCCTTTGCGACTGTGGAATGTACCGCAAGATGGGTATGTTGCGCCGATTTGTTGTAGGCGCGACTATGGCCGATTTATGGCCATGTACCGACGGGCTGTTGAGCGCCAGCTGCTTTAGCGATACGACTTGCGTCGTGATCTGTTTAGGAGATACCACTTGCGTCGAAGTATGTGGTTTTGTGGGCTACGACGACTGTTGGAGTGTTGCATCCTGCATCGGTTGTTTGGACGATGCGGCCTGCGTCGGAGTGCTCTTGGCATTTGCTGCCTGGTTCGACTCCGGTGACAATTTAACTGTCGGCCTAGTCGTCAGGTAGAATTTAGCATCTGCGAACAATGCCTCTGCCTCTGTGAATGGGCTTTCGTCGGCATACACTGTCTTCTGCTCGCCGTTTTCCCAATACTTGAAGCATTGGTGGAGTGTGGATGGTACAACTCCATTAGAGTGAAGCCACGGTCGACCCAAGAGCAGGTTGTATGAGGTCCTCGAGTCGATGACTTGAAGAGGCGTGTCGGCTACCATGTCCCTAATGTGCAGCTTTAGGTTCGTCATGCCGAGTGTTCTCTGGCCCTCCTAGTTGAAACCTTGAATGAGGAGAGAACTTGGAGAAAGGTCGCCAGCAGAGAGACCAATATTCTTCATCGTGCGGATGGGCAGAATGTTGACTGCAAATCCACAGTTGATGAGGATACGGTTGATTTTGTGATCCTTGATGTAGCCGGAGACGAACAACGGTCTGTTGTGATTTTTTGACCCCAATTGTGCGTCTTCCTCTTTGAATGTAATGCAGGGTGGGCATGTGACGGCCAGAGCTTCTTCCGAATTTGCGAGATGCGCTTTGGTGTAGGCATCTTCCTCTTCTTTTCGAAGAGGAGGGGTTAACCCGACTTTCGGCAGGTCGTTCTTTCTCATCAGCAATGTCTCGAGCTTGGCTTTGAGTTCCTCTGGTTTGTCGAGGACTCGGATTAGGGCTTGTCTGGACCTGATGTCCAAATCGAGGTCATCTTCTATTTTGTTGAGATGTGAGATTTGTTTGAGCGACGTCTCTAGGTCGTCGCATTCGACGACTAGTCTTTTGCCCTTCTCTTTTGTTCCTGTTTGCTCGGGAGGAGCTGTTGAGCAGGTTGCCACCATTGCAGGCGGTGAGAGGAACTCCTTCGGGAAGAACTCCGCCAATGTGACGGGTCTTCTTTTCTTTTTGTTTGCCCCCTAGACATCAGTCCTAGGAGCTTTTCTTTGACGTTTTGCGGCTCTTTTGTTTGGCCGATTTGCTTTTGTTTGGATGGTCACCGGTGCCGGTTCGATTTCTTGAATAGGCTTCTTTCTCCGGGTGACCAAGATCCACCCCTCTGCGTCAACTGCAGCTTCTTCGTGGGGTGCCGATTTTGGTGCGACCTTAGCCGGTGGTCGTTTGTTGTTATGAGGTCGGCTGGAGGAATCGGGCTTTGGTCGGTACTCCTTCTTCGTGGCCTACTTCTTGTTTGGCCGAGTTAGCTGATTCGGCTCGGCTCGGATGGAGACGGCATATGAGGAGGCTGTGTTTTCAGCTCCTTCAATTTCAATACGGCCTTGCGCCGCCAGCTCCATGATGCGATCCTTCAAGACGAAGCATTTCTCCGTCGAGTGCCCGACCAGTCGATGGTATTTGCAAAAATTTGGATCTTTGCTTTTGGATTGGTCGCCAGGTCTTTTGATTTCTGGCAGCCTCAATAGTTGATTGTCAAGCAGCTGATCGAGCATGATGGGAACGTTGGCGTCGGCAAAGGGATATGTCTTTGCCTGTCGTTCTTCCAGTGTCAGCTTCTTAAAGCCTCTCGTCAATTGTCGTGGGAGGTAGGTCTGCTTGACTTTGCTTCCGACCTTGATTGGTTCGACGGTTTTGGTCGCGAAAGAGGATTTCATTTTCTCTTTTGTTTCTTTTGGTGCGGTCGCGGTCGGTGCCTTCCCCTTTTTGCGTGGGTCAGCGGAAGAGGATCCTTCTTCCCCTCGTTCTTCTATTAGGATCTCCATGTTATGAGCTTCTGTTGCGAGCTCTTGGAAATCATTCGGTCGTCGGCTACGGATGTAGCATAGGAGTTCCCAATGCATTCCTCGAGAGCACATCTCGATCTCGGCTTCGAGGGAGAGATTTGAGCTTTCTTTGCAGTTTAGGCTTAAATTTCTCCATCGATTGATATAGTCAACCACCTTCTCGCCCTTTTTCTGTTTGAGATTGGCAATTTCTACCAGTGTGACCGTACGCCGGGTGCTGTAGAAACGGCTGAGGAATTCCGTTCTAGTTGCTCCCCACCTGTCGATGGACTCTGGGGGTAGCTCGATATACCAGTCGAAGGCGTTTCCCTTCAGTGACCGGCCGAACTGTTTTACCAGCAGGTCACCGTCGGTACCGGCGTTGTTGCAGGTTTCTATGAAATGTGCGACGTGCTGCTTTGGATGGCCGTCACCGTTGAATTGCTGGAACTTGGGAGGGTGATAGCCGATAGGCATTAGGATATTCTGGATCCGTTGTGTGTACGGTCTCTTGTAGGCGACTGATTTGTGGTCGCCGGCGCTGTTTCGTACCGCACGGTTGACGAGCTCTGTGATGGCGTCAAGTGTGAGAGCAGACGGATCGGCTTCGGGTCGACCTCTGCGGATGGCCACTGGAGCGACGGGCGGCAGCTCATCGTCAGAGGAAGGGTCTTCTCACGGCACCTCGGCTGAGGCGCTGGTAGTTGGCCGATTTCGGTCGACTTCTTGAGAGACGCCACCGGTATTATTGGTGGCTGTGCCCATTTCAAGCCATTCAAACATCTTCGCAATTTGATCATTGCGAGCTGCTAGTTGAGCATCCCGGGCTGCAAGTTGCGCATCCTTTATGCGCAGTTGTTCGATTTGCTCCTTTATCGCAGCCTGCATTTCCGTAAGCTGTTCTTCGATGGTTTTGGCCGAAGTTGTCATTGCGGCCATCTTGACGGTTTGCGTCGGAGTAGTTGTTCTCGACGCGGCTTGAAGATATGAAGCCTTCGTTGGTGACTTCAGACTGCGCCGGACTGGCAGTCGGGCTGCGAGGAGGAGGAGATGTAGCGACAACCAGGTATGTTGATTTGGCCATTGCCAGCAGCAGTTTGGCAGCGACCGTGGCTGGTTTGTTGGAGGCCGCAGTAGCCTGTGGCACGAATAAGGCGCTTGGACGGCGCGCGTCGAGCATGAAAGGAGCTTGTCCAGCAGACAAATTCCTGGCCATAGCTCTCGTCACTGGGCGAGTGGCCGGTGGTGGTGAGATAGGAGCGCGGGGGTTGGTCGGAGATGCAGCAGCTGGTCCGCGATTTCCAATAGTTGAACCTGCAGTCGCGGCGGGGAGCGGTTGGGCAGAGCTCGAGGAGGCAGTTTACTTACCTCCATTGTTGTTGTTGTTGTTGTTGCCGTTGTTGGCGTTGTTGGCCATGGCTGAGGTTGGGGATTTTTTTTTTTTTTTTGACGGAGAAGGAGATGAGAGGTAGGAAAGGTCCCACCGGGTATGCCAAATCTGTTTCACCGAAAATCCGCCGGTCCGCGAAGAGGCGCAACCGAGAGAATATGTCGATTACTTTAGAATAAATTTGTTACAGGGTGTGTTGTAAATATCAAGGAATGCGAGTTCACTCTCCTAGGCTTCCTCTGATTCGATCTCCGTGTGAATTTGGTGAAGTTTTGGGTTCTGCGAGGTCGTCGTCGAGACTTCGAGTTACAGAAACGAATGTACACAATCTGCTGTGGCTTTTGTCGGTCGGACGAAAGTATTTGTGTTCCGTGTGTTTCGACTTGTGACGATGCCGGCGACGGTGTAGAATTGCTTCTAGTCGAGCTGTAGAACGACGAACTGCAGATGTTGAACTTCTTTGCGATGAAAGAACCCCTGTGCGTGAGGAACTCTTCTCGGTGAAGGGAGTTTTGGACCTTCGATTTGGGAACGAGAGAGCTTCTGCACTGATGTTAAGAGAGTCTTTCGAATGTGATTTTTCCCCAACCCCTCGAACAGGGAACTTCTGGCCTTTTGTAGCCTGTCTGTGTAGTTGTTGAGAGATTTTTCCTGGGAAAGGGGATCACGATCCCCCCTTCGCCGTGGAAGTTGAGGGAGAAAAGGGAAGGAGGGAGACCAGGATCATGACCCTCTTTCTGCTCCTTCGGTTGAAGACTGAGTGGTGGGCTGACGATGCATGCTGATTCGACGGTTCTTTGCTGACGAGGTGTTGACTGTGCTGGTGACGTGGCGATGCGGCTGGACTTCGTAGTGGATTGCCACAACGGACTTTGATGATGATTAAAGCCTACCCATGGTCATTGTTTGAAGGGCCGATGGGTTGTTGGGCTTATCGAATTTGGGCCACGCACATTTTGATGCGTACAATAATATTTCAAATTAATTTTACTATATCTAATTAAAAATTAGATGCGGTGTTTGGAGTTTGGACGGGTTATGTTAGCTAGTTTTAGAAAACAATAGGTTGATTTTCATTATATTAGAATTAATAGTTAATTACTTAATTTTGACATTTCGGCAACATAAGTAGTCACAGGGTTAGGTGCATAATCAATCAATGATAATACATGGTAGTATCATCTTTATATAAAATCAAGATTTTGAATAAGATTTTAAGTCCTGTAGTTCTTCAAACAAATTCTTTGAATACTTCTTTAGTCCTTGATCCCTCAAATGAGAGACGATTTTCAATTTTTTTTTTCCTATGGCACAGTTTGATTGAATGGATCAGGTGAAGCTTCAAACCGGCTTCATCGATCGAGTTCAGTTCGGATTTTATAAGATTGATAAACTTATGAATTATTAATATTTTAAAACATAAACATGTAAATTTGATCGAATTAAGATTGATTTTATGATCTACAGTATCGATCGTCTCAATTTCGTGGTTAATCCTGTAAAAAATTCCCAGAATTAACTTCTGCAAATTAGATATTGACCCAAAATTGGTGAATAGTAAAAATTGGATTTATGATAAATTTATGAATTACTAATATTCTATAAAAATTATTTATGAACGAAAGTGTATGTACCAAAATGTGCATAGCCCAATTTCGACGAGTCCAGCAACTCACCGATCCATCAAACAACGATCATGGGTAAGCTCTGTCGATCTTTGAAGTTCATTTTTACAGCCCACTGCCGGGTCCAGTCCCGTTGTCACGTCATCGGCACAGTCAGCAACACAATCAGCAGAAATTCATCGAGTCAGCACCCGTCAGCATGCCTCGTCAGCTCATCACTCAACTCAACAATCAAATGACCAGAATTGGTCGTTAACCGAAGGAGGAAAATGAGGGACCACGATCCTGGTCTCCCTCCTCCATCAACTCCCTCAGCAGAAAGGGGATCGCGATCCCTTTCCAAGGAAGAAACAACAACAACTTCACAGGACAGGCTACAAAAAGCCAAAGAATTCCCAATCACAAGGGGGAGAAATCAGGTTCAAGAAACAGAAGCTCTCTCTCGAGACGAAGGTCTTAAAATTCCTTCATCGAGGAGAACAAAACGCACAGAGGTGGAGAAAAAATCAAGTTGGAGAAATTAACCTCAAAAGACCTCTCGACAAGTGAAGAACTTTTTTTCTCTACTTCTCCCAAACCGAAGGACACAAATTCCTTCCCGGAGGAGAAGCTCTCATGCACAGAGGTTGGAAAAAATCAAATTCGAGAGCTCTTGCTGAGAAAATACTTCACACACAGAAGTTCTTTCTCTCTCGAACGGAGGTCTAAAAATCCCTTCACCGAGAAGAAACTCCACGCACAGAAGCTCTCTCAAACCAGAGAAGTTCAGCAACTCACAGTGCGTCGTCCAACAGTTCAACCGGAGCAGCTCTACACGTTCGTCGGCAACGTCATAAGTCGAAACACACGGAACACAAATACTTCCGTCCGACCGACCCAAGCCACACCAGATCGTGCACACTCGTTCCCAGAACTCAAACTTCGACGTTGTCGCCAGAAGCCGAAACTTCGACAAATTCACACGGAGATCGAATCAGAGGGTTATTAGGAGAGTGGACTCGCATTCCTTGATACAAAACACACCCTGTAACACAAATTATTCTAAAGTAATTGAAAACTTCTCTCGGTCGCGCCTCTTCGCGGACCGGCAGATTTTCGGTGAAACAGATTTGGCATACCCGGTGGGACTTTTCCTACCTCTCATCTCCTTCTCCGTCCAACCAACAAAGAAAAAAAAAATCCCCAACCTCAGCCATGGCCAGCAACGCCAACAACGGCAACAACATCAACAACGACAACAGGGGTAAGCAAACTGCCTCCTAGAGCTCTGCTCACCCGCTCCCTGCAGTGACCGCAAGCTCAACCGCAGGAGCTCGCGGACCATCTGCCGACTTCCGCGCTCCTGCCTCTCCACCACCGGTCATTCGCCCAATTACAAGGGCCTTGGCCAGGAGTTTGTCCACTTGAGAGGCTCCTTTAATGCTAGATGCGCCCGCCTCGAGTGCGATCTACCAACCACAAGCTACCGCGGCCTCTACCAAACGGTCGCCGCGACCGGTCAGAATGATCCCGGCAGCAAATAGGCCGACCTACCTGCCCGTCGACACCACACCACCGGCGCACAGTCCGGTGGTCAGTCCAACCCAATCGCCACCATCACAAAGGAGCTCCGTCGTCTCTGCTTTGGTGCAGCGGAACGAACAACAGGGGGGCACAAACTCCTCCTCCGCGGCCAGAATGAATTCGCCATCGGCCTCCTCCATACAAAGAGCGACGGCCGAAGACAAATCTCCAATCGTGACCGTCTTTCACGATCTCTTAGCCGCGCTTACTTCAGCAACCGGCTCACCATCCATTCGTTCGCCTCGTTGACAGACACCGGCGACCTCCCCGGCTGCGCTATCACCCACTCCGCCTTGCCGCATCTCATCGGGGGCTGCCTCCGCAAGCCAGTCGCCCACAACAACTTCTCCACACCCGAGAACACCGACGACCGTCTCCCCAATGCGGTCACCGGCAAAATATTCTCCACTTCGATATGCGTCGGGAACAGCTCCGTCGGCGCCGACCGTCAAAATGGCCGCAATGACGACGTCGGTCAAAACAATCGAAGAGCAGCTTTTGCGAAATGCAAGCTGCATTTAAAGAACAGAAGCGAACAACCTGCGCATCAAAGACGCGCAACTCGCAGCTCGCGATCTCCAGATCACAAGGATGATGGAGCGGCTCGAAATGGGCGCGGCCGCGAACAGCACCGGCGTTTCCCAAGAGGTCGACCGAAATCGGGCGACTACTAGCGGCTCAGCCGAACCATCGCGTGAGGATCCTGCCTCTGACAATGAGATGCAGCCCATCGTGCCGACGGCCATCCACAAAGGTCGAACTGAAGCAGTGTCGGCTGCCCTCACCTTAGACGCGGTGACTGAACTCATCAACCGCGCCATGCGAAACAGCTCCGGCGAAAGCAAGTCGGTGGCCTATCGAAAGCCGTACACGCAGAGGATACAAAACATCCCAATGCCGCTCGGCTACCATCCTCCGAAATTCCAGCAGTTCAATGGCGACGGGCACCCCAAACAACATGTCGCCCATTTCATTGAAACATGCAACAACGCCGGCACAAACGACCACCGGCTAAGGTCGCACCAAAACTGGCACCCCGCAAAGAAGCTGCAGCCGACGCAGAGGGGTGGATCCTGGTCACCCGGAGAAAGAAGCCTATTCGAGAAATCGAACCGGCAGCGGCGAACACCAGAACCAAGGCGAAGCGGCCAAACAAAAAAAGCCGCGAAGCGCCAAAAGAAAACTCCCAGGACCAACGTCCAGGAGGCAAACAAGAAGAAGAGAAGACCCGTCACTTTGGCGGAGTTCTTCCCAAAGGAGTTTTTCAGCGCCTCCAGCAATGGTGGCAACCTGTTCGATAGCTCCTCCCGAACCAGCAGCAGCCAAAGACAAAGGCAAACGACCGGTCGTCGAATGCGACGACCTCGAGACGTCAATGAAGCAAATCTCGTCACTCAACGAGATAGAAGACGACCTCGACTTGGGCATTCGGTCAAGACAAGCCTTAATTCGAGTCCTCGACAAACAAGAGGAACTCCAAGCCGAAGTCGAGAGGTTGTTCATGAGAAAGCATGACTTGCCGAAGGTCGGGTTAACTCCACCCTACCGAAAGGAGGAAGAAGATGCACAATCCTCCCCACAACCGATAAAGTCAGAAGAGGCACTCGTCGTCTTCTGCCCACTGCGCATTGTGTTCCGAGAGAAGGATGCACAACTCGGGGCATGACCTCCTCCTCCGCGACCAGACAAACTGCTGGCTGCGACTAAAATAGGTGCCCGGCGACCGAGCCGAGCACCCTTCGAAGCTCCGCGACCAGCCAAACTGCTGGCCGCGACCAAAACAGGTGCCCGGCAACCGAGCCGAGCACCCTTCGAAGCTCCGCGACCAGCCAAACTGCTGGCCGCGACCAAAACAGGTGCCCGGCGACCGAGCCGAGCACCCTTCGAAGCTCCGCGACCAGCCAAACTGCTGGCCGCGACCAAAACAGGTGCCCGGCGACCGAGCTGAGCACCCTTCGAAGCTCCGCGACCAGCCAAACTGTTGGCCGCGACCAAAACAGGTGCTCGACGACCGAGTCGAGCACCCTTCGAAGCTCCGCCACCAGCCAAACTGCTGGCCGTAATCAAAACCAGTGCCCGGCGACTGAGTCGAGCACAACTCAAAGCTTAGCGACCAGCCAAACAGCCGGCCACGATCAAAACAGGTGCCTGGCGACCGAGCCGAGCACAATTCAAAGCTTTGCGACCAGCAACAAAGCCAATCGCGACTAAAACAAGTGTTCGGCGACCGAGTTGATCACAATTCAAAGCTTCGCGACCAGCAACATAGTCGGCCGCGATCGAAACAAGTGCCCGGCAACCGAGCCGAGCACAGTTCAAAATCAGCGGCCACCAACAAAACGGACGCAAAGAAAAACAATACAGAGACACTACCCGGCGACCGAGCCGGGTGTTGTACTACAAACTCCTGCGGCCGGCGACCGAGCCGGACGTAGCCAACAGAACCAGGTACGCAACCCCTCTTCAAAAAAAAAAAAAAAGAAAGCAAAAAAAAGAAGTCGTCGCAAAAGCAAAAAAAAAAAATGCAGCGACAAAAAGAAGCAGTCGCAAAAGAAAAGAAGTTGTCGACGACCAAAACGGTTGTGATCACTCAGCAGCTCACACCCGGCACTCAAGCAAGTTGCGACAGCAACACTCGGCGACCAAGCCGGGTACGCCAACACAGAAATTCAGCCTCCCGATGACCGAGCTAGACACAAGACAAAAGTCATGCACCTGGCAATCGAGTCGGACGCGATCAATACAGAAATGCATCACCCGACGACTGAGCCAGAGGCTACCAAAATAGGAGCAATGCACTCGGTGACGAAACCGAACGCAGGAAAGAAGCTTTGCGACCGTCGACATAGCTAGACGCAACAAAAATCTGGGGCCGGCGACCAAGCCAAACGCAATGAAGGAACTATCAAATGCAACACTCGGCGATCGATTCGGGTGCCGCGAAGCAAACTCCTGCGACCGGCGACCGAGCCAAACTGAGCCAGACGAAGTCAGGTATGTAACTCCTCTTCAAAAGAAAAAAAGGTTGCAACAAAAAGAAGTCGTTGTAAAAGAAAAGTCGCGACAAAAAGAAGTCGTCGCAAAAAAAAGAGTTGCGACAAAAAGAAGTCGTCGCAAAAGAAAAGTCGCGACAAAAAGAAGCAGTCGCAAAAGAAAAGCCGCGACAAAAAGAAGTCGTCGCCTAACAAAAAAAGAGCTGCGACAAAAAGAAGCAGTAGCAAGAAAAATAGGAGGTCGACACATACTCACACCTAGCGACTCTTGCCGGTCGCGACCTCAAAACAACTCGCACCGGCGACCAACTCCCGGCCGGCTCCGACCAAACAGCAACTCGCACTCGGTGTCCAAGCCGGGTGCGCTAGCGCAGAAATTCTACCCCTCCGCAACTAAGCCAGGTCGCACAACAGACTCCCGCGTCCCGGCGACCAAGTCGGATGCTGCCGAAACACAACTTTGCACCCGGCGACAAAGCCGGATGCGACCTACTCTCCCCGACGACAGAGCCGGATTCAAAAAAACAAGAGAAGAAAAAGCTCCTACGTCCCAGCGGCCGAGTCGGACGCAGCCAGAACACAACTTCAGCACCCGACGACCGAGCCGGGTGCGACCAAAACAAGAATCTAGCATTCGGCAACCGATCCGAATGCGACCCAGATTAAACTCCGGCACACGGCGACAGAGCCAGGTGCACTTTTGGGTCAAATAACGCGCAAGAGGTTGTCAGCCTGTCGCATTGACAAATTGGCGGACACCAGGAGTGCGCAAGAAAGCTAGTTTGAGAGAAGTGAGAAAGAGAGAAAATTCGAAAAAAAAAATGATGAAAATCGTGAAAAGAGAGAGAAAAAGAGACTGAGGGAGAGGTTGAAAATGAGAGGAGATAAAAAGAAGAAGAAAGAGGGAGGTAGAGAAGAAGAAAGAAAAGAGAGCGGGAACCCCGGCTGACTCAAATTCAGCTAGAAACTGCGGGAAGTTTTTCTTTACAGTACCTTTAAGTCCTCGCTCGCGGAGAGTTCTGACACTAGCCGGGGCACAAAGGAGATTGCAAAGCACCCAAAGCGCAGACTATCTTTCAAATTCGCAGAAGCCAAACCGTCGACAGAGAGATCCCAATTTGTTGGGAGGATCGATTCAGCCAAGAGGGGTCCCACTACACACACCTCCTTTCAAAATCCTCTTCCCGGTGCGTCAATACAGTTCGCAGAAGGAACTGCAACTCGCCGAGACATCACTCAAACTCAAATTCGGCCTCCCGGGTCTTATTCGGATTCGAGTTTTCTCTTTGGTCCGACGACCAAGCTACCGAAACTGCACCTCTCACCAGTGCGACGCACACAGAGTCACCGAGTGACACCTCTTCCCCGGCGCGACAGCCAAAGTCGCCGAGACTTGCAGAAGTTCGCAAAATCTATCGCGTCGGCCTTCTCCGAGGTTTCAAAATAACTTTCGCCAACACTCAAAGCAGACCGTAGCCAGCAGCTCAACTCAATTCGCTTGTTGTTGCTCAAACCCGGGCGACATCTCTGCTCGGTATTCATCATCTCTATACCGTACATACTCCACATGTATGTATACAAGATAAAAAAAAAAAAAAAAACAGCTCTAAAAAAGAGCAAAGAGAGCCAAAAAAAAAAAGAAGAAAAGAAAAGAATGAAAAAAAAATGAATTTACAAGTGTACAAAAAATATACACCGGCTAAAAAAAAGCAAGAGGGCGGAAGAATAGTACACAAAAAGATAAACGATCCTAAAAAAAAGAGGATCGAAAAAAAAAAAAAAAAAAAAAAAAAAAAAAAGTGTTGCATGTGTTCTTCTTGGTTTGAACTTGCTCGTTCCTCCGAAAGCGGTCAAGTATCGAAGGGGCAATCAGATATATACAAAATGTGCATAGCCCAATTTCGACGAGTCCAAGAACCCAACCGATCCATCAAACAACGATCATGGGTAAGCTCGTCGATCTTTGAAGTTCATTGTTCTGACCCCAATCGCCGGGTCGGTCAGCGTTGTCACGTCATCGGCACGATCAAGAACACAATCAGCAGAAATTCGTCGAGTCAACACCCGTCAGCATCCCTCGTCAGCTCATCACTCAACTCAACAATCAAATGACCAGAATTGGTCGTTAACCGAAGAAGGAAAATGAGGGACCACGATCCTGGTCTCCCTCCTCCATCAACTCCCTCAGCAGAAAGGGGATCGCGATCCCTTTCCAAGGAAGAAACAACAACAACTTCACAGGACAGGCTACAAAAAGCCAAAGAATTCCCAATCACAAGGGGGAGAAATCAGGTTCAAGAAACTGAAGCTCTCTCTCGAGACGAAGGTCTGAAAATTCCTTCATCGAGGAGAACAAAACGCACAGAGGTGGAGAAAAAATCAAGTTGGAGAAATTAACCTCAAAAGACCTCTCGACAAGTGAAGAACTTTTTTTCTCTCCTTCTCCCAAATCGAAGGACACAAATTCCTTCCCGGAGGAGAAGCTCTCACGCACAGAGGTTGGAAAAAATCAAATTCGAGAGCTCTTGCTGAGAAAATACTTCACACACAGAAGTTCTTTCTCTCTCGAATGGAGGTCTAAAAATCCCTTCACCGAGAAGAAACTCCACGCACAGAAGCTCTCTCAAACCAGAGAAGTTCAGCAACTCGCAGTGCGTCATCCAACAGTTCAACCGGAGCAGCTCTACACGTTCGCCGGCAACGTCATAAGTCGAAACACACGGAACACAAATACTTTCGTCCGACCGACCCAAGCCACACCAGATCGTGCACACTCATTCCCATAACTCAAACTTCGACGTTGTCGCCAGAAGCCGAAACTTCGACAAATTCACACGGAGATCGAATCAGAGGGTTATTAGGAGAGTGGACTCGCATTCCTTGATACAAAACACACCCTGTAACACAAATTATTCTAAAGTAATTGAAAACTTCTCTTGATCGCGCCTCTTCGCGGACCGGTGGATTTTCGGTGAAACAGAAAGATTTTTATAATTTTTTGAAATTCAAGGGGTAGGTAAGCAATTATACGCCATACATCGGTTATAAAGTTGCCATTGTGAACTAGTTGTTGACACTGAGGAACGCACTACTTATAGTAATACTTTTTCTATTGCATGGATAAATCACGTTTCTTTTATGATTATATCCTCTTAACCTCTACGCACCATACTCATTTTAGCTCCATTCATGTTAAACCTCTGCCAGGGCGTCGTCATAGCCATCTGTAGTCCCTGGCAGAGCTCCAGGCGGAAGTTCCTTCCTCCACCTCCGCAGACGTCTACAATATGACTGCGTTTCTCACTATTCGTCCCCAAACCCTAACTCCTACTCCTTTTACGGACCAAACGAGAGCGTTGAATACGTTCAGGAGGAATCCAGAGCGTCTATTTCACAGCAATGTCCGAATCGGGGACTTGGCGGTTGTTAAGTTTGGATTGGGACCGTGGTTCCCGGAGACTGAATTAGCTCAAGGGGCGGTGAAGGAGATGCTTGATAAAGCTGAGAGCGTGATTTATACTATTGCCGATGCTGCTGTTTCTGCCGACTCCACGAACGTGTCGAAACAGAGTAGCGATTGGCTTTCGGGGATTACGAATTACCTTGAGACTGTCTTGAAGGTAAGCTGAATCCCGTTACTTGTGTGCGTCATTTGTTACGTTAGAAGCTCTGTTTTCTTCTTATGTGGCCTCTTTTACTTCCCGTGCTTCAGCTAGGCCGTATTGAACTACGTGTAAGTAGTGCTCTGTGTTATGCACTTTTTTTAATTTTTAGTATTTCTCTGTTCCTGATGGATTTAGTGGAAATGAATATCAAATTGAAAGGTGTTGAAATAGTTACTTGATTAGGATTACCGGTTCTACGCTTCCTTCTATTTTTATTCGAGTTATCGATCGGTTATCTCTACTGAAGTTGAACGTGTCCGCCATTTCGTTGTTTGCAATTTGTACAAACACAAAGAGCTAATACGTGATGTATGTATGGAAGACAGAAACTGTAGTCCTACTAGTTTAGGGTGCTGAATTACAGAAACTTCAGCAACTTTTATTCGTTAAAGTAAATACAAGATATTCTGGCTTTCCTTTGGATACAGATCGTTGCATGTTTTATTTTCCAGATTCATGCTTTTAGCCTCCTCATATTTTTTATGTTTGTGGTGTTTGATAACAATTTTTGTATTTGTTTGCAGATACTGAAGGATGGACTTTCAGCACTGCATGTCCCTTATTCTTATGGTTTTGCGATCATTCTTCTTACTGTCATTGTTAAAGCTCTCACGTTTCCTTTGTCAAAGAAGCAGGTCTAATAAAATCTAGAAAATGTTTTATTTTGTTCTTAGATTATTCTTTTAGTATATATGTTATTTTATTTCTTAAGTTATTAATTTGGCATAAATCTGAAGTCTCCATTCTAGTGTAAAGGTCATTTCATGAGAAACTTTGTGGTTGGTGGATGCTGGATTGGACAGAGAAGTTCTGCCTCAAATTAAGCTTCCTTGTGCCTGGGCGTGTTTTCTGAACCAAGCATTTGGAAATTTGTGGTTGGACTTGGAATTCAAATTATGTGATATCCTTATTTCCAAAATAATCTCTTCCAAGGTGGAGTTTCTTGGAAAAAAATGTTCAGTAAAGGGTGCTGAAAGGACTTTAGAATGATACTCACAATGTATGTTGAATCTTCACTGTTGTTGTTGAAGAAAATTCAGTTGTGGGGTTCAGTATGATGTAATAATTCTTGCCTTCATCAAATGGAGGCTTCAAAGCATCATATAAAATTCCTCTCTTCCAGCATCTTATAAAATTCCTCTCTTCCACCATCTTTATAATTTTGTGTGAGTTGTCATCAACTAGTCAGAAGATTCTGGGTGTGCAAATATGACACTATTCTCGTTGACCTGATAGCGTAGGTGAAAGTAAGTTAGTAGTCTTTGAACTTTCAAAGCACACTTCAGCTATCTATTACTTGTTAACATAAGCTGGAGCAGAAAAACATGACCTGGAAAATGTATAAGACTCATATGTCATGTTCAATAGGTTTTAAAGATATGAGTTGTTTCATTTATTCTTGCTTAGAAAATTCAGATATCTTTGCTGCAAACTGGGAGAAGCCAGCAGAAAATTATCACTGCAAACAAGTTTTTTTATTGGTAGCTCCATTGTATTATGTGAAATCTTTTTCTGAACCGTTGGTTGATAATGCCTTTCCCAGGTCGAAAATACATTGGCAATGCGGTCTTTGCAGCCTCAGATACAAGCAATCCGAAAGCGATATGCTGGAGATCAGGTGGTTCAGTTTTTTCAGTTGAGGGTGAGATACTTTTCCTTTTGAATGGCTGATCATATTTTCTCTCTTGCAGGAGAGGATTCAGCTTGAAACTGCACGTTTATACAAGTTAGCAGGAGTGAATCCATTTGCAGGTTGTGGTTCTATAATTAAGTTTTTACAGCAGTGCTGATACCATGATCTTTATCCTGGCTCGTGGATATGTTCATAAGGAACTTCTTCTGTGCATGTCAATGTTGCTGCATGACTGCAAACTTTCTTTTGAAGCTTGGCAGCTTTGGAAACCGTTAAGATATTTAAGTAAAGACCAACTTGCTCTAGTGATGGTTTAAATACAGAATTTTTTAGTCAAATGGAAATGAAGTTGTATATTTATACCGTGCTTGTTTGAAAGCATTAAATCTGAGGTCAAATGCACGATTGTGTGCTTGAGTTTTATAAAAATCCTCATAGGTATTTACTTGCTTGTGAGGATCAGATCTGCATTTTTTATGTGCATGAGTCTTTTAGGAATACTTAATGGATATTTGTTGAACCAGCAAAGCTATTTTAAGCTTTAGACACATTGTTATCATGTATCACTTACATAGGATTATCAACAACAATGCTGAAGAACTTAAAAGGACATAAAGTTATAAAACTCCATTTAGCAAGATTCTGAATACTTTTTATTTAGTGGAAAGGTATAGTGTTTTTTTCAACATTGACCTATAACTAAAACCACTTAAAGGAACTTATTGAGCCAATCCAACACATAACAATTAAGGAAAATAAGCAAATTCATGACAAACTTATTTGCATGATTTGATATATTGACAATGTCTATGCAGAATAGGACATCTGTGTCAATATATAGTATGCTACCTTTTTAATATTTGATATACATGGTCAATACACATCTCTATAAGCTATTTGGTAAGCCATCAAATTGAAACCAGTATCCTAATGTAAGAAGGAAGATTAATGTATTTCATCTGTTGTAAATGCCTATGACAATACCTGTTCTTCTCTGTCTCCTGAACTTTTAGTGCTTTTCTTCTTCGTAAATTTGATTTTCAGGTGTTTGTTTGTTGTATTAGGGTGCTTGCCCACCATTGTTACCATACCGATTTGGATTGGACTTTACCGGGCTCTTTCAAATGTGGCAAATGAGGTAGCATCTTTTTGACATATATTTGATCGTTACGTGTTCTGTGTGTAATTTGTAGGTTTTTTGTACTCGATTTTTAGAGACTTTCCTGTATCTGTGATAGCTAATGGCTGTTTCATTTTATATTTCAAGGGACTTCTTACAGAAGGCTTTTTCTGGATACCCTCCTTGTCTGGTCCAACAACAATTGCAGCTATGCAAACTGGCAGTCGAATTTCTTGGCTCTTTCCTTTCGTAGTAAGTGATGATATCACTCTTGTTCTACAATAATATATCTTTTTTATGATTTTATTTTTTATGTTTTGCTGTTTTTCTCCTTTTCTTTTCCTTGAGGGTGTGCATTAGGACACATGTTACTGTTTTTTCGTATTTTTAGTTCACTCTTTTGTTTAGGGGTGTAAACGGGTAATAATCGAAACGGGTAAGGGTTATTCTGTTACCCGTTTCGATTACCCTACCTGTGTTCCGTTACTCGTTTCGATTACCCTACCCGTGTTCCGTTACCCATTTCGCCTGAATAAAAATCCCTTATTCCGTCACCCGAATTTCTTACCCGATTACCCGTGGGTAATCAGGTAATCGGGTAAATAATTGGATAAATAATATTTTAATAAATTTAATTATCTAACCCTTATAAATTAAAACAAAAAACCAAAAACCTATAATTTGTACAAATAAAATAGTACCCATAAAATTATAAAAAATAATTAGGGTAGGGAAAGACGGAACATCGGGGAAGGGAAAGACCAAAATGAAATCAGATTAAAAAATTAGGGTAGGATAAATAATCCATTAAAATAAAGGGCATAAAGTTTAAATAAATTACCAAATTACGATCTGGGTAATCGGGTAAGGAAGAACAATTATCCATATCCGTTTCGATTAAGAGGTGGGTAATCGGGTAATTGGATAATCGGGTAATCGGGTAATCGAAACATAAAATTTTTGTTTCTTATCCATCCAATTATCATTCGGGTAATCGGGTAATTGGGTAATCGGGTAAAATTGACACCTTTACTTTTGTTTTTTCCTCAAACTGTTTAATATTTCTTGAAGCAAAACGAGTAAGTGCAATATTTGTTTGTTGGGTTTGGTTTATGTGATGCAAAAGAGTTAAGGATGTCTTGCTGTTTGACTGCAACTTTGCAAAAATATAATTTTTCTTTCACTACCTAGGTGAACAGTATATCTTTGGTTCCCCAAGTTACTGGTTCATTCTTTTTTTCTCGATCGACAATTGATGACTAGATTAATGTGACGAGATATTTTGACTCAACATTTTAGAACAGCAGATATAATTGAGTTGATACTTAGATTATTCTCTTGCTGAGAAAGTCTACTATCGACCATGTGATTCACCGGCTTCCCATCCCTAAATTCTGAATACTGATATCTATGTTCATTTGTATTGTTTCAGGATGGTCATCCACCCTTAGGTTGGTCAGATACACTGGCATATCTCGTCTTACCTGTACTCTTGGTCATGACACAGTATATATCTTTTCAAGTTATACAAGGCTCCCAGGTTTGATGCTCCTATGTTCTGGATTTTACTCTGTGAACTTCTGAACATTTATTGGTATCATTTCTAGTGAATTGTTTGCCATTATTTGTATTTCACAGCAGCTATTAATATTCAATCCTTTTACAATACATTTGAATTTGCTTTTCTATGTAATTATGGAAAACCTGTTTAGGTCAATAGAGATGCATGACAGTTCTGTGCATTCTTTGTATTCTGTGAATGTGGCGGCAGTTTATTAATATTCAATCCTTTTACAATACATTTGAATTTGCTTTTCTATGTAATTATGGAAAACCTGTTTAGGTCAATAGAGATGCATGACAGTTCTGTGCATTCTTTGTATTCTGTGAATGTGGCGGCAGTTTCTATTAATGTTGCTTGAGGTTATAGTTATACTGACAAATTCTTGCAATAATTCAACTGCCACTTGCAGACCATTGTGTATTCTTTGTGCTTGTAGACTGCCTTAAATATGCACCCATACTAGCTGCGAAGCTGGTGCGTACTCAGATGAACTTTTTTGGTGGAGTGGGTTGTTGAGATGATTTTCCTTCAAGAAAGAAAAAAAATGAAAAGAGTGTGGTGATTTTGGAGTCAACAAGTCAGTAAATCTGAATAGAATGTCTGTCATTCTAGAGGTTCATTTTTGTGCCACATAACTGCGTATCCAGATGTGAACTTGGGCAGTAGGTCAGTGGTCACATGGGAGCTATTGCTGTGGGAGGTCTTGGGATCAAGTCTCCACAATGGCATTGGATTTTATTGAAGTTTGTGTTTGGGAGTTTGTTTATGCCATTTAAGAAAAACTGTGTATTCAGATGCATAGAATGGAACATGAAATGCACTGCTTTTGGCACTTTCCATTCTCTTGTTCTTGTTTTGCTTTATTTGAAGGGTAGGGTTCTTCTTTGTGCTTTCTTACTGCAGTTGGGTTTTCAGCATCTTATAGGGGATTTTCTTGTACATTTTATTGTTACTACTGACTTTTCATTAAGAATCACAATATTTATATTGTTTTATCTGGGATTTTTCAGATTAAGAACTCAAACCAGAATGCTGCTTTAACTAAATTTTTTCCATTGATGATCGGCTACTTTGCTCTTTCAGTTCCATCTGGGCTTAGTCTGTACTGGTGAGTCCGCGTTCTTCACCATGTTTCTTATTTCTCGAACTTCCTTGTAGTCCTAAATAAGTACTTTAGATGATCATGGAATAGGCAGAAGGTCATTTATTCAAGAGAAAAGAGTAATTTGTCTTTTTTTTCCAAAATAAAGTACTTTGCCTTTTTGTAAGTGCTTCTAATTGTTCCCTTTTTTGACTTTCTGACATATTCAAGTGATTGATATTTGGATCAGGCTCATCAAACTAATGTAGCAGTATCTATGGGGCCTTCCTTCTGACCCTAACCGGAACTTCTCTTGCTGTAAAAACAATTAGATATCGAAACAGAAAAAAAAGAACTCAGGATTAAAATCCTTCTTTTTCTTAAAATTACTGCATTTTCATGTACTTTATTTGGGTTCAACAAGATCCAGATACTAGTCCCATCACCATTCAGTTCATGTATCTGAATCTGGAGGTGGATCCAGTCATAGATTACATTCAAATTTAACAGTTATAGATTACATCCAAATTTATATATAGGAATCGTTTATCACGAAGCACTGCTGTTCTGAATGAAGATAAGTGCAGTTTTTGACGAACAGCTTTCCTATTAAAAGGAATGGTGTTTTCCTGTAAGACTGCATCCAATGCAATTTCATCACACTAGACTGTGTCATCCTCTGGAAACAACATTCCAATTGTATTTAATTATTATTCTGTGCTGCTGAGAAAAAAATGTAACTGATGTAAGAAGATCTTCATTTATTTAGTTAGGTCAGTAGTCATCTTTGAGATCATATAACGCATTCTAGTTTTGCCTTGGTTTGATATTTTGTTTAGGTTGGCAAATAATATGGTTTGATATTTTGTCTAGGTTGACAAATAATATTCTAAGTATGGCACAGCAAATCTGGCTACAAAAATTAGGAGGTGCAAAAAATCCGGTCTTGCAATACTTAGACGAAAACAATGCAGCAGAACAACCTGTAAAGGACCAAAATACAAAGATTGAAGCTCAATCCAATAATGAAAAGAGAAATCTGGGAGAAAAATCTGCTTCTGGGGAGCTTTCCCGCGGTGAAAGGTTAATTTTTGTGCCAAATACATATATGTCCTCTTCTCTAGAATAAGTTCTGATAATTCTCTTTTTGCAGATTTAAACAGATAAAGGAGCAAGAGGCTAAGAGAAGACAACAAAAGGAAGAAGAACGAAAAAGAGCAGAAGTTGCAGCCAAAAGTGTTAATTTAGTAGATGAGGGCCATCCTAAGGATTTGGGATCTTGGAAGACCATAGATGAAACAACGAGAGTTAACTCAGTCAATGGAGCTCATTTGGCACAGGACTCAGATAAAGAAAAAACAGACGTGTCACCAAATGTCACTGATGATGGAGCTGGTTCTATAAATGGTTTAGTGGTGAATGAGGAGAAAAATTTCTCCGAAAATATTCAAAGGGTAAAATTTCTTTGATTCTGCGTCATGTGAAACTCAAGTTAGACATTGATAATTACTGTTCATCATTATGGAGCTCTTATGCATATCTCATTTCTATCATTTCCATTTCAGGAAAGCAAAGTACATCATGTATCCGTTGATCCTCCTATTGTCAGAGAAAACACAAATGATGCAAGTGAGAATTAGACAACCAACGATCCACAATTTTCATGATTGGCTTTTCTTATCCCATTTATGGGACCATGGAAGTTCAGCCCTGTATCACTCAATTAACATATTGCTAACGTCCTTGGAAAATCTCTCCACAACATGTCAGGTAAAATTCGGGACGCACGAGTTTCACAAATGATGACATGGGCCTCGAGTTTTACATCTGGGTTCCTCATATAACCTATGTTCCATCGAGTACGGCTTACGCCATGAGAGAGTTTTAAGTTTTTGAATTTATACTTCTATCACTTGTAAAGCAGCTACTGTGTTATTATTGTGAACATCAGGTATTGTGATTAAGAAAATATGTTCCATTTTGCATTGCTTGCCCGAGTTTTTAATCTTATTGCCCTTACCTGCTGCTACTCTCATCCTTTAGTTTGCATCTCTATCCTCTACGTAGTTTACAT
Organism: Aristolochia fimbriata; assembly: GCA_019845555.1. NCBI lineage: Eukaryota > Viridiplantae > Streptophyta > Magnoliopsida > Piperales > Aristolochiaceae > Aristolochia > Aristolochia fimbriata. The sequence continues at coordinate 10,351,672 of CM034081.1, forward strand.
ATTCCAGTGCCTGAAAGATCCGATGTTATAAACCTATTTTTTCTATCACTGATGATTTCTTTACTTGTGATTTTGGAAACTGGAACCGATGGAAAACTCAGCAAGAAATTTATCAAGCTTTGCAGGATTCAAGAGGAGTGATCCTTGAGAAAAGGACTCAAATGAGAAGCTCATCTCTAGTGATCTGGAGACTGGAGTAAACATTAACTCATGAATTTGGATTTTGAAAATACCTCGTAGAGGGATATTTGAGTTGAATCCTTTTCATACACTAGCGAACATAACCCGTCCTTTGGACGGGTCAAGTAATTTTTTATTAGATTAATAAGTATTAATTTGAAATATTATTTTATAGGTTTAAGGCAATTTTTTATTTTTATATAAATTTTAATTCAATAGAATAAGTATTAATTTGAAATTAACTTTTATACTGATTTAATATTTCAATTCTCAAATTCATATACTAATTTAAAATTAGCTAACAATTTAATGTAAAATTTATTGTCTTCAAAAGATTTTTAAAAAGTATTTAATTCACTTTAATGTTAATTTGATTATTTAATCCAATTTAATGTTATTTTAAAATTAACTAACAATTCAATATCAAATTATTTGTAATGACACTATTTAAATAAATTTTTTATTTGTTTGTTATGTTTGTTTTTATTATTTTTTTAATTAAATTATTTTGAAATTAGCTAACAATTTAATGTAAAATTTTTTGTCTTCAAAAGGTTTTTCAAAAGTATTTAACGCAATTTAATGTTATTTTAAAATTAAGTACCGGTTATCTAATAAGGGTCGAGCCGGTTTGGTCCTGTCAGGTCCAGCCTCCCAAATTGACAGTTTCGAGGATGCAGCATGAATTCTGAATAATTTCTACCACGGCAAGGTCAGAAACTATACAATTCTTAAACATAAACAAAACATTAAGCATAGGTAAACATAGCAAAAAAATAAAATAAAAAATAACAACAAAAAATAAAACAAATCAGGATCCAAAAAATAAATAGAAATTAACATTATAACACAACCACTAAATTTGTAAATAAAATTCAAAAACAAAACTGAGATGACTTACAAAATTAGAAGCACCATAATCAACTAAGAATAACAACGGATGGATTAGAGAAAATGTGGAGGCTAATTGAAACGAATTGGAACACATAAACCTCCAATCAATTTTCAAAAAAAAAAAAAAAAATCATCTGAAGTATTTCAACAAACAACTTCTCAATTTTCAAAGAAAATAAAAAAAAGCAGTCTCTTAATCCACCTCACCTACCCGTTAGAGATGGTCCCTAACCTCCACGCAGAGAACCACTCTCCCAACAAAATTGCGAAGTCGGACGAAACAATCTGAATTAACTCAGTTAGGCAAGCTGAGTTGACTTGATAAAGACGACCAAATTGACTCGGCCGACCCAACTGAGCTGACCTGGCGAGTTGACCTGACCAAGACGCCTAGGCTAACCCACCTAAAACTACCGGACTGACTCAGGCTACTGGAGGTCGTCCTTGACCTTCAGCCCTACTCACGCCCAGAGAAACCCTTATTTCTCTGCCCAGGTCTCCGGTGGTCCATGCAGCCAGCCGTCGACCCGAGTGGTGTCGTCAATTTCTGGCGACACTTTTCGGAACCATGCCGACACTGGACAAAGACTAGACACTTAAAAAACCTAAAACTTTTAAAAAAATGACAATTTTGAGAGTGAAAAAGAAAAAAAAATCATAGTTTTGGTTTGTTTAAGAGAAATTTGTTAGAGCTTAGAATCTAGAAGAGTCGACGATAGGAGAAATTTTTTTAACAGAGGTGTCGTATGTCTGAAACTAATGGACATCTAAGACCAAAAAAAAAAGTACGTTGATGAGGGATGTCTCAGAAGCAGGAAATTGACAACCACAAAAAAAGGAGAACCAAGAAGAAAGGGTTAATAATTACACGTAAAGCAGGACCAGAGAAGTGATCAACAGTGAACAAAAATACATAAACTCACATAAGAAACATGAGGCAGTAACCTAAAAGATAAAAGGGAAGTTCAATATGTAAAAACAAAGATAAAGAAAAAGAAGTAAAAATAAACAATTGTCCATAAAATAAACAACTATCAAAGGGTAACATTACCGGGAAGTAGTGAATACTGAATAAAAGTTATAAATATAATTGATGAAAAGAATTAACATAACATAATTTAACATGAGAATCCCATCTAAAGGCAGGCCCACTAGGTTAATATTAAAAAATAAAATTTTATAAATTTTTTATGTAATAATAATAATTTTAAACCTTTTTACTTAAACCAATTTTTTAAATCCAATTTTTATTTTGTTATATTATTTTATTTTATTTTTAATAACCAAGCCGAATGGTAAACCAACCGTAATTGAAAATGTGGGCTAACCGGACTAAATCAGCTATTGTTTGGCTAACCGGATCAAACCGGTTGTTGTTTAACTAATCGGACAAAATCGACTATTGTTTGGCTAATCGAATCAAACCGGTTGTTGTTTAACTAATCGGACAAAACCGACTATTGTTTGGCTAACCGGATCAAACCGGTTGTTGTTTAACTAATCAGACAAAACCAACTGTTGTTTGGCTAACCGGACCAAACCGGTTGTTGTTTGGCTAACCGGACCAAACCGACTGTTGTTTGACTAACCAAACCAAACTGACTGTTGTTTGACTAACCAAACCAAACCGACTGTTGTTTGGCTAATCGAACTAAACTGACTATTATTTGGCTACCCGGACCAAATCAGTTGTTGTTTGATTAACCGGATCAAACCGATTGTTGTTTGGTTATTCGGACCAAATTGGTTATTGTTTGGTGAACCGGTTCTTGTCTTCAAAAGGTTTTTAAAAAGTATTTAATTCAATTTAACGTTATTTTGATTATTTAATCCAATTTCATGTTATTTTAGAATTAACTAACAATCATTTTAAAATTAACTAACAATTCGAATTTGACTAAACCGGTTGTTGTTTGACTAACCAGATCAAACAGGTTATTGTTTGGGTAAGCAGACCAAACCAGCTTTTGTTTGGCTAACCGAAAAAAACTGGTTCTTGTTTGGCTCACCGGACCAAACCAGCTGTTGTTTGGCTAACCGAAAAAAACTGGTTCTTGTTTGGCTCACCGGACCAAATCAGCTATTGTTGGGCTAACTGGACCAAATCGGTTGTTGTTTGGCTAACTGGACCAAATCGGTTGTTGTTGGCTAATTGGACCAAATCGGTTGTTGTTTGGTTAACCGGACCAAAGCAACCTTTGTTTGACTAACTGGATCAAATCGACCGTTGTTTGGTTGACCGAACCAAACCGATCGTTGTTTGACTAACCGGACCAAATCGGCTATTGTTTGGCTAACCGAAAAAAAATGGGTTCTTGTTTCGCTCACCGGACCATGGTTGCCCGACCCAAAATTCTAATTTCATCTAATTGTACTTTTCTTGCCACTATTTAATAACAATTATGTTGCACAAATAATAAACATGACAACAAACAGTAATCTTATCAAAATAACAACTACAACCGACTATAAGAAGATATAAACCAAATAAAGATAACAACACATTCTAATTCTATCTAAATAATCACAAAAAAAACTATAAAATTTTTTAGCTTCAAAAGATTTTAAAAAAATATTAAATTTAATTTATTATTATTTTGAAGTTAATTAAAAATTTAATGTTAAATTTCTTGACTTATAATGCTTTTTAATAATTATATAATCCATTTTGATCTAATTTTGTTTTTTTATCCAATTTAACGTTATTTTGAAGTTAATTAAAAATTTAATGTAAAATATTTTGCCTTCAAAAGATTTTAATAATCAGAAGAAATTATTTTGCCAACAAAATCTTTTTAATAATTTTTGGTTTTTAATAATTATTTAATCCAATTATTTTGAAATTAGCTAACAATTTAATGTAAAATTTCTTGTCTTCAAAAGGTTTTTAAAAAGTATTTCATTCAATTTAATGCTATTTTGATTATTTAATCCAATTTCATGTTATTTTAGAATTAACTAACAATCATTTTAAAATTAATTAACAATTCAATGTACAATTATTTGTAATGACACTATTTAATTAATTTTTTATTTGGTTGTTATGTTGGTTTTTATTAATTACTTAATCCTATTATTTTGAACTTAGCTAACAATTTAATGTAAAATTTCTTGTCTTCAAAAGGTTTTTAAAATGTATTTAATTCACTTTAATGTTAATTTGATTATTTAATCCAATTTAATGTTATTTTAAAATTAACTAACAATTCATTATCAAATTATTTGTAAGGACACTATTTAAATTTTTTTTTTGTTATTTTAAAATTAACTAACAATCATTTTAAAATTAACTAACAATTCAATGTAAAATTAAACAAATTTTACCAAGCCCGTTGTTGTTTAACTAACCGGATCAAACTGGTTGTTGTTTGGGTAAACAGACCAAACCGACTGATGTTTGGCTAACCGAAAAAAATTGGTTCTTATTTAGTTCATCAGACCAAATCGGTTGTTGTTTGACTAACTAGGCCAAATTGACCGTTGTTTGACTAACCGAACCAAACTGACCGTTGTTTGACTAACCGGACCAAACCAAATGTTGTTTGCCTAACTGGACCAAACTGACCATTGTTTGGCTAACCGAACCAAATCGACCGTTGTTTGGCTAACCGAACCAAACCGAATGTTGTTTGCCTAACTTGACCAAATTGACCGTTGTTTGGCTAACCGAACCAAATCGACCGTTGTTTGGCTACCCGGACCAAACCGACCGTTATTTGGCTAACCGGACCAAACCAACCGTTGTTTGGCTAACCGGACCAAACCGGTTATTGTTTGGTTAACTAGACCAAACCGACTGTTGTTTTGTGAACCGGACCAAAGCAACTATGATTTGACAAACCAAACCAAATTGATTGTCGTTTAACTCAGCAGACCAAACCGGTTATTATTTAGTTCACCGAACCAAACCGGCAGTTGTTTACCTAACCGGACCAAATCGGCAGTTGTTTAGCTAATCGGACCAAACCGGCAGTTGTTTAGCAAACCGGCAGTTGTTTAGCAAACCGGACCAAATCGGCTGTTGTTTGCTTAACCGGACCAAACGGGCTGTTGTTTGGCTAACCGGACCAAACGGGCTGTTGTTTAGCTAACCGGACCATACCGGCTATTGTTGAGCTAATCGGACCAAACGGGTTGTTGTTTCGCTACCCGGACCAATCAGGTTGTTGTTTGGCTAACTGGACCAAACCTGTTGTTGTTTGGCTAACCGAACCAAACCGGCTGTTGTTTTGCTAATCGAATCAAACCGGCTGTTATTTGGCTAACCAAACCAAACCGGTTGTTATTTGGCTAACCAAACCAAACCGGTTGTTTTTTGGCTAACAGAACCAAACTGACTGTTGTTTGACTAATAGAACTAATCTAAACCAAATTAATACTATTTTAATGTTAACTAACAATTTAATAACACTATTTGTAAGAAGTTGGCACACTTAATTAGAACTCTCGGGCCATGGTTGCCCAACCCAAAATTATAATTTCATCTTATTTTATTTTTCGTAACACTATTTAATAACAACTATGTTGTACAAATAATAAACATGACAACAATCAGTAACCTCATCAAAATAACAACTAAAACCTACTATAAGAGATATAAACAAAATAAAGATAACAACACACTCTAATTCTATCTACATAATCACAAAAAACAACTGTAAAATTTGTTGTCTTAAAAAGATTTTTTAAAAATAATTTTATTTATTTAATTAAAAATATGAAATTTAGTGTGTTTGGCTAAGCCCTTGGATAGATAAATGTAAGACTAAAAAGTGCCTTACTAGTTAGAATATGAAACCATCACATTTTAAAAAGTTGATTAAAATAAAATCTACCTGGCAGTCTGGCACCTTCTTTTTTACCTAATTATAGTTTGTACTTTATTTTGTTAAATTAAACTTTATAAGGGTGCTTCTGCTAAGTTCTTAGGCTACAAAAGTTGTTTTTGTAATAAAGAAAGAGAGTTTTTCAAAGAGTTAATTCAAAGAATATTATATCAATGAGCATAGTTACTTAAATGTGTTAACCAAATCACCCTTCTGATTAATCAAAACCTGAAAATAAACCAACCCAAACTGCGCATTAAATTCGGTAAAATGGGTATCATGGGCAAAAAATAAAATATTTTTTTTGAAAAAATCACCAATTTTTTTCTTAAAAAAATATATTTGGTATATAATATGATATATAAAAGTTTGTGGATAAAAAATAAATTATATAAGCATCCAATGTAATCGCGACTATATCACGATAGTATTAAATCTATTGCTTATACTATAGAGATTATATTCTATAAACATATTATAATTATTCGATAAAAATTATTATAAAAATTTTAAAGTTTTAAACTATTTTTTTTAGTTATAAATATGTGTTCTTTCTAACAAAAAAATAGTTATATCTATCTTAAAAAAATTCTTATATAACATACTTAAATTAGAAGTTTTTTTAAATAATTAAAAAATAAAATATTTATACTTATGACATGTATTTAAACATATTTTAAAAAATATCATATTCAAATTTTGACCAAGGTTGACCACCTTAGTCAAAGGCCAGGATAAGTGTCCAAAAGACATTTATTTGTGCATGAATTATTGATCATAAATTTCTAATTTGAGTTGATTATGAGCATGAAAGTGACAAATATAACTCAAATACATGTTTTGTGTCTCATGTACCTTGTAAAAGAAGAAAATATAAATTCTGAGGAAAAATGAAGGAAAAAGGAGCAAAATCAAGCAAAAAAGGAAATGGCGCGACCGCGCCGAAAAAATGTTCGAAAATTCAAAGAAATCCAAAAAATTCCCAACGACTAGTGAGGCTGAAAGGAGGATTGTTTGTGAATGTGAAATGGCGACCGCGCCCCACGATGGCGCTACCGCGCCATGAAGATGGCGCTACCTGTGGCGCTGCCGCGCCTCACTGTTTCCTTACATAGATGCCAAGTTCTAATTCGGGAAGTGGGCAAGGAGTCTAAGGAGTGGCGCGACCGTGCCAGGTAAACAACATAAAGTGGCGCGACCGCGCCATGAAGAATCCTTCCTCTTTTAGGACCCGAAGGCCGTGCTCCAGACAGACAAAATTCCTGCTCTAGTGGCGCGATAGCCCCAAAACAAAGAACAACTCGACGCGACCGCGCCGTTGACTCAACTTCGTGACTTGCAGAAATCTCGGGATTCTGACTACCAATCAAGCCCAGAATTGAAAGAAGAAGTCCTAATTGGCTAAGGAAGGTATCCACGAAGATTGTGTGATATATTTCCAGAGTCTAGGTGCATTGAATGGTCAAGAAGAGAAGTCTAAGATAAAGAAGGAAATTGCTGCCATAAAAGGAAAGTACAAGTCCGAGATTGAAGAGTCCATATCTGGAGATTCCGACCTCCAATTGGATCAAAATTTGGACCACAGCTTCCTGAGAGGATTGAGAATCATGACACGGAAAATCAGGCCAATCCAAGTCATGGTTTGTGGAGTTTTATATTTTCAAAGTGGTGGACCTAGTGCTGGAATTGGCAGCAGAAGCAGTTCAACTTCTCAAGGTGATATCTCAAGTTTCCCAACTCAGAATGACTTCAAATTTCGTACACAAGTCAAGGACTAAGTAAGGAAGGTTCGGATGTAATTTCAGAAAATTCTGAGGTCGGGGGGTCACAATTCGTACCCCTGGACAGTGGCCAAAATTATAACATCTGGGCAGAGCTTCAAGTATAAATAGGCATCCGAGGCTGAGCATAAGCATCCAGTTTTTGAGTTCTAAATCTTGTTTTTAGTTTAAATTCGTGTTCTTGTTAGTGTGGAGTTGAGAGAGAGAGAGAGAGAAGGAAGAGATCTCAGTCAAGGAGTAGTTGAAGCGAAGGGCAGTCCTCAAAAGGGGGTTTTTTTGTACTTTGTTTTCTTCTTGTTTTCATGGCTGTAATCAATTCCTCTTTCAGTATTTGTGTTATTAGCATGGAGTAATCTCTCTTTGTTGGGGAAGTCATGAACTCCTAGTTGTTTATGTTTAAGTTCTGATTTCTATAGCAATAAAGTACTCGGCTTTTGTTTTAGAATCTGTATTCATTGCTTATTACTAATCAAGATTGATATCTGAAGTTTAACGAGGTACGAATGAGAAGTTAAATTTCAGTAAAGATTTTGGTCAGTTGTATGATTCTTGGTTTTCTAAAATAACTCGCTTTTAAACTAGATTGTTCTGGTTTCGAAGGAGACTAGTGAAAGGCGATGTGACTTGTTAAACTCTTGTTCTGAATAAGAAAGAGTGAATCTTTAAGCTTTTAAATTTATGCACTTAGGATTTGAATGTTCCGGTTGAGAAGGAGTTCAAAGACTAAGTGAGAGTTATTTCCTGTATATGGGTAGCCGGGTTTTCAGAAGCTAAGTCAAGGTAAGGGTACTTGAGTTATAAAATCAGAACTTTGCATGTCAACAACTAGGAGGGATTGACAGTCTTCCCTAACATCTCATCTTCATAAGTTTTTCTAAAAAGTTTTAAAATTCTGTTTCCTTTTACAGTTTTCACAAAACCCAAATTTTCTTCACCTCAATCAATAAGAAAGATCTTTGCTTAAAACTGAGCTCTCATCAAGGTCCCTGTGGGATCGATATCTGGACTCTTAAGGTCTATATTACTTGCTGACCTAGTGCACTTGCTAGACACCCAACATCCAGCGTGTCGCTTTTTTTTTTTTAAATAAAAAGAGAAAGGCGGCATTTAAATGCCGCTAACGTAAAATGGCGAAGCGGCTTTTTTATGCCGCCTCACCTACCAGAGATTAAAAAAATGTAGAGGCGGCATTTTTATGCTTCCTTTTATAGAAAAGTGCATAAAAAAATGGCCTTAATATTTTTATTGAACAATGCAATTTTTTTTCACGCCTGGCGACTCCGACGCCTCGGGAAACAAGAAGTATAGGAGCGTCGAGCATCGGGTGGTCGCGAATCGTAACAAGGAACCTCGCGTCTCCGTTGCAGCTTTCATTGGCCCGAATGCGAAGGGGAATTGGGATTGTTATGGACCTTTGCCGGAGCTGATTTCGAAAGAGGAACCGGCCCTGCATCGAAACTTTTCTATGGAGGAGTTCACGACTGAGTTTAACAGTAAGGAGCTGTGAACGGCGGCCAATAACTTCAAGCTCTAGTTCAATAACATGCATCTATATATGGGTGATCGGTTTATATTATTGGAATTAATATATATACATATATATGGATCCCCTGCATGCGTTTACTTTGAATAATGGATCTCCATTACAGAAATAAAAGAACTTTTTTTAAGAATAATTAGGAAAAAATAAAAAATTGCACAAATGACACTATTCACAAATTTTTTGCCAAAATGTCACTTTCAGCGTTTTACCAAGTTTGACCAACTTGGTCAAACACCACGTAGGGGACACGCTGGCCAACAGGCGCCAGCGTGTCGCCGTATTTTTTTTAAATAAACAATCTGTAGGCGGCATTGAACTGCCGCCTACAGAAAAAAATACGAACGAGGTGGCATTTCAAAGCCGCCTACAGAAAAAAATACGAACGAGGCGGCATTTCAAAGCCGCCTACAGAAAAAAATACGAACAGGCGGCATTTCAAAGCCGCCTACACCAAAACGCGAGGCGGCTTCGAAATGCCGCCTTGGTAAACGAATCCGAAAGAGGCGGCATGAAAATGCTGCCACTATTTAAAAAACGAGGCGGCTTTTCGATGCCGCCTCATTCTTGACTTAGCGAAAATTCGTGTTTTTAGCTGAATGACATAAACAAGGGAGGCGGCATCGCGATGCCGCCTCGTCTTCTTTTTTAACCCCCCGACCCTCTTCTTTCTCTTCTTCCTTCTTTCTCCCAAATCGTACCGCGCAAAAAAAACCCTCTTTCTCTCTTCCTTTCTTTCCTATTTTCGCCGAATCGAAGCAGTAAATCAGCGATTGGAGGCTGTAGGACCGCAAATCCTGCGATTCTCCCGTGGATATTCGTCTTTTAGTTGTAAAAGTAAGTTATTTTTCTATTTTTTGTGAGTTAGAATTTGTTTGGACGTCGTTTTGATGATTTGATGCATGTTTTTAGTTAACATCGCTCCTATTGTAGTGTATTAACCATGATTATGCTACGAATTTCATGTTTGTTAGTTGATTTAGGGTTAAATTTCATGTATTGCGTAGATTTGGGGTTTCTTGTATTTAGGGTTTAGGGTTTTGAGGCTAATTTTAGAGTTTTATTGCTAATTTAGGGTTTTGATGTTAATTTAGTCATTTAAAAGCTTATTTAGGGTTTTGTATGTTAATTTTGATTTTATGCTATTTTAGGGGTTTTTATGGTAATTAATGGAGTTTATGCTTATTTAGGGTTTTTTAGGCTAATTTGGGAATTTGTATAGTAATGTTGATTTTATGTGAAGTTATGATTTTATACGCTAATTAAGGATTATTAATGGTAATTCAGTCATTTTTTATGCTAATTGAGGTTTTAGGCTAATTTAGGATTTTATAGGCTAATTTAGGATTTTATAGGCTAATTTAGGATTTTATAGGCTAATTTAGGATTTTATAGGCTAATTTAGGATTTTATAGGCTAATTTAGGATTTTATAGGCTAATTTAGGATTTTATAGGCTAATTTAGTATATGAGGCGTTGTAGTTTCTAGAGGCGTTGTGGATCTTGGAATAAGTACCTTACGCGAAGAAGTGGTTTTACATGAAGAATTTTAATTCCAAGTTGTGTGGTGTATGAGATGAGTTGTGATTGGAAATCTTAAATGTCTGTTGCTTAATATCAGTTGAAGATGGCAGTCGTACCTGCGTGTTGTTATTTTGATGGTGAATTTATATTTGAGCACGGTAATGTGGTCGGCTATAGCGGGGGGACAACCAAACTTATATATCTAGAGCCAACGTGTTCTTTTTATGTGTTGTGCACTATGATGTATAATGTTTTTGGAGGGAACCCACGCATGGACCACATTTCAATATGGTTGTGTTTTACGTGCAATGGTGTTGATGTACACTCCCGTACTCGATGACATGTCACTGGAGAATGGATTAAGCATGGTGAAGCATGGGTTCCAATCAATGCTGGAGTTGTTTGTGAAGCGGGATACCTACTCCTATGAGATGGATAATAGAAGAAGTTTGGAAAATGTGGGTGGAACCGGCGAAGGAGCTGTTATGGTATACGGGGGGCAAGCTCCGGCCGAAGGGGATGAGAGAGTTGAAAGACCTATTGTAGAATTCATCCCTGAAGAAAGGTGAGAATCATCACTTTAGCCTAGTTTAAAGTTTTATTTAATTTCAGTTTCGCATTAATTGTTGATGAAGTTACAATTGAATTTAGGGAACCAAGTGAGGACGCAAATGATAATTCTAGTGGTGAGGAGTCGTGGCCGGATCCAGTTAGAGAGGAAGTTGAGGAAGAAGAAGATGTTAAATTACCCCTTCCTACCATGGGAGTCCCACCTCTAGAGGAAAATGATGAGCCGTATCCCGATCCGTGGATAGGAGTGATGGACATGAATGTCACATATAGGAACACAATGGTCCCAGGCGTAGATGATGACAATGTACCCCCACCCGTCGGCGTTGGAGTCGGTCAGAGGTTTATGACTAAGGACGCATTACAGATGTACTTGAAGGACTATTGCATCAGTAGACATGTCCAGTTCAAGGTACATAAATCAGGACTGACGGTTTATTATGTTAGTTTATGAAAAATGTATAATGACATGTTTTCAGTTGGTTAATTTAACTTAGTTAGTTAATGTATACTTTGTTTTTCCTATAGGTCGTGATGGCAGACACCCCATTATTGTACGATCCGGACTCCCATAGGAGCGAGGCCATCTGGCATGGGGAGGTTAGTGCGGACTCTTGCACTTGTGATTACGTTTGGTTATAAACATACACTAACAAACTATTACTCATGTTCAGGACACTGGATGCCTGGAATGCAATGAGCATTTCCAGACTCTACGACACTCGCCAGCGGACGAGCGGTTGTTGCCCTATATCAAGGTTGCGGGGTTTGGTGCACTACACAGAGTCCAGTGGTTGAGACTGGACAAATCGCTTATTACCGCACTGGTAGAGAGATGGAGGAGTGAGACGAACACCTTCCACCTTGCGAATGGTGAGATGACGATCACGTTAGAGGATGTGGTTGTCCTCTTTTGACTACATGTCGACGGAGACGCTGTGACCGGGTCGACTCAGGGGGATTGGATGGAGTCGTCCAGAGTCCTCGGCGTCGAGCTTTCACCTGAAATTTTTTAAGGGGGTCGATTGTCACTATCATGGATCAGAGGCCGATTTTCATTCTGTCCCGACGACGTGACCGAGTTGGTGATAAAGAAGCACGCACGCGCGTACCTCCTCCATCTGGTGGGCGCGACGATATTCTCGGATGGTAGTGCCCGAGGAGTTCACATGGCATGCCTGACACTGTTCGAGGACTTCGAGGCGGCCGGGAGGTACAGCTGGGGGGCAGCTACGCTGGTCTTCCTCTACGGGGAGCTCGCGATGGCGTGTCGCACGGGAGTTGTCGGCATTGTTGGATGCCTCACCCTTATGCAGGTAGATTCTTCTTTCAAAAAACTGTTCAACTTGAAGGAATAGGACTTATCAAGATAATTTTTTTTTTTGTAGTCGTATGGAACGCGTCTACATCTTGGACGTCCGACACTCCTAGAGGAACCGGGCGCTGGGGGGTGGCCCTTTAGGTTCCAGGTATGTACATATACAGTTTAATCATTATTTACACTTCCGTAAAATCTTGTGTAACTAACTTATATTGGGATTTTAGGTGGAACGTCCGCGGACGAATGCCACAAACCCTGGTGGAAACCTGGTGCGATACAGGACAACGTTGGACCACCAGTGGTGCAATCAAGTAAGTGACTTTACGCATATACAATGATGACAATTCATACCCTAGCAAGTTCCTGGTAATAATTATTATATTTTTTTAAGGTAAAATGGCAGTTGTACCTCGATTTCATGCAGCGTCTACCTGCAATCTGTGTTGAAGTTAGACGTATCTGGTTGTCTAGGACACCTCTTATTTGCTTCGAGATCGTCGAGCTACATGTTCCTGATCGAGTTATGTTACAGTTCGGGTTGGACCAGGTAATTATTGCAACACCCAAGTTCAATTTTTGTTTATTGTAGGATTCAATATTTAATTTAATAACTTTGAGCAGCTGACTCCACCGGAAGATGTCGAGCATGTTACTCGCATCTCTCAAAAAGGCCGAGCTGGGGAGGATTGGGAACTATACCACCGTGATTACATCGCTCAGTGGGAGGCGCAGGCAGAGTCTGTTGTTACGGGCAGCCGGGCACACACCCCCAGACATGCTCCCAGTGACGATATGATGTGGTATTTGGCAAGAACTCAACGATTCATATCACCTCCACCGACTGAACCAGCCATGGTATACCATCCTAGAGGTCATATCGAGGAGGCATTGGTACGTACTTACTGTGTGAAATGACAATTTCTTTATTAAAATTTTTTAACTTACGTTTTTCTTTCGCAGTTGGTTTGTGTGCGAAACGTGGTTGAGCGAATCAACCATAGAGCGACCTTATACCCATCGTCAATAGATCCACACTGGCTGGAGGTTGGACACTACTATCAGTCGGTCCTGCACAGTCTTCCACTCTTGGAAGGAGCGATGGTCGGCGGAGATGTGTCACATACTGGTGAGCCTTCTCACATGGTCGAGCCAGCCAGAGATAGAGCACCACGGGGGCGTCGTGCACGGCGTCGGCGTACAGCTGAGACGACGACTCATGTCGAGGACTCTGACGAGGTTCAGAACGTAGCGGAGCCTACGGTGCTCGATCTTCGACCTGAGTAGACACCCAACCCGGAGCCCGACCAGCCCCTTGAGCAGCCCCTTGAGCAGCCCCTTGAGCAGCCCCTTGAGCAGCCACTTGAGCAACCCCTTGAGCAGCCCCCTTGAGCAGCCCCTTGAGCAGCCCCTTGAGCAGCCCCTTGAGCAGCCCCCCTTGAGCAGCCCCTTGAGCAGCCCCTTGAGCAGCCCCTTGAGCAGCCCCTTGAGCAGCCCCTTGAGCAGCCCCTTGAGCAGCCCCTTGAGCAGCCCCTTGAGCAGCCCCTTGAGCAGCCCCTTGAGCAGCCCCTTGAGCAGCCCTTGAGCAGCCCCTTGAGCAGCCCCTTGAGCAGCCCCTTGAGCAGCCCCCCTTGAGCCCCCCTTGAGCAGCCCCTTGAGCAGCCCCTTGAGCAGCCCCTTGAGCAGCCCCTTGAGCAGCCCCTTGAGCAGCCCCTTGAGCAGCCCCCCTTGAGCCCCCCCTTGAGCAGCCCCTTGAGCAGCCCCCTTGAGCAGCCCCTTGAGCAGCCCCTTGAGCAGCCCCTTGAGCAGCCCCTTGAGCAGCCCCTTGAGCAGCCCCTTGAGCAGCCCCTTGAGCAGCCCCTTGAGCTGCCCCTTGAGCTGCCCCTTGAGCTGCCCCTTGAGCTGCCCCAGCAGCCTAAGCCCAGCCGTCATCCTCCCATTAGGAGGATTTATACAAAAAGGCAGAAAAAGGCAATTGGTGCACCAGAGCCTAGTTCTGCCTTATGATTGTTTGTGTAATTTATATTAGTTGTTTTTCATTATTTTTTATGTATTCAAACTTATATACTTACTTATATTTTATATAGCTTTCATTTATTTTTCATGATAAATGTGTTTTATTACTTTACAGTTATGTACTGTGATCAGTAATTTTTTATTATGAATGTTAACAGGTACTTACAGGTTGAAAAACATACTAAAGCGAAAAAAAAAAAGATTAAAAAAATAATTAATAAAGGCGGCATTTAAATGCCGCCTTCAATAATAAAACTGAAGGTGACTTTTATATGCCGCCTTCAATATTGAAATAAAGGCGGCATCGTGATGCCGCCTCCCCTGCGTTTAAGACGGACAGCTGAAAACCTCGAATTTTCGCTAAGTCATGGGTGAGGCGGCATCGAAAAGCCACCTCGAATTTTCTATTTGTGGCGGTATTTTTATACCGCCTCTTCCGGATGAGTTTTTGAAGTGGCATTTCGAAGCCGCCTCGCGTTTTGGCGTAGGCGGCTTTGAAATGCCGCCTCATACGTATTTTATTCTGTAGGTGGCATTTAAATGCCGCCTACATATTGTTCATTTAAAAAAAATACGGTGACACACTGGCGCTTGTTGGCCAGCGTGTTGCCTATGTGGCGTTTGACTAAGTTGGTCAAACTTGGTCAAACGCTGAAAGTGACATTTTGGCAAATAATTTCTGAATAGTGTCATTAGTGTAATTTTTTATTTTTTTTAATTGTTCTTAAAAAAAGGTCAAAATAAAAGCCGTCTTTCCACATGTTTTTGTAACTAGTTTTGAATCATATCATTTTCAGGTTTAATTACCTTACTCTCGAATGACCTAAGATGAAACAAGATGGCGATAAGTAATTAAGCCAATTTAATTACCAGAGAGATTTAAAAAGAAGTTGCTTTAATATGGATGCACGTGGAAATATGCAATCAGGTGGCCAGTTTTAATTGATTAAGCAATCTGTAGGTGGTCTTCAGTGCTTTCTTTCCGTTTGTCTCTCTGCTTGAGTGGGTGTCACACAATTAATCCAACTTAGATATTAATGCAGAGTTAGTAGTGTTTCATATCCATGCTCTACATTCCTCGCCGCCTTTCTCTTTATAAAACCATACAGAAACCGCCGCCACTCATGCATGCGTCAGTTGTGTTTACGTTCGTCTCTCGATGGCCTCTGCCCCACAATGATATAAACTCATCCTCAATCGTCTTCTTCAGTCGTCTTCTTCAATCGTCTTCGTCAATCTTCACATATATGCACCCTAACTCACACCGATCGAGAAGTCGCCGCACACATCTCCCCCTGGCGTTTCTTGATACCTTTCGTTCTCTGATACTTGTTTCTAATTTCTTCGTTTTCGATTCGGTCTTCGCAAGTTTTTTTAGAAATAATTAAAAAAAAAAAAATTTACATAATTGTCACTGTTCATAACTTATTTACCAAAATGTCATTTTCAGCGTTTGACCAAGGTTGACCACCTTGGTCAAATGCCACGTAGGCGGCACGCTGGCCTGCAGGTGCCAGCGTGTCGCCGTATTTTTTTTAAATGAACAATCTGTAGGCGGCATCCAAATGCCGCCTATAGTAAAAAATACGAAAGAGGCGGCATTTCAAAGCCGCCTACATCAAAACCCGAGGCGGCTTCGAAATGCCGCCTTCGTTAACGTAAACTATTAGAGGTGGTATGGAAATGCTGCCATAAGCAGTACTTAGAGAAATATTAAAACTCATGTGAGGCGGCATCGTGATGCCGCCTTAAAATCAATATTGAAGGCGGCATATAAAAGCCGCCTTCCTTTTTATTTGTGAAGGCGGCATTTAAATGCCGCCTTTATTAAATATTTTTCTAATTTTTTGTTTTGTTTTTGCTTTTGTTTATTTTTTAACCTGTAATTACCTTCAAACATTCACAATCCAAAATGATTGATCACACTACATAACTGTATAGTAATAACACACACATCTATCATGAAAGGTAAATAAAAAACTATATAAAATATAAGTAAGTATACAAATTTGAATACATAAAAAACAATGAAAAATAACAAATATAATTTACAAAAATAGTCATAAGGCAGAACTGGGCTCTGGTGCACCAATTGCCTTTTTCTGCCTTATTGTATAAATCCTCCGAAAGGGAGGGTGGTGGCTGGGCTCAGACTCCTGGGGCTGCTCAAGGGATTGGTCGGGCTCCTGGTCGGGTGTCTGCTTAGGTGGAAGACCGGGCACCGTAGGCTCCGGTACGGTTGGAACCTCATCAGAGTCCTCGACACGAGTCGTCGTCTCAACTGTAGGCCGACGCCTAGCACGACGCCCCCGTGGTGCTCTATCTCTGGCTGGCTCGACCACGTGAGAAGGCTCACCAACATGTGACACATCTCCACTGACGATCGCCCCTTCCAAGAGTGGAAGACTGTGTAGGACCGACTGACAATAGTGTCCAATCTCCATCAGGTATGGATCTGCTGACGATGGGTCTAAGGCCTCTCTATGGTTGACGCGCTCAACCACGTTCCGCACACAACCCAAGTGCGAAAGAAAAATGGTAAGTTAAAAATTTTAATAAATACATAGTCATTTCACAAAATTAATTACGTACCAATGCCTCCTCGGTATAACCTCTAGGATGGTATACCATGGCTGACTCAGTCGGTGGAGGTGATATGAATCGTCGAGTAGCCCCCAAATACCACCTCATATAGTCACTGGGAGCATGTCTCGGGGTGTGTGCCCGGCTGCCCATAACAACAGACTCCGCCCGCGCCTCCCACCGAGCGATGTAATCACGATGGTATAGTGCCCAATCCTCCCCAGCTCGGCCTTTCCAAGAGATGCGAGTAACATGCTCGACATCCTCCGGTGGAGTCACCTGCTCAAAGTTATTAAATTAAACACTGAATCCTACAATAAATAGAAATTGAACTTGGGTGTTACAATAATTACCTGCTCCAACCTGAACTGTAACATCACTCGATCAGGAACATGCAGCTCGACGATCTAGAAGCAAATAAGAGGTGTCCTAGACAACCAGATACGTCTACCTTCAACGCACATAGCAGGTAGACGCTGCATGAAATCGAGGTCAACTGCCATTTTACCTTTAAAAAAAATACAATAATTATTACCGGGAACTTGCTAGGGTATGAATTGTCATCATTACAGATTCGTAAAGTAACTTACCTGATAGCTCGGCTGGTGGTCCAACTCTGTCCTGTATAGCACCAGGTTTCCACCAGGGTTTGTGGCATTCGTCCATCGGACGTTCCACCTAAAATACCAATATAAGTTAGTTACACAAGATTTTACGGAAGTGTAAATAACGATTAAACTGTATAGGTACATACCTAGAACCTAAAGGGCCACCCTGCAGCGCCGATTCCTCTAGGAGTGTCGGACGTCCAGTATGTAGACATTCCCACGCCCACAGCTGTAAAAAACAAAAATTATACTGATAAGTCCTATTCCTTTAAGTTGAACAATTTTTTGAAAGAAGAATTTACCTGCAAAAGGGTGAGGCATCCAGCAATGCCGACAACTCCCGTGCGACACGCCTTCGCGAGCTCCCAGTAAAAAAGGAAGGCGACTTTTATATGTCGCCTTCAATATTGATTGTAAGGCGGCATCACAATGCCGCCTCACACGATTTTTAATATTTCTCTAAGTACTACTTGTGGCGGCATTTCCATACCGCCTCTAATAGTTTACATTAACGAAGGCGGCATTTCGAAGCCGCCTCGGGTTTTGATGTAGGCGGCTTTGATTTTGAAATGCCGCCTACAGATTGTTCATTTTTAAAAAATATGGCGACAGGCTGGCGCCTGCAGGCCAGCGTGTCGCCTACGTGGCATTTGACCAAGGTGGTCAACCTTGGTCAAACGCTAAAAATGACATTTTGGCAAATAAGTTCTGAACAGTGAGAATTATGTAAATTTTTATTTTTTTTTAATTATTTCTAAAATAACTTCACATATATAAGCTTTAATCGGGTATCGTCTTCTTTCTTACACTACCCCAAACGCACAACGTAAAGTACCTCGCAGACGCCGCCCGAAGCGTTAATCTTCGCTTGCTAGCTACGTACCGTGCTTCTATCATACTCCGAAGATAAAACCCCCTGCACCGGAGACGGGTCACCTGAACGAAGAGGAGCGGCCGGTGGAGGATGTCGTTGTCGTCGGCGAGAAAATCGTCCAGTACCCAATCAGGAAAGGGTGGGAGGAAATTACATAGTAGTTGGTCTAAGCTCTCGGCGGCGACGACTTCTTCTACGAAGAGGACCCCTTCGCCAGTGAAGTCCACCGCGAGCTTACGGCCGGGTCCCTCCCTTATCCGACCGGCTAACGGAGAGTAGAACACGAGGGCCTCGCCCAGGGCTTCCTTCGGCACCTTCGTCGGGTCACGTCCCTCCATGCGAGAATTCCGGCCTTATAACTGCACTAGAAAAAAATTGCATTCTTCAATAAAAATATTAAGGTGGCTTTGCATAAAAATGCGGCCTCCGCAGTTTTCTAAATCATACCCAAAATTTTTTGGTAGGTGAATGACATCAAAAGCGGCCTCCCCATTTTACATTGGCGGCATTTAAATGCTGCTTTTCTTTTTTTATTTTTAAAAAAATTAGGCAACACGCCGACGCCAACGTGTTGCCTACATGGCCTTTGACCAAAGTAGTCAACCTTAGTCAAAGTTTGAATATGATATTTTTGAAAATATGTTTGAAAACGTGCGATAAGGATAAATATTTATTTATTTTTAATTATTTTAAAAAAACTTCTTTAGGTTTACAAATATATCATTATATTCTGAAGGGTAAAGATTAAAATATATAATTTTTTATGTTCTTGTACTTGTGCCTCTACTACTATCATTTAGCCTATAGCTATAAACTTTTTAAAAATAGTATTTACTTTACCCATAAATAATGAGTGGTATTTTAATTTTTAAAATTAAAAGGATTTTATTAACAACAAGACATATTTTGTATAGTAAATGAAAATTATTTATTTATTTGTATACACATTCTTCCATAAAATAGAGTTACATAACCATAATTTTTTTTACACTATAATATATGATATATTATGTATCACTTTGAAGATAATTTATTAAAATATTATTTTGGTAATTTTTTAGATTTTTTGGAAATTTTTTGGGGTCAAATTACTCGTTTTTTAAAATCTCAGAACGGCTCGGCTGACGGACTCGGATCCGGTGGCCAAAATGTACGTAGCCAACGCCAATCACGGGGCTGGCCTAGCATGGGTCCCATGTCTAGGCACCCCGTGATTGGCTTTGGCCACGTATCCGAGTCCCTCAACGCTGCTGTGGAACACCGAGTGGAGAACGAAACTCATCGAGTGAGCCAAGGGGGGGGGGGCTCCAACACGATTCAACCCGGTTCATTCAATAAATAAACTCTCGATTCGACCCAGAAACCAGACGTAAAGTCGATTCAACCCGGTTCATTCAATAAATAAACTCTCGATTCGACCCCGAAACCAGACGTAAAGTCGATTCAATCCGGTTCCCTCCTCAGCTTCTCTCTCGTAGTCTCGTTTCTAATCTGTCCCGCTCTCTTCTTCTCTCTCGTAGTCTCGTTTCTAATCTCTCTCCGGCTCTCTTCTTTCTCTCGTAGTCTCGTTTCTAATCTCTCTCCTGCTCTCTTCATGCTTCTCTCTCGTTTCTCCCTCGACTCGATCTCTCTCTCTCTCGGAGGGGCGAAATCTCTCTTTGTTCATCGAAATCTGTCTCGGTCCATCCTGTCTCTCCACGTAAAGCTCACGTCTTTAGGTCAGTATGCCTCGTCTCAACAACTCTTACGTTTTCTTTCTCCTTTCTCTCTCCTTTCTCTCTCTCTCTCTCTCTCTCTCTCTCTCTCTCTCTCTCTCTCTCTCTCTCTCTCTCTCTCTCTCTCTCTCTCTCTCTCTCTCTCTCTCTCTCTCTCTCTCTCGTTTCTCTTAACTCTTCTACGACTGTTATTCTTTAAATTTAGTTTCCAAAAATGAGTTATTCTGAGTTTGTGTCTGTATTTGTTTATTCTTAGTTTGTGTCATTTGTTTTTTCTGAGTTTATTTTTAATCGAGCTCTTGTTTGGGTCTGTGAATTGTGTTTGATGGGCTTTCTGGTTCTGTTTTCCCTCTCCAATGGCTTGCTTGTTCATCATATTTTTGCCATTTATTACCGTGTTGTAGTTAGTGAATTGGATTAAGCGGAATCATGGGAACTGTCTAGGTGGGCACGTGAAATATGGTTTTTCCAGTACCAATGCCATTTAAAATCCTCTGGAATGTGGCATTCAATGAATTTATTTATCGCTTGAAGCACTTTTGACTATGTGCTGCACCGAGTCATCATGATGTGGTTGTTTAGTCCTCCCGATGGCTGGGATGTCTGTGAGATCTGGTTCAGGGTCCAATTAGTGTCTCTTGTACAAATTTTCATTGAAAATTAAACTCTTTAAGTTTCACAGCCATCTCAGATGTTGAGGTTGTGCATCTCTTTAATATGTTGTACAATTTTTTAGTTTGCCTTCTTTTAAAAAATTTCTCAGTTGGATACTTAAAGCCATGTAAGTTGGAGTGGCAGGGGCTGTTACACAATATTTCAAAAGGATGCACAAAGAGAACCCATTATTCCGTTAGGCATTCCAGTATGACTTGGATGATTTGTTGAACAACTTGAATTCTTTGGTAATCTTTCTTACGTTTACTAATACTTATTTTCTCTTTCATGCAAAGTTTTATTTATGATATTCTCTTTGTGTGTTCATGAATTTACATTCTTCAATTTGCATCATAGTTTTTCCTTAGATGTTATATAGCACACCTTGAAATGGATGTTGAACTGGCCTTGTCATAACTTTGCTGTTTCGGTTCCGCTGCCCATTCTGATTTCTAGAGATTTTGTTGGCAACAGAATGTTGTTGCTATAGTGTAGTAAGAAACGCTTCTCTTTGAGTTTGTGTTTTTTCTGCCTTAACTTAAAGCATCATTTTCACCCAAAAAGAAAAGAGTCCCTCTACTTCTCTTTTTGACAGTGGTATATGCAAAACAATCTTAATGTTTAATAGGATTATTTTTGGCTTTCAAAGTATAAAGGCGGTTGAGTGGTCTACTTTTACGAACTGGATGTTTTAAGTAGGCCCTACAGAAATGGCTTCCACTAGACAGCACCCAGTGAGCTGTATTTCTTGCTTTTGTTGTTTGTTTTGGATTCTGTGCTCTTTCTCAAAAAAGAAAAGTTCAGTCTGGATTCAGTTATATGTACTGCTTTGGTTGAAGACCAGGACTGTCTATTCAACAAATAATGGACAGAGTTGTTAGATATCCTTTGATGAATTCCTTTGATGAATGCATTGAAAGTGGTGACATCATTTGACACATATCCTCGTAGAAAATGTTTATTTATGAAGTGAGGAATGATTCATCCACTGGACCTGAACCTTCAATTTCTTATTCTGCAGATCTAGTGCGATCTAAATGAAGCTCAAGTGTGCTTTCGTTGTTAGTCTATCAGCATTGCTGTCATAAACTGCAACAGCAAGAGACCCAGACAGGTGCAATGGTGAATCGTACAAGGATTGCTAAAAAGGTAGGAGAAATGAGTTCACAATTGGGTGGTGGGGCCATAAACTGGTTTCCAGGTCACATGGCTGCTGCCACTCGTGCTATACGTGATAGGCTTAAAGTTGCTGACCTCGTCATTGAAGTAAGAGATGCTCGGGTTAGTCAATTACACAAGCCTTTTCACCTGTTAACTTCGTTATGCTTTCTTACTATCAGGTCTTGCAGAGGTAAAGCTGCTACTCTTTCACTTAGACTCCCTTTGCACTTCTTCGCCTTTTTGCTGGTGCCATGCCTTGCCTCATTTAACTTATATGTATAATATAGATTTTTGATGGTTAAACCAGATTACGAAAATCTGTACACCAGAATGTTTAGAAAGTGTATCTTGACTTTTGAGGTCTGATTTTGCTTCCAAAGACTGATTTTGTGTGAAATTTTGATAAATAGAAAACACCGAATAAGAAACAAGTCTCCACTTTAGCTGGAGTGGTGCATATTTATCGGAAGTTGATGTGTAGCTTTCTTGATCAAATGGTGGCTCCTTTGAGAAGTTTTAATTCCTTTTGGGATTTCCTTAAGTCTTCTAGTCTAGAGGCAGTACTAACATGGATCTCCCAATTTCCTTTTGCCTTCTAGTCTAGAAACAGCAAGTTGATTTGTTTTTACAGACCCAATGTTGTTTGTTGTGCAAGGTTCTTTTGTCATGGATCTTTGCTAATGTCTTCAAACACCTGCTGATTTGATCTTTGAATTGTTTAAAGTTGTCTTATCTAAACAATTTCCATGGGGTTACTATGTCCCTCAGATGATTGTTGCGGTATTTCTCTCTTTCTCTCTCTCTCTCTCCCTCTCTCTCTCCACCCCTCTCTGTTTCTCTCAGTAAGTCCAACATTATTGTCCAACTTTCTAATTGTCTGAAATAACAGTTTTACCTGCAAAGTGCACTTGTATAGATCCAACTTAGTGTATCTTTATCTGAACTGGTTATGATAAAGGCTACAAAACGTTTCTCTGTGTTTCTGAGTTGAATCAGATGCTCTTATCCTATTTTCTATCATCTATTTGATTCTTCTTTAATGATGAACAGATCCCTTTAACATCTGTAAATGATGACCTGCAAGATGTGCTTTCCAGTAAAAGACGCGTGATTGCTCTAAACAAGAAAGATTTGGCGAATCCAAACATAATGCATGTAAGTGATTTTGTGTGTTATCATTTGAAAATATTACAATGGGTTATAAAAATTGCAGAAATGCTTGGAGCAAGATCCAAATTCAGTAGCTGATCAATTGGCTAAAAAAGGAGTCATTAAAGGATCCCTGTTCATTGGATACAACCTTGTACTTTAAGCTAAAACCTATGATTGTAACTCATTGTAACATTATGTTACCAGGTTGCTTTACTAAATCAATCATAGCTATCACTGTTTTCAAAATAAGATATTGTTTAATCATGTGCTAGGTCATGGTTTAGGTCATAAACATTCATTGACAAAAGTTTCCAGTAATCCTACACAATCTTTCACCTTTGAGGAGAAGAGCTCCCCTTATTGGGTAAATGTGGCTTGTATCTTATCATATTTTAATGTTGGTGTATTTGATACGAATGAGTGTGATGGACATCACTCAATTAAGCACACAATTTACTTCAGTTGCATATCACATTGTATTAAATGTTAGCATGAGTCCTAAGTTATTAAGTAACCGAACATTTATTGCCTGTCTCGAATGGACCATACTATTACTTTGGGCAGCACATTTTATGTAACGTAGAAGATAACAGAAAAGGTCTTGGACCTTGATATTTGCGAAGCAAGTCCATTTATAGAAACTGTTTGAATTTTATAATAGTTTATTTGCTTTAAAAGGATGAGAAATGCATCGGAAAGTATGGTAATCTCAGTTTATGTCATTATTGATTCATGAAAAGACTTTTTATCTACTTTAAAGCATAGCATTCTGCTACTCATGGGGTTCTATGTTTATTTTTGCTGCACTTGGCTAATGCTGTCTTCTCTTATTATTTGTCCACCGATGTTGTTGTTTTAGTTACTGAGACCTTTCTTATAACTTGCTTAAATATCTTTTATGTTTGCTTATTTCTTTTGTTTTGAGTTTTTGCAGAAATGGACTAGACATTTTGAGTTACAAAAGCAAGATTGTCTCTCAATATATGCTCACAGCAGAAGTTCTGTACAAAAGGTTAGTCTCTGATGAACCAGGTTGATATCTTTCAGGGTCTTGTTTTTTTTGAAATTTATTTTAAGTGAAAGGTAGTGACACTATTTATATCATAGACTACCTTGGGTACCCTAGATACCCTCTTTTGTCATTTCAGTACTTGCATACGTGATGCATTTCTTTCTTTTTCATTTTGTGAGTGAGAACTGTTCTAGCATTGCTTTATGCTTTGTTTTCTATTTCTTGGGCTTTAAAACTGTCTTGCTTTTCCTTTGTTCTAATCTGTGTTTGTGAACCAAGCTTTTAGCACTTGTTGAGCTCAAGTTAAAGGAAGTGATCTCTAGGGAACCCACACTACTCGTTATGGTAGTTGGTGTTCCTAATGTAGGCAAGTCAGCTCTTATTAATTCCATCCATCAAATTGCATCATCACGATTTCCTGGTAATGTTTTGATTCTAGCTTATGTATTTCCTATATAAAAAAAAATCTTGCTCTTGTAATCTAGAAGCTTCTCTAGGCTTACTTGGGCGCTTTGATGGAAAACTGTTTTGAGAAAAAAAGGAATATATTTTGTGTGAGAAGCCTCATGCATTGGTATTTTTTCCCCTCCGTGGCTTTTATTGTAGTACAGGAGAAGATAAAGCGGGCCACTGTGGGACCTTTGCCTGGTGTTACTCGAGATATTGCTGGATTTAAGGTCAGATCTGCTGATGCCATCTAAATTATAAATGTTTTTTGGCTATTTTATTCTTTTTGGAGCACTAGATATCAAAACAAGGATGAATTGCTAAGCTTATTCAAGTTGTTGTTCACGGATGCTTTCTTATACGCTTTGTTGTCACGGTTGTAGTTGACAATTTTAATGTATTTCTGTAGTTGTAGTAGTAATTCTGTGAAGTTGTGTAGAACAACAAAGTCTCATTTCTGTTTTTTAATACTTTGGAATACTAAGTTTTTGAATTCTTATTTGCAGATTGCACATCAGCCAAGTATCTATGTCCTTGATTCCCCGGGTGTCCTCGTTCCTAGTATACCAGATATAGAGACCGGTTTGAAACTAGCATTAACAGGTTTATTGTCTTTGACAATTTGTATGTTTCTTTCATCCACATGGAAGTTTTTGTCTTACACCATATGTGTTATCCTCATAATCTTATGGAGACATTTTTAGCAAATTCGAAGGGTACTTATGTGCGTTAGGCTGGTTCCGTGTTAACACTTGTGATAGTTCCTCTTTGAGGATCCTAAATCAGGAATGTGGTATTGTTAGTATGTATCATGACATCAGTACTAAATGAGCAGATTAGTTACTTGATGTGAGCATCTTTCTTCTTGATGTCGCCATGTTTGTTAATAGCTGTTCCTCTTTTTTAGGGTCGGCTTTCTTTTTTTCCTTTAATGTACTTAAGGATTTGGAACAGAACCAAAGTCTTTTATCTTTCTGAAAATTGGATGAAATCTGTATTTTAAATTGGACTGGTGCATTTCCTCAAAAAAAAATAGGACTGGCACATATGATTAACAATTCAAGTTGACACATGTCATCTTATTTGTAGATGCAAATTCCAAAATATTTTCATCCTGAAAGTTTTCAAACTCAATATGCACTTCTTGATATTGTTATTATATGAAGGTAGAAATGTTAAATTCATTTAAAAAAAACTCAGAGTTCTGGGAGTTTATTATCGTTTTTAAATAAGCTGTCTGTGTTATGTTTCATTTCTTTGTTTACTTGTTGTTGTTGAAGTTTTATATATCATGTATTTCCTTCTTTCTTTTGGCCTTTGCATTGGTATAGTGGTTTTCTCTTTCTGTTACTGTTTTGTTTTTCACTATACATCTTTTTGGCTGCGCTATTGTCCAACGTATGGTTTTAATAGGACCTGTAGGTCATGTTACCTTTGTTTCTAACTTATTGGATGAAATTTTCTAGTAATGTACTTATTCATTGTGTACAGGAGCTGTAAAAGATTCTATAGTTGGCGAGGAGCGGCTCGCTCAATATCTGCTAGCTATTTTAAACACAAGAAGTACTCCTCTGCACTGGAAACACTTGCGCCATAGAAGAGTAGAAAGGTGTCTAGAAGAGCAACAGGATCGGGATCAAGATCATAAGTTACAAACATCCTTTTCAAGGAGGAGGAAATTATTGAATGATTCTGATATCCATTACATTGAGGTAACATGTACTTAGTTTGTATAGCGTAATCTGAACATGGTGTTTTTATTGTTTAAGTACGGGGTCATTGCTCTTTGGTTTGATGTGATGATCTCTAATGCTTTTTATTCTTGCCGTTGAATTGTTTCTAATATTGGCTTTTTTAAAGAAAAATCGAAACTGATCTTTTTTATTGAGCTTTCTTTTTATGTTATTGAGCATTTCTATTGTTGTTCCACTTATTCCTTTACTTCTCATCAGAATTTGTATTAGATTATGGTGTTTCTGTTTGTGACCTTTTGGGTTACATTCATCCATTACTAATTTCCTGGATTATGAAGAAATTAAATTTTTATACACACAGGGTGTTGTGGCTGAAGTTCAGAGGGCTCTTTACTCAACTTATTCCGAATTTGAGGGAAATATGGATGACGAGAGTGAGTTAATGAGCTTAATTGACGAGCAATTTGCTGCACTCCAAAAGGCATTTAAAATACCTATTCACAAGACAGGTGAGGAGGCGCGTATGATGGTTTCTAAGAAGTTCCTGACTCTATTTCGGATCGGCAAACTTGGCCAGTTCACACTCGATGAAGTCCCAGATGCCGTATAAATTATGATCCTCAGCAACAGGATAAACCTTTGCACTGTCGTTGTACTTCTAGAATTGTAGTTCAAGTTTTGAAAGACCTATGAAGAGTTTGTGAAAAGCAAGAGATGACATATTCTCCATTCTTTTGTCGAGTTATTCTTCACTCTTTATAATCTCGCAGAAAGAAGCGAGTAAAAAAGAGTTTATCATTTCGAATACAACACCTTACCAAATATTATATTTATTAAATAAACATAATAATATTTCAGCGTTAAAAATATTATCAAATTTACTTAACTTTTTATATATATATTTAAAGAAATAATATTTTGATAAATTATTATTATTAAATTATGCAATGTTATTAAACCTGACTTGGATAGTGACCTGTAAAAGGGCTCGGTTCGGTCAAAATTGTTCAATTGGATAAACCCGCCGGTTGAACCGTGCTGATGATGCAATTTCATTTTACCTTTTTGCAAGACCAGGAGAAGAGAGACACCATTCCTCTACTCTCAGAGCAGTAAGCTTACCGATCACATCTTCAGGAAGAACCGAGAAAGCAGAAGAGAAGATCAAAACAGATTTCAACTTTTGAGCAGTAGACTGGAAATGTGAAAGGATATATCCTTACCTTTCAAACGTAGCTGCTGGTTGGCCAAATGAGAAACCTCCATGAAATGTGGGTGTTCGAGCTGCCCATTTCTGCAGAGATAATACACCACCTGCACTTTCCTGAACATCCTCATTTTGGGTTGCATGCAGACCCGAGCCCTCAGGCTTGCCTCTCAACTCCTTCTGGCTCGAATATCCATCTCCAAACCTTCTATCCTTCTTCCTTTTTCCCAAATGAAGCTTTCAACGTTTTCCCTCTTGTACTTATTTGGATGAAAAAAAATAAAATAACTAACGAGTCCCACTACCTAAGCCTCACAAGAGATTTCAACAAATTAAATAATTCTAGCACACCGGCTACAACAAGTGCATAGAATGCTTTAAAGGAACCTGAATGCTATTGTCGCCCTCTTCAAGAGGGTGCTTTTCTGCAGAATCAGAGGTCCTCGCCGACGTCCTTCGGTGAGTTCTTTGATGGCCGGCAAGGTTTCCTCCCTCTGCAACTTTCTCCCGCGCACAGGAGGAAAGGGGAGGGAAGACTGGAAATTAATTTGAGCCGCATTACTCCCGGTCCCGTTTGTAGGTCTGCGTCAGTGTTTAATAATTTGACCCGGCCTGCTACTATTTTATGTCTGTGTCGGGGGCTTTCACTTAAGCCCCAGCACGCCTCAACGATGCAGCGAACAGCAGCTATTGGCTGTGCGTATCAGTACGCACTGCTGCTGTTTGCAGCAGATTCGAGAAGTTTTTTTGTAAATAATTAAAAAAATATATATTTATAAAACTGACACTATTTTAGAATTATTTACAAAAATGACACTGTTCATAGTTTGACCGAGTTGGTCAACTTTGACCAACTCGGTCAACCACCACGTAGGCGACACGCTGGACACAGCGTGTCGCCAAAATTTTTTTTTATAAGAATACCGTAGGTGGCATTCAAATGCCGCCTACAAAAAAATAATTCGAGGTGGCTTTAAATGCCGCCTACCAATAAAAAAGCCGCCTCAAACACCACTTAGAGAAATTTTATTTTTTAGGCTTTTGAACGATAACTTGCGAGAAGGCATCTAAATACCGCCACTACCGAAAACGCAAGGTAGCATTTACATGCCGCCTCTCCTAACACTTAACGAAATTTTGTATTTTCATACGATTCGCTGTTTGTCAAGGAGGCGGCTTCGCAATGCCACCTAACTTAAATGTAGGCGGCATCGCGATGCCGCCTCGTCTTCTTTTTATCCCCCCGTCCTTCTTCTTTCTCTTCTTCCTTCATTCTCCCAAATCGAACCGCGCGAAAAGAACTCTTTTCTCTCTTCCTTTCGTCCCTATTTCCGCCAAATCGAAGCAGCAAATCAGCGATTGGAGGCTGTGCGAATGAAAATCTTGCGTTTCTCCCGCGGATCTTCCTTGTTTCGTTGTAAAAGTAAGGTATGTTTTTTATTTTTCGTGAGTTAGAATGTTTGGACGTCGTTTTGATGATTTGATGCATGTTTTTACTTGAAATCGCTCCTATTGTAGTGTATTAACCATGATTATGCTATGAATTTCATGTTTGTTGGTTGATTTAGGGTTAAATTTCATGTATTGCGTGTATTTGAGGTTTCTTGGGTTTAGGGTTTAGGGTTTTTTAGGCTAATTTCGGGGTTTTATTGCTAATTTAGGGTTTGAATGTTAATTTAGGCATTTTGAAGCTTATTTAGGGGTTTTTATGTTAATTTTGATGTTATGCTCTTTTAGGGGTTTTTATGGTAATTAATGGATTTTATGCTTAATTAGGGTTTTTTAGGGGTAATTTGGGAATTTGTATGGTAATGTTGATGTTATGTTAAGATATGGTTTTATACGCTAATGAAAGATTTTTAATCGTAATTCAGTCATATTTTATGCTAATTGAGGGTTTAGGCTAATTTAGGATTTTATAGGCTAATTTAGTATATGAGGCGTTGTAGTTTTCTGGAGGCGTTGTCGCTTCTAGAGGCGTTGTGGATCTTGGAATAAGTACCTTACGCGAAGAAGTGGTTTTGCATGAAGAATTTTAATTCCAAGTTGTGTGGTGTATGTGATGAGTTGTGATTTAAATGTCTATTGCTTAATTTCAGTTGAAGATGGCAGTCGTACCTGCGTGTTGTTATTTTGGTGGTGAATTTATTTTTGAGCACGGTAATGTGGTCGGCTATTACGGGGGGACAACCAGACTTATATATCTAGAGCCGACGTGTTCGTTTAATACGTTGTGCACTATGATGTATAATGTTCTCGGAGGGAACCCACGCACAGACCACATTTCAATATGGTTGAGTTTTACGTACAATGGTCGGTTGTTGTACACTCCCGTACTCGATGATGTGTCACTGGAGAACGGAATAGGCATGGTGAAACATGGGTTCCAATCAATGCTGGAGTTGTTTGTGAAGCAAGATACCTACTCCTATGAGATGGATAGTAGAAGAAGTTTGGAAAATGTGAGTGGAACCGGCGAAGGAGCTGTTATGGTATATGGGGGGCAAGCTCCGGCCGAAGGGGATGAGATAGTTGAAAGGCCTATTGCGGAGTTCATCCCTGAAGAAAGGTGAGAATCATCACTCTAGCCTAGTTTAAAGTTTTACTTAATTTCAGTTTCGCATTAGTTGTTGATGAAGTTACAATTGAATTCAGGGAACCAAGTGAGGAAGCAAATGATAATTCTAGTAGTAAGGGGCCGTGGCCGGAACCAGTTACAGATGAGGACGTTGAGGAAGAAGAAGATGTTAAATTACTCCTTCCTACCATGGGTGTCCCACCTCTAGAGGAGAATGATGAGTCGTATCCCGATCCGTGGATAGGAGTGATGGACATGGATGTCACATATAGGAACACAATGGTCCCAGGCGTAGATGATGACAATGTACCCCCACCCGTCGGTGTTGGAGTCGGTCAGAGGTTTATGACCAAGGACGCATTAGTGATGTACTTGAAGGACTACTGCATAAGTAGACATGTCCAGTTCAGGGTACAAGATGATAACCACGGATGATGGTGTGAGAGAAAGAAATTTTGTTTCGGTTTGATAGGGTTTTTTGGGCGTTTGGACCAGCTATCCATGGATTTCAGTTTTGTAGACCCTTCATCAGTGTAGATGGGACTCATCTGTACGGGAAGTACAAGGGTTGTCTGCTGATAGCTACGTCGTTTGATGGGGATAACTGGTTATTTCCCCTGGCCTTTGCACTTGTGGAGACAAAGAACATCGATACGTGGACTTGGTTTATATCATGTTTGGCGCATCAGGTAGTTAGAGGGAGGTCTCCGATGTGCATCATCTCTGACCGTCACAATGGTATCATCAGAGCAGTAAGGGATGTCTTTCCACGCCCCCATAGACACAGGTTTTGTATACGACACATCGTTGCCAATCTGAAGAAGCGGTACAGTGTCAAGGACTTGAATAAGATGGTATGGAGATGTGCGAGTGCAGAAACAGTGGCTCATTACGATCATGAAATGCAAATACTTGAAGAAGCATGTCCCGGAGCCAAAGCGGGGTTGACCGAGGATATGAGCCCCGGCGGTGGGCCCTTGCATACGATGGAAACATGTAATTTGGGAAGCTCACGACAAATTCCTCGAGAGCGTGAATTCTCTCGCTGAAGCTGGGCACGGAGCTTACCCTGTTCAGGCCCCTAGCATCGGGCGATATTCTATCGATGAATGCATGGTTTGTACACGGCGATATAAGGCTGCTTTCGATTACAACCCATCTTTGTCCTTGATGACGACATTTATTCACGGACTGTCGTGGATGATGCCGCACATGTGCACGTTGTTGCTTATGGTGATGGGATATTTCAGGCAGACGAACACAAGGTTAACGTCATGCTTAAGGAGTGTACCTGTCGGTCATTCCAGATATATCAGGTTCCGTGTGTCCATGCCATTGCAGTGTGCGGGGCAATACACTACGACTTCCATCAGTTGACATCCGAGTATTATTATGCATCTACAAACGCTCGAGTGTATGAACGAGCGTTTGATGTGTCTACACGGAGAAGTACTTGGGTGCAGGAAGGTCCAGTCCAGGTCCGAAGAGGACTCCAGGTAGGCCAATGTCCACGCGTATCCAGAATTCTATGGATTGGAGAGATGACGACTGAGGACGATATTTGTGTAGTAATTGTAAGCAGCCCGGTCACAACAAACGGGCTTGTAAAGCCCCGTCTTCTGACAGCGCAGAGAGTTCCCGTGCGGGGTCTAGGCGTCGGTAATGTATTTTGTTAGTTTATGTAAAATGTATAATGACACGTTTTTAGTTGGTTAATTTATCTTAGATTGTTAATGTTACTTTGTTTTTCCTACAGGTCGTGATGGCAGATGCCCCATTATTGTACGATCAGGACTCCCACAGGAGCGAGGCCATCTGGCATGGAGAGGTTAGTGCGGACTCTTGTACTTGTGATTATATTTGCTTTTAAATATAGGGTTTAAACATACACTAACAATACTCACTCATTTTCACGACCCTGGATGCCTGGAATGCAATGAGCATTTCCAGACTCTACGACATTGGCCCATGGACGGCGGATGTTGTATGTATGTAGAGGCCGCGGGGTTTTGCACACTACGTAGTCGGAGTGGTTGAGACCGGACAAACCACCGATTACCACACTAGTAGAGAGATGGAGGAGCAAGGCTAACACCTTCCACCTTGCGAATGGTGAGATGACTATCACATTAGAGGGCGGGTGTCTTATTGGGATTACGCGGTCGACGGAGAGACTGCGGACCGGTCGACTTCGGGGGATTGGATGGAGTTGGCGAGAGTCTTTCGGGGGTCGAAGCTTCCACGGGGGAAGTTTTCAAGGGGTTGACTGTCACTTTCATGGCTTAGAGGCCAATTCTCATTCTGTCCCGACGACGCGGACCGAAGTTGGTGATACAAAGAAGACGCTGCGTGTGCATACCTCCTCCATCTAGTGGGTGCGACGATATTCTCGAATGGTAGTGCCCGAGGAGTTCGCATGGCATACCTGACACTGTTCGAGGATTTTGAGGCGGCCGGGAGGTACAGCTGGGGAGCAGCCACGCTAGCCTTCCTCTACCGGGAACTAGCGAAGGCGTGTCACACGGGAGTCGTCGGTATTGCTGGATGCCTCACCCTTAAGCAGGTAGATTCTTCTTTCATAAAAATTGTTCATCTTGAAGGAATAGGACTTATCAGTATAGTTTTTGTTTTATGCAGTTATGGGCGTGGGAACGTCTACATACTGGACGTCCGACACTCCTAGAGGAACCGGAGCTACAGGGTGGCCCTTAAGTTTCCAGGTATGTACCTATATAGTTTAATCGTTATTTACACTTCCATAAAATCTTGGGTAACTAACTTATATTGGTTTTTTAGGTGGAACGTCCGACAGTCGAATGCCACAAACCCTGGTGGAAACTTAGTGCTATACAGGACAGAGTTGGACCACCAGAGGAGCTATCAGGTAAGTTACTTTACGAAGAAACAGTAATGACAATTCATACCGTAGCAAGTTCCCGGTAATAATTATTGTATTTTTCTTAGGTAAATTGGCAGTCGTACCTCGATTTAATGCAGCGTCTACCTGCTATCGGCGTTGAAGGTAGACGTATCTGGTTGTCTACGACACCTCTTATTTGCTTCGAGATCGTCGAGCTGCATGTTCCTGATCGAGTGATGTTACAGTTCGGGGGTGAGCAGGTAGTTATTGCAACACCCAAGTTCAATTTCTATTTATTGTTCAGTGTTTAATTTAATAACTTTGAGCAGGTGACTCCACCGGAGGATGTCGACCATGTTACTCGCATCTCTCGGAAAGGCCAAGCTGGGGAGGATTGGGCGCTATACCACCGTGATTACATAGCTCGGTGGGAGGCGCGGGCGGAGTATGTTGTTATGGGCAGCCGAGCACACACTACCAGACATGCTCCCAGTGACTATATGAGGTGGTATTTGGGGGCTACTCGACGATTCATAGCACCTCCACCGACTGAGCCAGCCATGGTATACCATCCTAGAGGTTATACCGAGGAGGCATTGGTACGTACTTAACTTTGTCGAATGATAATTTCTTTTTTTACATTTTTAACTTACGTTTTTATTTCGCAGTTGGGTTGTGTAAGGAACGTGGTTGAGCGCGTCAACCATAGGGCAGCCTTATACCCATCATCCACAGTCCCACACTGGCTGGAGATTGGATACTACTGTCAGTCGGTCCTGCACAGCCTTCCACTCTTGGAGGGAGCGATCGTCGGCGGAGACGAGTCACATGCTGGTGAGCCTTCTCACATGGTCGAGCCAGCCAAAGATAGAGCTCCGCGGCGACGTCGTGCAAGGCATCGGCCTACAGCTGAGATGACGACTCCCGTCGAGGACTCTGACGAGGTTCCAGCTGTACCGGAGCCTACGGTGCTCGATCTTCCACCTCAGCAAACACCCGACACGGAGCTCGGCCCGCCCCTTGAGCATCCTCTTGAGTAGCCCATTGAGCAGCCCCAGGAGGACCCCAGCCGCCATCCTCCTATTCGAAGGATTTATACAAGAAGGCAGAAAAAGGCAATTGGTGCACCAGAGCCCAGTTTTGCCTTATGATTGTTTCTGTAACTGAGGATTTGTTTTTTTCATTATTTTTTATGTATTCACATTTGTATAGTTATATTTTATATAGTTTTTATTTATTTTTAATGATAGACGTGTTTATCTAATTTACAGTTATGTAGTGTGAGCTGTTTTGGATTATGATTGTTAACAGGTAATTACAGGTTGAGAAACAAACAAAACAAAAACAAAACAAAAATTAACAAAAAAATAAAGTAAAGGCGGCATTTAAATGCCGCTTTTAGTTTTAAAGGTGGAGGTGGCTTTTATATGCCGCCTAAAATGTAGAACGTAAGGCGGTATCTAGATACCGCCTCCTTATCACAAAATTTCTCTAAGCGATGGTCGAGGCGGCATCGAAATGCCGCCTCGCGTTATCGTAAGTGGCGGCATTTTTATGCCGCCTCGCAAGTTATCGTTCAATAGCCGAAAAAACAAAATTTCTCCAATAGCCGATTTGAGGCGGCATCTAAATGCCGCCTAGTATTTTATCGGTAGGCGGCATTTTAAAGCCGCCTCGAATCATTTTTTTGTAGGCGGCATTTGAATGCCGCCTACGATTTTCTAATTTAAAAAAAATTTGGCGACACGCTGTGTCCTGCGTGTCGCCTTCGTGGTGGTTGACCGAGTTGGTCAAAGTTGACCAACTCGGTCAAACTATGAACAATGTCATTTTTGCAAATAATTCTGGAATAGTGTCAATTTTGTAAATATTTTTTTTTTTTAATTATTTGCAAAAAAACTTCCTAATCCGAAGCCCTTTTCTTCTATCTCTTCTACGGCCCTGGATCTGCTGTGAACAGCAGCTGTGCGTACCGATACACACAGCCAATCGCTGCTGTTCTTAGCATGTGATGGGGCGCTAACACGTGCGGGGGGCTTAAGTGAAGAGCACTATTCCTCGTAACATAGGCCGGGTCAGATTATTAAATCTGACCCGGACCTGCAATCGGGACCAGGAAACTTAATACTCCCAGTCCCGAATCAAATCACGGCTCTTCCCCCCTATTTTCCTCCTGAGCGCGGAAGCTCAACTTGCAGAGGGGAAGCACCGCGGAAGCTCAACTTGTAGAGGGGAAGCACCCGCCAGAAAGGCATCTCTCACCCGCCGGAAACACAACTCTTAGCCGCCGAAAAAACACATCTCACCCGCCGAAAAAACACATCTCAGTCATGCAGGGAGACGACAACAATCAGGTTGGAGTTTTTTTTTTTTAAAAAAGCTTGTGCACTCTTTGATGTGTTGGAACCCGGGTGGGCCTTGAGATGTTTGGTTGTTGTTGTTGCTGCAAGAAACGTTTGGGTTGCCCCTCCAACCTTTGTTGTTTGTATTGATAAAAGGTACATCTTTTACGGAAAGGTATTAAGTTGGCTTCTTGTAAAAAATTTTGGCTTCTTCTAAATGTATTTATTTTTCTGTTTTTCTTTAAAAATAGACATGAGTTGATATTGTAGCCAGTGCAATCTATAAATAGACGGTGTTGTTATCTGTTTATGAATTGCCTTTTTGAGAATTTGGTTCTATTGTTTGATACAACTTAGCTAATATCTTAAACAAACTAGATCGTCTCAAGTCTGGATGCTTCTCAATGTAAAACAAATATGCTAATCTGCAACCAAACCTAAAGATTAGCAATCAGCAGGTGAGCGTAATGGAGATGGAGGGGAGGGGTTTCAATGATGAATTATCTGAAATGATATTTGAGATTTGGAATTAATGGTGTTTCTCTGCTGAGCACTGCAGATACAAAATTCAATGAAATACGAACCTTGCAGTTTGTCCTGTTTTGTGCTCAAATTCTCCTAAATTCTCTTTTCCCAAATCTCAAATCCGAGCATCTTCTTCCTCTTCTGCTGCTTGCAACAAATTGTACTATCATCAAACCGACGTCTTGGTGAAACTTGATTTTATTCCTCTCTGCAGTGCAAGTCATTTGAAGGACCATATTCTTTCACACCCTTCACATAGACAGTTCTACTCATACATGCTTCAACGCTTGGTGAGAACTCTTTTTACTGTTTTATTTTGGTGCAAATTTTGGTGCTTGTGCAATACCTTTATGTGTTAGATATGCCATTTTGAAACACACACTACCCTTGTTGTCTTCACTAATTTTGGAAAATTGAAGCGGCATTTGAACCTATAGTGTGGTCGTGTTTGTCCAATTCATTAGGTCTAGTTTGACCAATGGAATTTCACCATAAGTTTTACATACGAATTTCACTAGATTTTTATTTTTCTGTGCACAAATTACTACCTGTATATAAGGTGTTCTAAATTGCCAGACATGGGTAGACAAAAGTAACCCTCCAGTCAGTCACTGAGTTTCCCTCAAAGCTACAACTTGCTGAATCCAACCCATCAGCTCTTAACTTGTGAGGAAATAATCAGATAACTAAGGATTTGGTACGTGCTTAACATAGTATTTTATTACCTGTTAACATATAGGATTTCACTACATAACGACACAAGTTCATTTTCTGGTAGTATTAAAGAGTCTACATCTGTAAATGCAGGTTGTGATGAGGACTGAAGGTTGTTGTTGCAGGAGTGTTAAAGTGGTAGTCATGTAAGTAACATGGTATTCAGAAAGAGGGTAAATGGAGTTGTTCAAATACAGGTAATGGGTTTGATAATAGTTTATTGAAAGCACTGATCACTGCTTTGAATCTGCCTCCTGTACTCAAATGTTTTTTTCTTCTTTCCTCTTTTATTCAAACAATCAAACCTCGTCCTATTATGTTGGCATGCAGGAGACCAGTTCGACAATTGTGACGATAGCAGGTGATTGGAGAGGAATGATGAAGAATGCAGTTTGGCAAACCGTTTCTGGAAGTCAAGTTACATAGTTAATTTTGTCTGTGATAGTACTCCGGCTGTGGTTATTTCCTCTAGTCACTAGTTTTCCAAATAATCAGGCTGCATTCTGGAACTCGGTGGGGCATGAGAATTTTGTCTGTGATAGTACCGTGTATAATTCAAAGAGGTTTTGTATTGTATGTGGCAAAACTATGTCCACTTGTATTTTGTAATTTTGATGTATATATAACCTTCTAATATTAGTTACGTATTGACATATTTTCTAATGTGTGGCTTCTTATAATAGTAGATTTTAGCGTTATATGCACAAGTTCAATTGGATTAGAAGTGTAATTGATGATCAAACAGGTCCATGCAGGTTTAAGAAAAGTTGAAGAACATATTTTAAAAGGCAGACCTGATAAAAATCAACGCTAAAAAGCATCGCTTTAAATTAAAGCAACACTAAATAAGCAACGCTTTGTATAATAGTGTTGCTTAAATTGCAGAGCAATGTAATATAGTGCTGCTATTGTAGCAGTTCTTTTTTTGAAAGCATCGCTATTTAAGGTAGCTATTTATTCTTCTTTTATGTGATATCTTTTTTTTTCCCTTATTTCAATACCTAATCATATATAACTTCACAATAGTTACATCTACACAACACATCCTTGCTGCACTTTAAATTGGATTGAATCATTTGTGCCAGTGTAACAAAATAATTACGTTGTGGTATTTCTCAAAAAAATTACATTGTGGTATTTCCCAAAAAAATTACATTGTGGTATTTCCTAAAAAAATTACATTGTGGTATTTCCCAAAAAAATTACATTGTGGTATTTCCCAAAAAATTACATTGTGGTATTTCCCAAAAAAATTATATTGTGGTATTTCCCAAAAAAATTACATTGTGGTATTTCCCAAAAAAATTACATTGTGGTATTTCCCAAAAAAATTACATTGTGGTATTTCCCAAAAAAATTACATTGTGGTATTTCCCAAAAAAAAAAAATCTGTTGCTATATTTCTGCACAAAAAATGACTGGAGTTGTCCTTTGCTATCTTCTACTATATTCTGTATAACTGCACAACATATTGTCTTCCACTATTATGCACAAAAAACTCGTTTTTATCTTTTTATACAAAAAGTCTTTCTCCAACACAGCATACTTGAGCTGCATGATGAAAAACATTGATATTAGTATTTAGGTCACAAGCAAAATCCACAAATTGGACATTACATTCTAACAGTTATACCAAGTCATCAGTAACACTCCTAGTTATTGAAACCTGTGAAGAACTGATGTCAAGTGTGCTAGTGTTATGTACCTGTCTAACATTAAACATGTTATTGTTGAAGAAAATATTATTTACCTAACATCCGACATTAAGAAAATGTGTGATGAGATCAAATTACCTGACATCCAGAATCTCCTATTGTGTTTCATAAATGTTGACTATCTTGATAACCAGAATTTTGTATGACCTGCATATAACAGTTGAATGGCATATAAGGCGCCAGTTATGTATGACTTGTTTAACTTGTAAAGAAAGTTATGTATGAGACTTACCCGCATAAGTTGAAGCATTGAGGCTTGAGAAGGAAAAAAACTAGAAGTCACCGCTCCATGCTGCAAAAACATATAATAGAATAACACTAGGCGTTGATACTATTAAAGAAAAACAATTGGTATACTGATGAAATATGCATACCTTCGTTGATTGAGATGAAGAAATGAAAGTAGACACTGTCGGAGTATCAAACAAGACTTTTTGTGCGTTGGGTCTATGATGTAATAGCATCCCCTACATCATCCCCATCTAGGGTTGATGTGGATGAAATGGATGATCGATTTGAGAAGAGTTACGAGAGGAAAAATAAGAGAAATTAAAGCCTTTTAGTGCTGGTAATTTTATGTTATTAATGGGGTTTTTATTTTCTAGAAAAGCCACACATGTACCACTTCACACCACACACTTGGAGTTAGTGGACATGTTGGACTCTGCTATTTTTAGATTGTTGGAAATTTTCTTGTATTAAGAGTTATAGAACTCTTTATTTTTAGACAAGTGTTACTTTAAGCATGTAAAGAGGAGGATCACCAGCCTATAAATACAATGTCATTTGCCCTTATTTGGGCATCACTCCTATTGAATGAAAGCTATTGTTTTCCTCCTACTTTTGAGTCGTTATCCTTTGTTTTCTTGTCTTCTTTTATTACTTTTTGGCTGGTTTGTGTGAGGTATTAGTTCCCCTTCTAAATACCCCATTCATTAGCAAGTAGGGTTTGGATTAACATCCTACCTTGCCACCACTTTGAGAAGGCTCTCGCCACCCTCTTCTTGGTATAGGCTTGATCCGGTCCCCTCCGAGTTCAGCCTTCTTTGTTCTAAATTTTATCTTGTGTTAATCGACGCATTAAACTGGTATCAGAGCAATCAAAGTCCTACCTTTGGAGCTACCCCACTAATCCTGTGTAAACTCTGCTATGACTTCATCCAGCTATCCACCCGCCGACAAAGAAGATATCCGGGAGTATGTTGATCAAAAACTCTAGGAACAAAGCCAAGATCTCAATCAGAAAATTGGAGACCTTGTCGACCAGGTGAAGCAATTGGTGATGCTTATGGGATCAGACCCTGCACTACTTGTTCCTGTTCTAGGGAGGAGCGACCACCCACCTCCACAAGAAGGCAACGCCCCTAGAGGTGAACCTCGAGCTAAAGTGAGAGGCTACGATTCACAACCTATAGCTCCCCACATGGATCCACAAGAGGCTCCCTATAGGCAGCGGCATGCCAGGGCTCCTCCTGGGGGTCCTCCACATCGCCAAGGTGGTTTCCGACCTCATAATGCTCGTGAAGACTATCCTCCATGCCGTCTTCCTCTTTCGGTGCAAACCAATCCATATGGTGATCATATTCCACTCTATGAAACTGATGAGTGGGATAACAATTTGGAAGATACTCTTCCCCTAATGAATCAGCGCGTCGAACGTGATGAGCCACCAAATGCGCGAAGATGGGAGAACCGCTTTAAGATGGAGATCCCAGAATTCCATGGACACCACAATGCAGATGAGTTCTTAGACTGACTAACTAATATTGAATTAGTTTTTTAATCTACAGGTGTTCTCAATTATGCATGTGTGGGACTGGCTGTTACAAGGTTCCACGGTGGTGCTTTGGCTTGGTGGAGAGCCACGACCACTAGGAGGGCACAAGTGGATGAGCCCCCTATTGCCTCATGGGAAGAGCTAAAGAGGGAGATGAAAACCACATTTTTACCTTATTGGTACAAACAACAACTTTATGCTAAAATCTGTACCTTTAAGCAAGGGAACCAAACTGTGCAACAGTATACTGAAGTTTTTTATAATCTCTTGGCTCGTAATGAGATTTTAGAAAGCCAGGATCAACTTGTGGCTCGATATATGATTGGACTTCGCCAAGATTTGCAAGATAAACTACAAGGGTTTTATTTTCTAACTATTGAGCAGGTGATCCCGAAGGCCGAAGCTTTTGAGCAGCAGCTGAATAGAGCCATGAGAAGACCACCACCGGATACACCTCGAGCCACTATTCCCGCTAGTGGCCGACCAACCCCTGGAACTTCTCAGGTGCTTAATCAATCCTCTGGGCCTCCACAACCTGCAACGAGGTTTTCTTCACAGGGTCAGTCTTCCTCCCCTGGAGTTAGGATTGGTATTACTTGTTTCAAATGCCACAAACCTGGTCATACAATGGCCAACTGCCCCACTGCTAAGCCAGGACTACTCACGGTGGAGCGAGAGGACATGGAGGACGAATCCACTCCTCCAGAACTTTCTGATGACATTTATAGCGAAGAGGATCTATGTGGAGTCGAGGGTAATTGTCTTGTGGCTAGACCCTTGTTTCTGACACCTAAGGTTGATGATGAAGACTGGAGACGAAAGACTATCTTTATGACCACTTGCCTATTGGGTGGTTTTAAGGCAAAGCTCATTATTGATCCTGCCGTCAGTGAGAACATTATTGCTGAGATGGCTATCCAAAAACTTTACATGAAGACTGAACCACATTCTCACCCCTATAAACTAGCGTGGCTTTCCGATTCAAATAAAGTCACCGTTACTTGAAGGTGTCTTGTTGGGTTCTCCATTGGATCCTTCAAAGATGAAGTGTGGTGTGATGTGGTGCCTATGGATGCTTGTCACATATTATTGGGGCGCCCTTGGCAGTACGACCGTAGTGTCGCATGGGATGGCCGTAGTAATGTTTACTCTCTTGTTTTGTAGCACAAGAAGTACAATTTCCTTCCGCAACCCCTGGAATC
Source organism: Aristolochia fimbriata (assembly GCA_019845555.1). Taxonomy (NCBI): domain Eukaryota; kingdom Viridiplantae; phylum Streptophyta; class Magnoliopsida; order Piperales; family Aristolochiaceae; genus Aristolochia; species Aristolochia fimbriata. The sequence goes on from CM034081.1 coordinate 10,393,141, forward strand.
TGGTGTCCTTAAACATTCAACATGCCTTAGCCTCACTAAGATGGAGTATGAACTCGAACACGCAGACGTGTGTTATGATGTGGTAGCTGAGGGGCAACTCACCACCCCAACTGAAGATCAGATTATTTCCCCTGAAGGTCAAGCATTACTTAAGGAATTTGAAGATGTATTCCCTCTGAGTTACCCCCAGATTTACCTCCTAACCGCTTTGTTCAACACCATATTGATCTAGTTCCTTCAGCCGCTATTCCAAACAGGCCACACTACAGAATGACTCTTGCACAACATGAGGAGTTACGACGACAAGTGGAAGAGCTGCTCATTAAGGGGTATGTAAAGGAGAGCACTAGCCCATGTGCAGTACCAGCCCTCTTGTGCCAAAGAAGGATGGATCTTGGAGAATGTGTATTGATAGCCGTGTCGTGAACAAGATAACGGTGAGGTATAGTTTCCCTATCCCTCGTCTAGATGATATGCTGGATAGTTTAGCAGGTTCGGTCGTATTCTCTAAAATTGATTTGAGGAGTGGCTACCACCAAATTCGGATTAGGGCTTGAGACGAATGGAAGACTGCTTTTAAGACCAGGGAGGGTCTTTATGAGTGGTTAGTTATGCCCTTTGGCCTCTCCAATGCACCTAGCACTTTCATGCGACTCATGAATGAGACACTTCGCCCTTTCATTGGGTCTTGTGTCGTGGTGTACTTTGATGATATCCTTGTGTATAGTAAGGATGTTCCTAGCCACTTGGAACATTTGCGGAGTGTATTGATGAAGCTACGTGAAGAGAAGTTGTTTGGTAACGCAACTAAATGTTCTTTCTTTGTCCAAAAAGTCATCTTTCTTGGCTATGTTGTCTCTAGTGCAGGACTAGCACCAGATGAAGAGAAGATTTAGGCCATTCGAGATTGGCCGGCCCCTAGCACCATCTTTCAAGCCTGGAGTTTTCATGGTCTCACCAGTTTTTATAGAAGGTTTATTCAAAACTTCAGTGCTATTATGGCACCAATTACTGACCTATTGAAACATAGTGAGTTTACTTGGACCACTGAAGCTGATCGTGCCTTCCAATTAATTAAGGGGTTGCTCACCAATGCCCCTTGCTTGGCCCTACCTGATTTTGGTAAACTATTTGAGGTGGAGTGTGATGCTTCCAAAACAGGAGTAGGGGCCGTCCTAAGCCAAGAGAAGAGACCCGTTTCTTTCTACAGTGAGAAGTTATTTGGAGCTCCTTCTAGGTATTCTACCTATGATGTTGAGTTGTATGCGGTTGTGAGAGCTCCACAATTCTGGCGACATTATTTGCTACCTAAAGAGTTTGTGCTTTATTCTGATCATGAAGCTCTCAAATATATACATGGCCAACACAAGTTGAGTTCGTGACATGCTAAGTGGATTGCTTCTTTACAAGAATTCACTTTTACACTGCATCACAAGTCTAGCACCAACAACAAAGTCGCTGATACCCTGAGCGGAAGATATGCCATGTTGACTGCCATGAAGGTGGAAGTTTTAGGATTTGATACTCTCAAGGAAGTGCAACGGACCGATCCTACTTTCAGCCCTATATTTGTGGCGTTGGAAGCTGGTGAAGAGAAGCCTCCCTACTCTATACATGATGGTTTTCTATTTCATGGTGTATGCTTATGTCTACCTGCTGGATCCATCCGTATGTTGGTGATGACAGAAACACATAACAGTGGACACTTTGGCATTGGCAAGACTCTAGCTCTTATTCGAGATAGATTCTTCTGGCCGTCTATTAATAGAGATGTCTCCTAGTTCTTGAAGCGATGTAACATATGCCAACGGGGTAAAGGGGCTGCTTCTAATGCCGGCCTTTACACTCCTCTACCTATACCTATGACACCTTGGGTGGACCTTTCAATGGATTTTGTGGTGGGCTTACCTAGATGCTTACATGGATGGGATTCTATATTTGTGGTAGTCGACCGATTTAGCAAGATGGCTCACTTTATTCCTTGCAAAGTATCTTTTGATGCAGCAAAGGTGGCAGACATCTTCTTCAAAGAAGTGGTGCGATACCATGGACTTCCTAGTTCTATTACGTCTGATAGAGATACAAAGTTTATGAGTATATTTTGGAAGAACTTGTGGACGCGAATGGGTACCACTTTGAAGTTTAGTAGCCCTTATCACCCCCAGACTGATGGACAAACAGAAATGGTGAATCGATCCCTCGGGAATATGCTTCGCACTCAAGTAAAAAATTTTGGGTGTTGGGATTCTTACTTGCCAAAAATTGAGTTTGAATTCAATTGCTCTAAGAATCGAAGCACAGGATTTTCTCCTTTTGAAGTGGTGTTTGGAGCTAATCCTCGGAGTCCATTACAACTTGTTACTTTGCCGACAATTTTTTATGTGCCCGATACAGTTGAAAAATGGATTGGTAGGTTGAAGACAGTTCATGAACAGGTGGTTGCTAACTATGAAGCTTATAACAAATACAAGGCCTATGCTGATCGCCACAGACGAGAGGTTTCTTTTGAAGTGGGTGACCTGGTATGGGTCTATCTTTCCAAAACTCGTTATCCTCAAGGCGAGTACAACAAATTGAAGCCTAAGAAGATTGGACCATGTGCTATCTTGAAAAAGTTTGGGACCAACGCTTATAAAGTTCAACTACCGGATGGATGGAACATTCATGACACCTTCAATGTGTCTCATTTGCAACCTTACTTTGGAGAGTTTGAAGATGCGAACTCGAGGTCGAGTCCTTTTGAAGAAGGGGGGACTGATGCAATAGCATCCCCTACATCATCCCCATCTAGGGTTGATGTGGATGAAATGGTTGATCGATTTGAGAAGACTTATGAGAGGAAAAAGAAGAGAAATTAATGCCTTTTAGTGCTGGTAATTTTATGTTATTAGTGGGGTTTTTATTTTCTAGAAAAGCCACACATGTACCACTTCACACCACACACTTGGAGTTAGTGGACATGTTGGACTTTGCTATTTTTAGATTGTTGGAAATTTTCTTGTATTAGGAGTTATAGAACTCTTTATTTTTAGACAAGTGTTACTTTAAGCATGTAAAGAGGAGGATCACCAGCCTATAAATACAATATCATTTGCTTGTTTGGGCATCACTCCTATTGAATGAAAGCTATTGTTTTTCTCCTACTTTAGAGTCGTTATCCTTTGTTTGCTTGTCTTCTTTTATTACTTTTTGGCTGGTTTGTGTAAGGTATTAGTTCCCATTCTAAATGCCCCATTCACTAGCAAGTAGGGTTTGGATTAACATCTCACCTTGCCACCACTTTGAAGAGGCTCTCGCCAACCTCTTCTTGGTGTAGGCTTGATCTGGTCCCCTCCAAGTTCAGCTTTCTTTGTTCTAAATTTTATCTTGTGTTAACCGGCGTATTAGTCTATCATTGTCACTCAAACAAATTGAGGTCTTGTTCTGATGTGACTTCTTGGAACTCTGTTTTTCAATAGGTGGTTTTATTCTTGACAAATTACTACCACCTCGTTGTTTTTTACCTTTCCTTGCAAATCCTCCTACAGTGGCTCCATGTGACATCTTCTCACCAAATTGAACTTGTTGAACATTGGACTTGTTAGGCACAGAGGATGTAGCCAAACAAAGTTGTTTAAATGCATCCTCCACTTTTTTCATTGTTTGCTCTTGCATATCTTTTGCAATTAGATATGTTGTCTCGTGTCCTGCAGCACGTGATGCAATCTTGATGAAAGTGTGGCACAAGTCCATATATCTCTGTGTAGTTGAAATGTGCGGGTTTTTTTGTATGACAAACCCATGGTTGTTCACAACATCACCTGACTTTGCTTCATTTGACCATCTCTTCAACAAATACATTGGATTCAATGAAAAATACCCTTTATGAACAACAATCTCAGAATATGGCTACACTGAATCCCAAAAAATTTAAACTTACAACATGTGCATCGTACTTGTTGATTCCCATTGTTTAAATAGATGGTCTTCTCACCTTTTTTTATGTGATCAATACCCTTAAATTCACTATGATCTCCTTCATCTATGACATGGTGGATCTCGATTGAATGAGACATCTTCCATTCTTCTTGACACACCATTCTAAATCGTCTAAATCTTGGCACACCATTCTTTTTAATTAGTGAGTTTTTTCGAAAACTAAAGCCTTTTCTCCTTGCATGTGTATTATAAAACTCGTAAGCTTCGTCCACAGTCTCAAACTCCATTCCCAGATATGGCTCAAGTTCTTTAAACCCTTTAGTTGGACTTTGGGGTTCAATTTCAATGGAGTCCACATTCTACATACATATAACAAAAGAATTAATTAGAAAGTTAAAAACATAAAAAAATTAATTAGAAAAAAAGACGGAGATCAAGTATAAGAGGTGGGGTACTACTAAAGGCATATAACGACGTTTCCAGTTAGTTACAACTATGATTTTACAATTGTAAAACAACAATAATCCGATATTAAACCTACAACTCTCAAAGGCGTTTAACATATAGAATAAACATCGTTGAGTAACAACACGAGATTTCAACACATCGCTAAGTAATAACAACACAAGAGATTTCAACACATCGCTAAGTAAACTTGCTACTACCTAAGCCTAATAAGAGATTTCAACAAGAAAAAATTTAATCATGTTATTCCATAACACTGGCTACAGTAACAACACAGTCTATTTTAAAAGAGAAACAAAAAAATAAATACATTTAGAAGAAGCCAAAAATTTTTACAAGAAGCCAACTTAATACCTTTCCTTAAAAGACGTACCTTTTATCAATATATACAACAAAGGTTGGAGGGGCAACCCAAACGTTTCTTGCAACAACAACAACAACCGAACATCTCAAGTCCCACCCGGGTTCCAACACATCAAAAGAGTGCCAAGCTTTTTTTTTTAAAAAGAACTCTAACTTGATTGCTGCCGTCTCCCTGCATGATTGAGATGTGTTTTTTCGGCGGGTGAGCTGTGTTTTGCCGCGGCTATGAGCTGTGTTTCTGGCGGGTGAGAGATGCCTTTCTGGCGGGTGAGAGATGCCTTTCTAGCGGGTGCTTCCATCTGCAAGTTGAGCTTCCGCGCTCGGGAGGAAAATAGGGGAAGAGCGGTGATTTGATTCGGGACCGACAGTATTAAGTTTCCCGGTCCCGATTGGAGGTCCGGGTCAGATTTAATAATCTGACCCGGCCTATCTAACGAGGAATAGTGCTCTTCACTTAAGCCCCCGCACGCGTTAGCGCCCCATCACGTGCTGCCAACAGTAGCGATTGGCTGTGCGTATCGGTACGCACAGCTGCTGTTCGCAGCAGATCCGGGGCCCTCTTCTACCGCTTTGATTCTCTCCCTGCACTTCTCTCTATTCTTCACCTCCTTTTCTTCTCTCTTCTCTCGATTCTCTCCCTGCTCTTCTTTCCCTCTTCGGCTCTTCTTTCTCCTTTACTTTTCTCCCCCTTTCGCTCTCTCTCTCGTTCTCCCTCTTGTTCTCCCCGTTTCTTGTCTCCATCTTCTTCTCTCTGTTTCTTGTCTTCCTTTTCTTCTCCCTGTTTCTTCTCTCGCTCTTCTTCTCCCCGTGTCTTCTCTCCCTCTTCTTCTCCTTCTCTGCTTCTCTCCCTCTTCTTCTCCTTCTCTGCTTCTCTCCCTCTTCTTCTCCTTCTCTGCTTCTCTCCCTCTTTTTCTTTCGATCTTCTTCTCTTCCTCTTTTTCTCTCCCTCTTTTAAAGTGGCAGAACGGCAAATGACACCAAAGTTTCTTCATTCTTACAGGAAAAGTTGGGGCAAAACGGCAAATGACGTATCACGTCCCGTTACCCCGCTTATCGTGCCACTTGTCACATTTCAATGATCAGCAAGTGGTGGTCCACAAATCCGACGATCCACTCCCGCCGTCGTGTAATTTTCGCGGAGAAATGAGGAAAATGTAAAACAGAAACTACCTCGGCGAAGAAAAGAAACAAACAAAGAGAGCCATAGGCGCGCTTCCGCACTTCCGCTTTACTTAAGCCGGTCTGCTCGATCCAAAGGTTATTTTTCCTCGTCCCCGTTCGACCTCGGCCGATGGTGGCGGAAACCGACCGACTCTGCATGATCGTCTTGTACCGGACTGAAGCCGGCCTCGTCGCTGCACATCAGACCGCCTCAAGCGTCCCGAACGTCCATTCCTCGGTTGCAGATATGGTCGATCGGTTTTAGACTGGCAGATCAATCGTCTCGCCATGTTCGAAGCTCACGTAGGGATCTCCGCCTTCTCTATTGCTCTTTATCGTGTTTTGATTTTTTTATGTGATCATGTTGCCCTAGCGCTCGGTGTCTGTTTCGAGGTTATGGTTTCGAATTTAATAGGTTAATGGAGGATAGCATGGATCAAGATCCCAATATCTGCTAACTCAGAAGCCGAGCTAGCAAAGGAAGGAACAACAAAGGATACCTTGATAGTTGAAATCATTTCAACTTAGCACTGAATTCATGTACTGCTAGTATTGACTAATGTAAACATATGTACCATGTACCAATTGATTTCAGAAAGCAATAAAATTTTCACATTTTCAAAAAAAGAAAGGAAGGGCCATTTTTTGAGTCTCTCTCCCTTTTGGCTCAATACGCTCACTCATGGATAGCATTCTATGCATGTTTTGTAGCTGTCCTCTTGTGCTTGTTCAATAAAAGTACTATATCATTCTCAGTCAAGGAATAAAGAGAGCACGGAGGAGAAAGTTTTTGGATGGGTGTAAAGTCTTAGTTAGGCTTGCACCCTCCTTTTTTACTTTTATTTTTGAAGGCGGGGAGAGTGGAAATGAAACGATACATAAGGTGGCCAAAGCAATTGAGTATCCATAAATATTTTTGAGGAATTCCCACATTCAGAAATTCCTGAAATTCTTGAGTTCCTACTGTCAGAAATTCCTACAGTCAGAAATTCACACACTGAGTTTAGGCTTGGGAGAAAAAAAGCGAGGGCTTAATCTGATCACTGAAAATTAAGTATTTGCTTTACATTCTTTGCGCTTGTTTCTTCTAAAAGGGCGCTTTATCAAGTAGAGGAAGCCTTTTTTTGTTTTTTTGCTTTTCAAGTTAGTTTGTACTAGTAGCTCTTCTTTACTTTTTAATTTTTTTAATTTTTTCATCTGTGGGTCAAACACTTAAATGAACGTACTACTACTAATTTATGCATCAATGTGTCTTTCTTGACATTTTTATCTTGTTTAGAACATTTACTTTTCAGAAAATAATAGGACATTAGACCAATAACTGTTGATCTTTTTATTTCGGAATTTATGAGAGCATATTCGCCTGAAGGGATTATTTTCCGTTGTTTTGTTCCTATGTTTTGGGGAAGGTTTGCTAATGTTACTCTATAGGTTTTGCATCTTCTTCGAAAATATTTGGGAGAATATGTCGAAGGACTATCAACTGAAGCTCTGAGAATTAGTGTTTGGAAAGGTTTGTTGAACTGCTTAGTTGGGTCTCATTAAGTTTGGTCTCTTCTGGTGTAGATTATACACTAAACTGGTTTTCTTCTCCAATATAGGCGATGTTGTGCTCAAGGACTTAAAGCTAAAGGCAGAAGCACTTAATGCTTTGAGGCTTCCAGTTACTGTTAAAGCTGGTTTTATTGGTACTATAACATTAAAGGTATCTTTTTGCAGTTAAAGCATCTTTTGATAACCCTTGAGGAATGCTTAGAACTAATTGTGGCTTCCTACCTTTCACACATGCATCTCTACTTTGGAATAAGTGATAATTATTGGTTGTTGGTCCTTTTTTTAAATATGTTTACTTATATGAAAATGACATGTTTGGGAGCTTTCCATCCTTATGGCTTGGCAATTGCATACTGAACTTATAAGTTTGATGCACATATGGAGCTTATTGTGAAACTTTGATGCAGGTTCCTTGGAAGAGTCTAGGGAAGGACCCTGTCATTGTTCTCATTGATCGGGTGTTTCTCCTTGCTCATGCTGCTCCTGATGGACACTCTCTTACGGTACAAATTTTTTAAATCTTTAATTTCTTTATGCAAAGGTCTTTCATCAACTAATCCCTTTTTATGATAAACTTTATATAGGAGGAGGACAGGGAGAAGCTGTTTGAATCCAAGCTTCTGCAAATTGAGGTATTAATAAATAATTCCATGAGACAGTGACACTTCTGCTTAAAAAATGAATACACGCAAAGGCTTTTCGGGAACATTTAGGCTGCTGCTTCTTTTTATGCCTCTCTTCCTTATAGAAATGATGAAGTGACCCTGCTTATGTTTCTCTCATGTAATTAACCTGGTTTATTGAAAGTTAAGGGAAATTCCATCCTGCTTTTCCCTTAAACAATAGCAAAATTTATTTGAAGATTCAAAAATTTAATTGCATTTCTTGGGTTGGAGCAAATTCTAATTATTTCCACTTTGGTTCAAACCACCATTAAGACATTGTAGCTCCTGTTGGATTCTTGCATGAACTAAAATATACTAGTTAAAAGTTTTTCATAGAGACCTCTATCGCTCTCCCCCCCCCCCCCCCCCCCCCCCCTTTTTTTTTTTTTTTTGAGAATGGTGATGACTTTTATTGAAATGGATTAATATTGCAACATAGAGTACAGTCTTCTAAGAGCTTTTCTAGAAACATAAGGGAAGCGTAGGCACCAATACAAAAGTATGCCGTGTCACATCATCTGTAGGTAGTCTATTTGCCAAAGAGTTTGCAGACTGAGGCACTTTAGACCATGCAATCCTTTGTTCTGAAGACAGTTCTTAGATTTCATCATATAAGTGTCTGGGGTTCCAATGGGGGCTATGATATAGTGCTGATCCTGCCGATAACCAAGGCTGAATCACTTTCAATTTGGATTGGTCCAACTGGAAGCTGATTGAAAAATTCAATTCCAGCCAACAGAGCACGGGACGTTGCTTCATTGGCAGTACCCTGAGCCACTGGCCCAGAACATGCTGATATAACTTGATCATCCTCATTCTAAAGACGACTCCAACTCCTCCAGGCCTGGGTTAATATGCTTCATATATCAACGCATCCAACCCTACTCTTGTTTTTTTCAGCTAAAATCAAGGTAGTTTCTTATGAGAGTGGTGGTGGCATCCTCAACTTCTATCTTGTTGAGCTTTCTTAGTGGTAAAAATTTGAGTTCTCAATGAGAATTTCGTGTTGAGATAACAATGAAAAAAGGAAATTTTTTCCTTGGTGATGCTTAAATTGTTTCAGCGAAAGAATGACAAGTGATTCCTCCTTTTCAAAATTTCCGGAGAAAAATGTCAATTACATCAACAATGAACAAATGTGAGCATTGCCAAGGCTTTGTCCTGATGAATGTGTTTGACTGTGCAGGAGGCAGAATTGGCAACTCTTGAAGCCAAGTCTAGGAGGGCTAAAGCTGGAAATGTATGGGTTTGTTGTTAAAGTACAATTTCTTTTGTCCTAATTAATTAATTTTTTGGCTGGTAGTGATGATTATGTTTCTTACCGACAGTTTTTTGTTGTCTCATTTCCTTCTGATTGCCACATTTTAAGATGGGAGTTTTAATTCTTAATAAGCAACACTGTTATCCTTAAGAATCTTGAATGCTGCTTTTTAGCTAAAATTTTGCAACAGTTTTTGACCGATGGAAAAGTGCTGCTTTTTGTTGGTAAATAGTTCTTTAAGGGTTGAGATCTGCTGCTGCGACCACATCAACATTTTCTGCTGCAGCCAATCACAGAGGGATCATGTGGTTCATTTATCACGCATCCAAACTCATATGGAAACCCAAAATTTATCCTTAAAACTCATCCCTGTTAAAGATTCGATTGGGTTTAAAGACCTGATCCCATCCCCACCACGGTACCCAGTCATGTTGTCTTGTATTCGTAGCACTCCCCACCTGCCACAACCCTGAATCATGGTAGCCCGCATCAGCTGATATGGTGACGTATTGGTTGATATGTATCGAATTTTGGGGTAACTGTTACAGGTTACACCCTGTATCGACTGATCCACTTAAGCTGACTTTTAAAGCTTATATCTTTCAAATTGTAAGGAATTTTAAAATGAAATTTTGGGAGAGTGAAATTGAGTTAATTTCACACATTTATTCTCATTACTATATGAAGGAGAATTGACACTCGAGTGTCAAGATGTATATATGACTTTTATGTCAAGTATTTTTTTACATTTTTCTCTCAAATCTTTTTAAGTCATCAAAATTTACATTTGTATATACACAACCTTCAAATTTACAATATACTTAACAATTACTTCAAATCTTATGAATTTTTTTAAGTTTTGATTGTCGAATAATTTTATATTCTGCACATAATGAAATAGATTTGTTTGGAGTTTTAGTTTATGATTATTTTTTTTTTTTTTGAAAAATAACTTTAATCTGAAATAAATAAAGTAAATTAAACTATAAAAATATTTTAGATTTTTTGAATTTGTTTATATCCGTATCAGCCTGTAACCTTGTATTGCATTTCACGGCCGATACGGGCCGAGACGTATCCCGACATGTCCGATACGTATCGGATTTTGTGGTGGCCGGTGCATATTGGAAACACGATGTACGCAACCCTGCCCTGAATATTATGTTGTTTCCAATCTAGGTGGTTGGTTTCGGTTTTTTTCTGAAACCCTACTAGTTTTTTTACCCTGCCATGTCTCTAACCCGTGGGCACAAAATCTCACCCCATTTCTGTATGTTTTTAATTGGGTAAGTTCGGTACCCATTAATCCCAACCTCATGCCTACCCCTAGAGCTATTTTCTGCTTGCATTATTCTTTTTGCCTGATGAAGCTTCTTTCCAAACGAAAAGGGTTCTACCGTATTTTGTGGATTTTGTGACTTATTTCATAGTAGATTTTTCTCAAAAAATTTAAGAGATTTTAAATTGATGAATTGCATCATTCCTCTAGTTGCTGTTGAGGTTCTATGGCTTTATTTCATTTAAGAATTTAAGTTCTGTGCGGCATTAAAATTCTGGAATTGTTATGCAGCCTCCGGCTGGGAATTCCTGGTTAGGTTCTTTGATTGCAACTGTCATTGGAAATCTTAAAATCAGCATCAGCAATGTTCATATTCGATATGAAGATGCGACAAGGTAAATGTACTAAATTTTCTTTGTGAATATTTTTCTTCTTTTTTGTTTTGGTAAATCCAAATATGGTTTTTGGTGGTTTTCACAGCAATCCAGGACATCCTTTTTGTTGTGGAATCACTTTAGCAAAGCTTGCTGCTGTTACTATGGATGAACAAGGGAATGAAACTTTTGATACTAGTGGAGCTCTAGATAAGCTGCGCAAGGTTTGCTGGAGTATTAATTTTAGTTTGAAACAAATCTTCTAGTTCACTGTTATTTTTGTTTCTTGGACTTTCTCGAACCATCTAATTGGATTTGCCCTAGATGGATGGAATCGAGCGTTGTACTCTGAGCTTGCTTTGATACTGCAGTAAAAGCTATTACGATCTTTAAAAAAAAAAGTTTGAAACAAATTCTTTGGCAGTTGATTCTTTACCCTAGCTATTCCTTTTTTGTTTTCTTTGTTCTTGATTCTGCCTTGTTGGAAATGCAAAAACCTGCAGGATCTGAACATGAGTAAATAAATTGACCTTCATGACTCCTTAGAATAGCACCAATACCTGCAGGACCCAGATTTCCTTTAGATGCTCCATCAAAATCTAGTTCACTTCATCCAGGTGGTGGAGGTTTCCAAATGGCAGTGACCTGGCGCTTCGGTTGTGTGAAGTGAATTACTCTCCAATGTATCCTTAGGATAGTGGTAGGCAGTTGGGGTTATTTTCTTGTGCACAGTGTCCAACTAAAGATACTATGGACACATTTTCTTATTAGGCATGGCAGGGAACACTCCTTTCTTTCAAAGGTACGAGAGTTTCTCTCAAGCCATAAGTGACATGGAATGACAGCAATAGTCACCCTCCATAGAATTATACCACATATTGGTAGTGGACATGAGACCCATTACTGTAGGAAGAGGCCAAAGTCTTTTGGTATACAAAAGGACATACTAAACCTGGTCAAGATGGAATTCCATAAAGCTTTTGAAAAATTGCAGTGAAGCAGTAAGTGATTGGTGGTTTCTTCTTGTAAGCCTCAAAATTTGCACATGTCAATAATCATCTGTTCCCTTCTCGTCAAAGCATCATAGGTGAGAATCTTTCCTTGAGCTGCTGTCCATATAAATTGCTGAACCCTTTTTGGTTCTGGTATGTGCCTGGAGTAGCTTTCTGGGGGTGTCGATATTTGCTGGTTCCTGCACAGGCAGACCTTATCGAAGGAGGAGACTGAATAAACCCCTGTGGTGCACGGGCTCCATATAATCTCATCCTCTTCATTAGGGGTCAAGTAGGTAAAGTGTTGATAGCAGTTGAGTGACATAAAAAATCCTTCTGTAAGGTTTTTTCTGAAGTTAAAGTTCCAAGATCTTCCTTCATCCCCCTTTGCTTCAAATCCAGTCATGCTAGGGCTTTTTTTTAAGGAGTAAAGCCTGGGGAATAATGTACAAAAAGCACTGCCCCCAACCCAGTAGTGCTTCTAGAAAAGATTTTTGGTCCCCCTTCTTACATGGAGTCTTATATAAGATTCAAAGTTGGTCCTCTTTTCCAGGATAGCTTTCCAAAGAGTTGAACTCCTACTGTTACATTCGGCAGGTAACCAGCTATTGTTGTTGTAGCTGTTTTTGGCAGTAATGACTGCTTTTCATAGACTATATCTTCGCTTGCACTCCTCCATAACCACTTTGCTAGGAGGGCATCATTCGTCAGCGTGATTCTTTATACCATGCCCCCCTTCGTCCTTAGCATTGCATACTCTTTCCCATTTTTTTTTTTGAGAATAGTGATCTCTGATTTTATTAATAAAGAATCTTGCAATTTACAATCTGTGGATAGATACAGAATTTGTTCTTTTCACTTGGTACACCAGTAATCATTTAAAAAAGATTGTTATTGGAGTGGAAGTTGCTGTTTGGTTGCAGGTGTCATCCTTCTTGTGCCTTCATGTGCTAACTGATCTGCAGTTGAGTTGGATGATGTTGGAACAGCTTCCCAGGCTATGTGCCATTACTATATCAGATCCGAGATTTCATATAAGGTCTTTTTAAATTTCCACGGGATGCTAGCTGTTTTTCTTGCCCAACTGATTGTAAGAGATAAGTCTCCTTCTATAACCATTGATCTATGAGAGAGAGGCCTTAACAGTTTGATTCCTTCAAGCAGAGCGTGTACTTCAGCTTCGTTCGATGTAGCGCAGCCTAGGGGCCCTGATTATATAGTGATTATGTGTCCATTGTGGTCTCTTATAGCGACACCAAATCCAGGCAGACCTGGATTACCTAGAGAGGACCCATCAAAATTGAGCTTAATCCAATCTATAGGGGGTGGGGTCCATTCAGCCATGATAGGGGGCTTGTGGATTTTGAAGTGAGCTATAGTTTGCCAATGTTTCCTTAGGATGGATCTAGGAAATGGGGGCATTTTGGTAAATGTTTCTGCCCACAGGAAGGCATTTTGGATGGACCTATTTACAAGTATTTCAATAGAGCTGACTTTGCCATTGAAAGTCCTATTGTTCCTTTCAGTCCATATGGTCCAAGGAATGGCTGCCAATGATCCTTCCCATAAGTTTTTCCCAATTTTTGGAAGAGGTCAGGCTGAACTCGACTGGATTAGGAGGTAGTTGGAACTGGACATGGGGAAAGAGACACCAAATTTCTTTAATGTAGTAGACCAGATCTTCCTATGAAAGGGGCAGTGTAATAGGATATGACTGCTTGATTCCTCTTCATTTCCATATAGCTTGCAGAGTGAATTTACTATGGCTTGGCCTCGTTTGTTAATTCATCGCAGGTTAGGATATTTAAAATGGTTTTGGCTGCCATATCATAAGAACTTTCTTTGCAAGGCTTCCAGCTTTTTAGAGATACTCCTTGGGCATGTAATGAGGGTTTAGGGTATCCTACACTCAAATTTTAAATGTACCCTCGGAAAATTGTTCCTATAAAAAAAAACCCTCATTTCTGGAGATACTCCTTGGGCAAGTAGAGGATGGCTAGCCTACACTTATGTAAGAAAAAGGTTCCTACACTCAATTTTTGAAGAAGAAAGGAGGGGTATACTGTAAATGTGAGTTGGCACTTCATTCATTTTTACAAAAATACCCTTCACATTTGGGAAAATACTTCTCACTTTCTTCTTTAAAATGTAAGTGTAGGAAACTTTTACCTACACTTATGTGTAGGAGATCTTTTCATATATATATATATATATATAGGTATGTATGTTTATGCATTTATGTATGTATGTATTTTGAGAATAATGAGGAAGATAAATTTTCCATTTCTTTATATGTAAATTCATAATTTTCTTCTTCTTCTTTGTCGTCTTGTTCAACTTCATCTTCATCTTCATCTTCTTCTTCTTTTCTGAGAATAACCATTGCTTTGAAGCATGCTTAGACCTTTTTTTGAAATTTGTGAATGTTTCATAAAATAATAGCTCAGGTGGTCTCATGTGGGTAGATATCACAGGACATCTCGAGTTCAAGTCTCCTGGGCGACATTAGGTGTGGGTAACGAGGTTCACTAATTCAAAAAAATATTTACTAAATCTGCATAAGAGAGGCTGACAACATCAATCAGCTTTCAAAGAAATAACTGAGAGTAAAATTACATTAATCATCCCAATGTATCAAGAGGAAAGAAGCTTTATTTACCCTGGTTTAAGCAGATAACTAATTTATTTCATGGCTTACTGCTCATTCTTATTACTTTTTAATTTATCTTGCTTTAGTCGTTGCAACTTCAGCGGCTTGCTGTATATCATGATTCTGGCTCTCCCCCTTGGAAGCTCGAAAAAAAATGGGAAGATCTAAGCCCTAATGAGTGGATAGAGGTTAGCATTGTTTCCTTTTCTTGTTTCTAAGATTCAAGGCCAAAAACTGTGGAGCCTTATCTCCTTAAATGATAGCCTTTGATATTTCCTTGTTAGTTGTAACTGCAAGTAGATGCTAGCTTCCCACCTTTTGAAAGAGTATTTCTGTTTTTGTAGATATTTGAAGATGGAATTAATGAACCAACCACTCATCATGAGTCAGTTTCTGGTTGGGCTCGAAATCGCAATTATTTAATCTCACCAATCAATGGGTTATTGAAATACCATCGCCTCGGAAAGCAAGAAAGGAAAGACCCAAATTTCCCTTTTGAGAAGGCATCTCTTACTTTGAGTGATGTTTCTTTGACTGTTTCAGAGGTTATAAACTTTTGGCTCTCTAGTACTTTATGTGGTTTAATGCTCACATTTTTTGTATTAATTGTTCTACCTTTTATTATCTCTGTTAGGCTCAATATCAAGATGGCATAAAAGTTCTGGAGGTCTTTTCCAGATACAGAATGCGTGTTGAAGTTTCTCATCTTAGACCTGTGGTCCCTGTCTTCGAGGATCCTTGCATATGGTGGCGTTATGCTGCACAGGCTGGACTGCAGAAAAAAATGTGGTAATCATCTAAAGGTTAAATGGTTTTGAGTTAACTAATTACTTGTGTAAATTAAGTAACACAGTTTTAATAATGTTCTTGCTTTTTATCCACTGAAGTTCATTCACCATTAAAAATATCCTTGATTTTGCGTTCTATCAAAATCACCATTAAAAAGGTCCTTGATTTTGTGCTCTGCCAAAATTAAGAAAATTTGTAAGTAATCCCTGTCAGTAGCAAATAGTTTCTTTAGATGTTGGTATGCTTGACTTGAACCATGTCAGTTTGTATCTCCTCCAAATCAGTACATCTTGATATTATATTTTGGTACAAATGGGTTTTCAACTCTTCTTCCATGATAAATTAGCAAAAGAGGGAGTCAGCAGAGAGTCACTTTTTGTACAACAGCAGACCTCTTTGTAAAGCCGAGTGATACTCGGTTGTAGAAAGCAAAGACAGCTCACTTGAGCAAACTTTTGTAAAAGCCAAGAGCAAAATGTAAATCATATTGTACATTACATTGTAACTAACTAAATGAATGAAAGGTACACTTTTTCAAAAAAAAAAAAAAAAAAAAAAAAAAAAAAAAAAGAAACTCTTCTTCCATGCAAGTGTTCATTTGCTCCTATTTCAGCATCCGATTCTCCTGGGACAAAATTAGGCATCTATGTCAGCTTCGAAGACGTTATGTTCAACTGTATGCGAGTTCCCTCTATCAGTCTTACAAAGTGGATACAACTGAAATTCGGCAAATTGAGAAAGATCTAGATGCAAAAGTAATCCTGCTATGGAGGTAAATGAGTTGCTTCTTCATTGCTGTGTCACTGAAATTTTCGTGTTGTGGTGTTCATTTAGCTTCCATAGTTGTCTTGGTCAGGTTGCTTGCACATGCTAAGGTTGAAACTAAGGAAGCGGCTCAACAGAAGGTTAATCCGAAAAGGAGCTGGTGGTCTTTCCGATGGTTTGTTGGATTTTTAAACTTTAAATTTGTTTCTGAGAGGCTTTTTTAGTTCATTTCACTGTGTTAATTCTTTTAATTTTTGTAAGAGTACTTATAATGTCTTCATTCTATTAGGCATGCTTCCTCTGGTGATGTCTCCCCATCAGATAAGGGTTCATTGGTACAAGAAGAGAAGGAGAGGCTCACTAAAGAAGAATGGGAAGCAATCAATAAGTTATTGAGCTACCAACCAGATGAGGACGTCTCTTTTGTTCCAGGAAAGGACACGCAGAATATGATTCAGTTCCTGGTGGAGGTTTCTGTTGGTCAGGGTGCAGCACGCATAATTAGTAGCAATGGGACAGAGATTGTTTGTGGTAGATTTGAACAGCTGCAGGTCTTCACCAAACTCTATCACAAGTGTGTTCACTGTGATGTATCACTGAGGTTCTATGGATTATCTGCTCCTGAAGGTTCACTTGTTGAGGTTCGTTTGTTTCTCTGTTCTATTGGATTTACTGCTTTTTGAGTCACAATTTGTTTTTTTATTGATTAATGAGGTTCGTTGCTGCAGAGTGTTAGCAGTGAGAAAAAGGTTAATGCTTTAGTTGCTAGTTTTTTGTATTTACCTGTTGGGGAAAATGTGGATTGGCGACTTTCAGCTACCATTGCTCCTTGCCATGTCACGGTATTTTCCACTTTACATATCAAGTAATGTTGTGATAAGTTTGAAATTTCTTTCCTTTACATGGTTCGTAAAATTTTCTTTCACATTATAAAATATGCATAAATTTTCAGTTATTTTCATATTTTTATTTTCAATCATCCAAATTTTTTTATTTTTCTATAGGAGCTTGTTGTTTGTCATGTTACTAATTTTTTGTTTTCTTATTGTATAGATCAAGCTTCATCATGCTTGAATCCTAATCTACCGTTCATTTTCTTATCAAATTTCTTCATCTTCCAGAAAACATGTCCTTGTGAAAATTTTTTGACTACTGCTTATGTGTCTGTTGTTTCATATTTGTTAAATGATAGGTTTTGATGGAAAGCTACAATCGTTTTCGTGATTTTCTTAAGAGAAGTAATGCTGTTAGTCCTGCTATTGCATGGGAGACTGCAGCAGCTTTGCAGGTGACATTTCATTTCCAAAGCTTAACCTTTTTTAGAATCTTTGTTAGGCTCCTTTATCTCATTCTCTTTGATACATAATTGTGCTTATATTCTTTAAAAAAAAAAAGAAGAATCTTAAATAAAAGAAAAGAAGAATTGATCTTATCATTCAAATCAGATGTGCCCGATAACATTATTTCAAAGTTTTGTTGCTAGTAATTTTGTGTAATTATTAAGATCTAAATCCATTTTGTTTTCTTGGTTCTGGACAAGAACAGACAAAAATAGAAAAGGTTAGCCGTAGGGCTCAAGAACAGATTCAGATGGTTTTGGAAGAACAAAGCAGGTTTGCTAGTTAATTTCTCTTGCTACTAGCTTATAAATGTCTTTGGTCGGTCTTAATGAGTTCTATTGTTTCTGTGATACAGATTTGCTCTTGATGTCGATTTTGATGCGCCAAAAATAAGGGTTCCCATCAGGGCGTCTGAATGTGTTACCAACCAAGGCTATTTCCTCCTTGATTTTGGTCATTTTACTGTCCACACCAAAGTAAGCTGATACTGATCTTGTAATTTCTTTGTGCCTTTTTGTATTGAAAGAAACTACTTTTGCATGTCTTCTTCCGTTATTCTTTTTATGTTTTCTCTCTCCCTCCCTCTCTCTCTCTCTCTCTCTCTCTTTCTCTCTCTCCTCCCTCTTTCATCCTTCTTTTCCTCTTCTTGTCTTTATTCTTTTTATTCTTTTAATTGAGGAAATGAATGCAGGAAGGTCAACTTGATGAACATAGGCAGAGTCTGTATTCCCGATTTTATATATCTGGAAGAGATATTGCTGCTTTTTACATGGATGGTGAGCCTGAGCATAACAGTTTGATTTCTCCGGCTTCTGTTGCTCAACCTTTCCTTCCTTCAACTCCATTCAGTGAGGGTGATCTTTTCTACTCTCTAATTGATAGGTGTGGCATGGTGGTAGTGGTAGATCAGGTAGGTTAATTACACATGTTCATAGTTGCATTAGCTACCTTTTAGTGATTTTTGTTGCTTTCAGATCTGAAGCTTACTGATAGTCTTTGTTGTTTGAAGATTAAAATACCTCATCCAAGGTTTCCATCAACACGGGTTTCTGTTCAAGTGCCTAGTGTTGGGATTCATTTTTCTCCCCAGAGATATTCCAGACTCATGGACTTGCTAAATATACTCTATAGCACAACGGAAGGTGTCCAGGATTCATCCATTGAATATCTGCATACTTCTGTGTGGTCCCAGCACCCTGCTGATCTTGCAACTAATGCTAGGATTCTTGTTTGGAGGGTATGTTACATCCTGAAGAATAGTTCTTTCTTAGTGTTTAATAGAATCTGAAGAGTTTCTTGTTATTGAACAAGGGAATTGGCAACTCCATAGCTGAATGGAAGCCTTGTTTCCTTATCCTGTCTGGATTATACCTATTTGTTTTGGACTCCGAAGTTTCCCAGAACTATCAGCGATGTGCAAGGTAACTTTTCTCATACATCATGTAGTTCAGTTTTTTTTTTTTTTTTTTTTTTCTTCACTGTATTTAGCCTTTTTTTTTTGTAATAGTAATGCTGCTTATTTCAATTCATTTAAATAATGTGAAATGCAATTTTAGGCTAGGTCAGGAGATGGTCGAGATTTTATGTATGTATTATTTATTTATTTATTTTTTGGTGGAAAGTCACGTTTATTGACTTCCCATAGAATTAACAGTTTACAACTTAGAAATACTTGTGAAATACTAGGGGATCAACAGGTGCAATGGCAGGGCATACCCCACTCCAGTAATGCTGAGGCAGACAGCCTAGCAAAGGAAGGGACAACGAGAGATAGATTGTCAGTCAATCTCATAATGTAGACAAGTATTATAAAAGAATTTGTTAAAGCTAATCTCTGTACTGCATGGTTAGTGGTCTGTATGTACTGTACTGTAAACTATGTAATACTGTTAATTCTGTAAGTCAAATAAAAGATTTTGCCATTTCACCAAAAAAAAAAACAAGTTAGGGTCATCTTACAACAAGTAATTGCAGATTGGCCCCTATGTTTGGCTAACTTGTTAGCATCCGAGTTTGTACGTGTAGGATTACAATTCCAATGACAAATAGTAGTTTTCAAAACATCAACTATCTCCCTATACATTACTATAAACCTTCACGAGGGGTTAGCTCACTTTCCCATCCGATCAATATGCTTGAGCCTCCCTTAATATCCAGTGGTCCTAGGAACTATTTTCAGAAAATCTCATTCCGTGCAACAGCACCATCACTTCCACCATTGCGGAGTCAGCATGCCCCAAGGGTCCTGAGTAAGTCACTATAGTAACTCCTTGGTGACTTTTGAGTAGATCCCCATATCCAAAAGGCCCTGAGTTTCCGCTTGATGCGCCCTCAAAATAGAGCTCAATTCTACCTAAAGAGGGTGGAGACCTTGGTATGCTTTTGGGAAAAATTTGGTCGCCTTGCAAACCAGCAATTAAACGCCAAGATTTCTTAAGCTGTCACCTGTAATATCTTTGAAGTCATCCATGAAGTATATCCATCTTGCTGTTATTTCAGTGAGATCAGTCAGAAGTAGCTCTACAGTTCTGGTTTTGTTTTCGAATACCAGGGAATCTCTCCTCCCAAATCTCCTCCCAAATCCCCCTCAGTATTATAGTCAAGCACACAACCATCCTCTGTTTACTCTCTTTGTTTTCATGCTGCCTCGGGACAATGATTCAAGTTGTAAAGGTCAGTATGGGGGGCGAATGGTACTCCGAATAATCTATAAAATGACTCCCAAAAGGACCAACAAAGGGCAGCGAATTAAGATATTGTTCGCTGTCTCGGGTTCTCTATCTCATAGTGGGAAAACAGTGTAGGACCATGCCCCTTCTAGTAAGATTCTCCCTGGTTAAGATCTTGCCTGAGCATGCACTCCGCAAGTAGATTTTAGCTTTTGTTGGTCCCAATAGATCCCAGCTAATACTGGGTCCGTGGGTGTTCCTTGGTTCAGGCAAGATTTGTATGCTGACAACACAGAGAAACTACCTTTGGGATCCCCATTCCAAATTAGTTCATCCTCCATTTGGGGGGAGAAATAGTACCAATGTGGTGTGTTGTCCAACTGACTAAATTCCAGAGCTTCGACATCTCTTAACTCTCTGCAAAATATGCTCTCCAATTGATGCTGTTGTGCACTCCCCCATTCAACACCTCATATACTGATATATCCTGTGCTACAAAATACACCCTTGGGTAAGCCCTCCTTAGGTAAGTGTCACCCAACAACATATCATTCCAGAATTCAGTGTTTTTTCTGTTGCCCACAAGTATCCTGATATTTATCATGAATTTTCAAAAAGCTTGTAGATTGGCTTCCACAAAGGTGAATTTATCCGGGTGCCTGTTTGAATGCCTACCCAGTCGCCATTCTTGATTTCCAATTCCAAGTTTCTTTGCAGCTAGAATTGGCCATGGGGAGTCCTTGCAAGTGTTCAGCCCCCAACAACGTTTTAGTAAAAGAGCAAGGTTGAGTTCTTTTATTTTCTTGATTCCTAGTGCTCCTTTCTTCTTTGGTATGCAAACTTCATCCCGTTTAGCCAACTAACGTTTGAAGCCCTCTGAACAACTCCACCTTAAAAATTGTGCCATTAACCTCTCCATATCTTTTGCTACCCCCTGGGGGCAGTTCTAAAGATAGGTAGTAAGTTAGAGTGCTCATGAGACAAGACTATAGAAGCACTAATCTGCCAGCTGTCAATAGTAATCTGCCCTTCCATGAGGATAGTCTAGCTTGCATCTTTTTCAACCCAGGATCGCAGAGTGATTTATTTTTTTGAGAGTGATTTGAGTTACCTACCTTTTTTTATTTAAAGAGGCAAATACATTTTTACTCCCAATTACAATGTGTTGCTCCCAAATACAATGTGTTGCTCCCAAATACAATGTGTTGCTCCCAAATACAATGTGTTGCTCCCAAATACAATGTGTTGCTCCCAAATACAATGTGTTGCTCCCAAATACAATGTGTTGCTCCCAAATACAATGTGTTACTCCCAATGCTGCTATGGAGACCCGAATCCTAGACCTCCTGCAGCAATAACTCCCATGGGACCACTGAGCTACTGCCCTAGTGCCTGAGTTGCCTACCTTTGAATAGAGGTAAACCTAAGTAATTGGAGGGAAGTGAGCCAATCGAGCAGCCAATTATCCGAGCAGCAACATCTGTTAGTTCAGCACTAGTGTTTGTTCCAAAAAGCTGTGTTTCACCCCAGTTTTCATTGTCCTGAGCAAATTTTAAATACTATCACAATAGCTTTTAGTCTTCTTGCTTGTTCTGTAGTTCTTTCACAAAAAAATAGTGTCATCTGCGAATTGTACGATGGCCTGTAACTTTGACCCTTCAACATTGTTATACCAGTCCGTTGCATTGCATTGCTTGACAATACTTGATTAGCCTTCCCCAACTAGATCACACAAGAGAGGGGAGCCTCCACTAAACAGAATAGAAAACTTGGCTGATGATATAAATGATTGAATCCACTGTCTCCATTTTCCATGAAAGTTCATCTCCTTCATAACTCCATCCAAGTAGCTCCAATTACCCAATCAAATGTTTTTTGAAGATGTAACTTCAACCTGATTATCAGTTTTTTCTTGACTGGAGGAATGCACTCTGTGCTTTGCCAATTACTGAGGGGAGTACCATTCTTGGCCCAGCTGCCAACACTAGATATTATTTTGTAAGGTCCTTAGATGAGGCTAATCGGCCAAAATTTCTTAACGTATTCAAGCTCCTAGCTTCTTTGGGATCAAACCAATGAACTAGGCACCCAAGCTATCATGTGTGATTCCCTTCTGTCATTCATCATCCCTATGATATCTTTTTCCATGAACACCTTGGCAGCCTGATAAAATTCACCATTAAATCCATCTCGCCTTGGGCGCAACTGAAGCCAAATAGCAAATGAACCATCATATTATTGGAGGGCGTGAGATTTCATTTGTTTGCTTAAGAAAATAGAAAAACACCTCAAGAAATGTGTTTGAATGCATGTGTTAGTGGTAGATATGGAAGAGGGCATTGCAGACGAAACTCACCTAGATCACCAAGGCGCAGATATCGTTCTTATTCACGGTCTCCTAGGCGTGATTCTAGTGCTCAGATATTGATGACAGAGCAGAGCGCACGACGGAAACCGTGGGAGGCGGAGAAGGGAATCACTATACTAGAAAACATTATGCGATCTTTCTCCCTTGTTGATGGTGGACATAGACGGTATCTTGACACTGTAGTGTTGAGAGGGGAGATCGTTGCAAAACTGGTGAAGAAGAGTGCCACCAATAGATCCTATGTGAGGTTCCTTGTTGGTGAAGTAGACGAAGTGCGGAAGATGCTGCTTCAGCTAGCTAGCGCAGGAACTCTCGGTAAGATAACAAGATTGAAGAATGGTACTATAGAAGCTGGCTTGTACGAGGAAGAGGGTACCTTGGTCTGGACTGTGATCGGGAAAAGGGGGAGGACCACCATAGGCACCGTCAGTATTCCTCCTATTGTCAACAAAGGAAGAGGATGGGCATGGTTGGATGAATGTCGAGCGGGGGATGAAGAAATGCTGAAGAATCATTATAAAGACAGATGAAGAATCAGGAAAAAAGCGATATTGCTAAAATAATCAAAGGCAACTAGAAGTTGGATATGGATCTTGGATTGCATCTTTTCAGCTCGGACACTTGGCTGGTCAAGTTGGCCAGTAAGGAGGAACAAATGGGAATCGTTGCCTTGAGGGAAGAACTTGTTGGAGATTCACTCTTGGAGTTACATGAATGACTTTTTAGGGGTGTAGGTACTTGTATGTTCCTACCCAAGCATATCCTATAAAAAAGGAGACTGAATAATCCTCTGTTGTACAAAGGCTCCATATATTTTCATCCTCTCCATTAGGGGTCAAATAAGTAGTGTTGAGTGTCACTAGTAATTAAGTGATATAAGAAATCTCTTTTTTTAGTAAGATTTCTTTTGAAGTTAAAATTCCAAGATCTCTCTTCACCTTACTTTGCATCAAGTA
This sequence comes from Aristolochia fimbriata, assembly GCA_019845555.1. NCBI lineage: Eukaryota > Viridiplantae > Streptophyta > Magnoliopsida > Piperales > Aristolochiaceae > Aristolochia > Aristolochia fimbriata. The sequence continues at coordinate 10,416,710 of CM034081.1, forward strand.
CAGACATGTCCGGCCTTCGTCCCCAATCCATCTGTCTTTCTAGAAAAGAGTTCTTGATCCTCTTCTTACATGGATTTTTATTTGGGGTTCAAATTGGATTTCCAGTGGGCCGAACTCCCCTACAGTTATTTTTTTTTTGAAACTGCGATGCCTTTTCGCTTTTCATTCATGAATTCAATGTTACATGATCAAATAGTTGTAATGGTTTTACAAGCATATTTTACAGCACTGTCATAGTCCATTTCTGGTTTTGCTCTAGAGTTGAGGGAGTTGTGTTCCCCAGGTCAACTCACTTGCAGTTACACCATGTTTGGCTAGGCTATCAGCTAAAGAGTTAGCTGAACGAGGTACTTTCGACCATGCAATTCTCCATTCTCTTGCTGTCTCCACAATGGCGTCGTAATAATGTTTCAAACTCTACGGAGGCTTTAGACTGGTTGTAGCCCATCCAATTGCAAGCTTTGAATCTCCTTCAATGATCACTTGTTGATGTGCAAGTTGTCGAATGAACTTAATTCCAGTCAGTAATGAGATTGTCTCAGCCTGGTTAGATGCGTAATGCTGTAGTGGTCCCCAGTAGGCTGTTACAATTTGCCCTTCACTGTCTCTAAAAACTCCTCCGATTCCACCTGGTCTTGGGTTGCCTAGTGAGGACCCATCAAAGTTTAACTTTAGCCATCCGGTTGGGGGAGGTTTCCATTCAACAATCTCTAGTCTTTTGTGTTGTTTCATTTTGATTACTTCATCCCAATGTAGTCTGATAACTGAGGTAGGTATCGGGGGCATTCTTGTTAGGCTGGTTACCCATAGGAGAGAGTTGTGTACAATTCTTTCTATGATGTACCCCACTGAATGTGTTTTGTTTTCAAAGACCCTTGAGTTTCTTCAGCTGGTAACCAACAATTGTTGTTGTAGCCATACTTAGCTATAATAACTGCTTTCCATCGGCTGTCTTCTTCAATTGTGTTCCTCTTGTGTTCCTCTTGTGTTCCTCTTGTGTTCCTCTTGTGTTCCTCTTGTGTTCCTCTTGTGTTCCTCTTGTGTTCCTCTTGTGTTCCTCTTGTGTTCCTCTTGTGTTCCTCTTGTGTTCCTCTTGTGTTCCTCTTGTGTTCCTCTCTTGTGTTCCTCTTGTGTTCCTCTTGTGTTCCTCTTGTGTTCCTCTTGTGTTCCTCTTGTGTTCCTCTTGTGTTCCTCTTGTGTTCCTCTTGTGTTCCTCTTGTGTTCCTCTTGTGTTCCTCTTGTGTTCCTCTTGTGTTCCTCTTGTGTTCCTCTTGTGTTCCTCTTGTGTTCCTCTTGTGTTCCTCTTGTGTTCCTCTGTATTCAGTTTGCCAATCAATTCCATATTTGGCAAAATACTGGGCATTTGAATTTCAAAATCTCCCACGCGTCAACTTTGAAGGGATGGGTCCTGCTGTTCCTGGTGTGGCTTGCCTGAGTCAAGGTGTCCAACTCGCCGTTCATTCAATTCCCATTGACAACCATTTACTAACACCTCCATGTTCTCTACTACCGCCATTATTGTAAAAATTAATTTACCAACCGAACATGTAATTTTCAAACATCATACGGACCGATAGATCCTGCACTCAGGCACAAACTGTGGGAGGAAATTTCAAACATCATTAGCCTCTGGAGCCTCACTTGCATTCTAGGAGGAGATTTCAATGTGGTAAAAAGTCGGCAAGAGAAGAAAGGCGGAAGAGATATCATCTCAGCAGCAATGTCGAGCTTCAATGAGTTTATTAGTGACCATATTCTAATTGACTAGGGACTGTTGGGAGGAGAATTTACTTGGTCCAACAGAAGCAACCCCCTCGTCTTCACTAAGCTTGATCGCTTTCTGGCCAACCAGGAATGGCTGGATGTATTTGGAGCATCTGCTACACGAATGCTCCCAAAGGTAGCCTCGGATCATTACCCAATCCTCCTCCTACACAGCCAGAATGTTGGGGCACTCCCCTTTTTCGATTCGTGGTTTTCTGGCTCATTGAAGAAAGATTGATGGAGTAGTTAGACGCTTGGTGGCAAGCACCATCAGTCAACGGGACCATGGGTTACCAATTTAGCCAGAAGTTAAAGCTTCTCAAACAAAAAATTAAGGAATGGAATGCTGCTAGGAAGAATGACTTCGAAGGTGAAAGAATTGATATTCTTGACAAAATAAAGGCCTTAGATCTGAGAGAAGAGCAGCAAGGCATAAGCTTCATGGAGAACATTGTAAGGGACAAGCTGAGACTCTCTCTTAAAGATCTGGATAAAAAAGAACTGATATACTGGAGACAGAGGGCACACTATAAATGGATCAAGGAGGGAGATGTCGACTCCAGATTTTTCCACTTGGTGGCTTCATCCCATAGATGACATAACAAAATCACCTCGTTGGAAGTTGATGGGCAAACATTATCTGAGCCTAAGGAAGTTGTTAATGCCTTCAAAAATTTCTACAAAGAATTATACACTGCTGGAAATGTCTGCAGCTCCTTTCCCGAAGCATTGGAGATCAGGACCATAGATGAGAATGCTGCTAGTGGGCTGGTTCGAGCTTTCTCGAAAGAAGAAGTGAAATATGCCATCTTCTCTATGCCAAATGAGAAAGCTCTTAGGCCAGACGGGTTCATTGCAGGGTTCTATAAAGCTGGGTGGAATTTCCTAAAAGAGGACATAATGGATCTTTTTAATGAATTCCATACGGCATGGGGTCGCCTTTCATCACCCTTATTCCGAAGGAGGGAGCTAAACACCCAAAGAGATTTCACCCCTATAAGCCTGGTGTCAAGCCACTACTAAATCCTCTCACGGGTGCTGACTAACAGACTTAAAATGGTTCTTCCTAGTGTTGTCAGTGACTACCAGTCTGTCTTTATCAGAGGGAGGCACATCCTTGAGCCAGCACTTATAGTACATGAGTTTCTACATCACTCCAAAGCTAACTCTGAAAGGGGAGCAGTCCTAAAGCTGGATTTCGAGAAAGCTTTTGACAAGGTCAGCTTGTCTTTTCTAGACAAAATGTTGAGAAAAATGGGCTTCCCGTTAAAGTGGAGAGTGGATTTCAAGCTCTCCTCGGCGTGTTTCTCCTTACTCCTAAATGGTATTGTGAAAAGGTATTTTAAGAGCTCGAGGGGGTTGAGACAAGGTGACCCCCTCTCACCTCTCTTGTTCAACCTGGTCAGTGAAGGATTGTATGCCTTATTCCTAGAAGGTTAGAGAAGGAATTGGATGTCGGGGATGAAGATTAGAAGCCTGCACATACCTATCCTTCAGTTCGCGGACGACACCTTGATTCTATGTCAAGGTTCCAACGAGCAGATGACGAGCATCATAGCCCTCCTACATCTATACCTTCTGATATTTGGACAAACCATAAATTGGGCCAAATCTGGACTCTTGGGACTGAATGTTGAAGACGGGTTGGAAGACTATAGGAGAAGACTGCTAGGGTGTGCTGAGTTATCTATGCCCTCAACTTACTTGGGCCTTCCTCTCTTCTACAGGAGAGCCAAAAAAACCCTATGGGACCCCGTAGTGGAATGCTGTCAACAAAGACTACAAACATGGAAGGGTCAATTGTTATCACTTGCAGGGAGAACCACTCTAATTAAAGCCATGTTAGCAGGAATCCTGAATTATTACCTTTCACTTCTACACTGCCCTGTGAGTATATCAGCCCAGCTTGAAGCCCTCCAGAGGAAATTCCTGTGATGCGCCACCTCCACTCAATTCAAGTACCCACTGGTTAAGTGGGATCAGGTGTGCAGCCCTAAAAGCGAAGGAGGTCTTGGCATCAAGACCATCAAAGAGATGAATACAGCATTGTTAGTCAAGTGGGTGTTGAAGTACGGGGCAGAAGAAGCATCACTTTGGAAGAAAGCGATTGATGCCAAGTATGGTCTGACCCAACAGTCTTGGCTGCCCAATGTTGCACTGCGAAAAGCTTGTTGCATATGGAGAGGGATACTAAAACAAGAGCCGCTGGTCAGAAATCATTTACGTTTTCATGCTTTTTGGCATGACCTCTGGACTGGTAACCTGCCTTAGGCACAATCATTTCCCCTGATTTACTAGCTTGCTAAAAGGAAAGAAGACAATACTCCGTGTTCTGGGCAGCAGTGGCAACTACAACAGAAATCTCCCCCTTAGAAGAGCTTTAAAAGAAGAAGAATTTACCGAGTTGTCGGGGCTTTTCTAATTTAGGCACCTAGCTCGGATGGGAAATTCTCTGTTGAACGAAGAGGAAAAAATCTGCGACCACTTGTTGCTATATTGCAAAGTAAGTTCAACAATCTGGGCAAATCTGCGAAGCAAGTTCGGAGTCTATCGCCATGCCAGATAAATTTGCGTCTCTACTTATCCAGTGGTCTCAAAGTCCCCTCGCATATTGGGAGAAAGAACATTGGAGAGCCACCTTAGCTGCGGTCCCTTGGTTTATCTGATTAGAAAGGAACAATAGAACCTTTAACAGAAAATCCTCCCCAATTGGCTGCATCATTGAATCAACATTTATCTGGTTAGAAAGGAACAGTCAAACCTTTAATAGAAAATCCTCCCTAATTGGCTGCATCATTGAATCAACAGTAGGAGGGATCCTTGTCTGGACTCACAATATACATGGGCTTCCCCCTTTTCCCATATCAGTGATAAGGAAATTCTGCACAAAAGTAATCTTCTTTGGAGCTCCCAAGCCATAGAAACTACAAGTTTGGTCACCCCCCAATCCCCCCTATCTAAAGCTTAACTTATTTTTTGAATAATGATCTGTTTGTTGTATTCATTGTAGAAAGAATGTTACAATGTACTAGTGTTACAATGCCTTTATCAATCCTTGGCCTGCGGAAATATGCTGGAAATCATTACATAGACTGTTTATGAGAGTCTAAGGCTGCTATTGAAGTGGCAGATGTTGTCTGAATGCTGTTGATGTTCTTTCGGCTCCTTTTGCTAGTAGGTCTGCTTTTGTATTTGGAGTTCTAGGTGCTGAATTCCATGCAATGCGCCATTCAATGGTTGTATCAGGTTTCTCATCAAAGTGTTGTTTAAACTTCCATGGAATCATTGCTGCTTGTGTTGCCCACTTGATTGTTAGAGCTGAGTCTCCTTCAATAATGATCGACTGTGCTGAAAATGACTAGAGCAACCTGATTCCTTCCAAGAGAGCTGTGACCTCGGCTTCATTAGAAGTGGCATATCCAAGAGAACCAGAATATGCTTTGATGATGATTCCGTTGTGGTCTCTTATGACTCCAATTCCCGCTGTTCCCGGATTTCCTTTTGATGATCTGTCAAAGTTAAGTATTATCCAGGCATTAGGTGGTGGAGACCATTCTACCATGGTAGGGGGTTTGTGCAGTTTATAGTGAATGATGGTCCTCCAATGTTTTCTAAGGATGGTTCTTGGAAAGGGGGGCATCAGGCTATAAGTTTCAGCCCATAAGAAGGTGGTCTGAATTGAGGAATTGGTCAATCTTATTATGGTGCTGCTTTTGCTATTAAAGGTCCTATTGTTTCTTTATTTCCATAGAATGGCTGCCATGGAAGCTTTCCATAATGTTTTGCCTACTTTAGGGAGAGGCCAAGCAGTGCCTGAGTGGATCAATTGAGCATAAGTGCTGGGCATTGAAAATGATATGTTGAACTTTTGCAAGATGGATGTCCACAGCTGTCTGCTAAAGGGCCAATGCAATAGGATATGTTCGCTAGTTTCCTCTTGTTGTCCACAGAAGTTACAAAGTGAATCTATTATCATTTGTCCCCTTTTGGTTAACTCATTGCATGTCAATAGTTTCCCATGAGTTGCTGTCCACAGGAAATGTTTGACTGTTGGGTGATGGGAGGAACCAAGTTAATCTGTCCGGGTGCTGTTGAGTGGGTTCGGTCTCTGCAATCAGGTTGTAATAAGAAGAAACTATATAGGAACCTGAGGAGTTTAGACACCATATTATTTCATCTTCACCTGTTCTAGGGATGTATTTTGATCCTAAGAGTGTTTTTTAAGGATTGAGCCTCTTGATTTTGGGTAGTAGATAGTCTTCTTCTTAGGTTTAAATTCCATCTCCCTTCCTCAAATAGATACATTTGGTTGACCGTAATCTGTTTGTTTCTAGCCATGAGGTATAGGTTCGGGTATTGTACCCTAAGTGGGTATTCTTCAATCCAAAGATCCTCCCAAAATTGGACATGTGTGCCATCTCTCACATGATATCAGATATACTGTTCTAATGATATCTGATATGTTTGTTTCTAGAGACCTATTTTGGTAGCCAATTGTGTAACAATGTTCCATACTTGGCTTCAATAAGGTTTCTCCATGGTGCTTCTTTTTCTTTTTAGTATCTCCATATCCATTTGGTAAGTAGGGCGGAGTTCATCCAATGTATTTTCCGTATGCCTAAACCTCCTTGTTCTTTTGATTTGCAAACTTGTTTCCACTTAACTAGGGGGTATTTGAATTTATCTGTTGTGCCACACCATAAGAATTTCCTTTGTTGCATTTCCAATATATTTGATATTGCTTTTGGGCATGGAAGCAAGGATAATTGGTAGTTGGGGATTCCGGCTAAAGTGGATTTGATCAGGACTGTTCTGCCTGCTTGTGAGAGTAGTTGGCCTTTCCAAGAAGCTAATCTGTTTTGGCATTTTTCTACTATGGGGTGCCAGAGTTGTTTGGATATTCTACCAGTGTATATTGGTATGCCTAGATAGGAGAATGGGATTGAGAGAGGACTGCAGCCTAGGATTTTGAGCATCACCTGCTGGTTTAATTCCTCGTAATTTATGCTGAGTAAGCCAGACTTTTCCCAATTGATATTTTGTCCTGAGATTATCTCAAAAAGCCATAGAGCCTTGATTGTTATAGTTTGGCTTTGCTCTCCTTCACTTGGGATCACAGTGTCATCGGCAAATTGCAGTAGTGGTACTCTAATATGGTTGATCTTGAAACCTGCTATCCAGCCTTGCTCTTGGCTTTTGTGAATTAGGGCGCATAGGGCTTCCCCTATTGTTAGGAATAACAGGGGTGAGAGGGGACCTTGTCTTAGTACCCTTTGGGCTTGGAAAAACCGTTGGCTGTCCCATTTATTAATAGGGAGAATTTTGCTGAAGATACGTAGCCAAGGATCCACTTTCTCCATCTAGTTGGGAAGCCCATTTGTGTCATTAGTTTTCCCATGAAGTTCCAATTCACCTTATCAAAGGCCTTCTCAAAATCTAATTTAAGTAGAATTCCTTTCAAGTCTTTTTTTCTGCATAGATGGATCAACTCATGCACCATAAGGTTTGAATCTAGAATTTGTCTTCCTTTGATTGATTGCCACTTATTACCACAAGAAGGGTTGCTCTTAGTCTATTTGCAAGGACCTTGGCTATTAGCTTATAATGGCTTGAAACTAAACTGATAGGCCTGAAATGTGCTGGTTCATTTGCACCTTCTCTTAGGGATGAGAGTTAAAGGCTGAGCCCATGCTTTTAGCCATGAGTCCATTTTCATAGAACTCTGTGAACATTGCTTGCACTTCCTCTTTTATGAACTCCCAACATTCTTTATAAAAATTCGCAGAGAAGCCATTTGGCCCTAGTGCTTTGTCTGCTGGGAGAGAGTTAACCGCTGCTTCTATTTCTTCTAGAGAAAAGGGCCTTCTAGGGTGTTGGCTGTTACGGGGCTGAGGCTTTTAAGTGGTAGGTCTTCAGGGTATGGTCTATCAACTGCTTCTTCTTTGTAAAGGTTGGTGTAGAATTTGATGAATTCTTCTTGAATTTCTTTCTTATCCTTAGTTGGTATTCCGTTTATCTTTAGGGTAGTGATCCTATTTTTGCGCTTGTGGGCAGTGGCTATTGCATGAAAGAATTTTGTGTTACCATCTCCTTCCTTTAGCTATTTATATCTCGCTCTCTGCTTTCAAAACAGTCTTTCCTCAGTTACTATCTTTTCATACTCATCTTTTAAGTCATCACTCTTTGCTTGCTCGTTGGTGGTCAAGCTTCCATTTAGTTCCTCTGTCTGATCATGGTTCTGAATTTTATCTAGCAGTAAGGTTTTTCCTTTCTCATAATCGATTTTCCTGCGATTTGCCCATTCCTTAATCTTGGCTTTCAATATCTTCATTTTTTGGCTAAATTTAAAATAGGCTGATCCTGATACTGTTATCTCTTGCGACCAATTCTTCATCATAGTTTTGAATTCTTTCTCTAAGAACCAGCGTCCTCAAATCTGAAGGGAGGGGTTCCCCAAGACTCCGAATTAGTTTCAAGAATAATGGGGACATGATCTGAGGTGGGTCTAGGGAGGATGTGTCCAATGGCATTATTATGGTCTATCCATTCCTGGTTTACTAGAAATCGATCTAGCTTGGCTAATATAGGATGTGTTCTCCCATTGGTCCCATGTGAATTCGGCTCCTCCTAGTGTAGGTTCTATAAGGGAAAGGTCAGTAATGAATTCTTCAAAGTTTCTCATGGAGGGGGTGATCTGACTACTACCACTGTTTTTTTCTGCTGCATGTTTTACCATGTTGAAGTCTCCCCCTATTACCCATGGTAGAGGCCAAAGATTTATTATGGCTGAGAGCTCTGTCCAGAAGTTCTGTTGTTGGCTGTTATCCGTTGGGCCATATACCAATCAGATTCCCTTTACTACATTCTCTCCTTGATTTGAAATGTGCTACAAGGCAATGTTCTCCTTCTTCAGAGGAAATAAGTTCGTCATCCCAGAAGGTTGAAATTCCACTTGAAGTTCTCTGTGCTGGCTGTTCAATGGCTTACGCAGGCACCATATGTCTCTTGCAATTCTGGATTCAATCGAACAAAGTTTTGTTTCTTGAAAAAGAGCAATCTTGACTTTGTATTCTTGAGTGTTTCTCTGACTGTAAATCTCTTCTTGCTTGATCCTAGACCCCGTACATTCCATGATAATAGTCATGTTTGGTCTTCGCTGATGTTGGCAATGGCTGTAGGTTTCTGGTTGGCTTCTTTCTTCTGCTTAATGATCGCAAGGATGTCGTCCACTGTTATATTGAAGGCTTCACCAAATTCATACATTTTCAACTCTACTGCCTTTTGGATTTGTTTGTCCATGTCATACAACTTGTTTGTTCCTGATTTTCGTCGTGGGTAAGTGTATTTGTAGAACCTGTTTCTTCTTTGATGGCTACGACTTGCAGGAGGGGCTGTGTTAGCAGAGGGGAAAGTTTCGTCGGGGGTAGAGCTGTGTTAGCAGAGGGGAAAGTTTCGTCGGGGGTAGAGCTGTGTTAGCAGAGGGGAAAGTTTCGTCGGGGGTAGAGCTGTGTTAGCAGAGGGGAAAGTTTCGTCGGGGGTAGAGACATACCTGGATGTCTCTATGTCAAAGGTTGAGGATGAACTAGCAAGCATCGTGCGAGGCTCGTTGGCTTCCTTGTGTCTTGTGGTCGTCTTTCTTCATTTTGGTTCGGTTCTTTGAGGTTACGGCTTGGTTCAGCCCAATTTAGATCTAGGCTCGGTTCAGCCTGATTTAGATCTGGGCTCGGTTCAGCTTGGTTTAGACTAGGTTTGGTTCAGCCTGGTTTACCTCTGGCCTCTATTCAACTTGTTTTTGATCTGGGCTCAGTTCAACCTGGTTTTGATCTGGGCTCAGTTCAACCTGGTTTTGATCTGGGCTCGGTATTGTGTTTTGGTTCGGTTCGGTCTGAGGCTCACATGGGTAGTCCTTGTAAGGGAGCCTGACGTTTGAGAAGGTTCTAAACCTTCTTCATCTAGTCTCACAGGAAAGTCTCTTATTAAGTACGAACTTTTCTCATTTGGGAAGGCAGCCCTAATCGTTCCAGTATCTAGTGGTCGCATGTTTTCGACCGTTGCCTAGCCGTTCCTCGGGGTTGATGTTTGCTTCTCCGGCGATGATGAGGATTTCGGCCTATCACGCTAAATCTTCCGGCCTATTCTCATCCATATTTGTTTCTGTTTTTTCTTGATTGGAGGTTTTCTTTCCCTCTGTAATTTCTTCTCTGTAAGCTCTTTTATTGTTGCTAGATATGTCTGGTCTTCAACTGCTATCGGCACTTCGAGTATTCTTAGCAAGGATTTGAAAACTTTGACTTTGGCTACATCGAGTCTTTCCCGGTCAGCGATCTCCCGTCGACCTGCAAGAGAACACCTGTTAGCCCAGTGAGAGTTTGGAAGATCTCTTTTCTCCACAAATGTGTTGGGACTCCTTTTATCGACACCCATCTCTCTTGTTTTGGAGTTCCTAGAGTTGGGCTCCATTCTGCTATTGATTTAAAAATTTCACCTTCAAGTTCTCTACGCAGCAGAAGTATTCTTTTGCTTTCTTCCTTTGATTCCAGCTGCACCAACCATTGATATGTGCTTATTTTTCGCGGCCATGGCGGTCTAGCCAATATCTAGGAGCTTCGTATGAGCGATTGCATATCTATAGTTTTTTGAGGAAAAATGCTTGATTTATTTATTGATATGTAGTGATCATCATACAAAACGGGGGTCCACCTTTACCTATATGGAGGTAAGGGTGACTCCCTGCTTAGCTATACTGTTTGCCACAGTGTTGGCAGATCTGGGAATACATGACCACTCTCTAACAAATGAAGACAAGGCTAGAATTTCTCTAAATAAATATAAAAGTCTTCATGGTGGAGCTGAGGTTTGACGGCACCATCCTATGAATATGGAGGTAAGGGTGACTCCCTACTTAGCTATACTGTTTGCCACAGTGTTGGTAGATCTGGGAATACATGACCACTCACTAACAAATGAAGACAGGGCTAGAATTTCTCTAAATAAATATAAGTCTTCATGGTGGAGCTAAGGTTTGACAGCACCATCCTATGACATTCTTTGAATCCCTCTCCACTATTAGCTCTCTAGAAAAGTGTGTAAAATAGGCGCAAGGCATGCAAAACTCCGTGGGCCTTAGCTGAAGTAGAGTCATCCACCCCTAGGGGCCCAGAGTACGACATCAATATGTTACCCTCTGAGTCTCTAAAAACTCCAAAACCAGCGGGACTTGGGTTGCCCTTGGATGACCCATCCACATTAACCTTCAACTTTTCTTCTGACTGTGGGATCCAAGCGGTTGCCACCGGGTTGTGTCCAAGGTTGTTGGATGTTGCTATCACATACCAGGAAGCCCGAACTGTGCACAGGTCCATACCAGCCAATATACCTTTTGCCCCAAGCCACTGAATCACTCTCGTTTGAGTTTGATTTGCCACCTCTTCCCACGTTAGAGACTTATTTTGAAACACTTCTATTCCGCTCCTATTTTGTCCATGGAATGAAGACCACCATAGATTTCCGCATCTCTCCCTACTCCCACTAGATGCGGATGCCATGTCTGTACTATTCCACTAAGGCATTCGGTCAGTTCCCACGAAAAGCCGAATAAGTGAGTGCACCAACTCCAAAGTCACCTTGTAAACCTACAGTGTAGTAAGAGATGATGAACTCTCTGTGTGCTCCCCACACATTGGGCATGCCTGAGAAGGTATGGGAACACTCCTGCCTAACATTTTCCGTGTTAGGATTTTCCTGTGCAAAGCACTCCATATAAAGAACTGAACCTTCGGTGGAGCAGATAGTGACCAGGTCTTGTTGCTGATATGTGCCCGAGTATCCGATATTTGTGTCATATAACCAGATGACACAGAGAAGCAGTCCTCTGTAGAGGGGGCCCAAATCAGTCTATCCTGTAGTGAGCTCTCTGAAAAATCGCTGAAGCATCATATCTAGAGTGCTAAGGTCCTGCGCCTCCGTATCTCTAAGTTCCCTTCTAAATACATTACTCCAGTCAATACTAACTGATTCGTCTGCCATAAGGTCCCCCCATTGTGATTCCTGGTAGTTTTGCAATAAAAAAAACCTTTGGAATGCCTCTTTAAGCGGTTTATCCCCGAGCCATAGATCCTCCCAAAACTGTGTGGTCCTACCATTTCCAACAGCCCATCTCAGCCTATTTCAGAAACTAGGTAGAAGTTTGTTGATGTACCTCCATATGACTGATAAAAATCTTGGAGAATGCCAGCCTAAAACCCATTCACTGCTGTCCACGCCAAAATTACTTACTAGTTGGCTCCACGCTGAGCTATGATCAGAATTCAATTTCCAGCACCACTTCCATAGGAAAGTTGTGTTCACTCTCTTTAAGTCTTGTATACCCATCCCCCCCATTCTCCTAGGAGAGCACACATCTTCCCAGTGCACTAGATGGTATTTGAATGCTTCGGATGAACCCCCTCGAGAGAAAGATCCTCAATAGCCTCTCAATTCCTTTGATCACCTCGGCCGGACAATGCAAGAATGAGAGGTAGTGTGATGGTATGCCACTAAGGCAGGCCTTAATCAACACCAGTCTTTCGGCCTTAGATAATAGCCTACCCTTCCATGAGGACAATCTCCTTTGTACTCTCTCCAACACTGGATTCCATAAACTCTTTGTGATCCTCTCTTGAAACAACGGAAGACCCAAGTATGTTCCAGGCAGAGTTCCCACTGCACCCCATCCTTGCTGCCATTATCCCAAGTCTCCTGGTCCATGTTAAATCCATATATTTCTGTCTTTTGTCAGTTGACCTTTTGACCTGAAGCAATCACGAAGAGCTGGATTGTGGCCTTCCACCGAGTAATCTGCTCTAATGTACCTTCTCCAAAGATGATTGTGTCATCTGCGAATTGGGCCATGAGAATGATGCCTTCAGGTAGAGGGTTAATCAACCAGTTGACTGTTATGGCTTGTTTGACCACCCCGACCAGTCCTCCTATCATGTTGAAGAGTAGGGGGATAGGGGATCACCTTGCGTTAAACCCCTTGTACTCTTGAATTGCCTAAAGACCCCTTCATTTATGAGTAGTGAGAAAGATGTGCTCGTAATGCAAGATTGTATCCATCTTATCCATTTAGTCCCAAATCCAAGCCTCCACATCATGATGGTGAGGTAAGACGAATCCACCCTATCAAGCGCTTTTTTCATATCTAGCTTCAAGATCACCTTAGGCTGTCCAGACCTAGCAAATCTCTTTGCCACTTCATGAGTTAGCATAGTTGCATCCAGCAGTTGCCTTGCTTGCACGAAACCGTGCTGCTCTCTGCTAATGATATGATGCATGACACCTTTCAGCCTGGCAGTCAGTATTTTAGCAATGATTTTGTAAGGTTCCGAGATGAGGCTTATGGGCCAAAAATCTTTCATGTGTTCAACTCCTTTTTTGGTAGCAGTGCTATAAAGAGGCCCCCAAACTCCTGTATTGAATTCCTCTATTGTAAAAGTCATTCACCATGGTCAAGATATTAGCCTTCATGAAGCTCCATCCTGCTCTATAAAACGCTCCATTGAAGCCATCTGGCCCCGAAGCCTTGTCTAAAGGCATTGTCTTCACTGCACTCTCAATCTCCTCCAATGTGAAGGGTGCCTCTAGTGAGGCAGCTTGGTCTGTAGTGAGGGCTGTTAGGGGCATTCCATGCATGGAGTGTTGCATTCCTGGCTTTGTTGTGTATAAATCTGCATAAAAACTCACAAGAGCATTAGTAATAGACGCTCTATCAGAGGTGACATTCCCATTGACGACTAGGGAATTAACTCTGTTAGAGTGTCTGTGGGACGATGCAATGGCATGAAAGAAACGAGAGTTAGCATCTCCTTTCATCCATTTGTATCTTGCCCTCTGTTTCTATTTGTATATTGCCCTCTGTTTCCATTTAACTCTCTCATGAGACACTAAAGATCTTAGGTCTCGAGCTGCCTCACTTCTCTCAGAAAATTCATCTAAAGATAAGTGTCTACCTTCCTCTAGAAAGTTTAGGGCATCCACCTGCAGACGTAGAAGAGTCCTTTGGGCAGCGGTGGCGGCTTTCCGTGATTTTATCCAAGCAACTAACTTCTCTTTTAGCAACTTCAGTTTCATTGCAACTCGGCCTCCCTCAGGCCCATGGGTATTGAATTCTCCCCACCAACTCTCCATCAGGTTTGTAATACCCTCCTCTTGCAACCACCAATTCTTGAATCTGAAGGGTTTGTCCCCATAATCCGGAGCGTGTATCAAGGAAGATAGGCTAATGGTCTGAAACCATCTTGCCACCTACCATTCCTGCGACCTCAGGGTATAGATGTACCCAGTTCCCAGTGGCTAAGAATCTGTCTAATCTCGAGAGTATTGGCTGCACCTGCCCATTACTCCATGTGTATGCCTTGCCGGATGTTGGAATTTCTTCCAACTTGTGTGCCTAAATGAAATCATTAAAATTCCTCATAGAGGAAGTGATTCGCTGAGAGGAAGGTTGCTTTTCATTCCGCAATCTAATTACATTAAAGTCTCCAGCTAACAACCATGGTGAGTCCCATCTACATATTAAATCCCATAACTCTTGCCAAAAAGATCCTCGATCCCTATAGGAACAGGGACCATACACTCCCATCTGAGGTGCCAACAGCATCTAGAGAGATCCATTTTATTTGATTGAAGGGCATTAGGTCACAGATTAAGTGCTCCTCCATGTGGTTTTGTCTCTTGTAAAATTACTATTTTGGGGCTACTAAGTGGTAAAGGTGAGGAACTGGTGGTAGAAGGGTGGCTCGGATCATGGATGAATGAAGGTTCTTGGTTAATGGGGGTAGATATATAGGTTTTGGTGGGAGTGTTCTGGTGTATGGTAGTGGTAGTTGGGGAGTTAATGTGGTTGGTCTCTTTGAAAGTGGTCAGTTCATGGGAGTGGTGAAGTTTGGCCTGAGATGGCATGGCATTGAATTCACTGCAGTGGTCTGCATTTAAATTCTGGTCTTTTCCTTTATTGCACATTGCTTCGGTTCCCAAGCTTTCCTTTCCCTCATTTTCTCCTTCCTTGACTTCCCCTTCCTCCACCCATAATGATACTTGATAGATACATCTTCCCACCTGTACTTGAAATAAATGCTCCTTTTGTAAAGTTCCTTTGACTCTTATCAATAGTCTTGCATAGTCAATTCTTTCTTTTTTCAATGTGGCTTCATCCACTTTAATGAGTTGTCCTACCATCTTTCCAAGTGCTTCATACGTCTCTTCCCTCCACAATTCAATTGGTAGACAATAGGTTTTGGTCCACACCAAATGCTCTTGGTCATGCCCTTCCCCCTCCACTCTGCTAATGTCATTACCTCCTTATACTTGCTTTGTTTGGCAGTTTCCATGTTCTCCCAACTTTTCAGCCATACCAGCCACCAATTCGAGCCCATGTAAGAAATTATGGGTGTTCGTTGCAGCCCCCAGCCTTGCTGCAACTTCATTTTCAGGCTTCCAACCTCCTCATATGGTCGCTCATCTTTAAGAACTAGTGTTTTATGTGCTTCGAATGCTCCGGCGTCCCACCTGTTCTTAGAGAAGGCTACATTCCGCATCGAAATCAGGGGTGGGAAGTTTTTCGGCGAACTCGCCCGAGCTCCGATCGTCTTCTCAGTCGCCGGCGAGCTCTGGTTCTGCTCCAAGTTTGTATCTTTTGTCGCTGCAATGCTGAATCCTACATCTCCCAGTGCTTTCGTGACCTCCCCCTTAAGTCCGGAGGTATGTGTACCCTCGCAAGTACCTTCCCTGCCTGTATTTGCACAATCTTGCAAATAGGACGTCGTCCTGCCACTAGGTTGAGTAGGAACTCCGTTTCATGCGCCCAATTCTCTCTGCTCCTTGACGTTTTACCATCAGAAGCTAACATCAGCACCAACTGTGCGCAGAACTCCTCTCCTACCCCGGCCTTGACCCGTATTTACGATTTTCGATCGCCATTGGAGATGATTATCTTAGGACCCTTCCTGCAGCCCTTCCCGACCTTGTCTCTAGTTTCATCGATTTGCAGAACTGCTGTGCTACTCTTCAGGATGCGGGATCGAAGAAACCATCTCCCCCTTCCCTTCTCTTTCTTCTTTTCTACCCTCTTCCAAGCGCTCCCTTCCCTCTCCTTGCTGGATTCCGAGTTGTCGTCGCTGCTTTCATTGCCGCCGCCGCCACCGCTAGTCGTCAGGACCCTCCATGCCGCCAGCCTAGCCGAGGGCTCACCAGGGGAAAGTGTTCCTTCGTCTGTCGCAGCGGGAGTCATTTCAATCACTCAGACAGTCTGGCGATTGCAGATCTATATGTTTCCATTTCTTTCGAGTGTTTTTTTTGAGGAAAGCAATGATTTTATTAATTCAGGAAGTTCCACATTACAGTGAGACAGAATGCATTACAAAATTTCTTTCGAGTGTTCGCCACAAGACATTTGTCAAGGCTTTTTCGATTTGAGGCTGCATACTCAGGGTCGACTATCAAACATGCGACTCCATTGCGTGATTCCATGGCCATGGAAGAGGGCGATGGGCATTTTACAAGGGGTGCAGTCAGCATCTCCTTATAAATTTTGATTTTTTTGGCTTCTGATGTACTTCGATCTATACGATTACTGGAATCTTTGAGTATTTTGCTCATCTCCTTTAGCTTCTCCAGTAACCATGTCCATCGTTGAGTTGATCGCAAGTCCGGCGCGAAGGGCAACAATATCAACATATAATCTATTTCCTCCTTCCACTGCGGTATGCGAGATTTGCAAATGTTTCGGGGCTCGATTGATCCTGGTTGCCATGGATTCCGGTGGGAAGGTCTCGAAAGGAGTCCTCTTGTCAAGTCACCCATCTAAAGCTTAACTTTGATGGCTCTTCAATGGGCAATCTGGGCCCGACGGGAATTGGAGTATTAAGAAATAGTGCAGGATCAGTGCTGCTTGCCTATTCATCTTTGGCTGGTGTGTGTCGTTCCAATGAGGCAGTATCAAAAGCTCTCCTTGCTGGTGTCAAACTTTAAGCACAAAGTTGTGACGATCCGTCTATCATTGAAGGGGACTCTCAACTAGTCATTGGTTGAGCTAAATAAAGAGCTGCCCCGTGGTCCTTGAGAGCGATATTTGATGAGATAAATGACCTACTTGGACCGCAGCATAATCTGAAATGCAGTACCTAGGTCAGCTAAACTCCCTTGCTGACAAGTTGGCCAAGAGTGGAGTTTCAAGAGAGGTTAATGGTGAGCACAGAAGCAAAACATTTGGCAACAACAACATAAGCCTTTAAAGTTCTCATTCACTCCTTTTACTTATAAGTCTACATGATACTGGAGGGAGGATGTTCCAAGCATCAATTACTAGCTGTGCATCAATTTCTTCTTTTAACCATGTCAGCTATTACTTCCTACCAAAATAATACTCTTGGTGTGTAGCTTAACGACTAGTAGTGCTCCGTCCAAGCACTGAGCTCTTGCGCCGATGATAGAAAGCCCGTGAGTGCTGCGATGACACACCATTTCATCTCTTCAGTGCCAATCTCTCATTCAGCAGTTTGGAAGGAGATTGTGCTTGCCATTGGATTTGTTGTAGTCCTTGGAACATTGGTCATCATCCTACCTGTTTGTTGCATTGTGACTGTATTTTGGGGCAATAGTTTCGAAGACAACAACATATCCCGAGTTGCATTTTGGGATATATATTCTGGCAAGGATTTGACTCTCTTAAATGTATTATTTTGGGCGTTCTTCTTGTGCTGTTGTAGACTGCAAATATGAACTTTAACTTTTTGTGGTGGATTTCTTTGCTCATCAAGCTTCTCTCATTGTCGTTAATAAGCTAAAGAAGACATTGAATGCCAAGTTCCCTGATTTGAGCAGGAAGTTTCACGAAGGATCGTTTCTCTTGTTTGCTTACTTTAATATTCATTGCTCTCTGTTTCTCTCTAGCTTCACTATTCCACAGGTCTTTGATCCTCAGTAGCATTTCTACTAAGCGTGTGTGACTCTCGACCTTAGAACTCCACTTATTCTTCCTCTTCTTCAAACAATCTGTGATCCAGCCTTCATTGTTGTTTTCTTGTTCTCCGTTTCCGTGACGCCCTCCACTCTATCCTCAGCTGCAATCCTCTCATCTCAAAGCCATGAGAGGGAGGCGGAGTCTCGCCCAGGGAATTTCTGACAGTCGCCTCCAGCGAGGTGGCCGGTCACTAGTCTCTTCAGGATCGCTCATTACTCCCAGAAAGCAGTTTGTACTGCATTTATGTTGAAAGTTGAGTATGAACAAACCAGCATTTGACAACCCCTGAGATGGTCCATAATTTAGTCTCTGAAAGCTGATGAAATAGGTAAAGAAGGTATCCATGTTGTCAGATACTGAATCTGCAGTTTTGTATTGTAATTGTAGTTGGTTAATTTTTTTTGGAGTGTTTCTATGGCAGTTTTTGGAGGCTCATTAGGTCCATTGGCTTTCACTATCTAATTGATTTTTCTTGAATGTTTCAGTTTGTCTGATCGACATGTTTTTGAAGTTCCTCCAGCTAGTGTGGGTGGGTCTTTGTTTTCTGTTGTTGTTTGCTTCAGGGGAGCAGATGTGCAAAAGGTAAAGAAGTTAGCCATTCTCTTATGTATGGAAATGCAATAAGAATTCTTTTTGACTATAAGTTTCAGACATATCCTTTTGTGTCGAAAACATCTTAGCCTGACTTGCACTTGTTATACTTTGTTGGGTTTTCAAAATTTCAGGCTCTGGAATCATCTAATTCATTGATCATAGAGTTTCAAGATGATGAAGAGAAAAATACATGGCTGAAGGGACTTACCCAAGCAACATATAGAGCTTCAGTATTACATCTTTTTCTCTCTATTATATATTTTTGTGATAGTTATATATTTTGAGTTATTAAATAGTTAATTGTGCTGGATGGATCCCAACATATTCTGCAAGATTGGCCTCAATGGTAATACTCTAGCTAGGGAACTCCATCTTTATCTAGCTAAATAAATGCTTCTATGAGATTGTCCAAGAAAAAAATTAATTCTTTTTTGTACCATGTAGCCAAACCTCCAGATCATATTTGATATCTTTGAGTTCCATGATGTTACTGTAGCTCCATCCTCTTCATTGTTGATTTGCGAAAGGAAATTTTGACTGAACAGCTTGACCCTGGAGACTCTTGACTTTAACATCCACAGAGTCATAAGCTCCTACTGACTTGTTAAGGCAAACTTTATTTTCCTCTGATCCTTCAGTTGAGGTCTGTTAAATTAATACTTTTGTTTCTTACAGACTCCTCTATCTATTGATGTGCTTGAAGGATCAAGTGCTGATATAACGGATTATGGGGGCGCACGGATTAGTACTTCTGAAGTAGCAGATTTTGTACTTAATGGTGAACTAATTGAGGCAAAGCTTTTGATCTATGGAAAGGTATGTGAAAGAATGCATCATGCCCATTATTGTCTAATCTTTCTATTTTCCTATGCAGTCTTGTATACCATCAATTATAGAAGGCAATTTGAGTTTTTAACACTGTTCATGTGTCACCTTGAAGGTGGGGCAGGAGAAACATGAGTCACTTGAAGAAACACTGATTTTGGAACTTCTTGCCGGAGGAGCGAAGGTACTGTTTCAATCAGTTGACTTGTGAAAGTTTGTCTGCTTTTTAGAATTTCTCTCTCGTTCTTTTTTTTTTAACCCTTCCTCTCAAATTTGTGACATAACTAAATGTTGCTTTAATATTTTTGGCAGGTTAATGTTGCTCGTTTAGGAGGTGACTTGACTGTGAAGATGAAGTTACATTCCCTAAAAATTAGAGATGACCTTCAAGGTCGGAATGCAACATGTGAGCAGTATTTGGCTTGTTCAGTGATGACAGATGAAAGTTCCGACTCTTCTAATTGTCCTGATTTGAAAACTTTGCCAAAGTTACACTTGGAAGAAGATGATATTTTCAAGGATGCTTTGTCAGACTTCATGTCCAATGCAGATCAGACTATTCATTTAGTAAATCCTGATATGCCATACAGTGCTAAGCTGGTACCTGCAGATTGTAGTGGATCTGCTTTTGTTGAGGAAACTTCCATTATTTTTGACAAAGAGTTAGGGAAGGGAAAGAGTGTAATCAGTGAAGAATTCTATGAAGCATGTAATGATGATACTACTGATTTCATTGCTCTATCCTTTATGACACGAGGTCCTGATTCTCCTCTGTATGATGGTACTGATGTACAGGTGAGGAAAACAAAGTATTAAGCTTTGTTTATATAAAAATATGTTTATATTTGAAAAGTGGATTTTTTTTAATAACATTATTGTTATAATGGATGGTATTTACTATTATTCGGTTGTTGTTATCATTACTATGGTTCCTTCCTGGCTTGCTTACCTTTGCTATTTGTTCCTGATTCGCAGATGAGCATTCGGATGACCAAGCTAGAATTTTTTTTCAACAGGCCTACTCTTGTTGCTTTAATTGGATTTGGGCTTGATTTGAGTGTTGCAACTTCAGGATCAACTCATTCTTCTCAGCAAGATGCTAGTACTGACAACAGGGAGAAAGAAAATACCGAGGAAAGTGGACATGCTTATGTGACTGGTCTGCTTGGCTATGGCAAAGAACGCGTAGTTTTTGGTCTAAACATGGATGTAGATAGCGTCTGTTTGTTTCTCAATAAGGAGGATGGCTCTCAGCTTGCTATGCTTGTTCAAGAAAAATTTCTGTTGAATTTGAAGGTACATTATTTGAAGAACCTTTTGATGAAAATGCCCCTTTATTTAAGTGGCATAATTTTGTTATTTATCCTTTTCTTCATTTTGTTTTGCAGGTTCATCCGAGCTCTCTTTCTATTGAAGGAAGTTTAGGAAACCTTAGGTTGTGTGACATGTCCCTAGGGAAAGACCATCCATGGGGTTGGCTTTGTGACATCATGCATAACCCAGGGGTGTTGAGTCACTAATTAAGGTTTGCTCCTATCTTATATATATATATATATGTATATATTTTTAATTTATTAATTTATTATTTATTTATTTATTTATATTTTTGAGGAAGTTGAATTTTTTTTTCATATGGACTTCAGAAGTACAAGATTTCATGCTTTTTACATCAAGGTGGGAGTGTCACTGCCATAGTCGTTAGTGAAACTCCATCCCTTGCGAGCGCATCCGCGTACTGATTAGCTATTCTAATTACATGATACCAACACTGAACACAAACTCCTAATGACCAGATTTCTCTAAGCATCGGTAGAATTCTCCAAGGAGGGTCCTTCTGCTGGCACCACCTAATTACATTCTTGGAGTCACCTTCTACTTCAAGTGGTTGGGTGAATCTGTCCTTATATAAATGAAAACCTTCTAATACCGCTATCACTTCCGCCTCTGTGGAGTCCTTAATCCCGATAGGCCCACAATATGATAACAAAGTGTTACCATTGTAACCTCTGAAGAGGCCTCCAAACCCCGCAGGCCCAGGGTTCCCAAGAGGAACCATCCGTGTTGAGCTTGATGCTACCTTGCTTTAGTGGGGACCATTGGGCTGGCTGTTGGATTTGATGGTTGGTGCCTTGCATTGCAATCAGGCTCCTGTTCTGTCTCAAAACATCTCCCGTTGTGTTCGAAAAATCCTTTGTAGAGCTGAGCCATTCAACAGCTTTGTTTAATGCTAGCGTGTCATTGATTATGATGAGATATCGGACAACATTGTAGAATGGCGAATTGCATGGTCAAAAGTCCCTACATCAGCCGACTCATCGACTGACAAGCTTCCAAAGAAAGGAACACAAAGAAACCAACTTGTAATGGATTTTCCGACTGAGCTATAGGACTTTTATGAGTCTCGTCAACAACATTGTACAAGACTATCTTAAGTCCTCTAAGCAGCATTGTACAATCATTTATTCTTTATATGAATAAAAAGTCATCAACATTCTCAAAAAAAGATGTTTCATGAGTTCTATTTGAGAGGACTCACAGCGAGAAGCATGGACACCTCTTTCATTGCCCTTATCCCCAAAAAGAGGAAGCCACTAAGCCAGCTGATTTGAGGCCTATCAGCCTCATCTCTAGCCACTACAAGCTTATCTCTAAAGTACTTGCCACAAGACTCAGAAAAGTGCTACATGAAGTAATAAGCAACAGCTAGTCGGCTTTTTTAAAAGGGAGACAAATCCTAGACCCTTCCATCATTTTGCATGAACTCACACGCCACTACAAAAAGAAGAAAAGGAAAGGAGCACTTATAAAGTTAGATTTTGAGAAGGCTTTTGATAAGGTAAACTGGGCTTTTCTGGATAGGATATTAGAGGCGATGACTTTTCCGAAAAGATGGAGAATGTGGATTTCTAGTTGCATAACATCTTCCTCCTCCATTCTCATAATGGGACGGTAAAAGGCTACGTCAAGAGCAGTAATATCATGACATTACCTTCCACATACCTCGGATTGCCTCTCTTCGAAGGAAGAGCAGCCAAGACACTATGCCAGCCAGTGATCGAAAGATGCCACAAAAGACTAGATGGATGGAAAGGAAACTTACTCTCAAGAGCTGGCAGGACAACACTTATCAAGTTAGTGCTGGCAGGCATACTCAATTACTTGCTTTCACTTATCCCATACCCAAAAAGTGTGGCAAAAGAATTGGAAACAATCCAAAGGAAATTCCTTTGGTGTGGCACTCAAGAGAAATTTAGATATCCATTGATTAGATGGGGAGCAAGCATGCAAAACCAAAAAAGGAGGCTTAGGGTTCAGAAAAGTAAAAAATATGAACGTAGTCTTCCTCGCCAAATGGATGTGGAGGTATGCCAATGAACCTACAGCCATATGGAGGATGATCATGAAAGCAAAATATGGCGCAGGCCAACACAAAAGATTACCAAATGAGAATCCAATCGCCATCAACAATCTGGAAGGCGGTATTAGGTGCAAGAGAAAGAATTCTTCCTCACATCCGCTACCATTCAAGGGAAGGTACAATGATTAGATTTTGGGAGGATGTATAGTTGGGCAATACACTACTGAAAATAAAGTTCCCGAATCTATATGCACTGGCCAGAAACAAAGAAAGCACAATCTCAGATCTGAGAGATGCACTTCGTGGATGTTGGGACCTTAAATATGGAACCTAAGAGAAAATGAGATGAGCGAGGCAGCAGAACTTCTCCACATATTAGAAAGCACCTTCCTACCAAGCGCAGGCAAGGATGAAATCGTATGGCAGCCTTGCTCTACAGGGATCTTTTCGGTATCATCAGGTTATCACACCCTTTTCACAAATCAGCAGGACACACATACAGCCAATGTTGTTTGGAGCCTAACGACACCCAGAAATGTTCAGCGTTTTCTATGGGCAGCTATCCAATCGAGAATACTAACCTGTGATGAGCTAGTAAAAAGAGGTTAGATCATTATAGATGACCTATGTAAGCTATGCAAAGAGGAAAGTGAGACGTGTGACCATTTATTTCTACATTGTAGTTATAGCAGGCAGGTTTAAAAAGATTTGATTATAACATATGCGTGCCGAGAAATCTTAAGTCTCATTACACACAATGGTTATCCACACCCTTTGCCAAATTTGGAAAAGAACTCTAGAGTGCCGTCATAGCCGCAGTCCCATGACACATATGGATGGAAAGGAACTTACGTACCTTTGAAAGAAAGGCCCACACTATAGAAAGCATCATTGAAAAAGTTACCCACACTTCCATACTGTGGACAATGAACCTTGCTAAAGTGCCACCCATACCCAGCACCATAATCAAATTACACTGGAAAGAAGTGATCAAGTGGGGTCTCCTAAAGGTTAAAGGAAATGAAGAATGGCAACCTCCGCCGGTAGGTTGGATAAAGATGAACTTCGATAGAGCTTCTACATGCAATCCAGGACCAGCAGGTGTCGGAGGATCCTTCAGTGACAGTGCAGGCCAAATCCTAATAAACTTCTCAGGGCCTAAAGGTCAGTGCACTTCCAACCAAGCTGAAAACAGGAGCATTTTTAACAGGACTCAAACTATACAAGCACCTGCAGCAGCACCCATTAATTAGTGGAGGTGACTTGGAGCTAACCATTGGATGGGCTGCCTCTAGAATGCAACAACCATGGAAGCTGAAGCACTACTACGTCGAGATCTCTGACCTAACAAAAGAGTGGCACATTGCTTGGGCAAAGGTACCACGGACAACAAATTCGCTAGCAGATAAATTAGCTAAAGGAGTCACCAGAAATGTATTAGAATGGGGACCTCCAGTAGCATTAAATGTATTATCAGGGAAATGTAATGCTATAAGGCCCCACATTTCAAAAGTCTGGGCTCCACTTGTAACACTATGTACCATGCATTTGATTATTAATAAAATGCCTAAAAGGTACACTGTTTCAAAAAAAAAATCAAAGAATGGGCGATAACAAGAAAAGCAGTATGCTAAGGAGAAAACATCATTGTTAGAGAAGATTATTGACCTGGATCGGTTAAAAAAGCAGCAAGGTGTTCTGTCCTTAATTGAGATATTTGAAAGGGGTTCCTTCAAGAGGGAGTATGAAAATTAAAGTGGTCCAAGAGTGGATGTATTGGAAGCAGTGTGCAAGGTATAAATGGGCAAAAGAAGGAGGTGATAATACAAAGTTTTCCATGCCATTGCATCAGCCCATAGAAGGGACAACATAATATCATCATTAGAAGTGAATGGTTGTGTTGTTGCTGATAAGGATCACATTAGTAACGAATTCACTAGCTTTTACACTGATCTTTATTTGGAGTCCTTTTCGCATAGACCGTTCCCAGTTGATCTGCATTTAGAAATATCTCTCCTGATAGCCAAAGACGGTTGAGGAGCCTTTCACTTAGGAAGAAATCAAACAAGCTGGCCTACACATGCCTTATGACTTCACCCCTGACCCAGATGGTTTCACAGCTGAGTTCTATAAGGTGGGTTGGGACTTTATCAAAGACGATGTTGTAGCCATGTTTCATGAGTTCCATGAAAGGGGATATACTGCTAAAGCATGGGTGCTTCTTACATTGCGTTGGTTCCAAAGGAGGGTGTAGGTCCATAAGTCTTATGTCCAACCACTATATGATCATATCCAGAGTTCTTGCCACACGTCTGAGATCTATTTTGTCGGAAGTAATCAGTCCAAACCAATCTGCTTTCATTAATTGAAGGGAAATTTTGGACTCGGCCTTGATGTTGCACGAGCTCATACACTGGAGAAAAAGAGGCCTAAGGGGTGCTACTAGATGGGGTTCCGTGCTAGATGGAGAGGCTGGATCAAGAGTTGCTTATCCTCCTCCTCTATCCTACTTATAGGACTGCAAAAAGCTTTTGCAGAGCTCTCGGGGAATAAGATAGGTGATCCCCTGTCACCACTCCTTTTTGATACTGTTAGGCCTTGTGCAGCTTTCTCTATAGGGACCATGAAGAGGGTTGGATTAAAGGTTTTGATGTGAAGAACCAATTAAGGATTATTGTGCTGCAATTTTCCAATGATTCCTTAATCCTATGTGACGGCTTGGATGGAAAGCTACTGTATTTGAAAACTCTTTTGAGGTCATGTCAGGCAAAAACATCATTGGAGCAAGTTGGGTTTCATGTGTGTTCATTACAGCAAGGAAACCCAAATGCAGGTTGCAGAGTTATTGGGGTGCGATATTATAACCTTCCTTCCACCTTTCTAGGACTGCGAATTTTCATTGGTAGCCATACAAAGGCAATGTGGCAACCAGTTTTAGAGAAGCTTCAAAGGAGACTAGATGCTTGGAAAGGACCGACAAGCAGGAAGGGTCTCACTAATAAATGCACGTATGGCTGCTGGTTCCCTGTCCTACATGACCATTCATGAACATATGTAGAAGCTAGATGAAGATCTCTTATTGATAGAAGGAGACATATTTTGCCTAGTAGGATTTTCCCGAAGCACTTGAGGGATTGAATGGTTGTCCAACAACCTAGGCTTCTCAGGTTGTTTATGATCACCTGTCCTCGGGGGGTCTTGTGAATGGCGAATACGCTGGGTCCTTCACGGCGACCATGGACACAAAGTAATGGAGTTCCAGAGGAAGCTCGTCTGTCCTACTACATGATCGATGAAGGTCTAAGAATATACATAGATGTGGTAACCCTCGGAGAGAAACTAGCCATAAAGATTGCAAACAAAGGGAGGGAACAGAAATCTTACGTCCGTATACCAGCAGAAAGCTTGAGCGAGTTCATCAACGCAACAAACAACCTAATGCAAAACCGCCACGGGGGGACACGAACTTTACTCGCAAGGAAGCTTCCGCGATCGGGAATCTACACGACGAAAAAATCGTCAATCTTCGTGATCTCGAGTTCAGAAGAGGAACTACTCAAAGATATGTTGAAATCCCCTAGAATTTGAGAAAGATGGATGGAAGTGGTTGAAAAAAGAGGATGGAAGAAATCAAGGAGAAACTAAGTGGTGTTGGTAAAATACAAATGAAGGAAAATCCCCATACCAACCTGCAGCAGAAAACTTTTCGAGACGTGTTAATGTCTTCTGCACAGCAGAAAAGCATCAAAGAAGGGAGGCCAGTACAACAGTTGAAAATAGAAAACACTCAAGGAGTGATGAAAGTTGTAGTGCCGCCAGAGATGGTAAAATCAAAACTCGACAAACTCAAGAAATGCGTAATAGTTCGCATAAAGAACTCATTGGAAGCAGGCGAGATCCAATTATGGGCTCGAAATCACTGGAAGCTTGCAAAAATTCCAGCGACATGCTTTATGGCTAACTATTATTGGCTTCTACTCCTGGATTCAGAAGAGGAAAAAAACAGAATACTGACAATACAGGAGGAATTGAAGGATGAAATATGTAGTGAAATACGGGAATGGAGTGAACAATGGGGGATTGAATCAAGCGTAAGATGGGTAACAATCATTGGACTCCCGATTCACATGTGGAATAAGGACATAATCGTTTTGGTGGCAGGATTCGCCCGTATTGTTGCAGAAATTGAGGAAGAGACCCTTGCTGGTATAACTAATTGGATAGAGCTCGAAGTCAGAATATCGGCACCTGAACCCCTCCCAAAGAACATAGAAGTGCCGATTCACATTGGGGGGATCATGTCTATAAAGCCGCACATTACGCCGCATTATGGAAATTAGAAAAAAGAAGAAGAAGAAGAGAAAGGAAGAGATAGAGAAAAAGATAAAGAAGAGGGGGATTCGCCAAAGAAAGTTAAGCAAAGTCAAGCAAGTCTGGTAAAAGAAATCCGGCGAACTTACCGGTGCCGGAGAAGATGAGGGTGAGTTGCAAGCAGCAGTACCGAGGGTGAATCAAAAAGCTGCAAACTTTGATGTTGTACTTCCTGCGGCGGGATCTGGTACGACATCAGAAAGGTCAAGAAATCTTGCAGAAAGGGAGGAAAGAAGACAGACAAGAAGCAACCTGAAGGACGACCTGCATATCGACCTCGCTCTAGCAGCAGGCCTAAATATAGAAAAAGGCCAAGGGAACATGCTACAAGAGGAGAAATACACCTGCGCGGGGCCCACCCACACGTGCTAAGTGACAGTGATTTATGAAACTCCTGTTGAAAACCAAGTGGACCCAGAGACTGAAATGTTATCGGGGTCGGACACAGATACGGGCCTAGAAGTGGATATCCAATGGAAAAGCCACTTTGAAATGCAGCTGTATGAGATTGTGCCAGCAGACAATGAGAGGGATGCTGGCTTATCTTCTCAAGTTGACCCGAGAAACAAGTGCGAGCTTTCACTTATCTCATCTACCTGCAGGGACATCGAAAGTCAAACACCACGACAAATACGTTCACATATAGCCGTCAAAAAATCAGAAGTAAGATCTGAACAACATCGAGTGTAGTTATGGAGGAAAAAGGCAAAGAAAAACAACAACAAGATTCAGCAAAGAAGACGGAAAAAGAAGCGCTCATGGAAGGAATGGAAGCTTACCTCTACTCTGTAATAGAAGAAGTCGGGGAGACTTTGAAATTGAATGAGGAAGAAATCCTAGCTTGCCTAGCCAAGATTCAAAACAAGAGACAAGACAGGAACATGGTTCGATGAATCTTCTCTCTTGGAATGTGCGGGGATTAGGCTCGGCCTCTAAACGAGCCATCATAAGAGAAACTTTAAAGCAAAATAAAATAAAAGTGGCGATGCTGCAAGAAACAAAGTTAAAGGAAATATCTCAGCCAATTGCAAGGGATATATGGTATGCACGAAGACCAAGCTGGGTAGCACTGGATGCATGTGTAACCTCTGGGGGGAACAACAATTTTCTGGGATAACAGCTCTGTAGAAGTATTAGAGATGGATGAAGGACAATACTCACTGGCTGTTCGTATCAAATCGCTCAACAACAATGTAGAATGGGGAATACTAGCTGTTTCCTGGCCAAACAATTATTCACAGAGAAAGGAATTGTGGCATGAACTCTCAGCTATGTTGCATTTATGGGATATACCGTGGATAATAGGAGGAGACTTTAATGTTATCAGAAATTGTCTACAAAAGTTGGGAGGAAGAAATTGTCAGAGCCAATCAATGAACAACTTTGAAACATTTATACAAGATCACATGCTCATTGAACCAGCTTTAAATGGTTGTCAATATACTTGGACAAATGGCAGGGAACTGCCCATACTAGCTAAGTTGGACCGTTTCCTTGTCAACCAAGGATGGTTAGACTTGTTCCCTAATGTAATGGGAAGAGTGTTACCAAGAGCAGTATCTGATCACTCACCCATATTGCTGGAGACAGAATGAGACACATGGGGCTCACCTCCTTTCCGGTTTGAAGAATGTTGGCTTATGGAAAAAGATTTTGTTGTTTAACTAAGGGATTGGTGGCAAAGCTTTAATGTTGAGGGGTCGGCCTGTCTAAGATTCAGTCTAAAGTTAAAAATGTTGAAGAAAAAGTTAAAATAATGGGCAGCAAGGGAAAGAACAAACTACCGAAGTGAGCAGAATATCATACTGCAGCACATAATGTCCCTCGACAGTCAGGAAGAATTACTGGGACCACTGAATGCCACTGAAATAAACACAAGAGAAGTTGAAAAAGGAGTATAACAAACGGGTGACACAAGAAAGAATTAGATGGAAGCAGAGAGCCCGATACAAATGGCTCAAAGAGGGTGATGGCAGCACAGTTTTTCCATGCTATAGCATCCAGTCATAGAAGAAGAAACAGAATATCTTTCTTGTCTGAGAATGACCTGCTAATTACAAATAAGGAGGACATAATCAACAAGTTTGTTAACTTATACTGCAACCTGTATACAGAGGACAATGCAAGCAAACCCTTCCCAGAGGGGTTATATTTCGGACAGTTATCAGAAAATGCTAAAACAAGACTAGAAGCCCCCTTCTCAGAAGAAGAAATAGAAGCAGCAGTAATGGGAATGGCTGTGGACAAAGCACTTATAAGTGAAAACCAATCTGCTTTTGTGAAGGGAAGACAAATTCTAGATTCCGCTCTAATGTTACATGAGATAGTCCACTATTATAAGAAGAGGAAGTTGAAAGGGGCACTACTAAAACTTGATTTCGAGAAAGCTTTTGATAAGATAAGTTGGTCCTTCCTTGATAAAGTATTGGAGAGAATGAATTTCCCGGTTAAATGGAGAAACTGGATCAAAAGCTGTCTATCTTCAGCATCTTTCTCCAGCATCATTAATGGTACTGCTAAGGATTATTTTAAAAGCACAAGGGGGTTGAGACAAGGGGATCCCCTCTCACCCTTACTGTTTAATATAGCAAGTGAAGCTTTATGCAGACTTTTCTATACAGCACAAGAAAATGGATGGCTCGCAGGTTTTAACATAAGACAGAATTTGAAAGTACCCATCTTGCAATTCGTCGATGACACAGTGGTTCTCTGTGATGGTTTAAATGAACAGATACTGAGTGTGAAAGCCTTACTTTTGATGTTTGAAGCCTTCTCTGGGCTTAACATAAATTGGCATAAATCTGGTTTCTTTGGCATTAATTACAGCAGTGAGGCTCAAACAGTACTATCTGAATTTTTGGGATGTAAGTTAATGATGCTACCAGTAACCTATTTGGGACTCCCCCTTTTCACAGGAAGGAATTCAAAGAAGCTATGGCAGCCTGTTCTAGAGAGATGTCAAAAAAGATTGAATGCATGGAAAGGAATACTCCTATCAAGAGCTGGTAGAACCACACTCATTAAATCTACCTTGGCTGGCATACCAAACTATTTCTTATCACTCCTAAAATGCCCAGTAAGCATAGAAAAGAACCTTGAAGCGATGCAGAGAAAATTCTTGTGGTGTGGTACACAAGGGAACTTCAAATATCCATTGGTAAGATGGGACCAAGTTTGTAAGACAAACAGGGAAGGAGGTTTGGGCCTGAGAAATATCAGCAAGATGAACTCGGCACTGTTAGCAAAATGGCTGTGGAGATATTGTAATGAACAGAGGGCATTGTGAAAATAAGTAATTGAAACCAAATATGGAAGTAGCTCTCACAAATGGTACCCTAACACTGAAATGCAAGAAGTATCGCCACTATGGAAGGCCATTATAGCACAAATTAATAGCTTCCTTCCTTTTATCAAATTCCATCCAAGAGAGGGCTCTAGGGTCTTGCTATGGGAGGATAACTGGATTGGGGATGTGCCTCTGAAAAATTCATTTCCAGAAATACACAGACTGGTCAGAAGCAAATGTATCACAGTAGCAGAATCAGAAGACTCGGTTTCAAGATCTTGGATTCTTAATCTTAGAAGGAACTTGAAGGACGGCGAGATTCATGAAGCAGCAAGGCTTTTAAATATTCTGGAATCTACATATCTATCACAAGATGGAGAGGATGAGATTATATGGAAGCCCAGCACCTCAGGAACCGTCTCGATCTCCTCTTTCTATAATGTTCATTATACTGCTGCTGGGGGAACAGTCCACCCTACCTAGCAAATTCAATTTGGAACCTGCCTGCGCCAAAAGCTGTATTGCATTTCTTATGGGCAGCAACACATTCCAAAATACTTACGTGTGATGAGTTAAGTAAAAGAGGACAGATAGTTATTGACTCACTATGTAAGTTATGTGGAGAAGTTGAAGAGGAAAGTTAACATGTTATGTTGCATTGTCCATTCAGCAGAGCAATCTAGAATGTTTTCTTACAAAAATTCGAGATTCCCTTGGTCATGCCCAAGTATTTTAAATATTTTATAGAGCAGTGGCACTCCCCTCCTCTTGCTCACTATGGCAAAATCCTATGGACAGCATTGATGGCTGCAATACCATGGCACTTATGGACAGAACGAAACAACAGAATCTTTAATGGCAAAGTTCAATTAGTAGATTTGGTGTTGGAAAAAGTCATGCATAGTGTGCAATTATGGTCTTCTAACTTGAGAAACATGCCTCCTTTCCCAAATACTGTTATCAGGAGATGTTGGAAAGAAGTCATAAAGCTGAAAGTACATTAGGCCCCAAAAAATGCAGACTGGAGCCCACCACCTGCAGGGTGGGTAAAACTCAATTTTGATGGTTCATCGTTAGGAAACCCAGGCATAGGCGGGGTTGGAGGGGTCTTCAGAAATGATGTTGGGCAGATCCTCTTAGCCTTCTCAGGGCCTCGAAGCACTGTACATCCAATGAAGCAGAGTCCTGGGCTCTACTCACTGGTATCAAAGCCTTTCATGAGATGCAACCGAACAACATTGTAATCGAAGGTGACTCAGAATTGGTTGTAAGATGGGCCAGTCGATCATCTAACCCTCCTTGGTGACTCAAATGCCTATACGATGAGATCTCAAACATTACTGTGGAGTGGAGGATAGCGTGGTCCAAAGTCCCTAGATCAGCTAATTCATTAGCAGATAAGTTAGCAAAAGAAGGAACACAGAGACAACAACTTGTAATAGGACCTTGGTCACTTTTTGATTAATCTCAAAAGGACCTCGAAAGCCATGTAATCTGCTTTGTAATATTACTATTTTTTATCAATAAAAAGACATCAACATTTTTAAGAAAAAAAAATGAAGATCTCTTAAAAGAAATGCGTGAATGTCTAAGGGGGTGCTGATGTTTGTCTATACTACCCAATCACATTTTGTGAATCACCTTCAACCACTAAAACACCATTGACGTGGGTATGGAAACATCTGAGGGCATGTACTTCAGTCGAGGTGGAGTCATTTGTCCCCAGTGGCCCGACAAAAGAGAGCAAAATCTCACCCTCAATATTGTGAAAGTACCTCAATGACATGCAGGTTGGGTTGCTGAGTGATGACCCATCAAATTTGAGTTTGATAATTCTATGAGAGGTAGGGTTCGGGCCACCGGAGGGGGGAGGTGGGAATGAAAGTTATGACCATCCATGCTGACCGGATTAGACCAACAACATTGTCTCGCAGTTTACCTGTTTTGAACCAAAGTTGCAACATTATTATTGAACAGCTTTGACCTGGAAAATGCTCTTGTTTCTTTCCTCCCAATCAGACCATGGAAGGAAAGCCACGAGATTTCCATAGT
Source organism: Aristolochia fimbriata (assembly GCA_019845555.1). Lineage (NCBI taxonomy): Eukaryota > Viridiplantae > Streptophyta > Magnoliopsida > Piperales > Aristolochiaceae > Aristolochia > Aristolochia fimbriata. Next base: position 10,448,960 of record CM034081.1, read on the forward strand.
AATTTACCCACAAAGGGATTAGTGAGCATGGGAAGAACTGTTGAGAACTTCCAAAGAGTCAGGAACACCCCATAGGCAGCTAAAATGAGGATACACAATGTCCATATCCTCCATGTGTAGTCACAAGATAACAGTAGGTGGTCGTTAGTCTCCAACTGACTATTGGATAGTGGGTAGACTTCGGAAGGGAGCGACTGCCCCCTTCTTCCTAAGACTTCCTTAGTGAGGATTCTTCCATGCATTGCACTCCAAATGAAGAACTGCACCTTAGGAGTTGCTAGGAAGGACCAAGCAAGGTGCCTGAAATGGGGGAATAAGTATGAGGAACTAGAGAACCATAGGTGGAAGCAATCAAGAAGTCACCATCTGTAGAAAGAGTCCTCATCTGATTTCTTGTCATCTTTGAAAAAACTTCCAAGTAACATATCTACTGAGCTCAGAGCAATTGCCTCATCTTGTAATTCTCTCTTAAAACCCAAACTCCTTAATTTTTTTTTTTTTAATTTCAATATTGCTTATACACACGAACCAACTAGACACTTTACCTCTATGACTTCCAACACAAAATTTCCCATTAGGGACCCTTGATGTCCCCATTGAATATGGCATACTATGTGCACTTTGAACTTTAACTAGGTATGTGTATGAGAACTTTGAATTTGTATGTCTAATATATGAATCTATTCCTTAGATTCCTTGAGTTATTCCTTGTTACTCTTCTTGCTTGGTACAAGTTTCTCATCTTTGATAATTAAGCTACAGTAACATTCTGGTATGGTTTCCAGTTTACTTTTCAGTCTTACAGCATTGATGATGATGATTACGAGGGGCATGATTACAGCTTGCATGGCCGGCTCTCTGCAGTGCACATTGTTTTCCTCTACAAATTTGTTCAAGAGGTAACTCTGGCGCTTAACATTTGATTTTGTTAGTCGTTGGAGAATTTTAAAGATGATAAGGAAAGGATAATGGGACACTTTCACCCAAATATGCAAAGGAAGATAGAGAGAGAAACTATTTACACAGTTACTGGTTTAGATGTAGTCCATACTTTCCAACTTGCCATGAAGAGAATGTGTTTTGCGAAGGTACAAATTGGTTAATGTTCTAATGTCAAAGCTCTTTTTAACTTTTAGAGGTCATTTCTGGCCTGAAAGTTTGATTGATCTGAGCCAAGCATTGTCAGAAAGTAATATAGAATTTGTTATTTTGAGCAACTGAATAGCAGTTTCCTAGATGTCCACTTGTTTATCTTGCTCTTACGTTACTTTTCCATCTATACAAACTAGTACATTCAAAGTTGAATCCTAGAAAGAAAGGAGAAAGTCTATCCAAACAAGTTTTCCTAATATAGTTTGACTTATTGTTCATCTAATATTCACTCTGGCTCACAGTTGCTCTCTTTTTACCCCCTTTGGGGTCAGTGTGGTTGCACAAAGTGAGGCCTTAGAAAGGAATTATTTTGGTACTATAATACTTGCATTAAAGACTACAATGAGACAGTGAGAAGAATCACATACCTCAAGGAAAAAGAGGGAAGTTGTTTCCAATACTGATAAATTGATGCAAACCACTCTTCTTTGATTGGATATTTAAGATACCATTTGCATATCTTTTCTTTTCACAATGGGATTGTTTTACTTGATATGGGAAATATTAGAAGGAATGGTGTTACAATGCCTCAATGGGCCCATGTACAAAATGATATTTATACATTCCATTTCTTTGCCAAGCTGTGTGCTTTTGAATTTGCAGACCTAGGCATTTTGGTCCAAGTGGTGGACCAACTAAGAGTGCCTGTCATTGATTTGCTTGAAGATAATTTCAGCCTCCATGGTGGGTGGGAGGGTTTCCTTGCCAGCTGATCACCAACGCTGAGTTACCTTCAATGATTACTGACCCTTGTAGATGATTCTTTTAAATTTTTATTCCAGCCAATAGTGCTCTAGCTTTGGCCTCACTTTTTTTTTTAAAACGTGATATGTATTTTATTAATAAAGAATGTTACATTCAATTATAATTGATTAACTCCGTGGTCCCATGGGAGTTATAGCTGCGGGAGGTCCTGGGTTCAAGTCTCCACTGCAGCGTAGGGAGTAACACAATTATATTTGGGAGTAACACGGTTGTGACACGATCTAATTGGGATACTGTGGGAGGTCTTGGGTTCGGAACCTCACAGCTTCTATTCGCTATTTAAAAAAAAGAAAAAAAGAATGTTACAATCAAATCTTACATTCTGTGCTGTAACAACATAACAGCATTAGCTTGATGTCAAGACTACTGACTTGGGTTTTTACAGTTGTACAATAGAAGCTGGAAAATTGTTACAATTTTTATTGAAGTGGCAGCTATTGTCCAGTTGCTTTTGTTCTTCTGTTTGCACCTTCCTTAGTTAGCTGGTTAGCTATTGCAGTTGTTGATCTTGGAGCCGAGGTCCATGCTATCTGCCATTCAGTAGTGATCTCTTCGATTTCATCAAAGATAGGCTTGAATTTCCAAGGAATGCTTGCTGGTTTTTTTGCCCAATTGATAGAGTAGAATCTCCTTCAACAATTATTTGTTTGGTTGATAGGACCAGAGTTTGCTATAATTATATTTCCAAGATGGTCTCTTATTATACCACCATATCCGGCCTTACTTGGATTTCCTCTAGACGATCCATCAAAGTTGAGTTTTATCCAATCAACAGGCAGCGTAGTCCATTCAACCATGACAGGTGGCTAATGTTTTAAAATGTATAATGATTTGCCAATGTTTTCTAAGTATGGTCCTTGGCAGAGGGGGCATCTTGCTATATATCTCATCCCATAGGAATGTGTTCTGAATGGTGATGTTGGCCAGTCTTCTTATGGTGCTTATGCTACCATTGAAGGTTCTATTGTTTCTTTCCTTCCACATAGTCCAAGGTATGGCTACCATAGAAGCTTCCCATAATGTTTTGCATATTTTAGGGAGAGGCCATGCTGAGCCTGATTGGATTAGTTGGGCATTGGTATTTGGCATCCAGAAAGACATGTTGAATCTTTTTAGGATTAATGTCCAAAGGATTCTACTAAATGGGCTATGTAGTAGGATATGGTTGTATGTTTCCTCTTCTTGTCCACAAAGTTTGCATAGTGAGTTTACTATCATATGTCCTCTTTTGGTCAGCTCATCGCATGTTAAGATTTTGCCGTGGGTTGCTGTCCTTAGAAATTGCTTCACTCTATTAGGTTTTGGGAGTTTCCATACTAATCTGGCTGGGTGTTGTTGGGTAGGTTCCATTTCTATTAGAATTCTGTAATAGGAGGTAACTTTGAAGAGCCGAGAGGTGGTTGGAGACCATACTATTTCGGCATCACCTATTCTAAAGGTGAAGTAGGTTTCAAGGAGGGATACTAGGGATTTCATTTCTTGTGTTTGAGTAGTGTTCAATCTACTTAGTTTCAAGTCCCATCTATTCTCTTCCACCGAATACATTGCTTAACTTTGATTTGTTTGTCTTGTGGCCAGGTAGAAGTTAGGATATTTGTCTTTTAGGGGTTGATTAGAGATCGAACAATCCTCCCATTGAGGTAATTCTGTTTTTTCTTCTATGTGCCGAAGCAATGGCATAGAAGAATTTGGTGTTTCTATCCCCCTCCTTTAGCCATTTATATCTCACTCGCTGTTTCCAAAAGATTCTTTCTTGCACCACTATTCTTTCAAAGATTTCCTTTAGAGTTTCTCGTTGTACTTCTTCTAGTGGTTGGAGACCGTACTGTTCTTCCTTCAAGCCAAGATCTTGTAGCCTTCAGGAGTTGTTCTTTTTCTCTATCGAAGCTAAGTTTCCTCTCTGCTTGCCAGGCCTTAATCCAACATTTTGAGCTTTTGACTGAATAGGTAACCTGTTGTCCCCTCGCAGTATAACTCCTGTCAACAGTTGTGCAATTTCTCAATAAAGCCGTTTTTTGAGAACCAAGCAGATTCAAAATGGAAAGGGGGTGGTCCCATGCTTCAGGTTGTCTCCACGCGTATTGAGCTATGTCCGAAACAAGTCTCGAGAGGATCTTACCAGCAGTGCAGCCAATTATATCTATCCATTGCTGATTGACAGGAAATCTGTCTAATTTTGATAGAATTGGAGATCTGTTGTTTGTTTATGTGAATTGATCCCCCGATAATCCTGGCTCTATCAACTTCAGATCATTTATAAACTTAGTGCATACTTTTATCAATGGTCTTTGGCTAGTCCTGCCTCCTTTCTTTTCAGAGATAAATCTTGTGGTGTTGAAGTCCCCTCCAATAACTGGTTTTTTTGTATACTGTCTAAGCAGCTTGATTCCTGTCAGCAATGCTATGGTTTCCGCCTGGTTTGATATACATTGTTGTGGTGGTCCCAAATATGATAGCAAGATTTGTCCTGCTCTGCTTCTGAGAACTCCTTGTCCTCCTGGTCCTGGATTACCTAGATCCATCAAAATTCAGTTTAGTCCAACCTAAAGGGGGGGTTCCCATTCTTCATTCATTAGTGCTGTCCCTGGTTCATTAGTGCTGTCCCTGGTTCATTACATCCTTCCAATGAAGCCTGATAGTTGTGGTGTGGCATCCTTGTGAGGTTGACTACCCATAGGAGTGCATTGTGTTATCCTTTCTATGATGTTACCTGCAGAATGGGCCTTATTTTGAAAGATTCTGGAATTCCTTTCTAGCCATATCAACCATGGTACTGCCGCTTGAACAGATGCCCATAGGTTTGTTTCACATTTAGCAAATGGGGGGATCCTCTGTTGATAGACTTGATGTAGGCCTTCAGGCATGCAAACCGAATAGTTGAACTTTCTTAACAAGGCTCCCCAAATTGTTCTGCTAAGGTACAGTGTAGCAAGACATGATCACGTGTTTCTGGTTCATCATTACATAGTTTACATAGGTCATTAATGATGATGTCCCCTTTTGCTGAGCTGCCCATAAGAAGTGGTGGACATTGTTTGGTGCTGGCAGTTTCCATACTAGCTGTGTGATGAGCCTGCTCAATAGCCAATAGGGTGCAGTAGTAGGAGGTGACTGAGAATAGACCTGATGCTGTTTGTTTCCAAATTATTTCATCCAAACCCCTGTTGGCCAGGAAGAAGGTGTCTAATCTACTTGGCAAGGTAGCCATCTCCCCCGTCTAATTGTCTCTCAAATTCCTTCTCAGCTGCAAGTCCCACCCTCCATTATTGGGGGTTCTTATTTCTGCTATGCTTGAGCTTTGGTTTCTGGCTAGAGCATATATACTTGGAAATTTGTACAATGGCATGCTGCCTACCCAACAATATTCCTAGAATTTCATGTTCACTCCTCTTGCATATGAAGTTTTCCTTCTTCTTTAAGATAGTGTTCCAAATTCTTGATGGGGCCTTGTTAGAAATATGAGCTAAGAGTTTGAGTTAGTTGGAATTAAATGAGAGTTAAATGAGTTAACTCTTAGAAAGGCAACATAAGACAGTTTTTGAAGGGAATTCATGTTAGAACTTTAATTAGAATTAAGTTGTACTATTAATTAAAGTGGAAGTTAGGATATAATTTAATTGAGATAGTTTAATTTCCATAGAATTGTAGTTAATTCGAGAGGAAGTTTAGATCTTGTAAACCCTATAAATAGGGTCCTAAACCATGTATTTCTCAACCCTTCATAGTAGAAATCCATTGAGCTTTTTGAGTCTTATTCTTCTCTCTTCGCTTTATTGTTCTCTTCTACTTTTATTTATCCTCGATTATTCAACACACATCGACTAAGTGTGCGAGGACTAACCTGGTTAAGGTTTAATTCCAACAGGCCTGGACATCACTGTTTGGTAACCAATTATGATTACCTTTCCCATATTTGGCCTCGATAACTTGTCTCCATAGTGCTGTAGATTCTGTTGAGAATATCCACAACCATTTTGCCAAGAAAGCCGAATTCCTGCCTCTTATTTTCCTTAAGCCCACTCCCCCTTGTTTACTTTTTCATTCTTGATCCCATTTGAGAAGGGGGTACTTGGAAGTGTTCCTGGTTGCCTTGGCAGAGGAAGTTTCTCTGAATGGTTTCTAGTTCTTTTGTTACACTGTGTGTCTTTACCTTGGAATACTCTTTTATTTCTTTCCTCCCATAATGACCAAGGGAGGAAAGCTACAAGACTTTTCCAAAGTTATCGGCCCACTTTGGACAAGTGGCCATGCTTACTAACAACCACCTCTTGCGTTGACCTCGAGATGCTCCAAATGATACCAAAGAGTGAACTGAACCAGGCCCATAAGCTCCAAGAATAATCACATTGAAGAAGTGATTTGTAGGTTCATCACGCATGTTGCATAAGGTACAAAGAGGAGAGGGGAAGGGGTTTCCTCTTCTGAGTAGGACATCTCTGGTAGGTATTCTGCTATGCAGCACACTCCAAATGATGAATTTGATTTTTGTCGGGGTTTTTCCCATTCCAGAAATCATTTCTTTCTTCAGCATTGGTTGGGCCGTAAATTGCCAATGCAGCCCAGGTTGTGCCAGTGCCAGTGCCAAGTTCATTGAAGTGGGCTGCAATAGAATACTTGTCGGTCTCCACTTCGATTATCTCAGCTGCTTTCTCATCCCATATTATAGGTATGCCTCCAGATGCACCTTCTACTTCACATTCTGCCCATTTAGCTCTTTTCGTGTACCAAATATCTCTTACTGTGGCTTGAGATAATTCTGCCATCTGTCTTTTGCAAGGACATACTTGCTCGCTGTTTCTTAATTGTTTGATGTATGATAGCTCTTTCTATGCGAACCCAGACCCCTCACATTCCATGACATTATGATCATTGCTTTGAATCGCTGGTGTTACTCGCTAGTTTGATAATTTTCATCTGTTCACGACACATCGCAATGTGCTCCTCGGTCATCCCAAGTGCTGCACCATACTAGTTCATGGTATTTATTATGTACTCATTTGAGTGCTTGTCTAACATTATCTTCTCTTCTTCACTCATCAGGGGTAGATTTGCAGCTTGGTTTGCAGATGGAGAGCTATCTGACCTTCATTTGCCTTCAATTTGCTTGAGATTTGCATTTGCACCCTTCTCGTGTATTTAAATTTGATAGCCATCGCCTTAGCCCTCTCTGCTCTTTTCCTTCTTTTCGTTGCATTCTCGTGCTTGACGTTTTTGTTGCATTCTCGTGCTTGACGTTTTTGTTGCATTCTCATGTTTGACGTTTTTGTTGCATTCTCGTGCTTGACGTTTTCGTTGCATTCTCGTGCTTGACGTTTTCGTTGCATTCTCGTGCTTGACGTTTTCGTTGCATTCTCGTGCTTGACGTTTTCGTTGCATTCTCGTGCTTGACGTTTTCGTTGCATTCTCGTGCTTGACGTTTTCGTTGCATTCTCGTGCTTGACGTTTTCGTTGCATTCTCGTGCTTGACGTTTTCGTTGCATTCTCGTGCTTGACGTTTTCGTTGCATTCTCGTGCTTGACGCAAGGGGTCCAACAGCTGTGTTTCCTCATATTCCTCATGCCAGCCTTCTACTGATTTGTCGGCCCCACCTGGTAGAAGTGCACTACCACTTGTGTGGGCCAAGGTCCCACTTTAGGCGCTGCAATGCTTTAATATTTTGATCCAGACCCGACTCTGTTTCATCTCTTTTTGGGCTTTCTATATTCTGGTCCGGGCTCAATTTTGTTGTGCATCCACCTTCGTATCCCTTTTTGCCCCAACATTTATTGAGTCAAGTGAGGCTTCCCAGTTTTTTGGTTCGTACTTAGCACTCCCGAGGGTAGGGCTTTCCCATTCTCTTCGATTGTACATGCTATTCTGTCGGATTTTTTCCTCCATATTTCCTTCTTATTCTTTTCACTTTTTTTTCTGGCTATCTTCACCCATGTTCTGAGGTTGTCGCTCTTGGTGAAATCTATATAGAGTTGCATAACTACACATTTTTTGGTTATTGGTGTCGCACTTTGGCTATATTTGGTGCTACAATTATCTTTTCTTCACCTTGGCTTGTTTCTGTTTTGATCTTCTGCTCGGTATTCACCTTGTCCATGGATATGTTTCTCACCGCCTCTAGGAGTGCATCACATAAATTGTCTTTGGAGGGTTGGCTGTACACTTTATGTTTCCTCTTTCTCTGCTATTTTTTCTTTAAACTCTTCCCATATATTTTCCATTTTACCGACCATCCATCCCTCATCCGTTGCCAACTTTTATTTTATTTTGGATTGCTATCAATCCTAGCACCGTTTGCCCTTTGAGTTTTGTGATTCGGCAGATCAAGTCCTGCTCTTCCTCATAAGTTCCAATTCTTACTCGGCCTTGAAGCAGGCTGAGCATTTTCCATAGCATTGCCGCAGTTGCCAAGGATTTTGTTGCAACAATGGCTTCCTCCAAGTTTTCTATCGGGAATTTGATGAACGAGCGGCTATTCTTCTCTTATACTGCAATCTTTACTGCGAAGTTTTTTCCGTGAACCATGACATCGAGGTAGATCCTTTTCTCTCCGTCTAGTGTAGTAAGAGATCTTTATGTTCTCAGACACCCTCTGTTGGCCTTCCAGCAATGGCTGTCAGAAGGGTCTCGTGCGGTCATTGCTCCCAAAATATGATTTCAAATCTCAGATCATTGTTTCAAATATGAACTCTTCCAAATTCAAAGCCTCTTGTCCTTTTATTGAATTCAGTTAGTTGTTAAAAATTCAATTCTCTCTTCATTCAAATTCAATTGTTCTAAGTTCAAATTTTTGGCAGAAAGAAACATACGTGTGTTCCGAAGAAGAAGTTTGGAATGGAGAAGAGTGGCTATTGACATAAGGGAAAGGATCATCTAGTCGAAGAGCAAGACACTTTTTTGGGTGTTTTCTGGAGATCAGACCAGGTTAGAATGGGGTTCCATTGCACTATTGGCCTAGGGACGTCTAATGGAGATCCCAAAAGCTTGGCCAACCCTCCCCCCAACGGTTGTCTTAAGCTCAATTTCGACGGGGCTTCACTAGGTAACCCTAGACGCGCTGGTTTTGGTGGGGTGATACTAGATCATGAGGGGAACACGCTCCTCTCGTATGTAGGTCCCCTCGGGCGAGAGGACTCTACAGTAGCAGAGATGACAGGACTATTACAGGGCCTTCAAAACTATAGGAGTCGGTTTCAAGTCGAAGTGGTAGTGGAAGGGGATTTGAGCAACGTCATTGGATGGTGCAAAATCGATGCAACCCCGCCATGGCGCCTATGATATAGACATAGAGAGATTCTTGATCTAGCATTAGGAGGGTAGTAGAGTTGTATCCCAAGAGCTGCAAACTGCTTTGCAGACTCTTTAGCAAGGAGTGGGGTGACTCTATCCTCTTTGGTGATAAGTGACACCCCTCCATTTGTGTAACAATATTCTTTGTACCTCAAAAAGAAGAAAAGTTCAAATCTTGAATTACCCTATTCAAATTCTACCAAGCTCACAAACTTGGCTTGTTTCACTAGGGCCTGTTCATCCATCGACATGTCAGTGGTCTGAAACACTTGGGGCTGAAGCGGCTTGCATGGAATCCCAAACAAAGTGGTCCTGCCTCGTGCATGCACTCCTATGACCCAGTAGGGTGCGGGCTCGCTCAATAGCTCCTTGCATGCGTGTACGATCGTTTGCAACTTGGCATGCACGTCTACTAAGCCCCTTCGATGCATGCGCTTGTGCACATATCTTGTTGCTGCGTGCATGACCTATGCCTTGCGTGTAGATCTTGCGATGTGCGCTGCCCGTCCACAAACTTGGCCTATTTCACTATGGCCTGTTTGTCCGTCAACCTGTTTGCGGTCTGCAAGACTTGGGGCTGAATTGGTCTCCATGGAATCCCAAACAAAGTGGTCATCCCTTGTGCATGCACTCCCATGACCCAGTTGGGTGTGGGCTTGCTCAACAGCTCCTTGCTATGACTTGGCATGCACGTGTGCAAAGCCCCTTCGATGCATGCACGTGTGCAAAGCCCCTTCGATGCATGCACGTGTGCAAAGCCCCTTCGATGCATGCACGTGTGCAAAGCCCCTTCGATGCATGCACGTGTGCAAAGCCCCTTCGATGCATGCACGTGTGCAAGGCCCCTTCGATGCATGCACGTGTGCAAAGCCCCTTCGATGCATGCACGTGTGCAAAGCCCCTTCGATGCATGCACGTGTGCAAAGCCCCTTCGATGCATGCCTGTGTGCAAAGCCCCTTCGATGCATGCATGTGTGCAAAGCCCCTTTGATGCATGCGCTTGTGTGCTGCCCTTTTGGTTATGCATTCAGCCTATGCCTTGCGTGCAACCTGTGCTGCCATGTCCACGTGCTCATCCTACGGGGTTGCTGTGTACATGCCCAATTGGCTATTGGTTGTGTTAGAGTGGTCCGCTGTGTGCTTTGCCTGTTGCATCAACGTGCCCTATTACATACTCCTACCGACATAATGTAGACGTCCTCATCACATTGTTACTTCTACGATTTCTCCACCCTCAAGTTTCTTCTCGAGTTGGAGGGATGAAGCACCTTTGCCTTCTCCTTGTTTACATAAGTTCTCTCCCTAGAAGGGGGTTAAAAGGGGCAAATGATTGTGAATTCTCTCAGCAAGTTATGTAATGAGGAGACATACAGCCATTTACTTCTATACTGCAAGGTCAGCACCCAAATCTGGGCTGGGCTACGGAGAAAATTAAACATTAGCCTGTACATGAATAGTAAATCTCAGTTCACTGCTTCAGCAATGGGTAACATGCCCCTTACTAGATGGGGACCAATTCTATGGAGAGCAGCAATTCCAGCAGTCTTATGGAATCTTTGGATAGAGAGGAACCACCGTACATTTGCAAGAAGATCAGTTACCATTGCAGGGAAAGTGGAAGCTACAATAAAAAACACATTGGTCTCCACTTTAGCGCTTCATTGGGCCAAGGGAGCTCACTCCTCGGGGAAACTTGAACATGCATATGACGAGATCCACCACCTCAGACATGGAAGGCAGACACAATGGACACATCCCCAGATCAACCAACTCTATAGCCGACACACTAGCACGAGAAGGAACAAATAGAACTCATCTAGTCATTGGACACATGTTGCCCTTATGACGTAAAAGCTTTGTAAAGCTACTTTGAAATATGGTGGAATTGTAACTTGATGTAATCTTTTATTCAGTAATAAAAGCTCACCACAAAATAAAACAAAAAAACACATTGGTCTAGGTTCAAAGCTTTCATGGCCTACCTCGTTTCCCCCTTTTCCAGTGATACGGAAATTATGGAAGCAAATCATATTATTCAAGTCTATTAAGTCACCGAAGATAGTAGAGTGGCAACCACCCGATTCACCCTATATGAAGCTAAACTTTGATGGTTCGGCTAGGGGAAATCCTTGAATGGCTGGAATTGGGGGTGTGATAAGAAACAACACAGGTGAAATTTTGCTAGTATACTCAGGATCAGCTGGCTTTTGCAACTCTAATGAAGCCGAAGCACTTGGTCTTCTATCAGGAATTAGATTGGTGAAGCAAAATTTTGAAGAACCAATTGTAGTGGAAGGAGATTCACAGCTTGTAATTGGCTGGGCACGCAGACCCAACTCTTCCCATGGGCTTTGAAATTCATCTTTGATGAAGTGAGGGGGGATAACAACAGAATGGAGAATAGCTTGGTTGGCAGTACCCTGTTCAGCCAACTTTGTGGCTGACAGTTTGGCAAAGGCAGGTGTACAAAAAAATGGACTTCAAGTTGGGCAGTCAGTGGAAGATTTAACTCATAACACCCAGTAATCTATCAATGTAATAATGTATATCCCCAGAGCATAATGTGTATAGCCTTAATAGGCCAGAGGTTATGTAATATTAGTAAACCACTGCTTGTACATTACTATACATCAATACAATTATTTGCCATTCAAAAAAAAAAAAAAAAAAAAGAATACAAGTAAAACTCATTGTTTCCCATAATATTGTCCTATGATAAAGTATTACAAAGAATTTACAAAAATGTTGGAAATCGAAACTGAAGATTACAAAAATATTGTCTAAATGAGCAATGGTAAAATTAGGTTTGCCACTCCACTCTCCAACATCATGTCTAGTCCCTTTGCCCACTCCATGGACACCACTTGCTTGGGAATTGATGGCCTTGTCCTGACTCAAATCTCTTTTCCATGCCAAGTTCAATATCATTGTCTCCTCTACTGAAATGACACTGTTGGAAGCTCCAATGTCCACCAAAGCTTTTGCCTTGCGACCATGCAGCTCTTTTGTGCCTCATCAGTAAATTTAGAGGCCACTAAGTATTGTTCCACGTGCTTCAAGAAGTTGTCAATCTGCTTTGGATCTCTTACTCCGTAAAACCCTTGGCTTTGACACCTTCACTTTAATCACTGCTCCATACTCGCATCTCCGTTTACAAGTTCATGTTCCAACACCACCAATCTTGCTTGAAATCCCTCCATTTCTTCTCATAGCATAGCAAACGCGCTATGTATGCCCTCCTTCGTAGCTCCCTTGATCAATGAAGGGGACTCAGCACTAGTCACTTGTTGGGCCAGCCAGCAGTGTTTTTTTGTTCATGCCATGGAAATTTAAAAGGATTGTTTTTCTTAAGTGGATGACGTCATAAGAGATGGAGAATAGCTTGGAGCAAAGTGCAATAGTTTGCCAACTCCGTGGCAGATAAGTTGTCCAAGGAAGATGTCTTTAGGGATGTACGTTTTAAATCTAATCTGTAATGAAAAGATATAGTGAAAGACAGGTACATACCCTAAACCCTAAATCCTCTAAACCCTAAACATCATTACAAGTAATTATTAAAAAAATTTTTTTTTGCCTCAACTGCTGACTTTGTAATAGTTCAAATGGGCGCATTGCTCTTCTCGTCTCGTATGCTGTTTTTTCCATGTTAATGTTGACTCCTATGGTCACTAAACTTTGTTTAAGATTATGCTTCCCAGCCTCCTTGAGAATTGTGATCTCTCTTTTTTAATATACTGGGCCTATTTGGGAAGAAGAAAACCAAACTTTTCTCCAGTAATTTCTACCACTGGAAATTCATGCATATTAACCTCTTGGTCCAGTGGATAGAGTAAGTTTTCTCTTGTGCCTTAACATGTGACAGAATAACTGGTGCGAATCCATCTATTCACATTCTTGCCTTTATATTTTTAAAACATCCAGCATGCATGGAACTCATTAATTAATTTTTGCAGATCACTGCATACTTTATGGAACTTGCTACCCCACACACAGAAGACGTGATTAAGTTTGTTGATAAAGTTGGGGGCTTTGAATGGCTTATTCAGGGATATGAGATAGAAGGAGCCTCAGCATTAAAGCTAGACCTGTATTTGGAGACTCCCACTATAGTTGTTCCTCGTAATTCTAGTAGCAAAGAGTTAGTTTTCTTTCTACTTCTGGAATGCCTATGATGTTTTCAAGGTTAATCGTTTGCTTATTCTTCTTTTTCTTGGTATTGCTAATTTATATGATATAATCATTTATGTTGCAGTTTCATGCAACTTGACCTAGGCCAGCTTCAGGTGAAGAACAGTGTTAGTTGGCATGGTTGTCCAGAAACAGATCCTTCTGCTGTTCATCTCGATGTTCTACATGCAGAGGTAATCGGTGCTTTCTCTCTTCCTTTGTTCCAGGACTTTCAGACTACTGATATCTCCTGCATGTGCACCTGCAGATGCATGGCATTAATATGACAGTGGGAGTGAATGGCATTCTTGGTAAGCCCATGATACAGGAGGCACAAGGATTTCTAATAGAAGTACGCCGGAGTTTGAGGGATGTTTTTAGGAAAGTCCCAACATTTGCCTTGGAAGTCAAAGTAATAACTCTCTTTTTCAAATCTTATCGGGGTCTGTAATATGATTTACTGGTTGAAGTAGTAGGTACTGTAAAATGGTTAACAGAAACTTTTTTCTTTGCATGGACATCGTATGATCAAAAGTATTTGTATTTTCAAGTTTTAGTTCTTTGCAAGATTCTTTATTCTGCTAGAGTGTCATTCCATTGCTTGTCATAACTGGTGGATCATCGATGCTCTATACGGGGCTATTTGATAAGTATAAGCATCAATGTATTCTTTACATAAAGCATTCAATAAAGTTCACTATTTCAAAAAAAAATAACTGGTGGATCAGTTAGTCTTTTTCAAGTTCCTGAATTGTTGACCAATTTTTTTGTGCAGGTTGGTTTATTGCATGGGGTGATGTCAGATAAGGAATACTATGTTATCCTGGATTGTTTCTACATGAACTTAATGGAGGAACCCAGCCTTCCTCCAAGTTTCCGTGGCAACCCTTCTCAGTCTAGTGATTCAATACGCATGCTTGCCGATAAAGTTAATTTACACAGTCAATTGTTCCTGTCACGTACTGTTTCCTTGATGGCTGTTGAAGTTAACCATGCATTGCTTGAGCTGTGTCATGGCACTGGCGAGGAGTCTCCGCTTGCTCACTTGGCTGTAAGAGTTTTTATTGTGGAGTTAGTTTTATTTCTTATTCATTTTAAGATAAATCAGAGACTTTTTGTTGATTTTTTTATTTTTATGTTTTATTTTTGAAAGAACGAAGATTTTATTGCAATTTTTTTGAAATATTAAACTTTCAGAGCATAGTGTACATAGTTTACAACTGTTACAAAGAGCTGTTCATATAGCTTTTACATAAAACTTCAAATTACTGTATTTCCATCATCCTTTACTTGGACCAACGGTAGAGAAGCCCCATTCTTGCAAAACTCGATCACTTTTTACTTAACCAAGAATGGCTGAACTGGCATAGTAACAGTTTTGGAAAGGTACTTCCAAAGCCAGCCTCAGACCATGCTTGAGACATCTCCATCCTTGTGAAGACCACCCCCATTTCGAATTGAGCAAGGTTGGTTGAGGGAGAAGGGCTTCAAGGAGAAGTTAAAGAGCTGGTGGCAGCAGATTCAAGTCCAGGGGGTTTAGTCAAAAGCTTAAAATTCTTAAAAGCAAAATAAAAGAATGGGCAGCAACGAATAGGTTGGACTTTGAAACTGAAAGATCTAAGTTGTTGGAGAAGATACAACAGTGTGATGTAAAAGAAGAGCGGCAGGGTCCACTTGTTGGAGAAGACCATTTAAAGTATGAAAATTTGTCTGTTTTTTGAGGAATGCACTTTACCCCTTGCTTATCAGTAGGGGAAGAACCTTAGTCGAGACGCTAACACTCTAGAAGTTATCTTGTGCATCCCTGACACAAGACCTGTTGGGTCTAAAGTCCCTTATATATTCAACACCAACCTTCTTTGGTATGAGTGCAAGTATGGAGGCTCAGATACTTTTACGTGTGATGCCATTGCTAGGGAAGTCCATCATGGTTGTGATATGATCTTCCAATAAGTGCTAGGTTGCCCTAAAAAATTCCCCATTGACTCCATCTGGGCCCAGGGCTCAATCTGTAGGCATTTTCAGTACAGCAGTTTTTATCTCCTCAGTCGAGAAGCATCACATAAAGAGTCTCTTGCTGGTGGGAATCTTCTAGAATGGTAATCCTCCCAACTAGGCCTTTGACCACCGTTATCTTTGTAGAGATATGAAAAGAAATAACCAAATCATTAGTAATAATGTCACCATCTGAAATTAACTCCCCGTTTATATTCAGGGAGTTAAAAAACTTCTGGCTGAGGCAATAGAGTGAAAAAACTTGAAATTAGGATCTCCATGTTTCATCCGCCCATACCTTGCCTTTGCTTCCAAGCGAGTCCTATCATGGTGAATAATGGAATGTAAAGCAAGAATTGAAGATCTTCTATCAATAAATTCACCAAGAGTGAGCTGTCCTACTTCCTCAATTTTTTTTTTTTTTAAATGGCGATGTTTTATTGATAAAACAATTGTAATGTTACAATAGATAGCTTTTCAACAATTATAGCAAGCTACAACATTTACAGATTAAGGTAGTGGTAATGAGTTTGCTGTTGTTAAACTGAGACTTTGAACTCCTTCCCGAGACCGTGGTATGTGTGTCCAGTCTAATTGTTGTCCTTGCATAAGATCTTGTATCTCTTCGTATACTCCTTTCAACTTCCATGGTGGGGGAGCTCCTTTGCCCCATGATATTGCTAGCGCCGAATCACCCTGCACTTGTAGAGGTCCTTGAAGTTGTTGTTTGAATAATTTCAGCCCAGCCAAGAGGGCTTGGGACTCAACCTCATTGCATGTAGATATGCCAGTTGGGCCTGGGTTACCCAGTGAAGAGCCATCAAAGTTTAGAGCGTACTAGCCACTAGGTGGGGGTTCCCATACTACCCTCGCAGTAATTTTTGGCGTGGAGAATTTAATCACTTTGTCTCAGTGCTTTACTTGGATTGTGTATGGGAATTTTGGCATTTTGTTTGTATTTGATGCCCAAACCACTATGCACAGAATGCATTTGTCAGTGATTTGCCCTGTAGATCTTTCCTTGCCTTCAAAGATCTGGGTGTTCCTTTCCAACTATAGTTTCCATGGTATGGTTGCCTTCCAGAGAATGGTACCAATAGTAGGTAACGGGCAATTGGACCACTGCTGCAGTAAACTCCAGAAGTCTTTAGGCATGCAAATAGATTCTAAATTTTTGCATTACGGCATTCCATATTGCTTTGGCAAAGCTGCAGTGCATAAGCAAATGGCTTGCAGTTTCTTCTTGGCTTCCACACAGCTTACATAAATCATCAACTACCATTTGCCCTCTTCTAGAGAGCTGGTCATAGGTTAAGATTTTGTGTTCTGCAACAGTCCATATGAAGTGTTGGACTTTTTTAGGGGCTGAAAGGTCCCATGAGTGGCATTTTGAAGGGCTCTGGTGTTGCTGGTCACCATTTAATATCAGTTTATAATATGATGATACAGAAAAGGCCCTGAAGTGCATGGAGTCCATATAATTTCATCACAGCCTCGTTGAGATAGGTATATAGAGTCGAGCTTCAACATCATATCCCCAATTTCAGCGGTTTCTGCATCATTAAGGCTTCTACGAAGCCTCAAGTTCCAAGATTTATCTTCAGCAGTTAGAGCATCGCTAACTAACATGTTTGGTTCTTTGGCAAGAACATATAGTCTCGGATAGCTTGTGCAAAGGGGTCTGCTACCTATCCAACAGTCTGTCCAGAAAAAAGCTCTTGCTCCATTTCTAACATGGTGTCTAATGTACATTGTCATGATGTCCTTTTCAGCCATGATTGATTTCCACAAAGTCGACACTCTGTTCGGGCTTTGAATTGGTAGCCAACTGAATGCATCATCTCCATATTTTGCAGCAATAATTGTCTTCCACGTACTCCCTTCTTTCAGTGTCTCTCCAAATCCACTTGGCCAGGAGGGCAGTATTCATTAATTTAATTCTTTTGATTCCCAATCCACCTTGCTTTATTGGTGTGCAGGCCTTACTCCATTTCACCAATGGGTATTTAAATAGATTTTGGCTACCACACCATAGGAAGCTTCTTTGTATAGATTCGATCTTTCTAGCAACACTCATTGGGCATGGAATCAAGGATAAGTAGTAGTTTGGAATACCTGCAAGAGTAGACTTTATCAATGTTACTCTCCCTGCTTGTGATAATAGCTGACCTTTCCTTGTGTCAAATCTTCTTTGTAGCTTTTCTATAACTGGATTCCAGAGGTTATTCTGGAGCCTTCCAATGAAGAATGGCAGGCCTAGGTATGTTGCAGGCAGTACCATATTTCTGCATCCTAGCAACCTTGCTATTTCGTTTTCACAAGTCCGATTTACACCCACAACTCCAGATTTCTCCCAATTTATCTTTTGACCAGAGATCATTTCAAAGATATACAGAATGGCCTTCACATCAAGCATTTTTTCCCCAATGTCGTCACACAATATAAGGGTATCGACAGCGAACTGCAAAATTGGTACTTTCAGCTGGTTCCTAATGTTGAAACCTGAGAATGATTATTCCTCTTGGTATTGGTAGAGCATCACACATAGGACTTCACTCACCATATTGAATAGCAGGGGTGAGATTGGGTCACCTTGGCGTAGCACTAGTGCAAGATTTCATGTAACACCAAAGCAGAATCTAGTATTTGTCTCCCTTTGATAAATGCAGACTGATTGGGGCTGATGATTTCAGACATTACTCTTCTTAGCCTTGTTGCCAATTCTCTTGATACAAGTTTATAGTGACTAGTGATTAGGCTTATCGGTCTAAAGTCTGATGGTTGAGCCGCACCTTTCTTTGGCACTACGGCAATGAAAGATGCCTCCATACTTTTGGCTTTGAGCCCCTCATTATAGAATTCTTGAAACAGAAGCAGAACATCCTCCTTTAGAAAATCCCAGCAGGATTTATAAAATGAGGCAGTAAATCCATCCGGACCAGGAGCTCTATCGGTTGGTAGTCCTTTGACAACACTTTCTATTTCCTCTGCACTGAATGGCTCAATTAGTGATGCTGCATTATGTTCAGAGAGCTGCTTGAAGCTTAGGTTCCTTGGAAATAGCCTGGAAAATCAATCATCCTTATATAGATCTCTATAGAATTGTATGAAGGTTCTGGTAATGTCGTCTTTGTTTGTGAGAGTCATACCATCACTGGTGATTGATGAGATACGATTGTTCCTACTATGTGCCGAAGCCACTGCATGGAAAAATTTTGTATTGCCATCTCCCTCTTTGAGCCACTTGCATCGAGCTCGTTGCTTCCAATGTAGTTGCTCCCGGGCTATGATGTTTTCATATTTCCTTTGTACCGTGTCCCTTTCAATCTCCTCTAAGTCAGTAATCTTCCCTTGCTGCTCTTCTTTGCTATCGTACTGGTGTATCTGTTCAAGTAAACTTGCCCTGTTTGCCTCAAAGTCTAGTTTATTTGCAGTTGCCCATTCCTTGATTTTGCTTTTTAACTGCTTGAGCTTTTGGCTAAATTTGTAACCTGCAGTTTCTTGTGCTTGTATTTCTTGCCACCAGCCCTTTAATCTCTCTTTAAAGCCTTTTATCCTCAGCCAACTATCCTCAAACCTGAATGGAGGTGGGCCCCAGAATTCAGGTTTGGTTTCAAGTAAGATAGGAGCATGGTCTGAAACAGGCCTTGGAAGGGCTTTCCCTGAACTATTGGTGTTCCAGTCTAACCACTCCTGGTTTAGTAAGAAATGGTCTAACTTGGCTAGAATAGGGTGTGCCCTACCATTTGTCCAGGTGAATGATGCACCAGACAGCTGTGGTTCAATCAATGAGTGGTCCTGAATGAAGCTGTTAAAGCTGCGCATAGCTGGGGTCACTTGAGTTCTGCCTCCACTCTTCTCACTACAAGCTCTGATCGCGTTAAAGTCTCCCCCTATTATCCATGGCATTGACCACAGGCTGATAATTGCTGATAATTCATTCAACATTTTCTCTCGTTGGACTTGGTTGTTTGGTCCATACAAACAAAGAGTAGCCCAATGCTTGCCATTAACAGTCGAAGCGAAAAGTACAGCTAAGGAATAGAGACCCTCTTCTTTTTCCACTAATTCAACAACATTTGGATCCCAAAAGATAGCCAAACCTCCTGAAGAACCAGCCGCCTCTATTTTTGCCCACATTGGTGTTCTTTTATGCCACAGCTCCCTTGCGTAACATGATTTAATCTTCCGCAGCTTTATTTCCTGAATTAATGCCACATTAACTTTATTTTTTTGCACTGTTTCACACACAATGGCTCTCGTTGCAAGAGAGCCCAACCCCCTTACATTCCATGAAATGATATTCATAACGAACTACCACCATCACTAGCTTCAGTCCACTGTTTCATCTGATTTTTGCACTGTTCAATCTCATCCCTGGTCATTCCTACTGCTATCCCATGTCAAAACATGGCATCGTTGAGGTATCTGTCGTAATCGCACTTATGAATATATGCTTCATCTTCTTCACTAATGTCTTCCTCATCTTGCAGCTGTCGTTGGACCACGATATCAGCCATATTCTCTTTGCTTTGATGCATATTTGCTGTCAGATTAACTGGGGACCTTACTGTTAGTTGCCTACGCGCGTAGGTGAATCTTATTGGAGCAAAAGTCTTGGATCGAAGAAAGGATGGCGTATCAGCTCCTATCAGACACGGAGTCGACTTTTGCGTTCTCCTTGAGGAAGACATGCTATCGTGCCTCTCACCTCGAGCCACACTACCCTCCCGAGTTAAAGGACTTAAGTTAGCCTCCGACTCAGCAACCAAACTCGGCGTGGGTTCTGAGTTCTCATTCGGATCCATGTTCCGGTTTGGGCCATCCGCTTCCCAGGTCCGATTAGGTCCGTTATTAGATAAAGGCACCTGCGGCTCTGCATTTGCGACCTCAACACGATAGAGCTGCTGTAGCGCATAGGAGCATTCCACTTCCATCATTTCATCAGGAGGGCTTTCAAGCAATTTCCCTATTTGGGTTTGCGTTCCCTGCGGCAACGATGGCGTGTTCGAGGCTTTGCATGCCTCGTTTCGAGCTCTAGAATCCCGGCTTCTCTCCACCGTATTCCGGCAAGGTTCTTCCCCGACGCCGGTGACCTTGAGCTTCTTGCGCCAGATCTGCTTTATCTTTATGGGTTACCTTCCATGTCCTCTTGCTTTCTTCTTTCTCCAAGTTTTCTTCTTTTTCTTTTCGACCATGGCTCTTGCAAAATAGATATTTTCCCCTTCCATAAGTTGGATCTTTGTCTGAGTCGGTAGTGGTTTTCTGGTTTTTACCCTCATCCGAACCTCATCCGAACCTCATCCAGCCTATCCCCTACCATGGCGACGCTATCGTATTCTTCAATTGAGCCAAAAGATCCTGCTATAGCCAACAGGATGTTCTGACTCCAGAGTTGCAGCGGGACACCCTGTATAATTAGATTAATTTCTTTCTCCCCTTCTTTATCATGCTTACACCAGTCATCAATATCCACGATGGGATAAGCCAAGAAGTAGGGCAGTTTTGCTTGGGAGTTAAAATACGAGATATAACTGAAGATCAAATGTGGGGATTCGGAGGTGTTTATGGACCGTGCAGAAATGGTGATAGGGATAGCTTTTGGGAGGAGATGGGTGACTTACTGCGTAGATGGGACACCCCCTAGCTCCTAAGAGGGGATTTCAATGCCATTCGCTACAGGCATGAAAAGTCGCCTCCCTCTAGAACTATTACTAGTACCATGAGAAAATTCCATGATTTTGTGGATGCTTATGAACTAGAAGAGATCCCCACGTCTGGAGAAGCATTCACATTGTGTAATGGGCAGAGCCAACCCACGTTATCACAGTTGGATGGGTTTCTTGCCTCAGGGAGTTGGCTGAGAATGTACCCAGAGGTCTTTGGCACAGTTGGAGGGAAAGTGGTGTCGGATCATTGGCCCATTTTCTTGGACACACGGTCTGGCAGTTGGGGTCACAAGCCTTTCCGGTTCGAGAATTGGTGGTTGAAGGAGGATGGGTTTCAGGAGTTGTTGAAGACATGGTGGGAGGAGCTTACAGTCCAGGGCCTAGTAGGGGGTCGCGTGGCAATGAAGCTCAAACTGTTGAAAAAGAAGTTGATAGACTGGGTGAAGTTGAAGAAGGCTGCCACTGCTGCTCAAAGGCCTCTTCTCCGTTTGCAAGTTGATGCACTTGACACTCTGGAGGAAGGTAGACACTTAACTGATAGTGAGTTGTCGGACCGTTCAAGGGCTGCTAGTGACCTGCGGGATCTAGTTGCTCGAGAATGTATTGTATGAAAACAACGAGCTAGATACAAATGGCTAAAAGAAGGGGATGCCAACTCCCGTTTCTTCCATGCCATAGCATCAGCTCGCCGCCGCTCTAACCGGGTGAATTCTCTCATAGTCATGGTGAGCTCACCTCGGATAGAGAGGCGATCACAAATGTGCTTGTCGAGTTTTATGCAGGTTTATACACAGCAGAACTGGGTCCTTGACACTATGGAAGGCATCCCAATAGCATCTCTCAGTTCGGACAAAGCTACGTGGATAGAAGCACACTTCTCCTTGGAGGAAATAGAAGCTGCGGTGAAGACCTTTCCAATGGACAAGGCACCGGGGCCAGACGGCTTCAATGGGGAATTCTTTTGGGCCTCTTGGGAGTTTATGAAAACGGACGTCATTGACATGCTCAACGACTTCTACTATAGGGGGATAGTGTATCGAAGTCTGGGGGCTTCATTGATTGCCTTACTACCAAAAAAGGAAGGGGTGGAGAACATTTGGGACTTCAGGTCAATTAGCTTGATTTTTGGCCCATACAAGATAGTAGCAAGGATATTAGCAGGCCAATTGAAGACAGTCCTCCCAGACCTTATCAGTAAGGAGCAGAATGGTTTCATATCATCCCACCAAATCTTGGACGCTGCCATGGTCACTCATGAAGTTGCAGACCGTTTCGCCAAGGCTAAGCAACCTCGGATCATTCTGAAATTGGACATGGAAAAGGCATTTGACAGGGTGGATTGGGACTTTCTAGAGGCCATGATGAGACAGATGGGTTTTGGGGAGATGGATTGGTTGGATCTGATCATGTGTAGAGAATGCTTCGTTCTCACTGTTGGTGAATGGGGGGGTGTTTGGTCGCTTTGGCAGTTCGCGGGGGCTGAGGCAAGGGGATCCCCTATCTCCCCTTCTGTTTAATATCATGGGGGAAGGTTTAATCAGCTTGGTCATGGAGGCATTAAAGGTGGGGTGGCTAACAAATGTTCTACGGGAGGGTCTCATTCCATTGTCACAATTTGCAGATGACACCATAATCTTTGGGGAGGGCACTCTACATCAGGTGGAGAAATGGAAAACTGTAATCGTGCTGTTTGAATTGGCTTTCGGCCAGAAGGTCAATTGGAGTAAGACTGAAGTGTTTGGGTTCAATATGGATCGTGAGGTATTGCAGCAATTCGCAACCACGCTTGGATGCACAGTTGGGACATTACCGAGTACCTACCTTGGTCTCTCGCTATTCCATAGCAGGATTTCCAAATCCCCGTGGTGTTCAGTAGTTGAGAAAATTCAGAAACGCCTTTCTATATGGAAAGGCAAACTGTTGTCTAAGGCTTGGAGGCTGATCCTTATTAGGGCTTGTTTGAGTGGCATCCCAATGCACTACCTGTCATTCATGCATTGTCCTTCCAGTGTGGTGAAGGAGCTGGAACGTATTTACAGAAACTTCCTATGGAAGGGGGCTACAGAGGACTTCAAATACTATCTAGTGAATTGGAGGAAGGTTTGTTTACCAAAGAGCAAAGGCGGGTTGGGCATCCATAGAATCGCTTTGGTGAACAAAGCCTTTTAAAGTGGTGTTGGAGGATTAACATGGATAGATCAGCCATTTGGTCCAAGTTAGTAATGCTCAACTTTGGGGTGGAAGGTGACACATGGTTTATGGGGTGGCACTCTTCAAGGAAGCTCTCTGTCATATGGAGGTATATTTTCAAGCTTTTTGATGAATTCAGAAATCACATTAGCTGGGCAGTTGGCAATGGGCAGCATACCTTGTTTTGGAGAGACGTATGGTAGGGATCAGCCCCATTAAGAATCAGCCATCCTTCTCTTTATCGGGTGGCAACCCTCCCTGATGCTACGGTCTTGGAAACTTTGGGAAGTAATCATCCCCATAGCATGGATTGGACAAGTGTGTTTAGAAGAGCACTAAGGGAAGATGAAGTAATCGCATTGAGCTCCTTGGAAAGCTTAATTGGAAGTTTTTACAAGGACGATGATAGACCAGATTCACTCATATGGTCTCCATCCACGGATGGAAGTTTTACAATGGCTTCTGCTTATAATGCCTTATTGCCCTCAAGTGCTGCCCATGTAAGCCGCCGGGCTTGGCAACTTCCAGCCCCTCCCAAAGTCCAATTCTTCATTTGGAGTGCACTTCACGACAAGATACTCGGGATGTGCTGGCAAGGAGAGGTCTGCAGCTCAATTCCCTAATATGTTCCCTATGTGATGCTTGGATAGAGACAACAGACCACCTGTTATTGTCTTGCGAGTACACATGGAAGATTTGGACTTGGTTTGTGGAGCAGTTCAACTGCTCATGGGTAGTACCAAACTCCCTTGCTTCTCTTCTCACTACATCCCCTCCCCCACACTTGTCCTCAATGGGGTTGTTGATGTGGAGATGTTTAACCGCCTTCTTTCTGTGGGCCATTTGGGGAGAAAGAAACAAAAGAATCTTTCAAACAAAGTCCAAGCAGTGGGAGGAAGTGGCCCATTCGGTTCAATCTTATGTCATCCAATGGCTGATCGTGCAAGGAAAGCTGAAGGACAGCGAAGTTGCAAGGCCTTCTTGGGCAATGATCGCTTCTACACATATCTACCATCCCCCCAGCACACCAGCAACATGGATTCCTCCACCGGTAGGAGCTATTAAAGTCAACTTCGATGGATCTTCACTAGGTAACCCCGGTCCAGCTAGTTATGGGGGGGTATTCCGGAATTCAGAAGGTGATATACTCATGTCCTATGTTGGTCCTATTGGGATTAAAGACTCCACCTCAGCTGAGGTGCATGGTGTTCTCCACGCGCTAAGACATTTCCAGAATTGCTTCTCCTGTTCCTTAGTGATTGAAGGCGACTAGCAATGTCATTGGCTGGTGCAAGCAAACCTCAGCTCCCCCGTGGAGGTTCCTATATGTATTTAGAGAAATCTCATACTTGGCTTCCACTTTTGTTCATGAGTGGCATTGTATTCCTAGATTCGCCAATTCCTTGGCGGACTCTTTAGCTAAAGAGGGGACTCAACTCTCGGCTCCTATTGTGAGAGTGACCCCACCCTTTGTAAACTAACTTCTCATATAATCAATAATCAGCAAATTCCTCAAAAAAAAAAAAAAAAAAAAAAAAAAAAATTCACGATGGGATCCCCAATCAGTTCTTCTTTTAACATTAAAATCCTCTTCTTCTCTTCTATCGCACCCAGTTCAACAAGCCATTTACTTTTGCCCATTGGCGAGAGTTTTGGTTTGTTGATCAGCCTCCAGTTAGCTTCGTCTCGTTGCAGTAGCTTCCTTATTCACTACAACCTGCATTACTCCCCCATTGTGAGAGATGTTAACTCCAGTGGTACTTCCATTTTTTTTTCTGCTGTTATTCTGCATTAGTGCGTGTCTGTAGGACCATTTGGTACTAGACAGCAACTTGGCCATGCTTTTTCCAGGTTCAGCCATTTCTGTGTGTCCACTCTGGTTGTTCAACTTTCTGAGACAAGTTAAAATCCAACCCCAGCCGTCACCGTTGTGCAGCTTCTGAGTATGTACACTCGCCCAATTACTGTGGGACCTCGAAGTACCGAAATTTCACATATCTTTTAATCCATTTCTTCATAGACACCTATTCTCAGTCGCCCTCTACATAGTTGCCTTATACGCCTCGCAGTGGGCTCTCTGGTTATTTCTTCCATCATTTTCAGCACCGCTGGTAAGCTCTCCAACGGCAGCTTCACAAATGATCTGTAGTCAGGCTTCTTAATAGCTATTTTGATGGCGAAAGTTTCACCAAGTATCACCGTATCAAGGTAGAATCTGGCTTCTCCATACTTCCTCAAGTTCATCCAGGCCTCTAATATGCAGATTGAAGAGTCTTTGAGCATTGGTGGCAGCATTTTAAGATTTTTTTATTTTTATTTTTTTTGGAAAGTGTTATTTTATTGATAGATAAGTTCAACTTACAAATGAGTCAATCTTACCAAGAGGTCAATGAGATGAACCCCCTCTTTAGTTAAAGAGTCTGCTATGGAATTAGCAACTCTAGGAATACAACTCCACTCATGTACACATGAAGTGGTTAATGAAAAAATCTATTTGAAGAGATAAATGAACCTCCATGGTGGGGCCGAGGTCTAGCATGAAATAATCTAATTCCTTGTAGAACACCATTTACTTCAGCCGATGTAGAATTATTTGTGCCTAGTGGTCTTGCATGTGTTGACAAGATCTGGCCATCTGCATTCCGAAAAACTCCCCCATATCCCGCTGGCCTTGGGTTTCCCAAAGAAGAGCCATCAAAATTAAGTTTAAGTCTCCCTACTAAGGGTGGGAGCCATGGAATGGGGATGGGTGTGGGTGGTCTTGAATAGCTAGAGACAAAAGTGCTCCGTGATACCCCTAATACTTCTACATCTTGGCTTTTTAATTTCACATGAACAGTTAACCATTGGGTTATCCTGTTTTGTATAATTGTTGTCAAATCCCTCCAATGCGTGTCCTTACCTTGGAATATTCTCTTATTTCTCTCCTTTCATAATGACCAAGGGAGGAAAGCAACAAGAGATTTCCAAAGTTACCGGCCCATCTTAGACAAGTGGCCATGTTTATCAATTCCCACCTCTTGTGCCGTCAAACCTCAGCTCCACCATGGAGGCTATTGTATTTGTTTAGAGAGATTTTTGCCCTGTCTTCATTTGTTAGTGAATGGTCATGTATTCTCAAATCTGCCAATACTGTGGCAGACGGGTTAGCTAAGCAGGGAGTCACCCGCACCTCCATAGAGGTAAGGGTGGACCCTCCCTTTGTATGATGATTATTGCATATCTATAAATAAAACTCAGCATTTTTCCTCAAAAAAAAAAAAAAATTCCCACCTCTTGAACCGACCTCGGGATGCACCAAATAATGCGAAAGAGTGAACTAAACCATGCCATAAGCTCCAAGAATAATCACAGTGAAGGAGTAGTCTCATTATGCATGTTGCATAATGTACAACGAAGAGACGGGATGGGATTTCCTCTTCTAAGTAAGACATCTTTGGTTAGTATCCTGTTGTTCAGTGCACTCGAAGTAAAGAAACTAATTTTTACTAGGGTATTGAGCTTCCATGCTACTTGACTATCATGCAAGATGGTTGTGGGTAGAAGTAAGCTATAAAAAATGAAGCAACTGAGGAGCCATCCACTGCTGGTGTCCACAATAAAGTGTCCTGTTATGAAGTGTCTCGGTAAAAAGTACTCAGTGTAGAATCTAAAATGTTTAAGCATGTTGCTTCATCATCCCTTAATTTCCTCTGAAAGACTGTGCTCTAGTTTATGCTTGTTGGTGTGTCTAATGCCATGATATTATCAACCGTGGCTGAAGGTGTATGAGCTTTATAAGCTATGCAATCTTTGTTTCACAGGTTTTTTTTTTCTATCCATGCATCTTCCCAAAACAGTGTACTTCGCCCCTCACCTACTGCATATCTAATATGTAGTCTGAAATCTATGAAATACTTATAGATGTGTCTCCAAATAACTGATAAGTGTCTACGTGAGTTCCAGCCCATGATCCACGAATTTTCCTCCGCGCCAAGGTTTGTTACTACAAGTTTACGCCAACGCGCATGTCTCTCCATGTTCACTCTCCAACACCTTTTCAACATGAAAGCTTTATTCACAAGGAGGATCTTTCTAATGCCCAATCCTCCGTTAGCTATGGGGAGGGAAACTTTTTCCAACTTACTAGATGGTATTTGAAACTTTCTGTTGCCCCTCTCCATGGGAAATTTCTGAACATCTTCTCAATGTTCTTGGCTACACTAGCGAATAGTGCATGAAGGATAAGTAGTGCATAGGTATGACACTTAAAACAAGATTTGATGAGAATGAGCCTACCCGCTTTTGACAACATTTTACTCTTCCACAAGGATAAGTGTCTCTGAATCTTCTCAATAACCGGATGCCAAAGGGGTTTGGGTGATGCGGCCATTGAATAAAGGTAGCCCGAGGTATATACTTGGGAAGGTCCCAACTGGGCATCCCAAAGAAGTGGCAATCTTACTAACTGCTGAGGAATCCATAATGAACCTAAAAACTTCTGTTTTGCTCCAATTTACTTTTTGTCACGAGGCCATTTCATATAATCCAATCACAGCCTTCCATCTTTTCATATGCTCTAAGGAACCATCTCCAAATAGAGTTGTGTAATAAATTGTTTACCCATCTGATTGAGAGAGCTAATTTAGCAGCATTTTAAGTCTTCACCCAACCAATAATGTTTGACTTTAGATGCTTCAATTTTACTGGCACAACACTACCTGGTCTATTCCTTGAATGTTCATTCCACCACTTTTTTATAATGAAAGCTTGGATCCTCCAACCATGTATTCTCAATTCTAAAAGGTTTTTTTTCCCCAAGCCTCAAGTTTGGTGTCTAGAGCAATAGGCCACTAATAAAAAGTGAATTTACCTTGAATTTTGCATTGGCTTCTGGAAAAGTTTTTATCATTCACCATGACTAGAATCTTTCCAGTTTGGACGTAACTGGTTCAAGCTGCCCATTGGTCCATGTATACTTACTGAGGTGGGAAATACATCTAGTTGCGTTGAAATCATTGAACCTTGTCATTGTGGAGGTGATTCTACTTGCTGCTGGCAATTTTTCACTTATGCGTCTAATGGCATTGAAGTTGCCAGCCAATAACCATGGAATGTCCCACTGAGATATCAAGTCCCCCAATTCATCCCAGAAATGGTTTCTCTCAAAGTAGGCTCATGGTCCATAGATTCCACTGAATGCCCAATTGCACACAGCGATGTTGTCAATAAACTTGGCTCCAAAGCAAAATTTCTAGTTCGAGCTTGAACTTCTAATGTTCAAGGCTTGGCTCGAATTTACATAGGTTCTGGCTTGGCTTGGCTTGATTCCACCCGTACCCAGCTCGATCCTAAAATGGCTAGCCATTGATGACCCATTGCTCAACCTTGTAATCCAATAACGTTTCATAAGACTTGTCAATTTGGGACTTGTTCTCCTTTTTAAAAATCATTTTCCATAAATCATATGGCTGACACGGAGGGGAGTTAGCATTCTTAGGTATGTAATCAACACTATTGAGTCTCCTTCCTCCAACTATTTAGAAATTCTATATAAGCATAATTTTGATTTCTTCTTGTCTGACACTGTCCTATATATATTAAATTGTAAAGTGTTATTAATCTGAAAATAATAAACTCGGAGAGGCTTGTCAAGCAAAAGGATACAATTTATACAAACAGAAGTTCGAGGGTTTTCATCTTTGATAGAGTCCTCCACTGAGTTTGGCCTCTTACATGCCGCCACAAAAATAAAAGGAAAACTACTTAAAAGTTTCTCGATAATACAGATAAGCATCCATGGAGCTATTGCATTTCCTTTCATCCAGCTAATATTGAGGCTGAATCATTCTCTAAATGTCCATGACTTTTACTTCTGCTGTAGTTGGATCTAACCGATCAATTTGCCCTACATCGTTTTGAGGATCTAGCCCTGCGAATCTAAAAACTCATGCAAGCTCTGTAAAGGTTCAGAGAATCTTGCCCTATACATCTCAAAAACTCATACATCTCAAGTACCCGATCCCAAACTGACCCAAGACACCTAAAACCCGAAACCTGAAAAATCCCAATCGGTTTTCAAAATCCAACCCCAAATCACCCCGGCACTGACCTGACCCGCCCTCGAACCAATCATCCTCCATCCTTCACTGCCCTAACTTACGCTAAATCAGTTACTATAAAGAAATAGTACAGAATTTCAGGCCGTTGCGGAGAAGAAAAATAATCAAATCCATCCAAGTAGGTTGCATGGAAACTCATTTGCTATTGATGCTTCTATTGAAACCGTGCTATTCCTTAATATGATATGCAGATTTGTTCTCGTGACCCTCTGAATCTGCATGCTGAAAACGCTTCTAACTTTCATTGCTTTCTAGATGGTAGATCGTTCTCGTGACCTTCAGTCAGCCATCAACATTTGAAAGAAGAACTCGGAATATTTACATCCACTGCAAGAATTTCTCAACGGCTTCTGTAATCTGGGGACATTAGTAAATGGGTGGTTCCTCCAAGAGCTCGAAAGAAAAATGGAAGGGAAGAACCAAAGAAGAAAGGAACGATTTAAGAGCACATCTGAAGTGCTGGATGGGTGCTTCTGCTTTGGAGTGATTTGCCTCTCTCACGCTCACGCGAAGAGAAAGTGAATTTTGGGTCGGTGTGGTCAGGTTACTCAAAAGACCTGACCTGATGCCAACCCCTACCCAGGTTTACTCTAAGAACTGCCATCGAGGAGGAATGTGATGGACCCCGGATGACTATCCTTGGAGTTTTTTTGAAATAGGATTGCCTTTTGGCTTTTTTTTTTATAATTAGGAAGTAGTGCATGAATGGTTTTGGTACAATAAATTACAATGTAGGATACATGGTACAACTTTCCATGGAGGATGGACATCCTTAAAAGAGAAAACAGTTCTTCAATGCTTTCATATCAGAGAATGGCAGGCAGAGTTGTTTGCATGATCTTTTCAATGTGGCCTCCTTCTAGATTTGAAAGAGTAAATGAATGTTCTGTTATTTTTATGCCCCTTATGTACATATGGCATTACTGTGAATGATGGTTTCCAGAGAATTAAGCCAAATTTCAACAGCTTTTGACTGTTGTTGTTTGTGTATCAGATTATTTAATTTGCATTTAGGGATAAAAGCAGGGACAACAATATGTCATTCATTATCACTTTCTTTTGTTCTATGATTATTCTTGTTAAGAAAATATGGTCTGCTTTCTGCTTGTGCCATGGAACTTGTCTATTTGGGTGTTTGCCTGCCAATTGATATCCTCTTCAATTAATCCTTTCTTCTGAATGATTTAATTTTGTCTAGCTGATAAAAGGGAGGCTTTTTATTTTTGCAAGTTGGAACTGGTCTAACATGTTTTCTCCTTCACTTATATGTCATGTTTATGCAGTTGGAAGGTCTTTGGGTATCATATCGTTCAACATCCTTGTGCGAAGTAGATCTTTATGTAACCATCCCTAAATTTTCTGTGTTGGATGTACGCCCATATACAAAGCCTGAAATGCGCCTTATGCTTGGATCTGCCTCTGATATCACTAAACAAACTGTTGGTTCTACTGTGAACTTCCCTTTGCTTTCTCCTGGTGGATTTGAGAGAAACAAAGAAACCTCAAATGAGGTCAACAGTCCTAATCTTACCATGCTTCTGCTTGATTACAGAGCACGCTCAAATTCACAATCTTTGGTTATTCGCTTACAACAACCTCGTGTTCTGGTCGTCCTGGATTTTCTTCTAGCTCTTTGTGAGTATTTTGTCCCTTCTTTGGGCTCCATTACAGGTCGGGAGGAAATGTTAGACCCAGAAAATGATCCAGTAACTAGCAATAGCAACTTAGTGCTTTCAGTACCTATGTATTTGCAAAAGGAAGATGTTGTCCACCTTTCTCCCAGCCAACAGCTAATTGTTGATGGTTTTTGCTTTGATGAGTTCATATATGATGGTTGTGGAGGGACAATCTGTTTAAGTGATGAGTTTGATTTCAAAGAAACTTCATCTTCCAGCACACAGCCTATTATTATTATTGGGCGTGGTAAGAAGTTGCGATTCAAGAATGTAAAAATTGAGGTATCATTCATATAATAGCAATCTTTGAGTAATTTTCTGTTGGTGTCAATTGATTCCTGAGTAGAGTAATTCCTAAATATGTCTAATTTGTCTTCATTTATTAATCAGAATGGTGGCCTTTTGAGGAATTGCACGTACTTAGGCAATGATAGCAGTTACTCAGTTTTAGCTGAGGATGGTGTAGACATTTCATTGTTGGAAAATTATGTGTCTGAGGGAAATCAAAAGAGTTTGGGCAATTTGGAAAGGCCATTGCATACGTCTAGAGCGAATTCTTCAAACAATAGCTCTGTGAATCAAGTGCAGAGTTTTACTTTTGAAGCTCAGGTATGTCTTGCTTCTCAATTTTATACAAATGAACCCCATGTTTAATTTTTGTACTGTTCTAATTAAATTCTTAAGTTTTCTACTCAATTTCAATTACCTAGGAGGCATATGTAGTTTGTTACTCAATGTTTACAGCCTCCTGTATGCTCGAGTTGTACTAATAAAGTGTCAATCTATGCCAGGTCAACTGGTGGCTGGAAAACCTGCTTTATTAATTCTTTCTGTCATAACCTTTCTCTCAGATTTTCTAATTTCCATTCTGAATTTCAGTCTAATAGTGGTAACTATTAACTTGAAATAAAGTCTGTTGCAAACTTCTTTTTTTTTTTGAAACTGTGGTGCCTTTTGGCTTTTCATTCATGAATTCAATGTTACATGATCAAATAGTTATAATGGTAGTATAAGCATATTTTACAGCATTGTCATTGTACATTTCTGGTTTTGCTCTAGAGTTGAGGGATTTGTGTTCCCCAGGTCAACTCACTTGCAGTTACACCATGTCTTGCTAAGCTATCAGCTAAAGAGTTAGCTGAACGAGGTACTTTCGACCATGCAATTCTTCATTCTCTTGCTGTCTCCACAATGGCGTCGTAATAAGTTTTCAAACTCCACGGAGGCTTTAGACTGGTTGTAGCCCATCCAATTGCAAGCTTTGAATCTCCTTCAATGATCACTTGTTGTTGTGCAAGCTGTCGAATGAACTTAATCCCAGTCAGTAGTGAGATTGTCTCAGCCGGGTTAGATGTGCAATGCTGTAGTGGTCCCGAGTAGGCTGTTACAATTTGCCCTTCACTGTCTCTAAAAACTTCTCCAATTCCACCCGGTCCTGGGTTGCCTAGTGAGGACCCATCAAAGTTTAACTTTAGCCATCTTGTTAAGGGGGGTTTCCATTCAACAATCTCTAGTCTTTTGTGTTGTTTCATTTTGATTACTTCATCCCAATGTAGTCTGATAACTGAGGTAGGTATCAGGGGCATTCTTGTTAGGCTGGTTACCCATAGGAGAGAGTTGTGTATAATTCTTTCTATGATGTACCCCACTGAATGTGTTTTGTTTTCAAAGACCCTTGAGTTTCTTTCCAGCCATAAAAACCAAGGTATTGCTGCAAGGATAGTAGCCCATAAATTTTTCCCATTCTTTGCAAAAAAAGGACAGGTCCACTGTTGGTACATTTCCTGTATACCTTTAGGCATGCAAACCGGGTAGTTAAATTTTTTCAATAGTGCTCCCCAGATTGATCTACTAAATTTACAGTGGAGTAATATGTGGTCACTTTTTTATGTACTGCTGCCCATAGGAAGTGAAGGACATTTTTTGGAGCTGGTAAACTCCACACTCTGTTTGCTACATGAGATAGTGGTTCTCTAGCCATCATTGTCTGGTAGTAGGAGGAGGCAGTCTGTTGCAAACTTTAACCTTGTTTTTTATTATTACGTTAGTCATTTCAATTTGTAATTGAATCTGCCAGATGGAAAGATGTGGCTATGATAGTGCAAACCAGAATTCTGCAATGGTTAATTGCTAGAGGTGAATTAGGGGGTTATGATGGGGATACCATACGAGAAGCTTGGCCTGTAGTGGCTGCCTCGCACATTGCAACACCTGCAGCGCTACCACTGATAATAAGTTGGATTCTGCCACCAAGAGGGAAGATAAAAGTGAATGTTGATGGGTCATCCTATCGCAATCCGGGTTTAGCAGGCTATGGAGGGGTTTTCAGGAATGACATGGGGGACATTATCCTCTCCTTCACAGCTCCATTAGGTCAAGATGACTCCACCTCAGCCGAAGCTCATGCTGTACTTCAAGCCCTCAGATGTTTTCATGCTAACCTGAGTGGTGACTTGAAAGTAGGAGATTCCAGGAATGTTATAGGCTGGTGCAAGCAAACCTCTGCCCCACCATGGCGGCTATTGTATTAATTCCGAGAAAAATTTTCTCTTGCATCTTCATGTGTTTGTCAATGGTCATGTATTCCTAGATCCGCCAACTCATTGGCGGATTCTCTAGCTAAAGAGGGGACTCATCTCACCACTCACGTATTGAGAGATACCCCTCCCTTTGTACTTTGATTGTTTTATTCATATATTTCAATAAAAACAAAGCATTCTCCTCCAAAAAAAATTCAATTTGTAATTGAATCACTGGGTGGCTTTCATGCTCCTTTGACATTAACTGCACGAAAAAGGACTTAGCCTAACATCTGAAAAGTTGTCCAGTAGGACAAAGTTGATGAGAGTGGTTGTCCTATTTAGATATCTTAATCCATTAAAAGTAGTTAAATTCATTTGTTTTTCCATGTGGAAACATTTCCTCGTCTTCTTTTTTTCATGAACTTGACTGTTGATCATCCTTGGAAGTTTGTTCTGGCTGGATAACTTATGCTATGCTCTCTTATCCTGGAACAGGTAGTATCTCCTGAGTTCACTTTCTTTGACAGTACAAAAGTGTCACTTGATGACTCCCTTCATGGTGAAAAACTCCTTCGTGCTAAGCTGGATTTAAGCTTTATGTGAGTGTTTTCATTATATAATGCTCCCTAAACCCTATAATGCTCCTAATCTGGTGACATTTTTACTCTTTCCTGCATTTTGTTGCTCTTAGTGTTAATTTGCACTTCATAATGTTTAAACTAGTTAGCATTTTGAGGTCATGCTAAGTTTGTCCAACCCTGAAATTTTTTAAAATAGGTATGCTTCTAAAGATAGTGACACGTGGGTGCGGGCCCTTGTGAAGGACCTCACAGTTGAAGCTGGTTCTGGACTCGTTGTTCTTGACCCAGTGGATATGTCAGGAGGATATACTTCTGTAAAAGACAAAACAAATATATCTGTGTTATCAACAGAGATATGTGTTCACCTTTCTTTGAGTGTCATCTCTCTGGTTCTCCACTTACAAGATCAAGCTACTGCAGCACTACAGTTTGGAAATGCCAATCCACTGGTTCCTTGTACCAACTTTGATCGAGTCTGGGTATCAAAAAAAGGTCTTTTTTTGTACATCTTGCATCTTAGTTGTTTTATCAGTATTCCTATCTGAATTTAAGATACATTCTGTTCTACCATTTTCAGCATCTTGTGTTGCACCTGGTTTTAATCTCTCATTCTGGAGGCCTCAATCTCCCTCGAACTATGCTATTCTGGGTGATTGTATAACTTCGAGGTAAGTGATAGCTGTTCTGTTGACAATTAGTTATTTGTTTTACAAGCCTCTAAATTTTCATGCGGTATATTAACAAGATATTTTCCTATGTTTGAGAAAAGTAAATGGAATATGCTCCTCTTTCGTTCCTTTTTTTTCTTAAAAGAATTTAAAAGAAATATTATTTTTAAGCTTATAAGTTTTTAGTATTTGTTTAAGTGTTGATCTTAATATATAATATTTGAACATTTTTCAGTTATTTTTATTTTGTCTATTGGTTGTTGTTTTTTTGAAGAATCTTACACTGACCTCCTTTCTTCAAAAAAGTTGAAGACGCTGCACCTTTTACTGCTATACACAAAAAATCTAAAAAATGTAACGCGGCATTGCAGGCCAACACCTCCTTCTCAGGCTGTGATGGCCATAAGTAATGCTTATGGGCGTGTGAGGAAGCCCCTTGGGTTTGAGCTCATTGGTTTCGTATCTAGCTTCCAAGCACCAGAGGCAGAAATAAGTCAGTGCCATGCGGATGATTGTTCACTTTGGATGCCAATTGCTCCTCCTGGCTACTTGGCTGTAGGCTGTGTTGCAAACAAGGGAAGAGAGCCTCCTCCAACTCATGTTGTCTACTGCCTGCGCTCTGATCTTGCAACATCTACAGCATTTTCTGAGTGCATTTTAAGTGTTCCAGCAAATTCAAGGTATTTGTATAGCAATGAGTTATTGCATGCACCTATTGAAACTGTTTAATATGTCAGTAAATAATCTACATGGGCTTGTCATCATGGTTGAAGCACTGATAGAGCTATTTTCAGGACACGTGTTTTGTCTGGGTTTGTCCAAAATTGGTTGGGACATCACATTTTTGCTGCACAATAAAGTCTATTAATGTAAGGCTTAGCTTTTCAAGAGGAATCTTACAGTTCTAGTAGGGGTCACTGGTTCTCTTTTCTCCCTTCTGACTGTTGGATATTTATAGTGAATGTTTGTGCATGAAAGTTACAGGCACATGGAAACATGTTTGTCCTGAATCTTATCTAGGTTCAATAAAGACTTCATTAAATTGCATTTGGTGGTTGTGTACTGGATTCTCTTTTTGTTATTATTAGTATTATTACATCTTTATTTTGTTATACTGATAATTTTTTATTTTACCTTGTTCACCTATGTATTGATGCTTGAAGAATACCATCTGGATTTAGTGTATGACGTCTAAATAATGCCCTTGGATCATTTTGTACACATGGAAACATGTATGTCCTGAATCTTATCTAGGTTCAATAGAGACTTCTTTAAATTGCATTTGGGGGTTGTGCTGCATTCTGTTTTTGGTATTATTAGTATTATTACATCATTATTTTGTTTATACTAATAATTGTTTATTTTACCTTGTTCACCTATGTGTTGATGCTTGAAGAATACCATCTGGATTTAGTGTATGGCGTCTGGATAATGCCCTTGGTTCATTTTGTGCACATGCTTCCATAGAATGCCCTCCCAAGACTATTGGCTATGATCTTCACCTCAGCCTCTTCAGAAATCTTGGTTTGCATGTCTCCTCCAGCAACACCGCTCAAACAAATTTCTCCAACAACAGTAATTATCAAAGCCAAAAAGGAAATCTTGGGGATAGTGGTCGTTCTGGATGGGAAATTTTAAGGTCCATATCAAAGCCTAATAGTTTTTATGTATCTACGCCACATTTCGAAAGGATCTGGTGGGATAAAGGCTGTGACCTGCGAAGACCAGTTTCAGTATGGCGTCCAATACCACGTCTTGGTTTCTCAGTGCTTGGGGACTGCATTACTGAAGGGTTCATTCTCAAACCGATGCTTTCTTTTTTCTGATACTCTTTTTGTGTCCATCATACAGATGGATGGGTTGTTTTCACGATTGATTGTTTTCCTGCATTTTTTATTTTAACATTTTTTAATCCTCAATCTGCACAGCTTAGAACCACCTGCCCTTGGATTGGTCTTCAAGTCTGATGATTCTGGGGTTTCTGCCAAGCCTGTACAATTCACTAAAGTTGGCCATATAACTGGAGTGAGAGGACTTGATGAAGCTTTTTTCTGGTATCCCATTGCTCCTCCCGGCTATGTTTCTCTTGGTTGTGTTGTGTCAAAAATTGATGAACCACCAAGGTTGGATTCATTTTGCTGTCCTAGGATGGACATTGTCCATCAAGCAAATATCCCAGAGGTTCCCATTTCTAGGTCGACTAGTTCAAAGAATCCTCACAGTTGGAGCATCTGGAAAGTTGAAAATCAGGTGATGCTTCAATCCTATATTTCATTTGTTTCATCATCTTCTTTGTCAATATTGGCACTTTATTTTGTGATTTGAGAACTCCAAATTTCATGTGATTTGAGCCTTTGCTCTAAAGTCTATTGCCCAGATGGTGCCAAATCTCTCAACTTGACTCCTTGCTTTCAAATTTAAATTGGTGACCCCAGTTCTTCTTCTTTCCCTGTACTTATGTGACAGGCCTATCCCTATTTGTTGTCCTCCTATTTCGATACGTATCCTCATTGTGT
Organism: Aristolochia fimbriata; assembly: GCA_019845555.1. Classification (NCBI taxonomy): domain Eukaryota; kingdom Viridiplantae; phylum Streptophyta; class Magnoliopsida; order Piperales; family Aristolochiaceae; genus Aristolochia; species Aristolochia fimbriata. The sequence continues at coordinate 10,486,243 of CM034081.1, forward strand.
TTACAAAGATTCAAATCTGACTTATGCTTGGTGTAGTGATTGCTAACTAAAGACTTGATGCTTGGGCATAGGGATAAACTAAGTTTTATAATTGGATTTACATGGTGGACACAGAATGATTGTTCATTCAAGGGAAGAGAAGAGCCTTAAAGGCACAAAAGTTTCTAAAAGAAAGTGAAAAGACACCCTGGAGAAGAATTCAGAAAAGAAAAATCATAATTGAAGCAATAACTATTGAAAGTAGAAATGATACTCACTTTCAAAAAAAAAAAAAAAAAGTAGAAATGATACTAGCTTTTCAAAAGAAGAAAAATATAATAGTATGCATTAAATAACTCTAGTTTGACTGCAAAACATGTGTGCAGCTGCTTCAAACAACTACGGGTGTTCAAGTCTCTTTCCCACCTAGCCTCTCTCTCTCTCTCTCTCTCTCATTAGTTTTGGTCTCTTTTGTAGGCTGGGACTTTTCTTGCACGTTCAGATTTGAAGAAACCATCGAACCGTTTGGCATATGGTATAGGTGATTATGTGAAACCTAAAACCCGTGATGATGTTAGTGCTGAGGTGAAACTAAGTTCCTTCTCTGTGACTGTTCTGGACAGCTTGTGTGGCATGGTATGGATCATGATAACGACTATGGAGTTGTCTTCTATTCTTTAACTATTTTTTATAATTTAAAATTTTCTCTTTCTCTCTGTCTCTCTGTCTCTCTTATCTCTGTTTCCGTTTTTCTTTTTCTCTCCCTCCTTCAGATGACCCCGCTATTTGACATGACAATTACCAACATAAATCTTGCAACTCACGGCCGAGTGGAGTCCATGAATGCTGTTTTGATCTCTTCAATTGCTGCATCTACATTCAACACCCAACTAGATGCCTGGGAGCCACTTGTGGAGCCATTTGACGGGATATTCAAGTAATGAAGTTTTTAGTGATAATTTGTGTAATTTTTTCTTCTAATGGATTACGTTTATTTATTTCAATGTCGTTCCAATCCTTTTACTGAAACTTTTCTGAGCTATCTCTAAAGTCTAACCTGTTATGCATTTAAAGGTTTGAAACCTATGATACAAATATTTGTCCACCACCAAGGATTGGAAAACGAGTACGAATTGCAGCAACAAGCACTTTGAATCTGAATATAAGTGCTGCTAATCTTGATACAATTGCAGAGTCAATAGTTTCATGGAGACGACAAGCTGAGCTCGAGTGGAAATCATTGGAAGTAATTGGGATGCCAAGCACTTTAAGTTCCTTTCATGCAATTATAATATGTCTCTCTCTCTCTCTGTCTTGTATATGATTTGTTCCTTAATCCTATTATATTATGCAGGAAGCTGGTACTGATATGAAGAGGAGCAATGACACCAGGATTTCAGCATTAGAGGAGGAGGATTTTCAAAAAGTGATGATAGAGAATAAACTTGGGTGTGACATTTACCTGAAGAGATTTGATGAAAATGCTGAGACAGTCGTTTTAGTACGACATGAAGAATGTGCTTCTGCTTGGTTACCTCCACCAAGTTTCTCTGATAGGCTCAACATTGCTGCAGAATATCGGAATCCTCGCTGTTATATCGGTGTACAGATATTTGAGGCTAAGGTCTTATAAGTGCCTATAGCACAAGTGCCCTCATATCTCCTGGTATACTTTGTTGCAGAATTAACTACATAGTTGTTCTGATTGCAGGGGTTGCCAATCTTAGATGATGGGAATAGCCATGGATTCTTTTGTGCCTTACGTTTGATAATTGATGGCCAACCATCAGATCAGCAAAAGCTTTTTCCACAAAGTGCCAGGACTCGATCTGTAAAACCTATTATTTCTGAAAGCACTAAAGATGCAGCAGCAAAGTGGAATGAACTTTTCATCTTTGAAGTTCCCCGAAAGGTACTGAGATATTACAATACTTAATATTTATTTTGGCTGCATTAGAAAGCGATGGTTCATGTTTCTTTTTGTGAATTGATTGAATGTGCAAGGGCTTTCTTTTTTGAGGAAGACATTTCTTACAACTGAATATCAGCATTCTTGGAAAATTTTAATATCTATAAGATATATGCTTGCTTGTCGTGAACTTCCTTAAATGTTATATAGTCGTGACATTTATGGATTGTAGTGGGTTTCTTGGATCAAGTCTCCCCAAGGCAAAGAGGGTATAGGATTTAATGCAAGTATACTATTTCAGAAAAAGAAAAAATGTCTCATTGTAGATTGGTATCAAGTTTCCTGATGTTTTAAATATTTATTTGTGGATTAGAAGTTCTAAGTGTTTCTTTGAGACCTTATGGCCAACAGCATACCATGGCTAGGAAGCAGTATACTGGTGGTTGTGAACCTGCGGTGGTTAAAGCTGGATCAGCCACCAAGCAGCAGCAAGGGGCCTTGCCTTAACCCTTGGGCAATTTTTAACTTCAAAATGGCATCAACCAGGTTACTGGATCAACTGCTTGGACGGTTTCACGTTTGCAAGTTCTTGGTGAATGAATTGGTTCTTGCAGTGCTTGGAACTTCATGGTGCAGGGGCCAAAAAGCTGAAATGCAAGATGAATCAAGATGCATGGTGCTGGGTCTAAGGGGTGACAAAAGCTGGATGCTGTGGGCCACAAGTTGCTAAAGCATTAACAAAACCCTGTGGCTGTGGAGGATGCAGGACAGCGGACGCCAACGACTGGGGCATAAGGGGGCTCTTGCATTTGGTGGCACCCATGAAGACCAGGTGCATAGATGCTGGTCAACTAGCTATTCACCCTTGTACGTGCATGAGCAAGGTTGTCAGCCATGTATGACACAATCCTTGTCCATCAGGTGCGCATACAACCATATGCAGGTGGGCAAGTAGCTGGCCCATTGTCATGACAACGGAATCATTTACCAATCATCTTGCACATACCACACAAACATATTTGGGGTGTCTGAATAAATTTAAAATACCTCTTGTGAAATGGAGCTGTGTTTGCAAAACCAATGAATGATGCTATTAAGGAAATGGCTAGGAGATATACAGTGGAAAAAGAGGCATTATGGAGGAAAGTTGTGGGAACAAAATATGAAAAACGGTAGCATTGCTTCTTGGAATGTTAGAGGAATAAAGAACCCGGTTAACGGGCCAATGTTAGGAAGGTGTTAGAAGAGAAAAATGTGATGTTAGTTGCTTTCCAAGAAATCAAGGTAGAAGAAGTAGATGAGAGACTAGTGAGAGATTTGGTGCCATTTGGGAGCCCGCAATGGGCAATTTTGGAAGCTAGGGGAACCTCGGGTGGGATCTTGATAGTGTGGGATACATTGTCTCTCTCCTTTAATAGTCAATAAGCAGGTCAATTTTGGGAGGCATATATGGACCATGCAGTAATGGAGATAGGGACAAATTTTGGGAGGAGATGGAAGATTTACTAGATGGGAGATCCCCTGGCTCCTAGCGGGGGATTTCAATGTCATTTGTTATAGGTACGAGAAATCTCCTCCATCTAGAACTATCACCAGCACTATGAGAAAATTTAACGATTTTGTGAATGCTTATGAATTGGAAGAGATTCCCACATCTGGAAAAGCATTCACTTGGAGCAATGGTCAAAACCAGCCTACTTTATCACGGTTGGATAGGTTCCTTGCCTCGGGAAGTTGGCTGAGAATGTACCTAGAAGTATCAGTCATAGTTGGTGGGAAGGTGGTGTCGAATCATTGGCCCATTTTCTTAAACACGGTCTGGTACTTGGGGTCACAAACCTTTCCGGTTCGAGAATTGGTGGTTGAAAAAAGAGGGGCTCCGAGAGTTGTTGAAGTTGCGGTGGGCTTCGAGGAGAACTCACCTCGGATAGAGAAGCAATTACTAATGCGCTTGTAGAGTTTTATGTAGGTTTATATGCAGCTGAGCCAGGTCCTAGAACCATACTGTTCTGGGCCAAAGGTACGAGCAAAATGCCACCACTTCCCACAGTCATCATAAGAAAGTATTGGGACAAAAATCTGAAGATCAAACGTGGGGACTCGGAGGTATATATGGACCGTTCAGAAATGGTGACAGGGATAGCTTTTGGGAGGAGTTGGGTAACTTACTATGTAGATGGGACATCCCATGGCTCCTAGCAGGGGATTTCAATGCCATTCGCTACAGGCATGAAAAGTCGCCTCCCTCTAGAACTATTACTAATACCATGAGAAAGTTCAATGACTTTGTGGACGCTTATGAACTGGAAGAGATCCCCACATCTGGAAAAGCATTCACATGGAGTAATGGTCAGAGTCAACCCACGTTATCTCGCTTGGATAGGTTTCTTGCCTCAGGGGGTTGGTTGAGAATGTACCCGGAGGTATTTGGCACAGTTGGAGGGAAAGAGGTGTCGGATCATTGGCCCATTTTCCTGGACACGGTCTGGTAGTTGGTGTCACAAGCCCTTCTGTTTCGAGAATTGGTGGTTAAAGGAGGATGGGTTTCATGATTTGTTAAAGACATGGTGGGAGGGGCTTACAGTCCAGGGCCCAATAGGGGGTCACGTGGCAATGAAGCTTAAATTGTTGAAAAAGAAGTTTTCAAACGAAGTCCAAGCAGTGGGAGGAAGCGGCTCATTCGGTCAAACGTTCGTCATTCAATGGCTGGTCGTACAAGGAAAGTTGAAGGACAGCGAAGTTGCAAGGCCTGCTTGGGGAGTGATCGCCTCTGCACGTAGCTTCCGTCCCCCCAGCACACCAGCCGCATGGACTCCTCCACCGGCAGGAACTATCAAAGTCAACATCGATGGTTCTTCACTAGGTAACCCCGGCCCAGCTGGTTATGAGGGGGTGTTCCGGAATTCAGAAGGTGATATCCTCATGTCCTATGCTGGTCCTATTGGGATTGAAGACTCCACCTCGGCTGAGGTACATGGTGTTCTCCATGCTCTAAGACATTTCCAGAATCGCTTCTCCGATACTTTATTGATTGAAGGTGACTCTAGCAATGTCATTAGCTGGTGCAAGCAAACCTCGGCTCCCCATGGAGGTTCCTATATATATTTAGAGAAATCTCATTTCTGACTTCCACATTTGTTCATGAGTGGCATTGTACTCCTAGATCCGCCAATTCCTTGGCGGACTCTTTAGCTAAAGAGGGGACTCAACTCTCGGCTCCTATTGTGAGAGTGTCCCCACCTTTTGTAAACTAATTTCTCATATATTCAATAAACAGCAAATTCCTCAAAAAAAAAAAAATGTTAGGCCCCCAGTAGTAACGGTTTACAGCAGGAGGAAAAGGACAACACATGTGGCAGCACCTACAGAGACACACGAAAGACATGTAATCTGTTAGTGTCAGAAGGGGAAACGAAGGGAATGAGTCAGGGAATAAATCAGGGAGAGGAAATATAAAGAAGAGGGGGGAGATATGTAAGGGGTATGGGAAAATTGTAAAATCGTGGGCTTGAGGGGGTTCCCATCAGTTGGTATCAGAGCGAGGAGAAACCTGGGGTATGAGAAATACCCGAATGGAAGTGAGAATAGAGAAGACGGTGAGCGCAATCCATGGTAAGCTGGGATGTCTGGAGGAGAAATTTGATTCCATCACGTCTACCCTTGAGGCACTTCGATCGGCCATGACAGAATTTCGAGAAGGAATAGCTTCCCACTCAAATCGGGGGAAATCTCCTATCGGCGATTCATCGAGAGGTCTGGAGGACATACCGCAATGGACGATGTCGACGACAGGAGGGCGTGATCCAGTCCGGCGTCTGGAACTCCCAATTTGTAGGGGGTCCGACCCTACGGGTTGGCTCTTTCGAGCAGAGGTATTTCTCTGTGAATGGCATGGGAGACGATGATAAGGTGGCTGCAGCAGTCGTCTGTATGGAAGATACGGCTCTCTCCCGGTTCCAGTGGCTGGAATCCCGCTCCCAAATCCAAAGTTGGGCAGATTTTCGCCGTCTCTTCGACCGATTCAACTCTTCGCAGGAGGGCTCTCCGCACGATTGACTCATGGCGCTCCGACAGTTGTCGACGGTAGCAGATTACCAGCGCGATTTTGAGATGTTGTCTGCAGGCCTTCGGGACCTCTCTGACGATCTCTTAACCAACATCTTCATCAATGGCTTGCAACCGGAGGTACGTATCGAAGTTCGCCTTCTGGCATCGCTGGATTTAGGTCGGGCGATGGCTGCAGCTCAGTGAGTCGAAGATCGTGAGGCAGCTCTGCGTTCAGCCCGTGGAGGAGGCCTTCATAAAATACACCGACCCTGGGCAACCACTCGGCAGCCGCGCTGGGACAATTCCACCTCGGTGACCCGTTGGAGCAAGTCACTTCCACCTAGGGATGGCAACAGGTACGGATTAGCGGGGAACCCGCCCCGACCCGACCCGCTTAAAGCTGGTTTGGGTTTATGTTTTTACCCCGCGGGTCGGGTTCGGGTTTTGGGAGCAGAACCCGTCACGGGTTCGGAGCGGGGACGGGTTTTGCCCCAAAAACCCGACCCGACCCGCTTAATTCTTATGTAAAAAAAAAAGTTTTAGAGGGTATTTAAATAATACAAAGTAAAACCCTACTTTCTTACGTTCTCCCCTTATGTTTGACAATATGTTTAGGTATTTATATGTTTATATTATTTATTTTAGAATTTTTTATATTTTTAAAAATTTTAATATTAAACATAGCTGGTCGGGGATGGTACCAGCTTGGGCGGGCGGGTTTTAGCGGGTTCGGGCGGGTTTTTGCCCGCTGGGCGGGGACGGGTTTAGAAATCAAACCCAGCGGGCGGGTTTTCTTGGGACGGGTTTCCCCGGTTTTTTGCGGGGCGGGGATGGGTTTCCAAAAACCCGCCCCGCCCCGCCCTGTTGCCATCCCTACTTCCACCGAGTCATGACTCGGCGATACCCGAGTCACGCACCAGGTCACGATCTACACATCCGACCCTCCCGACTGCACGATTAGCAGCACCTTCGAGTGTGGGTACGAGACCCGGCTTCTCTTCTCCGACCGTTGGCTTTGCATCTTCGGGTTGACGTCCTTACCGACGCCTATCGGATGCGGAGCTCCAATCCAAACTCGAGCGTGGGATTTGCTTCCGTTGCGACGAAAAATTTTCGCCCGGCCACCGATGTCGCAACAAATCCATCCATCTATTGTTGATTGACGACGAAGACGGCACAGAGGACCTTCTTAGAGAGGAAGAAGACCCCCATTGCGGACTGCAGAGCTCCAATAGAACTCTCCCAGCACACCGTGGCCGGAATTTCTTCCTCCCAGACGCTTAAACATTAGGGTGACATCTCAGGCACTTCAGTCGTCGTGTTGGTCGACAGTGGTGCGTCACACAATTTCATTTCTTCAAAGACCAAGGATGCCCTCCATCTTACAATAACTCCTACTGGCACCTTTGGGGTAAGGGTCGACGATGGCCATGAAGTAGTGGGTTCTGGCATTTGTCGTGTTCCCCTCCGGTTGGGCCAGGTGTTTCACCACCTGGACCTCCTACCTTTTCCACTGCAGGGCATCGACATTATATTAGGTTGTTATTGGTTGTGGGCCCTGGGTGATGTCACGGCTAATTGGAATACGCTGACATTGCGTTTCCTTCATCAGGGGAAACCTATGGTGCTTCACGGGGACGTTTCTCTCACCAGGTCTCAGGTATCTTACAGAACTTTTCTTAAACATTGTCGTGATAGTGATTTCGGGTTTTGGGTGGATCTACACAGCCTCCTTCTGCATCACGTTGTCGCAAGCACCATGAACAACGCAGTTCAGCAGCTTCTTCAGCAATACGATGCCTTGCTCCAACCTCCAATACAGCTCCCTCCGACACGTTCACAAGACCATGCCATTCGGCTGTATGACGGAGCTGTCCCACCAACTTGCAGGCCCTATCGCTATCCCCATTTTCAGAAAGATGAAATTGAGAGAATCGTGGGTGACATGCTGGCAGCCGATATTATTCAACCCAGCACAAGCCCATTCTCCAGTCCAGTGCTGTTGGTCAAGAAAAAGGACGGGAGTTGGCAGTTTTGTGTCGACTACCGAGCCTTGAACAAGCTCACTATTCTAGATAAGTTCCCTATCCCGACTATTGATGAGTTGCTAGATGAGCTAGCTGGTGCTACTATTTTCTCTAAATTAGACCTCCGTTCTGGTTATCATCAAATCCGAGTGAGAAAAGAGGACACTGAGAAAACTGCCTTTCGAACTCATGAAGGCCATTATGAGTTCTTAGTCATGCCCTTCGGTTTGTGCAACGCACCGGCTACTTTCCAGTCCATTATGAATACTATCTTTCAGCCTTGCTTGAGAAAGTTTGTTCTTGTATTCTTCGATGATATACTCGTCTATAGCCCAGACATGGACTCTCACATTGTGCACCTGCAGCAGGTATTTGAGGTCCTCCAACAGAATGCTCTCCATATGAATCCTAAGAAGTGTTGCTGGGCACAACCCCAAATCGACTACTTGGGTCACCTGATTTCAGCTGAGGGCGTATCGGCTGACCCAGCCAAAATATTATGTATGGTACACTGGCCACGCCCATCTACCGTCAAAGACCTTCGGGGTTTTTTGGGCCTTACGGGGTATTACAGACGGTTTGTCAAGGATTATGGCAAAATTGCTGCTCCACTCACACTCCTACTGAAGAAAGACTCTTTCCAATGACTCCCGTAGCACAACATGCCTTTGATCTCCTTAAGCAAGCGGTGACTTCAGTGCCCGTCATGGCCTTGCCGGATTTTTCCAAGACTTTTGTCATTGAAACTGATGCTTCTGGCTCTGGTTTAGGTGCTGTCCTGATGCAAGAAAGCCGACCCATTGCCTATATTAGTCAAGCTCTATCAGAGAGGGGTCGAGCAAAATCCGTGTATGAAAGAGAATTGATGGCAATTGTCCTTGCAGTCCAAAAATGGAGGCACTACCTTCTTGGCCGAAAGTTCATCATCAAAACCGATCAAAGGAGTCTTAAATTTTTAATGGACCAACACACCTTGGATGTCGAGCAGCAGAAATGGGTGTTCAAATTACTGGGTTTTGACTTCGAAATCCAGTACAAACCGGGGGCAGAAAACAGAGTGGCAGACACTCTTTCCAGGCAGCCATCAATTCATACCATGACAACCTCTTCTCGGGCACAGATTCTGGGTCTCAAGACAGTTGATGACGAGGTCAGCAGGGATCCCAAACTATCTCAGATAATCCATCATCTTCTCAAAGGAACTGCAGCTCCAGAGGGTTACTCTTTGCAGAAAGGTAGCCTCTTGTATAAGGGTTGGTTGGTCCTTGCTAAAGGATCATCTCTCATTTCGCAGTTTCTCCACGAGTTTCACTCATCTCCTTATGGGGACATTCGGGATACTTCAGAACATATAAAAGGATTTCATCCTTGTTATATTGGGAAGGCCAAAAGAAGGACATTTAAGAGTTTTGTAGCTCAATGTGCAATATGCCAGCAGAACAAGTATGAGGCCATGAGGCCTGTTGGGCTCCTACAGCCCCTTCCTATTCCAACTCAAGTCTGGGAAGATATATCCATCGACTTTATCGGTGGTCTACCTCGCGCACATCATGTCGACACTATATTGGTAGTGGTGGATCGGCTGACCAAGTTTAGCCACTTCATTCCCTCGAGTCATCCTTATGCAGCCAAGACAGTTGCTGAAGATTTTACAAAGGAAGTCATAAGGTTGCATGGGTTTCCCACCTCCATTGTTTCTGATCGAGATAGTCTTCATGAGTCACTTCTGGACCGAACTCTGCCGTTTATCCGTTACTACTCTCCGTATGAGTTCAGCCTACCACCCTCAAACTGATGGCCAGACTGAAGTAGTGAACCGCAGCCTTGAAGCTTACCTCAAATGCTTTGCTGGGTCTCATCCAAAGTCCTGGCCAAAATGGCTTTGTTGGGCTGAGTTTTGGTTTAACACCTCTTATGATGGGGCTGCTGGTATGACTCCTTTTAAAGCCTTATATGGCAGGGATCCCCCTTTGCTACTGAAATGGACTGACGAGCCATCCCTCGTGGAGGAGGTTAACATTCAAATCAGAGAGCGAAACAACATTCTCGATGACCTCAAGGCCAACTTACTCAAGGCCCAACATCAAATGAAGAAATATGCTGATACAAAGAGGCGGGACATTCACTTTTCTATTGGCGACAGGGTGTACCTTAAGTTACAGCCTTATCGCTTCAAGACTCTCGCCAAGAGGCCCAATGAAAAACTGAGTCCCCGATTTTATGGCCCTTTTGAAATCTTGGACCGAATTGGAGAGGTGGCTTATAAACTCAACCTGCCACCAAACGCCAAGTTACACCCTATCTTTCATATATCCCAGCTTAAAAAGGCTATCAGTCCTCCCTTTGTTTCTCAGCCACTCCCACACTGCTTGCTAGAGGACTTGGAGATTCGCCTCACACCACACATGATCAAAGATATCAGATCCTTGACTGATGGCACGATCGAAGTTCTGATGCAATGGGAGGGATTGCCAGACTTTGAAAACACTTGGGAAAAGGCATCTACCATTGCCACACACTTTCCTGACTTCCACCTTCAGGACAAGGTGGCTCTCTTTGGGGGGGGTACTGTTAGGCCCCCAATAGTAACAGTTTACAGCAGGAGGAAAAGGACCACAACACATGTGGCAGCACCTACAGAGACACACACAAAAGACATGTAATCTGTTAGAGAGTGTCAGAAGGGGAAACGAAGGGAATGAGTCAGGGAATAAATCAGGGAGAGGAAATATAAAGAAGAGGGGGGAGATATGTAAGGGGTATGGGAAAATTGTAAAATCGTGGACTGAGGGGGTTCCCATCATCATACTACTTACAGACCACAAAATACTGACTATGAAGATATGGAAGCCACCCCCAAATGGCTGGAAATCACTTAATTTTGACTGCTCATCGCAAGGTAACCCAGTGCCAGAAGGTCTTGGTGCATTAGTTCGAGATCATGATGGAAACACTATCTGAAGCTGAATCCACTGCCCTCCATACTGGCCTGAAACTATTTCAGCAACACTGTGTGGGGCCACTATAAATACAGGGAGACTCACAGCTTGCCATAAAGTGGGGCAGTAGTAAGATCCCACCCCTATGGAAACTAAAGCAGGTGTTTGATGAGGTAACGAGCATAAATGTAGACTGGAGAATTGCCTGGACTAAGATTCCGAGGTCTGCCAATTCAGTGGCTGACAAATTAGGTAAGGAAGGTGTATCAAAACCTGAGCTAATTGTAGAAACTGGATAGCTTTGTATCATACTTGTATATTACTGCTTGATGCTCTTCATGTAACATCCTACGATATGTAACCTTTATAAATAAAACTACCACTAGTTCAAAAAAAAAAAAATTAACTATGGAGCAATATTGAAGATCCTTCATTCACATTCCGGTGAATCACCTGGCAGAAGAAATAGGAGCTTCCGAAGTCATGATGAAGGTGGCAGAAGCCGAAAAACTTCATATTCTACTTTATGACAACCTTTAGTGGCACATAAGTAAAAGTAAACCAAATCTTTCACAATTCCAATCTAAGAGGTTCAACAACATTAGGCTCGATTAGTATATAAAGGAAGATGCCTCTTGGAGATGGCTGCGCATGGCTCAATGATAAACTGGAAAGATGCAAAGAAAATTAAAAACAGAACCAAAAACAACCACGAGAGCACAAAAACCTCAACTTGATACACCAACACTCCATCAGAGGTGTCATCGCCGCAAATATCTCGGCACAAAATTTTGTAGACCCATTAACAGAAACAAAGATAAGATTCGAAGCCAATGATCGCCATAGATAATTGTTGCAACAGAATTTGCAAATCCCTGATGGGAGGAATTTACAAGATTTGTTGTTGCCCACTTTGTAAATCCCGAAATGGAAGAAAAGGACATCCAAATTTGGGAATGAATATCTGGATTCTGGTGTCGATGCCTGAAATGTTCCTCATAGTCAATAATTTCTGGCTCATCAAGTTGGCATTTGCAGAGGAAAAATTGAGAATAATAGCCCTTAAAAGATGAGTTAATAAATGAGTTGTGTAGTGAAATAATTTAATGGAATGAAGAGATAGGCAGTGATTCTTATGACCAATGGGTGGAAATAACCGAAGTCTGGCCCACTTAAGTGAGAGGAGATTGATGTTTTTAGTGAGACTTTCAATACTTTTTCTCCTCTTGGTTTCTCTCCGCTCTTTCTTAATTCCTTTCTCAATTTTTGTAGGAGTTTTGTAATTCTTGATTTTGTATTGTCCGACTAAAGGAGGTCAAATAATCATGTTAATAACAACATAATATGACATTTTCTCAAGACCTTTCTTGCTTTTTTCATTTGCAGGGATTGGCGAAATTGGAAGTAGAGGTGACTAATCTTGCATCAAGGGCTGGGAAAGGTATCTCTTTGACACTTTTGTTTTCATGCCTCGTTTAGTTGAAAATGGGCAATTTTAACTGTGGCTACAGCATCCAGCCTTACTCCTCTTAGTGTCTAGGGATTGGCAACCCAACCAGTTGGGCCCCTTAATCTTGCAAGTTTATTTGTCAATCTATTTGCTTCTCTCATACTGCATTTCTATCTAATATTTCTCAAGATAGAAATGTCTTTGATCTTTTTGAAATAATCTGTGTTAGCCTTCATTGGATTCTTCCTTCACGTGGCCCAAGAGGATCTAATCAAGTCTTTATGATCAAAGGGGAGGAGAATCTCAAGAACTATGGTTTGAGACCATGGAGTTGACTGTTCTGCAGTAGCAGAAGTAACGATGCTCGAGGGGAGTAGAAATTGGATCGATCATGTACCACTCCCCTACATTCGGTTTCCACTGAGCTACCATCAAAATTGAGTTTGTGCCACTTCCGGGGGAGATAGATCTTTCATCTAATATCCTCCTATTTATCTCATTTTGGACATTGCAAGTATTATAGCCAATGTTTGGTCTCAAAAGGTCTTTCCCACATTTTTCCATGCAATGGATCGGGTGAATAGGGGGGAGAATGAAGGGTGAATGTGAGTGTGGAAGCTAAACTTCCTCAGAAAAGCTGCACAAAACTGATGGGAGGTAGTGCAGTGAAGGAAAGGTGCTCGATTGACTTGGTCATGCTACTACAGTTTGCAAATCTGTACTAGAGGGTCTCTGGTCCAGACCTTGGTGTCAGCTTTTATCCCTCGGATGTTCTTGCTATCAATGATTGCTAAACAGGTGATGGCCTCCATAGACACTTCCTCCCATGGACTTCTCCGAAGGTGTAGGTTCCAGGAGTTGGGTGAGTCCTTGATTCTAAGTCTTTAACAGAGATATTAAGGTTTAAAGTACCCTATACAGGAAGGGGGAAGGAGTAAAGAGTTTGATTCGCCCATGTAGACATTGTGCTTGAACGTGGTTGCATCCTCGCTTCTCACATGAATAGAGAAGCCATTCTTGAATGATGATTTGGGTTTGCAAATGGTTTTTTAGAGGCTAAAGCCTGATTGGGCAGAGTTGGGGGGAGCCACATATTGTCTCTACACAAGTTCTTTGAGTGAATGACATTCCTGCATGGTGTATTTTTCTCATTCTCGAAGCTCGATAACCTGTTAGAGAGATGGGCTGAGCTCAAGTGCCTTGTCCTTGTTAGACATCCTGTATCACCCAATGATACAGACAGAGTTACACCAAGAGTTACACACCAAGTATCGGGGCGATGGTACGGTCAAGAAGCATTACGATGCCCGACACACCTTCCTTATCGGAATCCTAATCGCCACGATTACGTAATCTTATCCATTTGTAATCCCAATCTTCTTTGATTTGATTACGTAAACTTTCCTAGTCCAACTAGGAAACAAACACTCACGAAGTGTATATATGTATCATTGTACAATTGAATAGATGGCGATTGAATTAACCTTCTTACATGGTATCAGGCCGGACCCGGCTCCCACGTAAAACCCTAATTTGCGTGGAACCCTAGCATATCTCTTCCAGTTCCTCTTCTGGTTCTCGATCCTTTGCTACAATGGCCAATGAAGGTTCCTCTCAGTCGTCCACCACCCCTACAGCTTCCCTCCTTGCGAACTCGCAAACTCCAAGTAGGGGTACTTTCTTCTACCTCACAGCCGTCCAACCCTAATTCTTCTATGGCCGGCTCCAGTTCTCCTCAATCGTCCTCTAACCCCACTACTTCCTTCGTTCCGCTGCAGCTATTGCGTCTGCATCTCGACTACTCCTTCGACACCCGGCATTCTATCAAACCCCACTCCGGCGGTACTTGCGACGCCCAAGACGCCTCCCACTGTAACTCCGTCCGCCTCCGGCGCTTCCTCTCTGTCCATCTTGGCGGCATTCCTCTTCTCCGCCAGCGGTTTCTCATTCGGAACCTCATTTGGGTTATCTAGCCCTAGCATTTTCGGTGCTTCACAGGCCGCGACAGGCTTGAAACCCTCGTTTGCCTACGGAATGCCATCTTCTTCTTCAGCGACTCTTTCAAGTACAGCTTCGCCTACTTTTGGGCTAACTACTGCCTCCTCGTCTTGCTCGTCCGTGCCTTTCTCTTTTGGAATGCAGCTGGCTCCGAGCACATCTTCGTCTGCAGGATTTCTATTCGTTGGCACGTCTTCCTCCGCTGCCTCCACTTTTGCTCCATCCACTTTGGTTGGGGCTCTTGCTTCTTCAGCGGGCACACCTTTTGCCTCATTTTTCGGTTAAGCTCATTGGGGCTTCTGCCTGCTGCCTTGGCTGGGCCGTCTTCGTCCCTGCTCTTTGGTGCTTTATCTGCAACAGGAAGTGCTCCTTTCTCTAGTGCGGCCATTGGCTCTTCGTCTGGGGTGCCTGCTCCTTTTCTACCTCATCCTTGTTCGGGTCCTCATCATCTTTAGGGGATGCATCACCTTCCTCCTCGTTGTTTTCTGCTGCTTCTTCCGCATCCACTTCTCCTACCCTCACTGCTTCCTACCTTGCCCGATCTCGGACTACTAGTCGGGTTGTTGTTGTTTGATCTCGGACGGACAGACTCGGTTAGGTTCACGGTATTTGTCAATACCAGCACCCTTCCTGTCTCCATCAAGCTTGATCGAGACAACTCCCCTCTTGGCGACAACAGTTTCTTCCTGTTTTCAACAGCCAGTCCCTTATGGGATTCGTCGACGGCTTCATCAAACCACCTCTCAAATATTCGACTACCGACTCTCCTACTGTCACATCCGAATACACGAAGTGGTATGCCCTCGACCAGACGATCCAGCGTTGGATCGTAGCCACCCTGCCTTATGCAGCAATTGCACACACAATCGGCCTCGCCAGCGCTCCGGCGATGTGGCTCATGTTTGCCGTGTGCAGTCACCTCCTACCTTCTTCAAGTTCTGTTCATCTCGCCTCAAGATCGAGTCGTTGATGTCTTCACCAAAGGCCTCTCGAGATCAATGTTCTGTATACTTCTCTCCAAACTTCGCGTTTCTCCTCAAACGCCAAGCTTGAGGGGGAATGTTAGACATCCTGTATCACCCAATGATACAGACAGAGTTACACCAAGAGTTACACACCAAGTATCGACGATGATGGTGGTAGTAAGCATTACACGCGGACGACACACCTTCCTTATCAGAATCCTAATCAGTTACGATTCTGTAATCTTATCCAGCTGTAATCCTAATCTTCTTTGATTTGACTCTGTAAACTTTCCTAGTCCAACTAGGAAACAAACACTCACGAAGTGTATATATGTATCATTGTACAACTGAATAAAGTGTATATATGTATCATTGTACAACTGAATAAATGGCGATTGAATTAACCTTCTTACAGTCCTCCTAATGCCTATCACTCCTCTATTCGTTGTCTGGTAGTCATTTCCCCACTTGTGATATTTGAAGTTCAATGAGCTTCTTCACCAAAAAAAATCTTCTTTGTATGGTCTTCATATGATTAGCCACTGAGTCAGGACAATTCATGAAAGATAAGAAGTAGTTGGGGAGGTTAATGTGGCTCTCTCATCAAGGAGAGGAGATTTCATCACCGAGTTTCAAGCCTATGGTCTTATTTTTCATAATGGGTGTCCATAGGGCTTTGCTTGGTCTTCCAACAAAGAGGGATCGCCCTAGATAAGAGATTGGCAAGAAGCCAAATTTTCAATTATGTGAGTTAGCCCTTATGTCCTATGCCAGCTCAAAGATGCTTAATGAGGCATTGATCTATGTGGCTTGCTTCGAAGATCACCACAAATAATGGGGTCATCTACAAACAGGATGCTGCAGCAGCAGCAACAACTTTGGTCATTGAAGATGGCAAAGAGCCAGTTGGTATAGGGTATATCTATATAGAATTCCTTGTCCCTCTCCAATGTTCTTGAAACTAATAGGGGAAACGTGTTGTGCTTAGCCCTTGAGCATTTGTAGTTGCGTTAGTTGCTGATTTTGGTAAGGATATTGAAGGTTGCAGATGAGAAGGAGCTCGGAACCTATTTCCTCCACCTTCACCAAAGTGCTTTTTCACCATCATGAAGTCAAGGAAGCACCAAGGAAAAAAATCTAAAGTTTTCTCATAGTCATCTTCCTGCATTATTCTAGTTTCAGTGATCCTTGGAAGTTGTTTGACTTCATGAGCTTCCATTGCAGTATCAAATATTATATGTCCATTTCTAAAAGAGTTTTAACTATTTCTAATTAGTCTAGGATGGTCCTATAGAGAAGAATAAAAGGGACAAAGTGGCCTTTGCTCAACAAATGGTGGTGCAGGTTTAGAACTTGTTCTGATGTTTTGTGACTGGATATTATAATGAAGAAAAGTTCTGCCCATCCGCTCTCACAAACCTCCAGTGATGGAATAATTGTAGCCTGTGTTCAGGGTTGATCCATCACATCGTTGCAGGATTGATTCTGCCTCCCGGCGCTGGGTTGATTGGGCCCACTGTGCAGTGTTGATGAAGCTCCACATCAATTGCTTGCCAGCAAAACACCAGGATTTTTTAAAGAAAGATGCAAGGGTGAAAACGAATAGCCGAAGGTGCAGTAAACAGTGTAGTCGTATTTCTCAGCAAAACCAGAGGAATCTAGGATATGAAAGGAGATAGTCTCAGGATGAATTGGAAGTCAATTGTGGCACAATCACTGAAAGGCACGATGAAGGAAATCTCAATGGGCTCCACCAGTAGGACCTGCGATCAAGCTCAATACTGACGGTTCCTCTCTCAGGAACCTAGGACCGACGAGCATCGGAGGGATATTCAGAGACCATTCGGGCAACACTCTCTTATCTTTCTGCGGCCTGGCAGGGATAACAGACTCAACAAAAGCAGAGACAGTCCTCAAGGACCTCAGACTGTTTAGAACACGCTTAACAAGCCCCTTGGAAGTAGAGGCGGATTCATGTAACGTAATTAGCTGGTGTTAGAAATGTAAAGATCCCCCATGCCATTTCTTAACTCAGTTAAGGGAAATCTGGGCTATTGGGGTTAATGTTGTAGTATGGAAACATGTAATGAGATCGGCTAATCATGACGCCGACTCACTAGCTAGGGAGGGTGTCACACAGACATCTTTATCGGTGTGACTCCCAACCTAAAGTTGGCAGTAAGAAGTCCTGTAATATGAAGTATGCTATAATGAACTAAAATTCCAATTTCCTCAAAAAAGAAGCTTGTCAGCATAACTACTAGGGTGATCATATAAAGCACAGGATAGCCTCTCATAGCCTACTCAGGCCAGCATGTTGCTGTAATTTAAATGAGGCTGAGGCAATTGCTGATATTAGGCAGTTCTAACACCAGTTTGTGGACCCGTTAGTTGTGGATGGGAACTCAGCACTAGTTATTTGAGGCACTGGCAAGAAATCACCTCTTCTTGGAGACTTTGACCACTCTCTTGACAATGCTCAGAATTGTAAATTGTCTGATTGCTGCATCTGACTGATTCTTTGGCAGACCATACAGAACAATTAGGGGTTCCAAGGAACATCTCATGTTTGGGCTTCTCACTCTACTGGCTACTGACAATTTATCTGCCTTCAAAGCTTTTCTTATTGTTGTACCGTATGCTGTACTCTACGATCCAATTATTTGTTCAGTAAAAGAGCTATTTAATTTTGATTTGAGCCAACTGAGTTCTTACTTCAGTTCATTAAACCCACAATATGTAATGGTTCGCAGAACGCCAGTTGAATGTGTTCACTTGATTGTTTTTTAAAAAATGCATCTGCTCTTCCTTAATGTGTATAATATTATGATTCAGTTCCCCTGTGAGTTTGAATTTCAACTTTGGTTCTTCCATGATATAGGTGAAGTGATTGGCGCCTTCTCTATTCCTATTGGAAGCTCTGCCGGCATGCTGACAAGAGCACCTTCAGTAAGGTTGTTGCATCAACCAGTTGATGTTCAAAAGATCTCTTCATATCCGCTGAAGAAACGGGTGAGTCTACTGTGAACTGTTTGAACTTGTTTTTAGCTTAATTTGGCTTAGTACTTGCTGATTTCTTTCAGGGTCAAGCTCCAACTGATGTTGTCCATCAAGGTAGTGGTAATTTGTTGGTTTCTACTTCTTATTTTGAGAAGAAAACTATAGTCAACTTCCAGACGGAGATGGACAAAACTTCTACAGATAGGGATGTAGGCTTCTGGGTTGGGCTTCAACCAGAAGGACCTTGGGAGAGCTACCGATCGTTGCTGCCACTAACAGTTGTCCCTAAAACTCTTAGCAAAAATCTTTTTGCATTTGAGGTGACCATGAAGAATGGAAAGAAGCATGTGATTTTCCGAAGCCTTGCAGTTGTTGTCAATGATGCTGACATTGCCTTAGAATTGTCTGTCTGCCCTTTATCTATGCTCAACAATGATTCTCTTTTATCAATGGTGCCCAATAGTTTGGTGATAGAAGAGCTCTTTGAGAATGAACGGTACCATCCAGTGTCTGGGTGGGGAAACAGGCTTGGCTTTCGGCCTAATGATCCAGGTCGTTGGAGTACAAGGGACTATTCGTATTCCTCTAAGGTGATTTGTTTGTTTCAAATTTACATGTTCTACTTTTCGCTCTATCATACTGCCTGTAGAATCTTATTTTTTCAATTTGTTTTTGAAGAATTTCTTCGAGCCTCCTATCCCTTCAGGATGGCAATGGACATCTGGTTGGGACCGAGATAAATCACAATCCGTGGATAGTGAAGGCTGGGCATATGGACCCGATTTTCATTCCTTGAAATGGCCTCCATCTTCAACAAAATCTTGCATGAAATCATCTTCAGACTTTGTAAGGAGGAGACGGTGGATACGTCCGAGGAAGCAGTTATCTCAGAGTCACGAAAATGCAAATAGGAGCTACATTGCTATCCTAAAGCCAAGATCATCTGTTGTTTTGCCTTGGAAGAGTATGACCAAGAATTCAGACTTGTGCCTACAAGTTCGTCCATATGTTGACCACCCTGAGACCCCTTATGCATGGGGACATGCCGTTACAGTGGATTCCAGTTTGAACAACACCAACATCCAGTCGTCTGGAGAGCATGGTTCATTTTCCAGACAAAATACCATGAAATCCAGCAATTCCACCACACCTAGTTCTGTTTTCAAGTTGGATCAGCTTGAAAAAAAGGATATACTGTTCTGTTGCAACCCTGGTGACAGCAGCAAAAGTTGTTTCTGGCTTAGCACAGGATCTGATGCTTCTGTCCTCCATACAGAGCTAAATTCTCCTGTTTATGATTGGAAAATATCTTTTAATGCTCCTGTAAAATTAGAGAACAAACTCTCTTCTCAAGCGGAATATTTTATTTGGGAGAAATTGACTGAAGGGATTCGAGTTGAGAGGCAGCACGGTACTATCTCACCTGGTGGCAGCACGTTTATTTATTCCGTAGATGTGCTAAAACATATTTACCTCACCCTATCTGTCCAAGGTGGCTGGGTCTTGGAAAAGGTACTTTTGGGTTAGATTTATTATCGCTGCACTGCCTCATGGCCATAATTTAATGTGAATCTTCGTTTCTTATCACCAGGAACCTGTTCTTATCCTGGATCCTTCTGCTCCTGAGGTTGTGTCATCTTTCTGGATGATTAACCTTCAAAGTAACAGGTTCGGTTTTGGAATTTATCATACAAAAAAGTGTTATTTAAATTTGTGAATTCTTATTTCATTTGTCTATTTTATCCAGGAGGTTGCGTGTAAGCATTGAACGTGACTTGGGTGGAACAAATGCTGCAACCAAAATGATTAGATTATTTGTCCCATATTGGATAGCCAATGATTCACATTTGCAATTGGAATACCGATTGGTTGAAGTTGAGCCTGTGGAAGATATAGAAGCTGATTCCCGTTCACTTTCCAGAGCAGTCAAATCTGCGAAGCTAGCCTTGAAACGTCCCATCGTGTCATCTGATGGAAAAGATTCTGGCTCAAAGAAAAATGTTCAACTGCTAGAAGCCATTGAAGAGTTGAGCTTGACACCCGTGATGTTATCTCCTCAGGATTACCTTACTCGCTCTAGCCTAATGTCATTTCCTTCTCGGAATGATACTTTTCTTTCTCCAAGAATTGGAATTGCAGTTTCCCTTCATCGTTCAGATTATTTCAGTCCTGGAATCTCTCTTCTAGAGCTGGAAAATAAGGTAGCATGATTAATTTTCCTAGGGGAGAGATTACAAAGGAAAAAGCTTCCAAAATGGTTTACTGGTTTAAAATTTTATTATATGTCCACTTGTGAGGGTTTTATGTTATGGGGTGAAGATTAGAGATTCTGTCTAAGGCAACTTTTGACATTACTTTTCATGCTTTTATATTGTAGGAGAGAGTTGATGTGAAAGCATTCAATTCAAATAGATCTTATTACAAGCTTTCTGCTCTGCTTACAATGGCTTCTAACAGAACAAAGGTAGATTTTTTATTTTTTATTTTTTTTTAAGTGTATTGTGTAATGGCTGTTCTCTGTTTTATTGATGGATGAAGAGATTCAATTTCAGATGACTCTTATGTATCAAATATATTTCTCCATGTTAGAAATGTATGAAATATATTTCTTGGATATTTTATATGTTGTTTGGTTGTTATAGGTTACCGGATTACCATGGTTTCGAGTAATTGTATCTGAAGAGTATTGCACAATTAATTTTAATATCCTGTATTGCTGAAAAAAAAAGTATCTTTTAATTAATTCTACTTTGCTGATTTAAAAAAAAATACTAATTCATATTAATGTGGTTTGATTTCTTGTAAATTCATGCTACTGTTTTGTATAAATTTGATCTTTTTACTATGCTATATCTTTTCTACTACCAATTTGATGATTTCACCTTGCACAGGCCGTGTTAGGATCGACTAATGGGGGAGGTTTGTTATATTTCATCTCACTGGTACTCGGTTTTCTCTTACCTGCAGGTTGTTCGTTTTCAGCCACACACCTTATTATTCAATCGAACAGGATCTAGCCTTCTCTTGCAGCAGTTAGACACAGAGTTTGTAGAACATCTTCATCCCTTTGACCCTCCAAAAATTATTTTGTGGCAACCCACTGGAAGAAGTGAATTGTTGAAGGTTTGATCAGATTGTTATTACAAGCGGAACTAGTTGACTCTACTTTTCCTTGACTATGTGCCATTGGTTGCATTTAAAGTATGTATGTTACTTCTCTGCCTGCCCATATAGAAGCTTAATGAAGTATATTGGTAAAATGCAGTTAAGAATGGATGGATTCAAATGGAGTACTCCCTACAGCATTGAGCACGAAGGCATGATGAGTGTCTGTTTGAAGAGTGAGATGGGCAATGAGGAGAAATTTGTCAGAATAGAAGTACGAAATGGAGCAAAAAGTTCTCGTTACGAAGTTATTTTTCGTCCCAAGTCTGTTTCAAGCCCGTTCAGGTAAAAAATAGCTTCTTCTCTCGCCAGGAATTTTTTGCATTTTTGCTTGTGAGTAACATATAGAGTTGTATTTCCACGAAAAGGAAAAGGGCTTTTGTTTAAAAATATATATTTTTATTTACAACTAAATTTCCAGAATGAAAATTTCATTGCCACATCATTTTGGGCACACCACAATACACGCAGGTTAAAAGCACTGGTGTGTCAACTTTTTTATGAAAATGTGGAGAGGCAGCATGGAAAAGCCTTTACATTAATCTGGTGGCGACTTTAAAATGCTGCCAAATGAATATATAAATGCTGATGCAACTTCACTCTAGAAAGAAACAGCATTCATATGCCAGATAAGTATATAAATGCGGATGCAACTTAAATATGGAAAAGAGATAGCATTTGTATGCAACCTTTTAGACCTGAAGGGTGGCTGGCATATCTGTGTCACCTCTGGCCATAGTTTACTTCTCAGGTCTCTCCCCTTTCAAAAAAATTAAAAGTTCAAGGCGGCATATTTGGGCAGTCTCACCACAAATCTGATTTTGGGGCGGCGTTTCTATTTCGCCTGTTCACTATATATGGTGGCACATCTAAGGCGGGCTACCGGCACAGATCAATCTCTTAGTATTGAATGGATCTTTGGTTTGTGGAGAAGCTTTTAATGAATATGTATGCTTGTCTACTCAGCATGTCCTGGTCTCCTGCTGCTTTGGTTGAGAAGGTACTTGCTGGTTGTTGAGAGATAGTGAGGTCGAGCTTACAAATCTTGATTCAACCTTACAGACCTTTTACAGTGATATTTTTATACCAATGGGCTGATATGGACACCTTCAATTGTTGGGTGTCTTTGGGTTGCTTCTTGCTATAAGGCTGTACTCTAGGAGGGGGGTTCTAGGCACCATAGTAGTAAAGCATGATACCTTCCTGTCCCATAGAAAGTGAATTTTCTGTATGGAGTGCTCTGCATTGTAGGATCCTCACTAGGGTCATGTTATGGAGGGGGAAAACACTGCCAACGCAGGCATGCCCTATGTATGAGGACCATTTAGATCATCTGCTTTTTCATTGTAGTTTTCTGAGTACTTTGTCATGGTGTGCCAGTATTTTTGGGTTTCATTGGGGAGGCGGGAGGTAAAGAGGAATGCAAATCTTTGGTTGCCTTCATTTGTTGACTCTGAATGCAGAAGCCAACAAATGGGTCTCACCTCATGGAGCCAACAAACATATTGGATCTCACCTCATGGAGCCCACAATCATATTGTTTCTCACCTCATGGTGCCCACAAACATATTGTTTCTCACCTCATGGAGCCCACAAACATATTGGTTCTCACCTCATGGAGCCCACGAACATATTCAGTCTCACCTCATGGAGCCCATAACAATATTGGGCTCACCTCATGAAGCTCACAAACATATCGGTTCTCACCACATGAAGCTTGCAAACATTGGGTCTCGCCTCATGGAGCCCACAATCATATTAGGTCTCACCTCATGGAGCCCCCAAACGTAGTAGGTCTCACCTCATGGAGTCCACTTACAATCAAGGGAGATAAATGGGCCTTGACCCATAGACAACCTGCTCGGATATCATGTTAAAGAGTGACCCAAGTTCCACCCAAAATTGCTTCCCAATTTAGGAAGCCTATTGCCTAACCTTATAGCTCAATATCATTTGCCTAAGCCATTTCAATGTGGGACTTCTTTCCCACAATGAAAAAAAGGGTAGGATGGAAACCTCAATTCAATGTTTTGTATAGTGTAATTTGTTGATGTTGATCTAAAAAATAGTCAAGCTGAGGATGATTCTTTGTTCTGTTTGTGATAACTTTGTACAACATACTCTTCAAAGAAAAAATGAGAAAAGTGAAAGCAAAATGATGTCTCCAATAAACAATTGATGAATGATGGGAACCCCTCAAATTCCTTCTCCCATTCTACTTCCGGATACCTCCTTACATCTTCTTTCCCCTTTTTATAATCTGTTCCCACCCCTGTTTCACATCTTTCTGCCCTCCTGACATTCTCTAATGAACTACATGTCTTGTGTGTGTAGTTACTCTGGTGTCGACACGTGTCCTGTGGTCCCTTTCCTCCTGCTATACACGGTTACGATAGGGGGTCTAACAATGAACAACTTGTGTGAAATAGTGAGTGGATGAATTGATTTTTTAGCTGTTGAATTTAGGTTGTACAGTATTGCTAACTACCTTCCCGATAACTTGGTTAGGAGTGCTCCAATCAACTCCTGATGTGAAACTTATATTTTCATCTTATTTTATCCCCCTCAGGATGCTTCTTTTATGTTTTTATGCAATAAATTCCTAATGTTCAAGTTAAAAAGAAAAGAAAATGCATAATGATCTAGTGGTGTTCAATGCAGTCATTCTTTGCTTTACTTTTCTTTTTTTCTTCTTTTTTCTTTTTCCTTATTCCTTATCAAGACTGATTCTGAGTTTTTTGGACAGGCTTGAAAACCAGTCAGTCTTTATACCACTCTGTTTTCGGCAAGTGGATGGCACAGTGGATTCCTGGCGACCTCTTTCTCCCAATTCTTCTACTGCATTCTTCTGGGAAGATCTTGGTAGGAAACGAGTATTGGAAATTGTTGTGGAAGGAGCTGACCCTTCAAAATCTCAGAAATACAATATTGAAGAGGTTGCTGAACACCAACCTTTGCGAGTCTCTGGTGGCCCTGTCACTGCTCTCTGTGTTAGTATTCTAAAAGAGGGGAAGATGTATGTTGTTAAGATTCGCGACTGGATGCCATCAAATGAACCTGAAGTACTTAGCCTGAGACAAACTCCATTAACCTCGCCTCGACCTTCAGAAGTTGATCAACTGCAGTCATCTCTAGCATCTGAATGTGAGTTTCATGTTATTGTGGAGCTTGCAGACTTCGGTTTATCTGTCATAGATCATACTCCAGAAGAGATTCTGTACCTATCTCTGCAAAATTTTCTGCTGTCATATTCAACTGGTTTAGGGTCTGGAATAAGCAGGTCAGTTTTTTCTCATCTAATATATAGGCTTAAACCCTTCTACATCTGCTTCAGTTTGTGAGTTTTGTTGATTCCATATCTTTGTATTTTTTTAATGACAGATTTAAGGTGCGAGTGCTGGGGATTCAACTGGATAACCAATTGCCATTAACTCCAATGCCTGTTCTATTTCGTCCTCAAAAGATTCAGGATCAAGTTGATTACATTTTGAAACTCTCTGCTACAATGCAATCTAATGGATCTGTAGACTTCTGTGTCTACCCCTATATTGGTTTCCAGGTGTGGTCTTAAACTTTCTATTCATTTTCCAGTTTCGTACTGCTGGTGATTTTTTTTTTTGGAAACAGCTAGATTTTTTGTTCATGCAAATCTACTCTCTCTTTTCTTTGTTGCTTTTCATGTAGGTTCCAGAAAGTTCATCATTTTTAATCAATATTCATGAGCCAATTATCTGGCGCCTTCATGAGATGGTACAGCATGTAAAGTCTGGTAGACGGTTAGGTTCTCAATCAAGTGCTGTTTCTGTAGATCCCACCATAAAAATTGGGTATGTAACAATTCAATTCTAAGGGTTGTGATTTTTCTGTCCTTTTTTATTTTTTTGGTTTGTAATATTTTCTGAAAATTGACCCTTGTTTAAATCAGACTATTTAGCATCTCGGAGATCCGCTTTAGATTGTCACTTGCCATGTCACCAACACAGCGCCCAAGGGGCATTCTTGGGTTTTGGTCGTCATTGATGACTGCTTTGGGAAATACAGAGCATATGCCTGTAAGTCCTAAACTAAGAAGAAGGGCTTCTTTTTCTTTATTTTTCTGTTTCTTTTATGTTTACTTAAGGAAAAAGGTAAGATAATGAAAAGAAAAACCTTAACCAACAGCTTTTTCTTGACTATGTATGATGAAGTTACTTCTGTTGCAGATTCGCGTCAATCAACGATTTCTTGAGGATGTATGCATGCGGCAGAGTGCTATCATTAGTTCTGCTATGTCAAGCATCCAGAAAGATCTGCTTAGTCAGCCTCTCCAACTTTTGTCTGGAGTTGACATCCTTGGTAATGCAAGCAATGCTCTAGGGCATATGAGCAAAGGTGTTGCAGCTTTATCTATGGACAAGAAGTTCATTCAGAGTCGCCAAAGACAGGTTAATTTCATTCACTGTTCCATTCATTCTTACTGATTAATAATTTTTGGTTTTGAAACTTACTGACACATTCCTCTTATGACAGGAAAACAAAGGAGTGGAGGATATTGGGGATGTCATAAGGGAGGGAGGTGGGGCCCTTGCAAAGGGCCTTTTCAGAGGAGTTACTGGTATCTTGACAAAGCCACTGGAAGGTGCAAAATCATCTGGAGTTGAAGGTTTTGTTCAGGGCGTAGGTAAAGGATTAATAGGAGCAGCAGCACAGCCCGTGAGTGGGGTACTTGACCTGCTCTCAAAAACTACAGAAGGTGCCAATGCTGTGAGAATGAAAATTACATCAGCTATTACTTCTGATGAGCAATTGCTTCGCAAGCGTCTCCCACGTGCAATTGGAGGGGATAACTTGCTTCATCCTTATGATGAGTACAAAGCACAAGGACAGGTATACAGTTTCAAGATAGATACATTAGACATGCTTGAGTACTGAACTAGTATTTATGTTTACAAGTAACACTGAACTTTGGTTTTTACAAGTAACACTGAACTTTGGTTTCTATTTGAGTAGGTTATACTACAACTTGCCGAATCTGGTGCCTTTTTTGGCCAAGTTGATCTTTTCAAGGTTCGGGGAAAGTTTGCTTTGTCAGATGCATATGAAGACCATTTCTTACTTCCAAAAGGAAAAATTGTTATAGTGACTCATCGAAGAGTTCTATTGCTACAAGTAAGTACAATTCTAAAGCATTGAGCATTTCCTTTATTTGTTTTCTTTTTACTAAGAAAACCCTGGTGTTTTGTGCTTGTTTCAGCAACCTTCAAACATCATAGGGCAAAGAAAATTTAATCCAGCAAGGGACCCATGTTCAGTGCTGTGGGATGTGCTATGGGATGATCTGGCAACAATGGAATTGACTCACGGGAAGAAAGATAGTTCAAGATCACCTCCTTCTCGGCTTATTCTGTACCTAATAAATAGGTCACCAGATACTAGGGAGTCTACTCGTGTAATGAAATGCACAAGGGATACTCAACAAGCTTTTGAAATATATTGTTCAATCGACCAGGCAATAAATTCATTTGGACCAACACGATCAAAGGTCTGAAATTTATTCTCAAATTTCTGAACAGTTATTTCTTATCAGTCAATTATTAATCCAGACTTGCTATGTCTAACAGGAAATGCTGAAAAAGGTGCAAAAACCTTACTCTCCTCGTTGCAGTGACATCTCTTCTATAGATTCAAAAGAAGCAGGAGGTGCTATATGGGGCACAGAGGAATCACCAGTCGTTCCTCTCAGCTCAACATTTGGTGATGTACCTTCGCAATCTCAATCTGAGTGAAATCTACATTTGAGTTGGTACCAAAACATGTTGGGCAATGTTTGGAACAGATTGATATTCAAGTCAGTTTGCATTTGATCACTGGAAAGGTATGCAACTGGTTGTAATACTTGCCCTCCCATAAAAGTATTTTATAATTTGTTCTAAATCTTGGTTTTGCAGGCTTCTGCTAGAAAAGGCAGGGACCGTGGTCATCATAGACATAGTCCTACTTGCTATCCACATTATACATGTACAGTTTGTATATGCGAATCATTTGTATATATGGTCTTCAACGTCGAGTGGCGCAACGCAAGCCGACTGAAGTTTTGAAGAGTTTCAGGAAATTGATAAAGAGCGAGCAAGTACATTTATCCCTTATTTTTTACACCATTGTCAGCTATAGATAAATGTTATATTGAAAGCTTATTATGTATAGGAAAAATAAGGCACTGACCCTCGCCGGCAAAGATTCATTTTTCTGAAGAATTATGCTCCGCCACAGCCATGCATACTGCCTACGGTGCGGGGCGGTGAGGACAATGTAGTTAGAAAAGTACATATGCATACAAGCACACTTTTGTTATTTTATGTATTAACTAACTCTTTTTGCCCCTTTTCTTGCTTTTTCAAAATGGGAAATATGACAAGCTGACGGATAAATGCTCGAAGTTCTCTAATGAGAGCATGCCGTAAAGCAGAAAACTATCCAATGTTGATGCACAAGTTACCTTCATCCAAATAAAATGGATCAGTGGCGAAGCCTGT
Organism: Aristolochia fimbriata; assembly: GCA_019845555.1. Taxonomy (NCBI): domain Eukaryota; kingdom Viridiplantae; phylum Streptophyta; class Magnoliopsida; order Piperales; family Aristolochiaceae; genus Aristolochia; species Aristolochia fimbriata. Next base: position 10,514,234 of record CM034081.1, read on the forward strand.
TCAGTAATTACACAGAAATTACATAGAACTAAAGGACAATGGAAAAACAGAAAAAAAAAAAAAGAAAAAAAAAAAAAAAAGAAACAAGCGATAAACAAACAACCATTCACAACCAAATCACAGTTCTGCAATACTCATTTCCTTTTGTAAGATAAAGTCCCAAGGGTTTGTACAAATAACTTTCCCAAGATAGAGAGAGTTAACTATTTGTTGCGTTCATTGAACAGTGGAGCATCATTCAAGTTGGGTTTTTGAAGTGTGAAGTAGCTCCAACCATTTTTGTGACTTAGTTCAGGTAATACCTGAAAGACATTGCCGGCAGTGGTTTTCTTCATTCTACATTACAATGGCATCCAAATATGACACCTGAAACCAAAGTTTGAGTATTTGTAGTGCATGCGGTAGAACCCTAAAAATAGATTATGACTACAAAGTGGCCAAACTTGGTTACCTTCAATTACAACACTATCCAAGCATAGAGGAAACTCTTCATTGGGACGCCAAAAACTGTTTCAGGTTCTTGATTAGTTACGTATACAAATACTCAAAGCTCACTCCATCTAATAACATCATTGCTGCTCCAGAGTATTTCTGATGCCTCTGTACATGTTCTCATGTCATTAGTTGCCTCCACAAGGACCTCATCTAGGCAGTTAGACAAATCCGCTTCTTGGACCCCCAGGTTGCACACCCTTTTATATGCCTCATATCCTGCAACTTTTAGACCTTCAGATATAAGTGCTCTTAGGGAAACGGAATCAACAGCTCCACAGCTTATATCCTGCATATCCTGCATATCCTGCAATAATGCCTTTGCCAAACCTGGTGTCCAGAAAACTAGAATTGCACAGCTTTTATCCACCAGTCGGAGCTCAAAGTCTGCAGAAAGAGCCGTGAGCACCCCATGTAGTTGCCTCCTTACCTCTCCTGGAGATAATTTATCACTAAAACCCCACACGAAAAGCAGATCATCTGTGCTTGCGTTTTTTATATTTTTTATTATCACCTCATCTGCATCTGTTGGTTCCACAAGGCCGGGAGAACAGGGGTAGAAAATGTTTGAGTAATCATCTAGGGAATGATGGGCTGACACTGTTCCAGAATCTGTACTAAGTTTTAGTATAGAAGCTAGTTTGGCAAACAGATTTGTTATCCTCAGAACGTTATGCCCATGATGCTTTTGTTCTTCTTCTTCAGCTGTTACAAGCTCAAGTTAGCCTGATCCCATTTCTTAATTCACAAATAATGTTGTGATGCATCTGGAATAAATGGTGTGGATTGTATCTTACCTTGGAGAGGGATTTCCATATCAAATGGCACAAAAAACTGCCTATTTAAATAATTGGAAGCAGCTGAAATATTGTTTGCTTTTTTAAGAGGACCAATCTCCTTCCATAAATGACCAAGGTCTACAATGTTGGAGAAAACTAGTTTCAGCGAGCACAAAAACTCAGCCATGCATGAAGGGAGGGGAGCAAGAAATTTGGAATGGATGAATGTAAAATCTGCAGCACAACATCAACAAATAAGTCTTAAAAGGAATGAGCAGCAACGGAGATTAAAATGAAGCATCATGAGAATCTAATATTGAATGGACCTCCCACATAATCCTCTGACAGATACTAGATTGATCAATTATCCTACGAGGTATCCTGCCAGGAAAGGATAGGATTATCACCACTAAGGCAGTCACAAGCAACAATGGGTTTGTAAGAATTTGACAATGCATCTATGACTTCTCGAAAGCCGCGAATTTGCTTAGATTGTTCCTCTTCACGATTTTGAAGCTCACTCTACAAGCGGAAGTCAACATCAATCAAGGAAGCAAATTTTGGTTGAACAAAGATATCCATGCATCAAAACTCATAAAAGTTCCATCTTTAGAAGATTTGATTTGAAGCTACTGTAAATATTAAGATGTTTTTTTCTTAGATCTTTACCTTGAGAAGAGTTTTGTCCTCCTCAGAACTTGTCAAAACCACTCTCACTGTCTTGGATCCTCCATTCTTATCAGGGATAATTAAAGGCACAAGGTCTACAAAGAATGAATTCACAACCTGCAACAAACAAGTGAACCATCTCTGGGCTACTTATTGTTTCTTTTAAAGTGAGTTCCGATAGAGAAACCATACTTGACTTCAAGCAAAATGGATGATTCCTAGTCCAATTAACACCTCAGCATTTAACATAAACATCATAAAATTTCATGGGAACCAAAGCATAAGCTACATCATAAAAACCAACACCAAAATCTAAAACATAACAGAGAAATGTTTGAAAGAAGGAGAAACTGTTGACCTCATTAATTAGGTGTACTTGGCGGTCACTGCAAACATCAATATTTGTACAGAGTCTCGATCCATAGAGTTCACTTCCTTGGATAATTTTTCTCAAAGAACTAAGTAAAGCCTCTGTGAAAACCCAAAGGTTGTTAAACAAATAATTACTTATATATAGATATAAATATGATAAGATTTTTTTAAAAAAATTCAGGAGAACAGTATTTTCAAGAATCACACCATCAGCAGCACTGCCAGAATGTTTGCAAGACTCTCTCCAGTATTTAATTCTAGTTTTTATCCTTTCCATGAAAATCTCATCAGAAACCGATGGACTTGAAGAGGATGTGACAGAAATGATACTTGGAATGGGATCACTGACGCTGTTCTTTGCTTTGGCCTCTTGTACTCTAGATAAGTATGAAATGCCTGGAGACTATGCAACGTTTAGGCATGGAAATATACTGAAGAATAACATTACAAGATTGACCAAGAAGGCAAAAAAAAATTAACTACGAATAAAATTCACCTTCATTTATGGATAAATTAAAGTCAACACCCTGGCGTGCCATCGACTCCAAAAATGAGGTTTGACATGCAAAACTGTAAGATGGCATATTTATATTCAGCTCATCCCTCGGAAACAAATGAAAGTTATACCTGCAAGACATCATGCCCCTGTAAGTTAACCGTCGAGCGCCCTCACAGCTGAACCGAAAGGTTTTTCCTCAATTTTGGGCGAGCAGAATGATAAGAAAATGATCTTCCAGTTTTGGCATGCAAGCGAGTGCACATTTCATTGGCAGTGTGGCGCATACTCACGCTTTAAAAGGAAGGAGGAAGCTCAGCAAAGACAACTTAAACCAGGTATAAAATATAATACAGGATAACCGATGAAGTGCCATGAGGACATAGCTTGATAACCCGAGGTATTTCATCAAACAAGTTAAATGCAAATTAATGCGCAGACACTTACGGATACGCAACGATTTTGGAGCCTTGAATTCTAAAAGGGCAGACAGCAAACTGGACAATCTCAAACCTCTCGGCGGCATCTTTGGCCTTCCGGTATGCAATCTCCGGAGTGTCGAAAGGCAGTGGGCGGTGCCAACTGGAAGAGAAGGCCCCAGTTTTCTGAGAGGAAACGGCAATGAAATCCGAGCAGTTAATGTGAGTCTTGATCTCTTCAAGGGCAACAGCAAAGTTGGCCTTTGTCACTTGCTTCACCTTCGAACGCCACTGATTATGGCCGTCTCTCCACAGCCTCTGCAAGCTGCGCCCGGCCATATCCCAATGGCCACTGAGACGAGTAAGCTACGCGCGAGTTTACAAGCCTTCTATTCGTTTCTGGAATTACGTTGTTAAAAACTTTAATATTTGATTTTTGCTTTAAATGTTTTAAAAACCGAACCGAACCGAACCGAACCGGCTAGTCCGACTCGGTTGCACCAGAATTGGAGGCCAGTCCGGTTCTTATTGACTCAGCCTGGTTTCACTATAACGAACATTATTTTTCATTTTTTCTTATAGAAATATTAAATAAATATAAAGTATGATATATAATATTTAATGGTTGAACCGTTGGTCCAACCTGATCTAACTGAGTTCCACTAAAACTGGACATAGTGCAAGTTTAATGGCATCAATTTTCTTCTCTCTTCTCTGTCCCTCTCTCCTTTTACATTCCTCTTAACATGTAAATATCCTAATCTCTTCCCCTAAAATTTTAAATTGTTACAATTAAAATATTTAATTATTTTATATTATTTAGTATTTTATTCAAACATATTAAGACATTTTATTTACAATGATATATATTAAATAAAACACTTGAAATAAAATAATAAGTTTACATGTGTATGCACTAAAATGCGACTAGCCCAATTTCAACGAGCCCAAATATCCACCGATCCAGCAATCGATCGTGGGGGATAGGCTCTGTCGATTTTCAAAAGTTGCTCGTAGCAGCCCATTGCTAAGTCCATTCGCGTCGTCACGTCATCGATATAGTGTCGGCCTCGTCAGCAATGAACTGCCACATCAGCAACAGTCAGCAGACAACCATGAGTCAGCATCCCCAACAGTTAAAAGACCATGTCTTGTCACCAACGGCAAAAGCCAAGAAAAGAGGTTCACGATCCTCATTCTTGGGATCCAAAGGAGGAGCTCCCGGTCTTCCTCCTCTCTCTAAAGAAGTAGTAGAAAGGGGATCGTGATCCCCATTCCAGGGATCAATCCTCAACAACTCCAAAGTCGGCTACAAATAGCCAGAAAAGCTCTGTCCAAGGGGTTCAAAAATTTGGTGTTCGAAAACTGGAGTTCGAAATTCCTTTGTGAAGAGAGATCTTGTGTCGAGCAACACTCTCGCACATAGAGTCTTTCGAGCCAAAGAAGTTCAGCAACTTGCAGTCCGTCGATATTCAACAGTTCGACCGGAGCAGCTCTACACGTTCGCCGGCAACGTCAACAAGTCGATACACGCGGAACACAAATACTTCTGTCTGATCGACCAAAGTCGTCACCATTCGTGCACACTTGTTCCAGAACACATATTTTGACGTTCCTAAAAAGGAGTCATCCCCACAAAACACCAACTTGCAATTTTTCTCGGTATTTTATACTCAAGCGCCGCTACACAACAAATCTTGATTTATGTGATACAACAATATAAAAATTGCATTTAGTTTTTTTATTCTTCCCCCTATATATAATAAGAACAAGGGTTGAGAGTTATAAAAAATCTTAGATTTTTTATTGGTAGATTTTTTTACTTGGACCACTTATCTTCCTTTAGAAGAATGGGATTAACAAGGGTTTGGTGCATATAGAATTCAATGTTTATGGATAATTTGAAGTCATAGACAATTTTCATGAAAGTAAACTTCTTAGGAAAACTTTCTCTTGTTAGTGGTTGACACCTAGAGTTTAAAGTCTACCATTATTTTAAAATTTTGAGATTTTCGAAAACATTGATATTTAGACAAAGTAATTACTAAATTCTATTGACTAATAAAATAATTATTTTATTTAATGTTATTGTTGAAGTGTTTTTTAGAGAGAAAAATTAAAAAATCACAGTTTTTTATATAAATATGAATAATTTTTATGCATTAGATAATAAATATTTATTTAGTAAACATAAGTTCATGTTTTCATACAATGATCCCTCGTTAATTAACTTATTCATTAACCAAATTTATTAAATATTTATCTATTTATTACATGTAAAAAATTTTTTTTTCTTATGAATGGTTTAATTTAGTATATATCACTTTAATTAAAATATCATAAAATATTAAAACTAAATATTAAATATTTTAAAATTTTAAAATTTTAATTACTAACAATTTGAAAATTAATAAAAATAATTTTAAGGTAATTCATTAACTTATTCATTCTCCCTCTTCTTCTTCTCTCCTTTTCTTCCTTCTCTTCTTCTTCTCTCCTTTACTTCCTTCTCTTCTTCTTCTCACCTTTACTTCCTTCTCTTCTTCTCTCCTTTACTTCCTTCTCTTCTTCTTCTCTCCTTTTCTTCCTTCTCTTCTTCTTCTCCTTTTCTTCCTATAGGAACAATTTTTTTGCAGGTCCGACAAATATGGTCCAAATCAGCACCGTATGAGATGGGTCAACAAGTCAACTATTGACCACAGTCAATCGATGAAATCAAGCCGTCAATCAAGCTCCGATCAAGCAACAGCTGAGATCAAAATTGTCACGTCATCCGATTACATGGACGACAAGTCATACAATGTGGCCACATCAGCAACTTACAAGGACTACATGTGGCTCTTGCCTTGGTCTAAAGTAGTTCCATAATTCAGGGGAAACGTTATGCAGAAAAAGTCGATGTGGGTTACAACCACTCCGACAAACCTGGTCCATACAGTTGGAGCCCAATAAGCCTATAAAACAATAGGCTCAGAACATACAAGGGATCGATCCCAAAATCCAAGATCGAGCATCCAAGATCAAAAACTCCAGAGAGACAGAGACACACAGAAATACAAAGACGTACGTCCAAATCCCCACAAATTCCAAATCTCCACCCCAAATCTGAGAGAGCAACAAGCATTCCTGCCGCTGTCTCGCAATCAAATTGTTGTGAGCCAATCGGAATACTAAATTTTCCGTCAAGCTTAGGCAAAATTCAAGTTCGTTTCGTCCGTTCGTGAAGAAGGCGTATGGATATCGTTTGTGTTTATTTGAGATCGAATCAAAGGAGTTCTAGAAGTCGCACCCACCACAATCACCTTAAATTTACCAAATTACCCCTCAAATTATTTTGTACATTGTACATCGGACGCGTATTTTTTGGTCCACATATTGTATTCGTTTACAAATTTGGCACGCCCGGTGGGACCCTTGTACTTTTCATCTCTTTCTCCAATCTATCAATTCAAATGGTTGGTTCTAACACCAACAACAACAACAAAGCTGCTGCCAAAACCCCAACTGCCGGAGCCAGCTCGTCACCGGCACCAAGAATGACCGACCCTTTGGTCACCTTCCCTCGTTGTCCATGTACACCAACCGCTGCTGCTGCCGGCCAAGCCAGAGGGATTCGTCCATCCCAGATTCCCGTGATCAATCGTTCGAGGCCAACCACCAGATCTGTCACGGGATCCCTACCAGCCCAGCGCGTTGTTCAAATTCAGCCACAAGCAGGTCAAACTCCAGTCAGTCCTATAGTTTCTCCAACAAGGGTCCATCCCTCAAGGAGCTATTCAGCTGTTCTGACATCCCCACCGTCGACTTGTCCAGTGGCCAGTCCGGTGGCAAGACCAGCAAGAAGCTCTCCAACTACAAGCCGGGTCCCTGCACTTATCACGCATTTCGAAGGAAGGCGTATCATTCCTTCTCCGGAGAGATCGACAGCGTCATCTAGGGCACCTCTTGCGCCAAGTCCTTCTTCCCCCACATCTCCAATCATCAGGGTCTCTGCGATGATGACAAAAGCCAAGACAGTGGAAGAGCAACTGGCAGAACTTTAAGCTGCCATGAGGGAAAGGGACGAACAGTTGAGAGAAAGAGAACTGCAGAGGGATCTTCGGATCGCCACAATTCTGCAGAAGTTCGAGCTAATTGCAGATCGCCTGGGAGCATCCTCCCAGGCTAGAAATGACGAGGGCCAAGCAGGACCAAGCACTGCGGCCAACCCTGTTACAATATCTCCTTCACCCACCATCTGTCCATCTCCAGCTCCCGAACACCCAGTGAACCGGGAACCACTGCTTGAAAAACTAGGGGCGCTATCCTACGGCACCCTGCAATAAATGATCTCCAATGCAGTGGAGCAGAAGGTACAAGCCGAAGGAGTCAGATCTCAAGCCTATACTAGGCCCTACTCCCGACAGATCCAGGCAATCCACATGCCTGCTTCTTACCACCCACCTAAATTTCAGCAATTTAGTGGGGACGGCAACACAAAACAGCACGTTGCCCACTTTATCGAGACCTGCAACAATGCAGGAACGGACGGTGACCTTCTGGTCAAGCAATTCGGGCGATCCCTCAAAGAGAACGCATTCGACTGGTTCATCGAGCTCCCGGCCGAATCTATTGACAGCTGGGAACAATTAGAGAGCGAGTTCCTCAGCCGCTTCTACAGCACAAAGCGAACAGTGACGTTGGTGGAACTCACGAACTTGAAACAGCGCCAGGGAGAGAAAGTGATTGAATACATCAATCGTTGGCGCAATCTAAGTCTTAACTGCAAGGAGAGCACCTCCTTGTCCACACAAACATCCATCGATATGTGCATTCAAGGGATGAACTGGACTCTGGTATATTTCTTACAGAGTTGGAAGCCGAGGGACTTCCAATAATTGGCAACTGAGGCGCACAACATGGAGATCCTTATCCAAGAAAAGGGAGAAGGAAAAGCTCCAATGTCTGAGGCCGACAAGAAGCCAAAGTTCGTAAAGAAGAAGTACAAAGCTCCTGCAAAAGAAGCGTTCGCCACCAACATTGTTGAACCGTAAAAGATTATGGCAACCCAAAATCAAAGTATGGGGACTAACTGGAAGCCGAATGTCAATCGGATCAATGGTTGCGCACCCCGGGAAAAGGTCACGCTAAAGGATTAGCAAGCCAAAACTTATCCTTTCCCTGACTCCGATGTTCCAGGCATGCTCGAACAGCTCCTAGAGAAAAACCTGTTGCAGCTTCCAGAAGCCAAAAGGCCAGAAGATGTTGGGAAAATCTCAGAAGCCAACTATTGCAAATATCACAGACTGGTAGGCCATCCTACCGAAAAGTGTTTTGTCCTGAAGGACAGAATACTTGAGTTAGCGACGCAAGGTCGCATCATCTTGGAAACCGACGATAACACTGCGGCTTCCCACACCATCTTCGTCCAATCAGATTCTGGTACCAGAACGAGAAATCCAAGGACGAACAAAAAAATCTTCATCCTAGGCCAACACAAAGAAGGATGGGAAGTGGTGACCCGTAAAAAGAAGCCATTTCTTGAAGCCCCTGTGAAAATATTCATCAAGGGGTATGCGGCATAAGAATCAAAAAGAAAGAAAGCCCAGAAGAAAAGAAAAGGCAGAAGGTACAGACGTAAATCGACCTCTGCCAAAGTCGAAGAAGAGAATTATCAAAGGAAGCCGAGGCCGATTACTTTGGCTGATTTCTTCCCATCAGATTTCCTGGCGCCAACTTCTGCACTGGTGGCCACTTGTTCACCCCAAGTGGTTGAACAAAGACGTGAAGGGAAGGCTCCAATGGGGTCCACCGACGATATTCACACGTGCTTATAGGACGTGTCTATCACCAATGCCGTACAAGACGACCTAGATTTGCCAATCAGATCTAGGCAAGCTCTCATCAAATTTGTCGCGGCTAAGGACGACTGGCATGCCGAAGTTGAGCAATTGAGGATGCGGAGGCACGATGAGCCAAAAGTTGGTTTATCTCCTAGCAGATTGAAGGAAGAGCAACCAACAGAGCCACCACAAATTAAGGAGGTTCACTCAATTTCCATTTCCTTCAAAGAAGCCAACATGCTGCTCGGGGAAAGGTCTCATAATAGGCCTTTGTTCGTCTCCGGAGCTATTAAAGACCGATGGATCAACCGCATACTTCTGGACAGCGGGTCAGCCGTAAATATCCTGCCAATCCAAACTTTGAAAAATGTTGGGTTGGTGGCCAACGACCTCCAAGCCAGTTCGCTGATGATCCAAGGCTTCAATCAAGAAGGACAACGAGCGCTGGGAACGATCAGACTAGAGTTGCAAATTAGGGATATGACTTTCCACGGGCTATTCCACGTCATCGACGCACGCACATCTTACAATGTGCTGCTTGGAAGACCTTGGTTACACAGCAACAAAGTCGTGCCCTCTACCCTGCATCAATGTTTCAAGTATTACCAAGATGGAGAGGAAAAAACGGTGTTCGCTGACGAATGCCCCTTCACAGAGGTAGAAGCTTCCTTTACTGACGCCAAGTTCTACTCAGAAGAAAAATCTACCTAAAATCAATCTTTCCAAAGCGGCTAAAGATGAACGGGCCAACCCTAAGGGACAGATGGAAGAACCAGTTCTCAGGTACGTTCCTCAATCAAGAAGGAAGAAGGGCAAATCCCCTTTCACCACTTGCGATCGAGAAGAACCAGCAGAGAAATTGAAGGCCTTAAAAGGCACTGCTACTATCCCTCTGCCCAAGTTCAACAACCGGGGCATCTTTGTCGAAGAGAAGCGGAACCCACCCGAGCTTCCTAAAACTCGAACACAAAGATTTGATCCCAATGCTTACCGGATGATGGTAAAATCAGGGTCTGAGTTCTCCCTCAAGCAACTACAAGAGAAACCAGTGATGGTCGTACAAAACTTGTCATCGACCCAGAAAAATCTCCAATCGCAAGGCTACTCAATTCCTTCTAATCGTCACGGGCTTGGCTACCAAGAATACGAGCCTATTGTGATCTCTGGCAAGGCCAGTGTCAATCAGGTAACAACCAAAAGAAAGGCGGTCACCTCAGAAGGAACCCAAATGTCAGCCTTTGATCGGATCGGTGTCCCAGAGCCATGAGTCTTTGCATTTGTTCGATTGGGGCAAGAAGAAAACAGAAGTCCAAACATTCCCTCGGGGCCAAGTAACGAGCATAAATGCAAAGTTACGAAAGTCTAGCGGAAAAAGGGGCAAGCAGAAGACCCTAAACCAAACACCACCGCTCCACCGACGACAGAAAAACTCAGCGTATTCCAGAGGCTGGGAAAACCGAAGGAGCAACCCAAAAGGACTGTCTTCCAAAGACTTGGGGCACCCACACGGGTCCCTGTGAGCCAAAGATTGGGGAAAATAGGGGAAAACTCTTCAAAAAGAATAAAGGCAGAAAGCAGCGAAGTCACCCCGGTGGTGATCTATATGTCGTCAAAGAAAAGAGACCCGGAAGAAGAAGAGGCGGTCGCTGTTCACCACATCTCGGTCGACGAAGGTAACAATCTGACCCCCGAAGATGACCTGGGAGAAGCGCCTGCAATCTTTGAGGAAGGCGACCAAGCAACCATCGACCAGCTGAAGAAAGTAAATTTGGGTACAGAGGATGATCCAAGGCCCACTTTTTTTAGTGCTTCACTGTCTGTAACAGAAGAAAAAGATTATATGTCTTTACTCAGTGAATATAAAGATATTTTCGCTTGGTCGTATACTGAGATGCCTGGGCTCAACCCAACAATTGCAATCCACAAACTCGCCATCAAATCCGGAGTCAAACCAATAAAGCAGTCCCAAAGACGATTTTGCCCTAAGCTCGTCCCAGAAATTAAGAAGGAAGTCGACAAACTCCTCAAGGCCGATTTCATCCGCGAGGTCAAGTACCCAAGCTGGATTCCCAACATCGTACCAGTAAAGAAGAAGAATGGGCAAATTCGAGTCTGAGTCGACTTCAGGGACTTGAATAAAGCTTGTCCAAAAGACGACTTCCCGCTCCCCATCATCGAATTAATGGTAGATGCAACAACGGGGCACGAGGCCTTGTCATTCATGGACGGATCTTCTGGCTACAATCAAATTCGGATGGATCCAAAGGACGAGGAAAAGACGGCTTTTCGCACGCCAAAAGGTATTTTCTGTTATAAAGTAATGTCATTTGGTTTGAAGAACGCAGGGGCCACCAATCAAAGGCCCATGCAAAAGATATTTGACGACTTCTTACACAAATTCGTGGAATGCTATGTCGACGATCTGGTGGTCAAAACCAAATCAAGGTACGACCATTTAAAAGATCTGCGAGCTGTCTTCGAATGTCTACGACGGTACCAGTTGAAGATGAACCCGCTCAAGTGCGCCTTCGGGGTTTCATCCGGGAAATTCCTCGGATTCGTGGTCGGACACAGGGGCATCGAAATTGACCAGACCAAGATCGATGTCATTCAACAAATGTCTGAACCAAAAACTTTGTCAGAATTAAAAAGCCTTCACGGGCATCTGGCGTACATACGGCGATTCATCTCAAACCTGGCCGAAAGATGTCAACCTTTGAGCTGGCTCATGAAGAAGGATACGCCCTTAGAATGGGATGAATCTTGCCGACGGGCATTTCAAAATATCAAAGACTACCTTATGAAGCCACCAGTACTGATGGCTCCAGTTCGGGGAAAGCCACTTCTCCTATACATCGCGGCTCAAGAGAAGTCTCTGGGTGCCCTCCTCGCCCAAAATGATGACCAAGGAAAAGAATGTCTGATGTACTATCTGAGCCGCACAATGGTCGGGGCTGAACTCAATTACTCCCGATTGAAAAGGCGTGCCTCACACTCATCTTAGCCATCCAGTGAGACACTATCTGCTCGCCCACTCCACAAACCTGATCTCTCGGGCAGATCCCCTCAAATTCATCATGTCCAGACCAATGCTCTCCGGACAGCTGGCTAAATGGGCTTTGTTGCTCTCCGAGTTTGAAATCAACTTCATCCCACAGAAGGCCATCAAAGGACAAGGACTTGCAAATTTCTTAGCCGATCACCCCATCCCGGCAGAATGGGAGGTAAGTGAGAATTTGCCAAATGAAGAAGTTTTCTACATTGAAGTGTTACCCCCTTGGAGGATGTACTTCGATGGCACTGCACGAAAAAATGGAGCAGGCGCCGGCGTCCTTTTCATGTCTCCAAATGACGACTTAATGTCGTACTCCTTCATCTTGGCTCACTGCTGCACAAACAACGAAGCTGAGTACAAAGCCATAATCCTTGGTTTGGGGATGGCTATCGAAATGGGCCTAAACCAGCTAGAAATCTTGACAACTTCGGCTCACGGTGATCAAACACTAATCGGAGATTTGAAGTCGAAAAAGACAAACTAGTGCCTTATCGAGAAAAGAGGCCCAAAAGGTTGCTACTGAGAAAATTTCAAAGCGTGACCACAGGACATGTACCGCGAGCCAACAATAGCCAAGCTGATGCCTTGGCAGGAATTGCCGCAAGTTTGGCAGAGTTCGACGCAAGGCCTGAGCGCATCCTAATATGCGAAAGATGGGTGGTGCAGACCTTAGAGAAATTCTCAGGGGAGGAAGAAATCAACTGGTTTCGGTCTATGCAATCGAGGAAGAAGATTGGCGTCAACAATTCCTTGATTATTTAGAGCATAAGAAACTTCCCCAGGAACTGAAAGCTCGGGCGTACGTACAATGAGTTAAGCCCAAATTTTGTCTGTTCAATAATACACTGTATCGGCGATCCTACGACGGCGTCTTACTTCGATGTGTCTCCAAAGAAGAAGGACAAGTCCTCTTATCCAAAGCACATGGACGAATTTGCGGTGCTCATCAAGCGGGCCCCAAATTACATCTTCAAGCCAAACAGTTAGGTTACTATTGGCCTACCATGCTACGGGACGCGATAGAATTGGCACGACATTGCACGGCATGTCAATCCCATGCCAATTACATTCATCAGCGTCCCAGCCCTTTGCATCCAACAGTGGCCTCCTGGCCTTTTGAAGCCGAGGGAATGGACATCATAGGTCAAATCACCCCGAAATCGTCCTCAAATCACCAGTACATACTGGCCGCCACTGACTATTTCTCCAAGTGGGCAGAAGCGGTAGCTTATAAGGAAATTAAAGTTGCCACTGTAGTCGATTTCATCAGAACACCGATTATATATCGGTATGGTGTTCCGAGATACATCATGACCGATAATGGTACCCCATTCCGTAACAAGACCATGGACAATTTCTGTGAGAAATTCGGCATCCAACAAAGGACATCCACTGCCTATAACCCTGCCGCCAATGGCTTGGCAGAAGCCTTCAACAAGACTCTGTGCAAGATTTTAAAGAAAACAGTCGCAGGGAACAAGAAAGACTGGCACGAAAGGCTCGGAGAAGCATTGTGGGCATACAGGATCACATTCCGAACTCCAACAGAGTCAACCCTGTATTCGCTAGTCTACGGTGTTGAAGCCGTGCTGCCTCTGGAAATTCAAATTCCATCCCTACGAGCCGCTCTGCGAGAAGGACTCACGGAAGAGGAGAATATCCGACTTCGTCAACAGGAGTTAGAATCCCTCGATGAGAAGTGCTTAGAAGCACAGCAAAGGCTTGAATGCTATCAAGCCCACCTCACTCGCGCTTTCAATAAAAAAGTTAAGTTTCGTTCCTTTCAAAAGGGAGATCTCGTCTTAGCCGTGTGCAGACCGATCATGGCCATAAGCAAAGATGGGGGAAAATTCGCACCTAAGTGGGAAGGACCGTTCGTCGTTCAAGAAGTCTACACTAATGGCGCTTACAAGTTGGTCACTCCTGAAGGAAGAAGACTCCCAGCCATAAATGGTAAATTTCTCAAGAAGTTTTATTCATAATGAATATTTTTATTCCAAAGTGCAAAGCTAATTACATTCAACGTTCAACTACGTGAAGAAAAGAAAGCGGCTACAAGTTTGAAAGGAAAACAATAAAAAGTAAAGCAAATCAAAGATCTCTCATCTCCTGTTGTAGCTCCGCAAAATCAGCCCTCAAGGAGAGAAGAGCTGCCTCCTCAGATGCACTAAGAGTAGGCCTGGCAATGACCTCTGCCACCTTCTGCTCAGCTCCAACGACGGCTTTCTTCAAATCTTGCACACTCTCTCGAATCTGCTCAACTTGAGTTGTAAGGTATACAACTTTAGTCTCGATCGATTGAAGTTGCTCTATGGCTAGCTCCAGGCGTTCACGAGCATCCTCTTCATCAGCCTTAGCTTCTGAAAGATCTTCAGAAGCCTCATCCAGAGTGATTTCAGCATTTTCCAACTTAGAGGACAACGCATCCAAAGCTTCTCGAGCATCACTCTCTGCCTAGTCCCATGAAGTGTGACTTGCCTTCTCTCCAGCCAAGCTCTCTATGTCCTTAAGAGCCTGAAACTTCTTAGTGTAAACCTGTAGGCGAGTCACATCGTGACTCACCTCCTGTAATTTGCCGATGATGAAATCCGCATCAGCAGCCAAAGATGTGTCTCGTACTGCGTTTGTTGATAACATACGCGGGGTTATTATATCCTTCCAGCCCTGTAGCATCGTACCCTCAACGTGAGACAACAACTGCTGCGATGGGGTCGCCAGAGAAGTTGAGGCCGGCAGTGTAGGCAACGTCAAAGAAGTAGTCATGTTCTGTACAATCGGAACCTCCTCAACGGCTGGAACGACCTCGGTTACCTCCTCAACGGCCGGAACAACCTCAGCTACTTCTGCAACAGCGGCCGGGACCTCCTCTTGGACGATCTCGACGACCTCCTCAATGGCTGGAGCTTTAACTGCTGAAGTCGGAGCTTCTTCTTGAACGATTGAGGCTTCCTCTTGAATCTCTAGAACGAGTATGGCTTCATGAATTGGAGCCTCTATCCCGACCACTTCCTCAGTGGATGGAGCTGGAGCTGCTTCAGCTTCTTGAAGAACTGGAGTTGGAGCTTCTTCCTCGGTAGTGGCTTCCTCCTGAACAACTAGAGGAGCGGCCTCTTGCAGAACCTCGAGCTGAGTCGAGGATGGGGGAATCTCCACAAGATCTCCCACCACCTCCGTACCCTCAAGAGCACATGAACCTGTCTAAACGGTTGATGCGAGAAGTGACGCCTCCTCCTGAGGAGCTGCAGCTTCAGGTGCTTCTGGAGAAGAGGATATGTGCACAGTCTCGGGAGGATCTAACTCCAATGGTGGACAAGAAGGCTGAGGCTCTACCTCCGGAATTGGAGGAAGAAATGTCGGCGGAGAAGGGAGAGAAGTGGGCTGAACTTCCACGCGCGCCCTCTTCTTCCCCGATGCAGAACCTGAAGCGTCCTCCAGGGTAGTAAGAGGGGTCCTCTTTTTATTTAGCTGAAATTCAAGAGGAAATAAGGAAATGCAGCAAAACCAAAGAAAATCACAAGTATACCGCGACTTACCGGAGATGCACTACTGGCTTCTTGCCTTTTGGCCTCCGCTTGCGTGGATGAGACCGATCACTGTCATAGTCGTCCTTTTCTCCATCACACCTTGCGACCCTTGAGGCGGTCGGCTCAATCGGCAGCAAAAGCGGTTCGGGGCAGTGAGAAGAATAAAAAAAAAAAAGGGAAGGAAAGAAAAGGAAACGAAAAGACCTAGCTTACCTGAAATCGTGGGGACATGTACTCTCTCCACCAAGTATAATAGGCAAAAGTGGTCCCTGGGTCCCGAGTTGGTCCTTCTGGCAGAGGCAGATCAAGCCGACCACCCGGACGGACAAAGCTGGTCTTCCAAAGGGCCACCATCTCCGACAAAGAGGTGGTATCTCGCTGATCGGCCCTGACCCCGAAATCGCCGGGCAAAACTTGACAGTATCCAAATTGTCGCGCAAACCTAGCGGGACAATACAGACTCCCGAAAAGCGAATAGAGCAACGGATTTGTCGAGAAGAAACGGCGGCCGACGGCGAGGAGACTCTCATAATGTTGCCTAGAAATCGGCTTCTTCTGCTCATCCACCAAGGCAAAGGTATTGGCCGCGCCAAGAACATATCAGTGCCACACCGGAACAGGAAGACGCCAAAATAAGTCGCAAGCCTAGTCCTCAGTAAAACTACGCCATAGAGAGGGATTCCCAAAAGAAAGCATACCTGGACGACGACTTCCTCCAAGGTCTTCCCCGTGCGTGTGAAAGTATACCGCTAGCCAGGAATACAGATAACGCCACTGAGAAATCGACGACCATCCAACGACTGCCTGTCCCAAACCTTTGTAAAGGCAGGCCAAAGGCGGGCCAGCCAAAGGCAAAAGCGGACCCGGTAGCCATAAAGCTTCGCCACCTTAAACACCATAGGTCGCATAAATCGTCGCCCGCCCGGTGGGCGAAACACGAACCGGGATAACCAAACCGGCGGGATCGCGAGCCGGTGGACCGTCTTCTTTACCCGGAGTGACGCGGAGGAAGTCAAATATATCTCGCTCTGTGGTCGTTCGCTCTCAGAAAGTGGCCACACCTTTTCCATAACGGGCATACCAGGCCGTCCAGGGATCACTGACCGGAACTACACTGTCTTCCGTCCAAAACCAAAATTCGACCCAAGCGGCCGTGGATATAACGTTGGACTCTGAACTCCGACAGAGATGGTGGTAAGCCAGAAATAGACAACGGCAGCTATAGGGTAAATCCGAACTCCGCACATCAGTGAAGTCAGCTACCATAGGCGAAACCTCATCATTAGAAGCCCCGACCAGGAGATAGGCAAGCCGAAGATCCGATCCATATCCATCAAAGTGATGGAAAGCTTCATGCAACGCGTGACCAATGTGTTTGTCTTGGTACTCAAGCATCAAGAAAAGCCGGACAAGCGATATATCACGGTTATCTTTGAAAAGGGATGCCCAAAGACCGTAGTAGACTCCCGTGTTATGAAGAGTGCAGCTGCAACGACCCAAAAGCGGTGTGGTCCATTCAAAGAGGAAAGGGATCGGCGTGTCCAAAGTCGTATCGGGCGTATTAAGGGTTCCTTCAACTACCCCATCTCCAAAAATGCAGGGCAAAGGGGGCCGATTCACCAAGCACGAAGCGCTCTGGAGTACAAAAGCCTTTGGTCTGGCAGCTTCATCTTCCTTCTCGAGAGAGTCAGGACAAGACAGGAAGAACACACGGTCACCGACAGCCAAGCGTCTATTCAAAGACCCACATGGGAAGGAGGAGTCCACGAGGGTTGATGGTTTCATGGCGTGACCTCCAAAAATCGATTCTCCGCTTGGGCAATAGGTTAGATGAGAAGCATCGCCTTCCAAATAAGAGTTGTGGTCAAACACTCGTAGTCCACTAATTAAAGTCACTAAAGGAGCAGCCATAATAAGAGTTGTGGTCAAACACTCGTAGTCCACCAATTAAAGTCATTGAAGGAGCAGCCATCTGAAATCAAAATTTGAAGGTCAGATCAAATTCAAAATGCAAAAACCCCAAATTCAAATTCGAAATTCAGACCAGAAAGAAAAGCAGGCAGTTCTGCCAAAATGGCGCGACCGCGCCAAGTTAAAACACAATTCGGCGCGACCACGCCAATTCGGCAAGTTCAAGTTCATCCAGAAGTGGCGCAACCGCGCCACTTCGGTGCGACCGCGTCGGCAAAAATTGGAAAATCCAGCAAAAAATCAAGTTCAAGACCGAGGTTTCTAAGCTTAGGGGCTAAGGTTGGGACTGAGTGTGGGAAAGCCTAAGCCGGCTAAGGCTAAGTTGGTTTAAATTGGCTAAGTCTTAATTAAAGCTAATTAAGGCTAAATTTGATTTAAGTTGGCTAAGTCTTAATTTTAATTAAGGCTAAGTTACATTGGCTTGATTACGCCTAAGTTGAATTGGCTTGACTTGCCTAATCAAAGGCCCGTGGGTTACGAAGTCTTGCCTAATCAAAGGCCCGTAGGTGACGAGGTCTTGCCTAATCAAAGGCCCGTAGGTGACGAGGTCTTGCCTAATCAAAGGCCTGTGGGTGGCGAGGTCTTGCCCGTGGGAGTAGAGGTCTGCCTAATCAAGGCCCGGATGTCGAGGTCATGCCTAGTCAAAGGCCGTCGGCGGTAAGTTACGTTTTTAAATTGTTCAATTCGAGTTAAGTTTCTTAATGGAAATAAATTTTCATTAAGTTATCGTAAATTTCGATGAAAAAAAAAAAGAAAAAAACCCGAGTCATGACCCGAGTCAGACACGAATCAGACCCGAATCGCGACCCGAGTCACGACCCAATGGAAGGAAAATTTCCCTAAGTCCCAAACATGGGGATTTAGGGCATCTCTCAGACGCCGCGACGCCAACTGCGGAGGCACCTCCTGATTGGCGTTCCCGCGACAAGATGAAGCCGTACAGAAGAGGCAAAGGCGAAATCGCAGAAAAAAAAAATCAAGTTTAGGGTTTCAGCGAAGAAGACGACGAAGGCGGTTCCGATAATCGGAACCTAAAAATCCGACACACGGAACCGCAATATATGGGTCCCGCACTCGGAACCCTAAAAATCCGGGAAATGGAACCGCTACATACGGGTCTCGCACTCGAAACCCTAAGATCCAGCCCCGAGAACCGAAGGCCTAATCGGGCCCGTAACCGGATCCCGAGGACCCGGGATTTCAACCCGACAAGCCGGGGCCTCGCAAGGGCGAGGCACCCTGGCTCGTCCCTTTCGCCCCGCCTGAGCGAAGCGAAGGAACGGCGCTCCACAGAAGCAAGGCGGCGCGGCTTTGCACAGTCGCCCTATCTCCGCCCTCCTCCGGCGCCAGCGACGTCGATTGCGACGACGCCGCCAACGACAAGGTACGGCGTATGCCGATTTTGACGCCGACGAAGACTATGATGAAAACTCCGTCGAAGATGAAAAAAAAAAAAAAAAAAAAAACCTAAATTCGTAGCAAATCGCGAAGTTGCCTATGTTCAAGGCAAAATCGAGGGTTCGGACGGCGAAACCTCAGTAAGACGGTGGACCTCCTCCACCAAACCGGGCTCCGCCAAATCGAGCCACCTCCATCGCCGAAAACACCGTTGCAAGAAAAAAAAAAGAAGGGGAAGCAAAGAGAAGAGGCGAGTCACAGAAGGGCCAGAATCAAGGGTTCAAAACAACGAAGCCTCAGTAAAACGGTGGACCTCCTCCACCGAACCAGACTCCATTGAAGTGAATCCTCAATCCCCAAGGAATGCCAACGTGAGGATCAAAAGCAAGGAAAAAAAAGAAAAAAAAGCTGAGTCCCACGGCGACAACGTTCGAGGTTAGAGGCGACGGCTGATAGCAAGCTTTAGAAGATGGTGAACCAAATTTCACCGCACCAAAGCTCACTGAATCAGCTAGACTCCCCTTCCCGACGATGCCTTCGCAATGAAAAGAAGCGGGAGCATACATGAGCAAGTCGTTTGAAAAAGGCAAATAAGCAAAGAGAAACAGAGAAAAAGACAAAAGATAAACCCTAAATCCCTCCCTGATCCCTAGACCCCTAGATTATGATTTAAACAAGGATAAGAGAGGCTTGTTATCCACGTGGGGAATACTGAGTCGTAACTCAGTAAATAAACAGCCACCAATCGACTCAGCCACGCACTCACCGGGTCAACTCACATGGTCCAACCCACTAAGAAGGAGAGCTAGCCAGCCCATCAAGTCAAAGACGTCTGCAGCAGGACCAAACCCGAGGTAAGCTCAAGTCTGCAACGGGCCCAAACCCATTTACTAGCGGGCCCATAAAAAAAAGGAAAAAAAAAAAAATTGGCTTCAAAATTCACTCATCTTCAGAGTACACTTTCAAAGTGTACACTGGACATGCACATTTTGAAGGGGGCATCTGTAGGAACAAATTTTTTGCAGGTCCAACAAATATAGTCCAAATTAGCACCGTATGAGATGAGTCAACAAGTCAACTATTGACCACAGTCAATCGATGAAATCAAGCCGTCAATCAAGCTCCGATCAAGCAACGGCTGAGATTTAAATGGCCACGTCATCCGATTACATGGACGACAAGTCATACAATGTGGCCACATCAGCAACTTACAAGAACTATACATGTCTCTTGCCTTGGTCTAAAGTAGTTCAGGAAACGTTATGCAGAAAAAGTCGATGTGAGTTACAACCACTCCGACAAACCTGGTCCATACAGTTGGAGCCCGATAAGCCTATAAAACAATAGGCTCAGAACATAAAAGGGATCGATCCCAAAATCCAAGATCAAAAACTCCAGAGAGACAGAGACACACAGAAATACAAAGACGTACGTCCAAATCCCCACAAATTCCAAATCTCCACCCCAAATCTGAGAGAGCAACAAGCATTCCTAGCATTGTCTCGCAATCAAATTGCTGTGAGCCAATCGGAATACTAAATTTTCCATCCAGCTTAGGCGAAATTCAAGTTCGTTTCTCCCTCTTCCTCTCTCCCGATCTCTCTCCCTTTTCTCTACTTGCCCTATTTTCTCTCTGTTGTTCTCTCCCTCTTCTCTGGAGAGAATCTTTCCCTCATCTTATTTTCCTCTCCTTCTCTCCCTCTTCTCTGGAGAGAATCTTTCCCTCTCCTTCTCTCCCTCTCCTTCTCTCCCTCTTCTCTGGAGAGAATCTTTCCCTCTCCTTCTCTCCCTCTCCTTCTCTTTTATCTTCTCTGGGGATCTTTCCCTCTCCTTCTCTCCCTCTCCTTCTATCCTTCTTTTAGGAGGATCTTTCCCTCTCCTTCTCTCCTCTCCTTCTCTGTCATTAATCATTTTCTATCATCATCTATATAAAATGTCATTTCTCCTTTTATCCATTTTATTAATAAATTATATGTATAAAACATCATTTTTTATATAAAATATATATGGTATTTAATAAATAAATTTTATGTGGAAAAATATTCATTTATAGTATTTCATAGTAAATAATAACATATTATTTAATGTATTTTATAATAATATAATTTAATAATAAATAATAATCATTTATGTCATGTCAAAATTTCATATCATTTTAAATAATAAAAAATAAAAAAAAAAATTTTATATTTATAATAATGGTCATTTTAATAATAAAAAATGGGCGTTTTATTGTAAAAAATAATGTAAAAGACATAAAAAAAAAAATATATCATAAAATTAAAAAATCGTTTTTAATAAAAAAAAATGGAACGTTTTAAAATAATGGAAAATAGTAAAAATAATGGGTTAATGTATTAAATAATAATAGTTTTAATAAAAAATTTTAATATTAGTAAAAAATTTTGTCAGTAAAAAAAATAATTTTTAATAATAAAATAATCATTTTTATTAAAAAATGTCGTTTTATAATAAAAAAAATAAAATAATAAATAATGGAATAGTAAAAATAATGGGTTTTTAATAAATAATGTCGTTTTATTATAAAAATAATAGATTTGTATTAAAAAATAAGGTTTTTATATTAAAAATAATGGTTTAGCGACGTAAAAATAATGGTTTTTATAAAAATAATGTCATTTTTATTGTAAAAAATGTCGTTTTATTAGTAAAAATAATAAATAAAATAATAATTTTTAATAAAAAAATGTCGTTTTTAATAAAAAAAAAATAAATTAAAAATAAATGGAACGTAATGTAAAATAATGGCGTTTAAAAAAAAAAAAAATAATGGTTTAATAAAAAAATGATTTTTAATAAAAAAATAATTTTTTTATAAAAAAAATCGTTTAACGTAAAAATAATGACGTTTTATTGATAAAATAATGAACGTATTAAAAAAAAAATAATAGCAAAATAATGTCGTTTTTAATAAAAAAATAATGGAACATTATAAAAATGGATTTTGTAATAAAAATAATGAACGTAGTAAAAATATTAAAAAATTTTTTAATAATAAAATAATGTTTTTATAAAAAAATGGAACGTTTTATTAAAATAAAATAATAAAAATAATTTTAAATGTAAAATCCATTTTAATGATAAAAAATAATGGGTTGAAAAAAATAAATATACGTATAAAAATAATGAGTATTAAAAAATAATGGGTTTTAATAGTAAAAATAATGAACGTATTAAAATAATAGTTTTGTATAAAAATAATAACGTTGTATAAAAAATGTCGTTTATTAATAAAAAATAATGGTTTAATAGTAAAAAATAAATTTTTAATAAAAAAATAATAGTTCGTTTATTAAAAAAATAAAGGTTTTTTAAAATAAAAATAATAAAATTTAATAATAAATAATGTCGAATTTAATAAAAAAATCGTTTATTAATAAATTTAATCGTTTAAAATATTTAAATAATGTCATTAATATGTAAAAAATAAAAATAAAATTAAAAATAATCATTTTATATTAAAAATAATGTTAGCATAAATAATAATTTTAATATTTTAATTCAATAAAAAAATAATATTTCATTTTAATAAAATAATAATTAAAAATAATAATATTATTAAAATAAAAAATAATAAATTTTCATTAAAAATAATATTTAGTAATAAAAATACATTTTATAATAAAATGTCATTTTTTATTAAAATTTCTTCTTTTTTTTTCTTCCCTCTTCTTTTTTTTTCTTCCCTGTTTCCTTCTCTCCCTCTCCTTCTCTCCCTCTTCTTCCTTTTTCTTCCCTCTACTTCTCTCCCTCTTCTTCCTTTTTCTTCCCTCTACTTCTCTCCCTCTTCTTCCTTTTTCTTCCCTCTACTTCTCTCCCTCTCCATCTCTCCTCTTCTTCCCTTTTTCTTCCCTCTTTCACTGGTTTCTCCCCTTCCTCCCGTGCCCTGTGGACCTGTGGACCCGCAGTTTTGTCTAGTTGGTTGGGTCGACGGGTTACCGGTTAAATCGCAAAACCCGACTGGGTTAAGTGGGTTTTTAACTTAGACCGGGTTTCGCTGAGTTTAA
The DNA here is from genome assembly GCA_019845555.1 of Aristolochia fimbriata. Taxonomy (NCBI): domain Eukaryota; kingdom Viridiplantae; phylum Streptophyta; class Magnoliopsida; order Piperales; family Aristolochiaceae; genus Aristolochia; species Aristolochia fimbriata. The sequence goes on from CM034081.1 coordinate 10,537,259, forward strand.
CCTGGAAAGGAGACCGGTTCTGGCCCAAACCGGTCGAACCGGCCAGGCCAGGTCTGATAATCATAGGCAGTTAAAGCTTCAGTTTCTCCTTAAATTTAGGAGAGACTCTAAATTCTCACTCTCTTTGTAATTTAATTCATTGGCTGAGAATTAACAACCACTTCCAAATAGGCAGAATTTTGAATTCTCTTTCATTCTCTAACTAAGCCTAAAATAATAAAATTAATTCAAAGATTTTGTTTACCAAGAATTTAATGTCAATCACTTTAAATTCTTTCTAAAACATTGAATTCCCTTTCCACTAACCCCTCTGGGAAATGGAATTCTCAGATAGCCTCCTAAATTTACAGTCTTTAAGAATTACAGGAGAATAGAATTTATAGTGACTAACTTGAGAAAGATCTAGTTTCATGACTTTATATTCTCATACTCTACTTTCTCTAATGACTAAACCTCTGTAAGAAGAATTGATTGTTATAAGAATCTGAATTTGAGAAAAATTGGGAGAGAAAATAGAGAAGAGAAAACCGTACTTATTTAAGATAAATCATGGAAAAATTACAACTCATGGATCAATTATTAGATAAATATCGAACATGGATATATGATGACAAAATATCAGAGTCATAAATTTGAAAACGAAAAATACCCCTCACTTAAACCTTGAACCAATTTATACAAAAAATAATAAAAAAATAATATATTACATACCGTCAAACACATCTCAATCACAAAAATTTATATCATTAACTAATATATTATGTCAAGTTTACTAGACCAAACACTCAAAAAATTATATAATTAAATAATATATTATATATAAAAAAAAAATATAATAATTTATTATAAACCATTAATTAATATATTACACCAACTTCATATAACCAAACCCCAACGATAAATATTTTGGCAATAATCTGTCCCTGATAATCTGTCCCTGATAATCTGTCCCCGATAATCTGTCCCTGATAATCTGTCCCTGATAATCTGTCCCTGATAATCTGTCCCTGATAATCTGTCCCTGATAATCTGTCCCTGATAATCTGTCCCTGATAATCTGTCCCTGATAATCTGTCCCTGATAATCTGTCCCTGATAATCTGTCCCTGAGTCATAATTCTCCCATTGTTGGAAAATCTGGACCACATACCATACCAGTTCAGTTCACAATCAAAACCGGCGTTATCCAAAAATATATGAAAACCTGCCAGTTTGCAGAAAAAAACCTTGAATATGTATATTTTTAGTAGAATTGTTGATACTATTCTCGATACTCGATACTCGATACTTGTTCTTGTTGGAAGAAATTTCAATTACATTACCACCAACATCGGAGAAAAATCAGAAAACATCAATCTCTGTACAGAGAATTTGGCAATCCGAGGATCATCGAGGATGAAAAGTACTGACGCATTCGGGTTCGGAAGGAGCCCAGTCGCCTGAATCGTCCACCACCTCGCTCAGCTCTTCTTCTCTCGCAGTCCCCGAACCAGAAGCGCCGCCGGAGACGCCCAATGGCGCCGCCCCGCCCCGTGGAACCGTCTTCCTCTTGCTTAATCTACTACTCCTCTGCCACCTCCTCAAACTGTCGGAGCACACGTCCGAGACCTGATCCTCGTCGCCGCGCGCCCTAACCCTCGATTGCCACTCTTTCACCACTTCAATCGCTCTGTTCCTCCGGCTCAGGTCGAAGCCGCTGCTCGGCGGCTCCCGGAAGATCAACGTCCGCCTGAATTTGTAAACCAGGACGATCAAAAGGACGATGTACGCGTATATTGTGGTCCAAACATAAAACGTCCACTTCCACTTGTGGGCGAGCGCTTTCCTCCATGGGAGCTCCGAGGTGACCCGGATTTCGGACGAGTAAAGCTCGGGGAGAGACGAAGTGCTCGCCCTCGGCTGTAATCTGATCCTGATTGCCTCCGTTCTCGGATTCCCCAATTCCCTGTATTTCAGCAGCTTGATTGTGATTTCTTGGGTCTCCCCTGTGATTCCCAGTACCAGAGGGACCCCCATCACGAAGGTTCTCGCCAGTCGGATCGGGTGGCTTCGAAATCGTAACATACACGGCTGGCTCGATCTCGCAAGAATTTGTCCCGTGACCGCGATAGCCTCCGCGGTGATCTGTGAAATCATGTATCGAATTTATTAATGTAGACTGTGGTGATCGATCGGGGTGTGTTAATCGATCGAAATCGAACATGGGTCTCACCTGAAACACTCCGATCCGGCGATTGAAGTCCGATTCCGGCATGAGAAGCACGACGGAGACATCTAACGTGTGGCCGGCGGGGAAGAGGCGCTTCCTCCGCTCGAGGGAGCCCCCAATACTGGTCAGAGCCGCGGCCGGGTGAGCCTGTGTGTAATCGAAATGCAGAGGCTCCGTCAGTGAAACCGGCTCCTCCATCCAGACCCAGAGAAGCCCCGCGGCGGCGGCGACGGCGACTAGCAAAACCAGGAGGAGAAACAGAGCGGCGTGGACGGCGCCGGCCAGGCCTAGTCCGAGCCGGCGGAGGAGAAGGCCGCCGCCGTAGGCGACGCGGGCGGGGACCTCGTGGACTGCTTCCCGGGCGTGGTCCTTAGCCTGCTCGGCGCGGTGGGCGGAGTCGGAGGCGAGGGAGAGAACAGAGACAAATGCGTCGGAGAAGAGGCGGAGGCGGGTGGCGATCAGCTCGATGAGCAGCTCCCCGGGCTTTTCCAGAAGAGGCTCCTCCGCTTCTTCTTCTGATAATGATGATGACTTCATCTTCTTCCTTTCGAGAGGCAGAGCAACGGAGACCGTCCGGCATAGAGAGACGGAGGAGAGAAGAGAGAGAAGAGGAAGAAAGTAGAGAAAAGAGATTTTGAGGCGGACAAGTGGCGGGGTTTGGGAGTATCAAAGCAAATACGTGTGCTTCATGCGCTCTCTTCACTCACTCAGATCTTCACCGTTTTTAAATTTTTCAAAAGCACCGTGTCTTTCTTTCTTCTACCCGCGCGAATGTAACGCCTCTCCATACTCCGGTACCCAACTGGGGTACCTGCAAGTCCGAGTTGGCCGGAATCGGACATTCCACTCAGTCAGATCAAGGACAAAAGATTAAAAAATAATAAATAAGTATATAATTGAGTTTTTAAATAATATTTTTATAAATATTTAAATAATAACTTTAAAATATTTTCAATAATGACACACGTAAGACTGCAATGTTTTTTTTTTTTTTTTTAAAATGGCAATTTTTATTGTTTTCTAAAGTAATAGTTTACAAGTATGTGATAGAGTACATAGTGCCGTTTTGTGGGTACCCCTCTTTTGCTAGGCAGTCTGCCGGAGCATTTGTTGACTTAGAGATTCTGCACCGACAAACATTTCATTCTACTATGATCAGCTTGATCTCATCGAAAATAAGCTTTAGTTTCCAAAGGGCTTGCCAGTTTTTCCCCATTGATAACCAGGTTTGAGTAGCCTGCCAAATACACTGTTTCTGCCATTTGTTCCCTAAGAAGCTTAATTCCAGTTAACATAGCATGTGCCTCAGCTTCATTGGAGGAGCAGCAACCAACCGGACTCGAGTATACAAGGATGCACATTCCTTCACTGTCTCTAATAGTACCTTCAATACCTGTCATTCCCGGATTCCCGAGCAAAGAGTCATCAATGTTTAATTGACACTTCCTTGTGGATGAGGCTTTCATTCTGCAATTCTGGGCTTCTAAGGAGTGCTGAAATGTATAATTTTGCTCAAGTGCTTACGGATGACTGAACTGGAGAAAGGAGACATTTTTTTGGGTGGCACTTGCCCATGACAGCACAGTGTTGAAGATCCTTCCATTTCTTTTTAGCCATAGCTCTTGTCAAGTAATTGCAATGGCTGTTCTCCACAAATACTTGACCAGTGTTTGGCAGAGGGCACAAAGACCACTGCTGGACCACAGTAATCCAAAAGTGCTCGACTTGCATTGTGGGGATTCCAAACTTACTTCTAATGTTATTCCAAACTTGTTGGTTGAAACTAAAATGCATCAAAAGGTGATTGCAATCCTCCTCAACTAAATTACACAACCTGAAGAGCGGATTTGAAACAACCTACCCTCTCCTTTCTAACTCATCACAGGTCAGGATTTTTTAGAGGGAGGCAGTCCACACAAACTGCTTGATTTTTGGAGGCACTGCTAATTTCTATGCCTAGCTTGCCGGAGGGTAAGTGGTGTGCAATTATGGTTTTGATAGTAGTTTATAGTACGAAGACACTATAAAGTCACCAAAATCACATTGGGTTGAAACGATTTCATTAGCCCCAACTCCATCTATAAACATTGAGTCCAGTAGGTATAGGAGTCTTGTCATTTCAGGATGATCATTGAGGGTCCTTCTCAAGTGTAGGTTCCATGCTTTGCTCATCCCAACTTTGCATTCAGCAATTGTAATGCTCTTTTTGTCAACCAGTCGATATATATTTAAGGAGCTGGCCAAATTTTCCTCCCCAATTCATATGTCCAACCAGAATTTAACACTATAGCCCTTTCTTACATGGTATCTAAAACAGGGCAGAACTTTTAACATGCACTTTAGAATAGCTCTCCAAATAAGGGAGGTCACCACTTTATCTTTAGGTAACAAATCTGGGCTGCACTTTCCATATTTTGCTGTAATGATTTGCTTCCATAAGGCCTCATTTTCAGTTGCATTTCTCCAAAACCTCATACCTCCAAGTTCTTTGGGCTTGCAGACCGTTTCCCACGTCACTAGGGGATATTTGAACTTTTGTCCGGTTGCCACACCATAAGAATATGCGTTGGATTGATTCTAGCTCCTGCTTGAGACAAAAGTTGTCCCTTTCAGCCCTCCTATCTTCTTCAATACTTTTCTATTATCAGTTTCCATGGTGCTCTACTATTTTCAATCTGAAAAAGGGGAAACCCTAGGTAAAATAATGGCAGATGAATACAATTGCAATGTAAGATAGATGCAGCCAGCTCTTAGACTGTTGCATTAACATTGACATCAAACAGTCTTGATTTCTCTCAATTGATGTTTTGCCCAATATCATCTCATATAGAGATAAGAGGGTCTTTGAGTGCAGTAGCCCTTCATTAATGCCATCACACAAAATTAATGTGTCATCTGCAAATTAAAGGATTGGGATTCGGGTATCCCCAACCCCCATACCAATGATCCATCCTTTACCTTTGTGAAATAGAACATTGAGTGCTTCTCCCACAATGTCAAAAAGTATATGGGAGATTGGATCCCCTTGCATCAAACCTTGTGAGCTTATTAATAGCCATGAACTATTTAATTGATGATGATGAAGTACCTAGCTGAAGATATACAATTGGCTATCCACTTTGGCCATCTTAATGGAAAGTTCATTCGCGGGTTAATACACCACCAACGCCAAATTGTACAAAAATGGCTTAATTTATTCGAGAATCGACGTCTCTAATGCATATCTCAGCTATTGCAGGTCGTCATGCTTGCAAAAGACCAAAGAGAAAATGATGATGAAGAAGAAGAAAACAATGTTATAAATATCAAATTAACTAAGATTATTACATTCATAGCTCTTTAATCAAGCAAAAACCCATCTAATTGAATTTTGATGGAAAAAAAAAAAAACCTTTTGCAAACAAACCATTTAGAAAACCCTAATGGACTCAAATAAGGGCTATAAAAACGAATAGGGGTCTCAAATATTATCATTCTTGAAAATATTTTTAATGTCATTTTTTAAATATTTATCTAAAATATTATTTAAAAAACTCTATATATTGTTTCACCGAAAATCTGTCGGTCCGCGAAGAGGCGTGACCGAGTGAATATTTCAATTACTTTAGAATAATTCGTGTTACAGGGTGTGTTTTGTATCAAAGAATGCGAGTTCACTTTCCTAAACTTCCTCTTATTCGATCTCCGTGTAAATTTGGTGAAGCTTCAGTTTTTAGCGAGTTGGCGACGAACTCCGTGTTCTGGAACGAGTGTGCACGAGCTATGACGGCTTTGGTCGGTCGGACAGAAGTGTTTGTGTTCCGTGTATTTCGACTTGTGACGTTGCCGGCAAACGTGTAGAGCTGCTCTGGTTGAACTATTGAGTTGCAACGAACTGCGAGTTGCTTGACTTCTCTGATTCGAGAGCTTCCGCGAGTGGAGTTTTCTTCTCGGCAAGAAGACTGTCGAACTTAAGTTTTTCCAACCCTTGGGACAGGGAGCTTCTGGCTATTTGTAGCCGAATTTGTTCAGTGGTTGAGGAGTTTTGCCTGGGAAAGGGGATCACGATCCCCTTTCTACTGCCATCGTTGGGAGAGAAGGCGGGGGACCAGAAGCTGCGATTCCTCGATTTAGCTTCTTCAATTAATGACCAGAATTGGTCGTTTGATTGTGGAGAATGCTGACAGGTGCGTCGACTGTGTTGCTGACGCGACGAATTTCCGCTGACGGGGACACCGACTGTGCTGCTGACGCGACGACAAGAATGGGCTGCGCTGAAAAGCTTTTGAGAACCGATCGAGCCTACCCATGACGATCGTTTGCTGGATCGGTGGGTTTCTGGACTCATCGAATTTGGGCCATGCACATTTTGGTGCATACGGATTGCCCCCTTTCGAAATTTGACCGTTCTGAAGGAACGAGCGAGTTTCAAAACTGAAGAAGAACGCACACACGCTACACTTTTTTTTTCTTTTTTTTTTCTCGATCCTCTTACTCTTTTAGGATCGTTTATCTTTTGTGTATTGTTCTTCTGTCCTCTTGCTTTTTTAGGACAATGTATATTTTCTGTACACTTGTATGTATATGTATTTTTCTTTTTGGACTTTTCTTTTCTCTTTTTTTTGGCTCTCTTGCTGTTTTAGAGCTGTTAGTTTTTTTTTCAAAAAAAAAGTTTTTTTGCATACTCGTACAGATGTACGATATAGAGAAATGAGGTACCTGAGTAGAGATATCGTTCGAACGTCGACGACGATTTGAAATTGATTGAGTAACTGGTCGCAGTACTTCAATTCTTCGGAGGAGACAATGGCGACGAACTTGAACGACTGTTATAAGCTTCGGTTACTCTGAGTGTTGCAACGACTTCAGCGACTTTGCTGTGCCGTGCCAGGGAAGATGTCGCGAACTGGGATAAGTCGTGAATTTTCTGCTTTGGTTTGATGGTACTTTGCGACTCGGCAGCCTGGATGAAACTCGAGAGGCTGAATTCAAGCTTTGGCTGATGTTTCAGCAGACTAAAGTTTCTTCTGCGATCTCCATTGACGCCCCAGGAAGAGAATTTACGCGGGTGAAGGTGCGGCGGGATTCATTCTGGCTGATCTAATCTCCGCAGCGAACTGGCATGTATTTTTTTTGGTGCTTAGGCTTCTGCGCAGGTCGCATATGACTTGGGGTGTGGGAGCGTGGGTCCCACTCTATTATGTGGTAATCTCCTTCTTAAGTGGGGGAAACCCTAATCCACTTCCCGTGGATTAGGGATAATCTGGTTGAAAAGCTTCATTCTCTTCTTCTGTGTGTACTCTGTGAATTGAGATTCTTTCTCTGTGTGCGATTGGGTGTTTAACAACAATCCACGATTCTGGTTGGGAAGGCAGTCTATTAGTTAGGCTTTTTCTCTTGTCTGTGACATCGATTTCAGAGATAGACTGCGAATTTGACTTCAGAGGTTGTCTGCGACTTTGATCCCAGAGACTATTTGCGGCTTGGATTTGGGAGGCAGTCTGCGACCCTGATTGGAGAGGCAGTCTGCGACTTTGATTTGGTTTTGTCTCTGTTTTTGAATTGAGTCTGAGAGGCTCTATGATTTGGAAGAATTTGGGAGGCTGGGAATTTGACTTCTGTACTGGACTGCGACCCAAGAGACTGTCTGTGGGGGTTAGGAGACTATTTGCAAATTAGGATTGAGAGTCTATTTGTGATTGGATTTCGGGAGGCTGGGCAATTTGCGATCTTGACTCTGTTTTTGGATTGGGAGACTACCTGCGGCAGCGACCCGGAAGGCTGTCTCTATCTGTGACTTGACAATTTGCAAATTTCAACTTCTGTAACTTCCCGGCTTACGTCAGAACTTCTCTACGATCCAGAATTTACAGGTAGAGTAAGGGAAATTTCTCTCCCGGCAGCCTCGGATTGAATTCGAGTCAGCCGAGGTCGACCCCACTCTCTTTTCTTTCTTCTTCTCTTCCTCCCTCTTTCTTCTTCTTTTTCTCTCCTCTCATTTTCAACTCCTCCCTCAGTCTCTCTTTCTCTTTCTTTTTCCTTTCACGTTTTCTCTCTTTCTTTCTTTTTTTCGAATTTTCTCTCTGTGTTTCTTTTCTTACCTCTCTCTCGCACCGGCTTCCTTGCGTGCTCCTAGTGTCCGTCAATTTGTCGGTATGATAAACTGATGAATTCTGGTGTGTCCTGAATTGGAGTTGATTTTGGTCGCACTCGGCTGGGTCGCCGGGTGCTGAATTATGCTTCGAATGAGCTCGGCTGAGTTGCTGGAGTGTCGTCCTTTCCATGTTGTTGCATTCGGCTTGATCGCCGGGTGTTGTTGTAGTATCCGGCTCGGTCGCCAGGTGCTGGCTTTCCTTCTGGCTCTGGCTGGCATGATCGCCAGGGGATATAACATCTGTTTTAGTCGTCGGGTGTCAAAATTTTGATTCGACTGAGTCCGACTGGTTCGTCAGGAGGCTGGATTTTTGTCCCAACGCACTCGGCTCCTTCGCCGAATCCTGATTTCTGTGTAGTTGAGGCCGGCAAGGGTCGCTAAGACGCGGGTTGTGTCGACCTCCTTCTGTCTTTTCTTACGACTGCTTCTTTTTATCGCAGCTCTTTTGGCGACGACTTCTTTTTGTCGCAGCCTTTTTCTCTTTTTTTGTGTTTGCGACTGCTTCTTTTTGTCGCTTTGTTTTTCCTTTGAGACGACTTCTTTTTGTCGCAGCCTTTTCTATGTTCGGAGAAGAGTTACATACCTGGCTCTGATCGACTGCGTTCGGCTCGGTCGTCGGCAACGCCTTTGTGTGTGTTTTTTTGTTGCGTCCCATTTTGTTGTGGGCGCGGCTTTTGAACTGTGCTCGGCTCGGTCGCCGGTACAGTGACTTTGCTGTTTTGATCGCGGCAGGCTGTTTTGGCTGGCCGTGAGGCTTTGGGTTATGCTCGGCTCAGTCGCTGGACATTTGCTTTGATCGCGGTTGGTTGTATAACCAACCACGGAGTTGTGAATCGCGTTCGGCTCGATCGCCGAGCATTCGTTTTGGTCGCGGTCAGTGTGTGGCTAGTCGCGGGGCTTCGAAGGGTAATCGGCTCGGTCGCCGGGCACCTATTTTTTTTTTTTTATAACGTCAGTATCCCATCCAACTCGGTCGTCCGGCCCTGAGATTCGAATGTGCGGCGTCTAGTATTGTTGCCAGATGATGAATTCTCCATTGTGCAGTGCTTAGCTTGATCCCTGGGCACTGGAGAGTTCGATTTTGTTTGCCTCCAGTTTGTTGGCCGCGAGGTTACTTGCTTCAGTCGCGCTAGCCTCTGTCGCCGTGCGCAAAGCTTTTGGGGTTATACCCGACTTAGTATACGAGGTACAATGTTGTTTTGGTCGCACCTGGCTCGGTCGCCGGGTGATGCTTTCGAGCTGCGTTTGCCTTGAGTGCAGCATTTTCCTGTTCGAGTGCATCCGACTTGGTTGTTGGGTGCTGTTTTTTGTCACGTCCATCTTGATCGACGGGCGCGGGGCTGTGATCTACGTTCGGCTCGGTCGTCGGACGTGAAACTTCTGGGTTATACTCAGCTCGGTTGCTGAGCATAATGCCTCTTTTTTTTTTGTCGCGACCGACTCTGTCGCCGATCGTTGTGCTTTGATTTGTACTCGGAAGGCTTGACTCCGGCAACAATGTGACTTGCGGGCCGAGCTTTCGAAGAAGATTGGTGTACTTCGTCGGTTTACCCACTCTCTTTTTTTTTTGTGTCTCCGACTCTTCTTTTCTTTCATGGCGACTGGTTCTTTTTGTCGCCCCTCTGTTTTTTTTTTGCTTGTGACCTCAAAATATTTTTTTTTTGTCACAAATTCCCCTTTCTTTTATCTGCGACTTGCTTTTGGTCGCGGGGTGTTCTTCTCTTCTGTTTTTTTTGAATCGAGGGAGAGAGTTAGATTACGTACCTAGTTTTGGCTTGGTTGATGATTTCAGTGCTTTGCTTGCAGATGTCGGCTCCGTCGGATTCATTCTCCTTCCTCGGCTTGACCCTTTTGAATGCCAAGGGTTCTTTGAAAGGCGTCATTCAGCGTTGCATACGAATTCACGATTCTGAGGGAAAGCAGTCGCAATTATTATTACTTCTCGGGGGGCCGTCTGCCTATGGTGGTTGCGACATAACTGTGCCTCCAGTCAAGTCTGTTCATGACCTGTGGAGCTGCCCTGTTGTTGATGAGGATGATCAAGTCTGTTAGCTCCCGGGGGTCGAAGAAGCTTCATCGTCTCCTCATCAGACCGTCGGCCATATTTTTTTGAGCCCGCTGCATGACCACACGATTCATTTTGCCAAGCCGACGCTCTCAATTGACAGCAACAAGCTTGAAGCTTGGGATGGCCGACAGTTGGTGTGCTCGAGTCCCCAACCTTTACCTTTCTACTTCGAGTGGGCAGGCGTCGTCCTCCACACTTGCCCCGGGTTATTGACAGCGATCGATCTTATGCACGCGATTCGAGCCTCCATGTTCACTTACTGTTGTTGTGGTAATGTCATGCGTTCTTTCTTGGAGGTTTGGTGTTCTGCTACCAACACTATTTTCACTCGTGAAGGGGAGTTGTCAATCTCATTGTGGGATCTGCATCGACTGGGGGGATTGCCTCTTTCCGGTAGTCTTTATGATGAAGCGACTCTCACGGTGGCAAATTTTACTCAGAGCCGCACCACGTCATTGCTCGAGAGTCTGCAGTACCTCCTTCTTGCGTATTATCGACTGTTCTGTCGCTTGTCGGCTTCGGATTCGGAAGGATTCTTTGGGGTCCCGATGTCCGAGTGGGTGTCTTTCTGGTTTCGTGCAAAGGAAGGGACGCAGCCTATAACCGACACATGGATCGATCGCGGACAGACGACTGGCTCCATGAACCGCGATCGTTCGGCATTTCAAGATCAGCCCCTGTCTGAGCTCGGAGTTCCTGCTGCACTTGCAGACGAAGTTTATTTGGCCGCCTCTATATCGATGTGGCTTTGCCGTTCTGTCTTCCCTCTGCCAAGCGGCACACTGAGAGCCAGCGTTTTCAAGATGGCATGCTACATGGCCGGCGGCAGAAAGTTCAGCCTAGCCAGCGCAACATTAGTTAATCTTTATCGGGGTCTCAACAACTTCTCTATGGGAAGAGTTCCTTGGCCGTATGTGTATGCCTTGCTTGCTCAGAGGTTCGGCGTTCACGAGGCCGACTCCGACGACGGTGACAGACCACTTATGATGTTGTATCGCAACCCGGCGCATGTTCACTTTTACACGCAGATAGAAGCTCGTTCCTTGTTTTGGCACAGTGGAGTGCAATGCTGGTATCCCTCCGAGGCACTTCCTCCTGGACCAATTATTGACAAACCCGGCCATTTTGCTTCACGGATCGAAGTGGAATATTTCCGCTCTCTGCGAGCGACGTCTCTCGTCTTGCGCCAGCGTGAGTCCTTCATCGTGGAGCCTTATAGTCCCCATCGATTTGCTCGTCAATTTGGGTTCTGTCAAGATTTGTCGGGGGCCTTATTTGCTGACCAACGGAAGACAAACACTGTTGACGCGCTCCTGGAGGTGTGGCGTGCTGGGACCTCGGTTCCCCTTGGCAAATTGGAGGTACCTTCCTTTGTGAGTTCTGGCTCTGACCCGGGTGTGACAACGCTCTTTCGGGAATCTTGGCTTGAGACTGTTATTCCTTCGAGGTACTTGTTTCACCTCGTATTCTTTTGCATTTTCTTCCTTTCTCCTTGTCTTTTCTTTGACATCTGACCTCTTCCATTCTCTCTTTTTGTTTAGTTCAGAGGGTGTGGAAGAAATTCGTCGGTGTTTCTGCGCCGAAGAAGACTTTGCCACCTGTGCAAGAGGATGGTGCTACGGGAGGTGGTCGTCGCAAGAGCACAAGAAAAAGTACGAAGCCTCCAACTTCTCCCAAAGCGAAGAAGAAAACTGTTGCGAAGAAGAAAGCACCTAGGCCGAAGGTTGCGAAGGATAAACTGGCGAGTCCGTCGCGAGCAGCGCCGGTGACGGGTATCGTGATCAAAGAGGCTCCTTCGACAGAGGGTGAAACCCAGTCGGTTGTGATTTCTTTGCCGGCTGAAAACGCTCCTTTGGACAAGGGAAAAGGGGTGATCGAATCACCGGCCTCACCGAAGAAAGCTCCTTCAAAGAAGAAGAAATTGGCGATCCCGGAGCCTGAACCGATCGTTTATGCTCCTCCTCCCTTCAAGAAACGACTTCGCACCGGCTTGATTAAGCCTAGGATCCCTTTGCTTTCTTCTTCGAATGTCCCTATGTTAGAATCGACCGGGGAGAAGGCTAAGGAGCCGGAGGCTGTTGGCCAGTCTATTGCTTTGCCGACTGGAGTTACTGTCGCGAAGTCGGTGGCGTCACCTATGCAAGTGGCTGAAGTTGAGGCGCAAGCAACACAGGATTTCGGTGATGTACCTTCTGATAAATTTACAATCGTCCTAGCACCGTCTGTGGATCAGCCCGAGTTTCAGCAAGAAGATTTGCTCGATCTCACCGATTTAGAGGGTACTCAGCAACTGGAGTGGGTCGACGGGGCACCTCCTGCTGCTTTCGCCGGAGAGTTTGTGACCGGCGAGGTCGAGTGTCCGGCGACTATCTCGAATGATGGTGGGGCGCATACAGGTGTGACTGAACTAGCCAGGGGTGGATTACAGTACCCTGTTTCTGATCTGGGCCCTCCGGTTGCTGTTAGTTAGGATTTGTCGACTTCGCGTCCTGCGTCGGTAAGAGTCTATTTCTCTCTGCTCCCCCTTTTTTTTTCTCAAATGCCGACTTCGTTTCTCCCTTTTGTTTTTTTTTTGTAGTTGTCGGCCCTTCCTCTTTCAGCGAGGTCGAGGCTACTAATGCAGCGATCGGCTGGCTCTGCTAATGGACTGGGTTTGTCGAAGTCGGTTTTGGTACCGGCCGATGATCCTTGTTCACCCGAGCTTGTGGCTGATACTCGTGCCTTTCTGGAACATTTGAGGGGAGCCGGTGTTGATACTTCAATTCTGGAGCAATGGGTGGAAGACTTTGCTTCAGAGGCGGCTCGTTTTCAGCAACTACACCATTCTTTGACTGGGAAGCTTAGTTTGATGGAGCGGTTTAACATCGAAGCCGAACTTGCGCGATCTGTCCAGCATGTGAACCGTCGACGCGATGACTTAACAGCTGACCTGGATGGGTGCCAGGCCTAGCGTGAAGCTGCAGAGGCTGATCGTGAAGCCGTGGAGGCTGAGCAAGCAGCCCTTCGTGACCGTCTGGCATCTATCTCAACGCAACTCAACTCTATCGTTGTTGAGCTTGCGACTATCCGTACGGGGCTTGATGTTGCTGAAAAGGAAGCTCCTGCACTGGAGGGTCAGCTCGCTTCTGTTCGTGCACGTCCTGTTCTCGACGAAGCTAAGACACGAGAGTTGGCCGAAGTTCGAGTTGAAGTAATGTGACTGCGGTGGAGAGTGGCTCACTTCGAGCTTCCCACCTTTTGATGTAAAATTTTTTTTGCAGTCTCATTTTTGTTTCAAGACTTGAGAGTTTTTTGTAGTCTCATTTTTTTTGTGTCGAGACTTGAGAGATTTTTTTTTTGTAGTCTCATTTTTGTTTTGTTTTGAGACTTGAGAGAGATTTTTTTTTTGTAGCCTCACAGTTTTGTTGCGAGGCTTGTGCTGTTCTCATCACTTGTTTTTTTTTTTCATGAGAAATCCACACAACTTTTTTTTCTTCGAGATTCTCTCTTTTTTTTTTCTTTGCTGGCCTCTTCATGGGTAAACTCGTTTAAGAAATTTACCATTCGTTATCGTAGCTCCGATCCGTTTGCAGTGAAGAGCTTATAAGCGCCATTGGTATAGGCCTCCTGCACCACGTAAGGTCCTTCCCATTTGGGTGCGAACTTGCCCCCGGTTTTGCTCGTAAAGAGCATTGGCCGTCGAACTGCGAGTACAAGGTCGCTCTTCTGGAATGACCTGAGCCGTACCTTTTTGTTGAAGTCTCGAGTCATGCGAGACTGATAGCACTCAAGCCGTTGTTGTGCCTCGAGTCGCTGTTCGTCGAGTGACTCAAGCTCTGCCAATCGCAGCTGAGCACATTCCTCCGTCGTTAGCCTTCTCTCATTGCAATTCGCAGAGAAGGGAGTTGTACTTCGAGGGGGAGCACTGCTCGGTGCCGTAGACCAATGAGAATGGAGTCGACTGGGTCGGTGTTCGGAACGACGTCTTGTATGCCCATAGGGCTTCACCAAGTTTCTCGTCCCAACTCCTTTTGTTGGCGCCGATGGTCTTCTTTAGGATTTTGCAGAGTGTCTTGTTGAAAGCTTCTGCGAGTCCGTTGGCTGCCGGATTGTAAGCCGTTGAGGTCCGCTGTTGTATGCGAAGTTTCTCGCAGAAACGGTCCATGACTTTGTTTTTGAATGGCGTACCGTTGTCCGTCATTATGTATCGGGGAACTCCATATTGATAGATGATTTGTGTTCGAATGAAGTCGACGACGGTGACAGCCTTCACTTCTCGGTAAGCAGCAGCTTCGGCCCATTTTGAGAAGTAGTCGGTGGCAGCCAGTATGTACTGCCGGTCGGAGTCGGACTTAGGAGAGATGGGGCCAATGATGTCCATCCCCCAAGCTTCGAATGGCCATGATGCGACCGTCGGGTGAAGTGGTTCCGGCGCCTGGTGTATGTAGTCAGCATGGAGTTGGCATTGTTTGCACGATCGAGCCATTTAGATGGCGTCTCTGAGCATCGACGGCCAGTAGTAGCCCAGTCGTTTGACCTGTAAGTGGAGTTTCGGGCCAGCTTAGTGCGCGCCGCAGATTATGTGTGTCTCTTTGAGAACTTGCGACCCCTCTTCCTTTGACAGGCAACGGAGAAGCAGACCTTCATATGACCTCTGGTAGAGTATGTCGTGGATGAAGACGTACTTTGGAGCTGCTCGACGAATTTGGACTCGTTCTCGCAGGTCGATAGGGAGTGTGCCATGGCGAAGGAAGTTTATGATAGCCTCTCTCCAATCTTCGGTTTGATTTTGACTGGCCGAAATGGGTAGAGACTCTTCTGTCTCTTCTATTTGCTCTTCTTCTGTTTCTTCCTTGGCTGGTGGAGGGATTACCTATCGTTCACAAATGGGAACTTGGCAAGGTCACTGGTCGAACAGTGCCGGACTGGCTGGCCCATTCTCGGATTGAGGGACATAGTGGAGTGCGGTTTCTGGGATTTGGGCCAGAAGTTCACTGACATGTCTCCAGAATGGTTCGAGTTCGACTTTCTTCACTTCGAACTCTCCTATGAGCTGCTTGATGACCAATGCCGAGTCGCTGTAGATGTTTAACTACGACAGCTTCATCTCGACCGCTATGCCAAGTCCGAGGAGGATAGCTTGATACTCTCCTTCATTGTTCGAGCAGTTTTAAGTGAGCATGAACGAGTAAGGTAGCAGGTCTTTCTTTGGTGAGACGAACAGGACTCCGACGCCAGCGCCGCTTCTTCTCGCGGCACCGTCAAAGTACATCTCCCATGGAGGGAGCACTTCTACCAGAAATATTTCCTCATCTGGGAACTCCTCTGTTAACTCCCATTTGGCAGGTACCAGATGGTCGGCCAAGAAATTGGCCAGTGCTTGGCCTTTAATTGCTCGTTGCGGCACATAATTGATCTCGAACTCGGAGAGGAGCAGCGCCCATTTTGCCAGTCGACTAGAGAGGATTGGTCATGACATAATATATTTCAACGGATCGGCTCTCGAGATGAGGTTCGTCGAATGCGCCAGGAGGTAATGCCGAAGCTTTTGGACTGCAAATATGAGAGCCAGACATGTCTTCTCGATCGGTGTATAGTTGAGTTCGGCGCCCACTAGTGTTCGGCTTATATAGTACAGAGAACGTTCTTTGTTGTTCTCATCGCACTGAGCCAAAAGAGCTCCCACTGATTTCTCCTGTGCTGCGATGTACAGCAGCAGTGGTCTGTCGACTATTGGAGCTACGAGCACTGGTGGCTTGGTGAGATACGCCTTGATATTGTTAAAGGCGTTCCGGCATGATTCGTCCCACTCAAAAGGTGTATCTTTCTTAAGCAGGCAATTGAAAGGCTGGCATCTCCCGGCGAGATTCGAAATGAAACGCCGGATGTATGCCAAGTGACCTTGAAAGCTTTTAAGTTCGGAGACGTTTTTGGGCTCTGGCATCTTTTGAATGGCGTCGATTTTCAACTGGTCGATTTTGATCCCTCTGTGATGCACAATGAAGCCGAGGAATTTGCCTGAGGTGACACCGAATGCACATTTCAACGGATTCATTTTGAGTTGAAACCGTCGAAGTCGCTCAAACACTGCCCTGAGGTCGAGGAGGTGATCCGACCTCTGCTTTGTCTTCACCACTAGGTCGTCCACATAGCATTCAACTCGCTTGTGGAGGAAGTCATCAAAGATATTCTGCATCGCCCTTTGGTAGGTCGCACCAGCGTTCTTGAGTCCGAATGGCATCACTTTGTAACAGAAGATGCCTTTGGGCGTGCGGAACGCAGTGAGCTCCTCATCTTTTGGATCCATCCGGATTTGATTGTAGCCGGAGGAACCATCCATGAAAGATAAAACTTCGTGACCCGTCGTCATGTCGACCATAAGCTCTGTTATTGGTAGAGGGAAGTCATCCTTCGGGCACGCCTTATTCAGGTCGCGAAATTCGACGCAGACCCGGATTTGGCCAGTCTTCTTTTTGACTGGGACGATGTTTGCGATCCAGGACGGGTACTTCACCTCCCTAATGAAATTGATCGCGATCAATTTATCTACTTCCTTTTCTATTTCTAGCACTAGCTTTGGTCGAAACCGTCGTTACGACTGCTTGACTGGTCGAACCGAGGGATGGACTGCCAAATTGTGAACTGCCACTCGCGGGTCGAGGCCGGGCATCTCTGTGTAGTTCCAGACGAAGATGTCACGATATTCGCGAAGCAAAGCCATGTATTCAACCTCTTCTTCGGCCGTCAATGAAGCACTGAGGAATGTCGGCCTCGGGTCCTCTACTGTGCCCAAATCGACTTTCTTTAATTCGTCGACAGTCGACTGGCCTCCCTCTTCGAATTCGGCTGGAGCTTCCTTCAAGACAAATTCGTCTTCCTCTTGGTCATCATCAGTGATGTAGATGTGGTTCACCATGACTGAGTCATAGGCGTGGGCTCGTGCGATTGCAGCTTTCAGAGTGTAAATAACCACTGGTTTTAGCGCGTCTTTCTTTTCCGTCGGTGTTTGGCCGATTGAAACTTGATGTACGTCTGCCGAAACCTTTTTGGTTATTTTGACTGGTTTCGCCTGGCTGGAGTAGATTTTTATCGGCTTCTGGTTCTCGTAGCTGAGGCCTAGGCGACCCTGGTTGATCCATTGACCTTCGTTTCTCAATTTCTCCTGTTCTGGATTGAGATCTGGTAGAGTAATGGGTGGCTTTGCATGAATTTCCTCTTTTGTAAGGTTGCCCCCTGCTCTGGCCATCAGTCGGTAGGCGTTTGGGTCGAAACCTTCATTGGAGCGTGTGGACGGCAACTGCTGCTGGCTTGGGAACTGTTTCACGATACTTCGTTCCTCCAATTTTGGCAGAGGAAGCGTGACTTTTTCTGGCAAAGGGGTCGACTGGATTTTATGGCAGACGACCAATGGAGCTTCTCCTTTCTTCCTTTGCGACTGTGGAATGTATCGCAGGATGGGTATGTTGCGCTGTTTTGATGTTGGAGTGACTGCGGCCGATTTGTGGCCGTGCCGACTGGCTGTTGTGCACCGGCTGCTTTGGAGACACGACCTGCGTCACGGTCTGTTTGGGAGATGCAACTTGCGTCGGAGTTCGTTCTGTAGATGTGGCTTGCGATGGCTGTTTGGGTGCCACGGCCTGCGTCGGTTGTTTGGACGATGCAGCCTGCATCGGAGTGCTCTTGGCGTTCGCTGCCTGGTTCGACCAAGTTGACAATTTGTCTGTCGGTCTGGTCATCAAATAGAACTTAGCATCTGCAAAGGATGCCTCAGCCTCCGTGAATGGACTTTCGTCGGCGTACACCGTCTTTTGTTCGCCATTTTCCCAATACTTGAAGCATTGGTGCAGTGTGGATGGCACGACTCCATTTGAGTGAAGCCACGGTCGACCCAAGAGCAGGTTGTAAGATGTCCTAGAGTCGATGACTTGGAAAGGAGTTTCGGCTACCATGTCGCCAATGTGCAGCTTGAGGTTTGTCATGCTGAGTGTTCTCTAGACCTCCTGGTTGAAACCATGGATGAGAAGATAACTTGGAGAAAGGTCGCCAGCAGAGAGACCGACATTCTTCATCATACGAATAGGCAGGATGTTAACTGCGGATCCACAATCGATGAGGATACGGTTGATTTTATGATCTCTGATATAACCGGAGACGAACAACGGTCTGTTGTGATTTTTCGTCCCCAATTGTGCGTCCTCCTCTCGGAATGTGATGCACGGTGGGCATGTGACAGCAAACGCTTGCTCCAACTTTGCAAGTTGTGAAGAGGATAGTGCATCTTCCTCCTCCTTTCTGTGGGGTGGAGTCAGCCCGACTTTCAGTAAGTCGTGCTTTCTCATAAGCAGCATCTCGAGTTCGGCTTTGAGTTCCTCTGGTTTGTCAAGGACCCGAATTAAGGCTTGCGTTGACCGGATATCTAAGTCGAGATCATCTTCTATGTGGTTGAGTGGTGAGATCTGTTTGAGAGACGTCTCGAGGTCGTCGCATTCGACGACCGGTCTTTTGCCTTTGTCGTGTGATGTTGTGTGCTCGGGAGGAGCTGTCGAGCAAGTCGCCACCATTGCTGGCGGCGAAAAACTCCCAGGAAGAACTCCGCCCGGTGTGGCGGGTCTTCTCTTCTTTTTGGTTGCCCCTTGGGCGTCAGTCTGTGAGCTTTTCTTTGGCGCAGCGGCTTTCTTGTTTGGCAGCCGGCTTTTGTTTCGGTGTTGCGGCGCCGTTCGAAATCTCGAACAGGCTTCTTTCTCCGGGTGACCAGGATCCACCCCTCTGCGTCGACGGCAGCTAGTTCACGGGGTGCCGGTTTTGGTGCGACCTTAGTCAGTGGTCGTCTGTTGTTGTTATGTGGTCGGCTAGAGGGACCGGATTTTGGACGGTACTCCTTCTTTGTGACCTGCTTCTTGATTGGCCGAGTTCGCCAGTTTGGCTCGGCTTGGATGGAGATGGCATGTGAGGAGGCTGTATTTTCAGCTCCTTCAATTTCGATGCGACCTTGAGCCGCCAACTCCATGATGCGATCTTTCAAGACGAAGCATTTCTCCATCGAATGCCCAACCAACCGATGGTATTTGCAAAAATTCGGATCCTTGCTCTTGGATTGATCGCCAGGTCTTTTGATTTCTGGCAGCCTCAGCAGCTGGTTGTCAAGGAGTTGGTCGAGCATGATGGGAATGTCTGCGTCGGCAAAGGGATAAGTCTTTGCCTGTCGTTCCTCCAGTGACAGCTTCTTGTAGGCGCCCCCGGTTAGTTGTCGTGGGAGGTAGGTTGCCTTGACTTTGCTTCCGATCCTGATAGGCTCGAAAGTGTTCGTCGCGAAAGAGGATTTTGTTTTCTCTTTCGTCTCTTTCGCTGCAGTAGTGGCTGGTGCCTTCCCCTTTTTACGTGGGTCGGCTGAAGAGGATCCTTCTTCTCCTCGTTCTTCTATCAGATTCTCCATATTGTGAGCTTACATTTGCGAGCTCACGGAAATCGTTCGGCCCTCATTTTGCGAATATAGCGCAGGAGTTCCCCTTTGCATCCCTCGTGAGCACATCTCGATCTCGGCTCCGAGGGAGAGGTTTGAGCTTTCTTTGCAGTTTAAGCTCAGGTTTCTCCATCGATTTATGTAATCGACCACCTTCTCTCCTTTCTTTTGCTTCAGATTGGCGATCTCCACCAGTGTGACGGTGCGCCGAGTGCTATAGAAAAGACTGAGGAACTCGCGCTCCAACTGTTCCCAGCTGTCGATAGATTCCTGGGGTAGCTCAATGAACCAGTTGAAAGCGTTGCCTTTCAGTGACCGGCCGAATTGTTTGACCATCAGATCACCATCGGTGCCGACATTATTGCAAGTTTCAATAAAGTGAGCGACGTGCTGTTTGGGGTGCCCGTCACCATTAAATTGCTGAAACTCCGGAGGATAGTAACCGATTGGCATCGGGATATTTTGGATTCTCTGCGTATATGGCCTTTTGTAGCGCCCGATTTGTGGTGCCCGGTGGCTGATTCATCTTGCCGCGGTTAACGAGCTCGATGACGGCGTCAAGTGTGAGAGCAGAAGGATCCGCTTCGGCTCGGCCCCTGCGGATGGCCACTGGTGCGACGGGCGGCAGCTCGTCGTCAGACGAAGGATCTTCTTGTGGTGGTCCGGCTGAAGCGCTGGTAGTCGGCCAATTTCGGTCGACTTCTTGATAAATGCCACCGGAGTTAGCGGTCGTCGTGCCCATCTCGAACCGTTCTAGCATTCTTGTGATTTGGAGGTCACGAGCTGCGAGCTGCGCATCTTTGATGCGCAACTTCTCACTTTGCTCCTTGAGCGCAGCCTACAGTTCGGCTAACTGTTCTTCGACTATTTTAGCCGAAGTTGTCATTGCGGCCATTTTGACAATTTGCGCCGAAGGATTCGTTTTCGGCAAGGCTTGGTGTGATGAAGTCGTTACCGGCGACCGCATTGGAGAGGTGGTCGTCGGTGTCGGAGAGGAGATCGCTGTGTGCGACCGGCCGAAAGAGCCAGACGCAGGTTGATTGTGGAAAATGGCTCTGTGAGGAGGTGACTGGCTTGCGGTAGCAGCCACCGGTGAGAGTCGATGAGACAGAATGGGTGATGTTGCAATAGGGGAGGTCGCCGGTGTTTGTTGACGTGGCGAGCGGATGCGTGGTGGTCCTGCTGCTGCGTTAAGTGCGGCCAAGAGGTCGTGCGAGACCAACATGACTGGTGGTGTCTGTGGCCGTCGCTCTCTGTATGGAGGAGGCCGATGATGTTCTTGCCGCGGGGGAGGATGAGATGCCCCCGTGTTGCTTGTATCGTTGCACCAGGGTGGGAGCGATAGAGCTTCTCCGCGAAGGCGGCAACTGTGTTGGGCTGACAGTTGGGCTTCGAGGAGGGGGAGATGCAGCGACAGCCAAATATGTTGGCTTGGTCATTGCTGGCATCAGTTTTCACGGAGGCCGCGGTGGCTTTTGCAGAGGCCGCGGCAGCCGGTGGTACGAAGACGGCGTTCGGACGGCGCGCGTCCGCATGAAGGGAGCCTGTCCGATGGACAAAATCCTTGCCAGAGCTCTTGTTATTGGGCGAGTGGCCGATGGTGGAGAGGTAGGAGCGCGGAAGTCGGCTGGAAATGCGGCAGCTGGTCCGTGAGCTCCACTAGTTGAGCTTGCAGTCGCGACAGGGCGCGGTTGAGCAGAGCTCGAGGAGGCAATATGTTTGCCCCTATTGTTGTTGTTGTTGTTGTTGTTGTTAGCGTTGCTGGCAGTGGCGGGGCCAGGAAAAATTTCTTGCAGGGGCTGTAAAGAAAAAAAAATTCCTCTCCCTCTCTCCCTTCCTCTCCCTCTCGCTCCTTCTCTCTCTTCTCTCTCTCTCCTCTCTCTCCTTCACTCTCTCTCTCTCTCTCTCTCTCTCTATATATCTATATCTCTCTCCTTATATATATATATATCTATCTCTCTCTCTCCTTCACTCTATATTTCTCCTCCCTCTCTCATTTTATCTCTATCCTAAAATAATATGGTCTCTATATCCGTAAATAATAATAATTATATATAATATAATAGTAATTTTAATATGTTCTCATAATATAAAATTTAATATAAAATAAATATAATATTTAATAAATAAATCAAAATATTATATGTCAAAAAATAATAATATAAGTAAAAAATAATTTTATATTATAAATAACATCATTTAATAATGTAAAAAATAATGAAGGTAATTAAATGAACGTAATATAATGGGTAAAAAATGTTTATAAATAGTAAATATTAAAATAACGTAAAAAAAATATTAAATCGCCGTTTAATAATAATAAAAAATTATATAAGTAAAAAATAATAAAACGTAATAAAAAATAGTAAAAAACGAAATAATTTGTAAAATAATAATAAAAATAAATAAAAAATATTAAAAGTAAAAATAATAAAAAATATTAAAAATGTATAAAAATAATAAAAATATTAAAAATAATAATAAAAAGTAAAATAATCGGGATGTTAAATAAAAGTAATATTAAATAATTAATGTGCAAAAAAATAATAATGGTAAAAAATATGCGTAAAAATAATGCGCGATGTAGTAAATAATGCTTAAAAAAATAATGCCGATATTAAAAAATAATGCGATGTAAATATGCGCGATCGTAAAATTAAGCGATGAGTAAAAATATAATAGCGATAATTAAAATAAAGCGATGTAAAAATAATGCGGTGATATTAAGTAATGCTTGATATTAAAAAAATAAGCGATGGTAAAAAATGCGCCGATAAAAAATAATGCTTGATGTTAAAAATGCGCTTTTGATGTAAAAATATTGCTTCGATGTTAAAAATTATTAATGCCGTGTAAAAAAAATAATGCGATGGTAAAAATAATGCGCGATAGTAAAAAATAATGCGATGTTAAAAAAAATAATGTAAATAATGGAACGAAAGTAAAAAAAGCGGCGACCAAAAAATAATGCTTGATGTAAAAATAATGCGATGTGAAAAATAATACTTGATGTAAAAAAAATGCGCTTGATGGTAAAAATATTAAAAATAATAATAGCGGTAAAAATAATGCGCCGATGATAAAAAAATAATAAGCGATGTTAAAAAATATGTAAACGAATATAAAATAATGTCAATTAATGTTAAAAATTAAATAATGGTAAAAAAAATTAATATTTTATTATTAAAAATTAGTATTATGTAAGTATTAATATGGTATTAGTATGAAACGTATTAAGTAATATTATTATTACATGTGTATTAATGGAGCGTATTAAATAATAACCATAATAATAATATTATTAATGCGTGGAACGTATTAATATTAATGTGTTTATATAGTATTAAATAATATTTTTATGTAATAATTATAATAATATTAAAAATATAATGGGTAATTTATTAGTAAATATTAATGAAATAATAATAATATTAATATTAAATAATAATAATAAATATTAAAAAAATATATATAATAAATAATAAATAATAATAATAAGTAATATTAATAATATTAAACCATTTTAATAATAATACAATATTAATGAAATATGTAATGACAATAATAATAATAATATGTGTTTTTTATTAAAAAATAATAATAATATATAATATAAAGTGTAATTAAATAATAATAATAATAATATGTATAAATAATAATAAATAATAATAATGTTTTGTTTAACCAATGATAATATTAATAAAATAAAATAATATAAAATTTATAAATAATAATAATAATATAATTTTAAATAAATAATAATAATGTAATTTAATAATAAAAATAATAATATGTAATTTTAATAAATAAAATAATATATTTTTTAATAATAATATATTATCAATTTAATAATAAATAATAATAATGAACCAATAAATAATAATAAATATGTATTATGTAATGTATGTATTAATAATAATTTAAAAATATTTATGTAAATAATAATAAAAAAATAATAATAAAAATAATATTAATAAAAATAATAATAATAATAGGTTTTTTAATTTAAATAATGTAATAATGGTTTTAATAATAAATAATGCCATTTTATTATTATATTTAGGTTAATAATAAATAATAATAATTTTATGTATTTGGTTTAATAATAATAAATAATAATATCATTTTATGTAATTTGGTTTTAATAATTAATAATAATATGTCATTTTAATATGTTTTGGTTTTAATAATAAAATAATATTTAATTTTAATAATTTTTGGTTTTGGTTTTAATAAATAATAATGTCATTTTATGTATTAAAGTTTAATAATAAATAATTTGTCTTTATGTTTTGGTTTTTGGTTTATGTATTTTAATAATATTTTAGTTTTCTAATGTTTTTGGTTTAATATTTCATTTTATATATATAAATATAATAATAATTCTGTATTTATCTCTCTAATATAAATAAATAATAATTATCTCTCTCCTTCTCTCCTTCTATATCTCCTTCTATCCTCTCTCTCTTTAATTCTCTATCTATATATATATATCTCTATATATCCTTCTCTCCTCTCTCTAATATATATATATATATCTAAATATATTATATATATATCTATATCTCCTCTCTCTCCTCTCTCCTTCTCTCCTTCTCTCCTCTCTCTCTCTCCTTCTCTCCTCTCTCTCTCCTTCTCTCTCTCCTTCTCTCTACTTCCTCCTACGTGTTACGCGGGTCCCACACGTGCCTGAGGTTGTGGCCTTGGTTGCCAGGAAAGGAGTGGAGGTGGGTCCGGGTATATTCAAAGCATCACGTGCGAGGATTCGTTGGCGGAGAGAATCAATGACGCGGCAGCACGTGTGAAGCGCGATCCGCTAGTTGGAGACCGTGTGGAGGCCGGCCCGAGAAGCGGGGCTCGCTTGTGGGTGAAACGCCGCTGCACAGTTTCTGAAGCTTAACCACTCCGCCCCATTCTCGGGGGCGCCGAGACCCAAAATGGCAAAGCAAAACGCCTGCGAGCAAATCCACACTATCGTCTCTGCTGCTTCCCCTGTACTTTTGTTTCTTTTCGGGTGGTTTTCACTGGATTCGCTTCTACTCCTTTGAAAATTTTTCTTTTTTTTCTTTCTCTTCTTTCTCTTCTTTCTCTTCTTTCTCTTCTTTCTCTTCTTTTTCAATTTATGGAGACAGTGATAGTCGTGACAGGGGAGAGACTAGGGAGAGAGCGAGCTTCGGCTCTCTCTTTTAAAGTTTTAAGGTCGGTCAAATGATGCCACTCTCCGTCAAACTTCTCTGAAAAGCCTCGCCTTGGCTCCTCCCCTTTTCTTTTCTTTTTCTTTTTCGGCCTTCCTTTGCAGAATGTGTGAATTTGTAAGTTGTGGGTGCTCGCTAGCGAGACTCTGACTGTAACCCGTCTCTGCGCTCGACTGGGAGGTGTTTCTTGTCGTGAGTCTCGTGTCTGGTGACTGGTGGCTGGTTTGGTATGTGGAGTTCGCCGGTTTGAGTTTTAGATTGGAGGGTTGTCAGATGGCGGGAACGGAGGAGACCGAAACTGCGGGAGGTGAGTGGAAATCGGTGGTTTCGAGCCCCGGAGGTCTTTTCTCGGCGTTCGTGGCGGATGGGTTTGGGTCGAGGTCGTACTCGAACGCATCGGGGGGTTGTAATCCTATTGCAGATGGTGATGGGGGGAGTGGCGAAGCGGAGGGAAATGGGGAAGAACGCAGCGTTGGAGGGGCGGAGAGTTTCGATGCTTCGACTGAGGCTTTTGCTGATTGGAAGGCGCCGTCGGGGAGGAACGGTGGGAGCATTGCGGAGAGGAGAGCGGCGAGATGTGGGTTCAGTGCGCCCAGGATAAATACCGCGAGGTTTAGATCTGTGAGCCCGCTTGGCTCGCCTGGAGTTCGGTCGCCGTATCTTACCATTCCTCCTGGTCTCAGCCCGACGACCTTGTTGGATTCTCCCGTCATGCTTCCGAATTCACAGGTAAAGTTGGATTGTATAATGTTAATCTTCTTGCCTTTTGAGGTATGTTTAAGGTTCCGGAGAACCACCTCGTCTGGGATCAAATACGCTCTTGTTATCGGCTATCTGTGGTTTACGGGTATATTTTGTAGCAAAAAATCGCTGCCAATGTTCTTGATTGGTCAAAAATGCTAATTATGGATCTTTTTGTCTGTGATTGGAACCCGTAAGGCGGGGCTTTTGTTTTTTTGTTTTTTTTTTCCTTTCTTTTTATTTTGGTCTTCTATCATTTTGCCTGGGACTAATAGGATTGTCAGCTGTTAACCAGTTAAACTTGTTCTCCAGGAGAGTGTCTATGTTATATACATTTTACATTGCTCGACGGGTCTAGTGAAACGTTTCACTGCAAATCACGTTATATCTCCATTGGAAGGTTATTGGTGTGGTATGTCTCGGTCTTTTATATTAGGTAGACAGTTTTCTTGGTAGCCATTGAGGTCTCTTGAAAGTTATGAGGTCATGACAATGCCTGGATCGAGCACCATGACTGCAAGTCCATCGTCCTCTGCCATTAAAAGTCATTCAGATATTGCGATCTAGTAGTAGTAGAGCGCCAAAGTAGTTAAGATAGACTTATTTGTTACAAAACTTATTTTTTATGTTTTTATGGGTGAAGTCATGATTAACTATGTTTGCATATTATAATCTTTGTGAGTGAGTTGCTAAGAATCTGGCTGGACACCAAGAACATGCCAGAAAATAGATTGAGCCTTTGGTTGAATGGCCACATTTGTGGTCTCTTGGTGTGGGTATTGAGTTCAAACCTTGTGTAGGGTACTGCAGGTGTTTGTGTGAAGCATTTTTAGGTAAAAAATCGACTATTATGGTAGAGCAATCAAGATGAACACAGCACGTGCCAGTCACAAAAGAAAAATATTCCTTCCTTCATTGGATTTTTAAAGGCATGAGTTACTTAGTTCTGCTAAGAGTAGCTTTATTTTCATTTTCGTTGTTGTATCAGGAAAAATTGACCACTATCAGTAGCGATTGAGAAGGCAATTAACAGATAGATAGATGTGGTCACCGTTTCCAATATTTTAATGTGGACTGCAGTGAAAGCAGTTGCATGGGGCTATTCAAGATGGCCAACTGAACAATTGACCTAATATATGATACATTCTAATGGAGGAAAGGGATATCTGTTGCTAACACATACATAAGTTGCTGAGAATATTTCCACTGAGCATAAATAGAGCATGTAAAATGAAGTGTTGCTTTAATCTGTTTTTGCTTATTGTGGCAGCACAGCTTTGTTTCATCTTAACTTTCCAGTATAATTCCAACAGAAATTGAGGTAAGTCAACATGACATGGGTAAATGGTAAGGATACACTTACTGGGATAATCTAACCAATATACAGCAGATTAGAGGAGGCTTCAAGGACGATTGTATCAACGAACTTTGATTTTCTTTTAATGGGTACTCATTGACCTTCTTCAAAAGGAACAACTAATGCAATGTTGACTATATGAAGGCATTGGCAGAATGGTACTTTCATGTCATTATAAACATGGATTTATGCCTTGATATGATTTTGTAACCTCTGCAAAGTTCATGTGGTAAAGATCTCATTGTAAGTCCTTGACTTGAAGTGGGTGCATCAATTTTTTCCATCCTACCGTATAACTAACTATTTTTTTGTAGGCACAAACATCTCCGACAACTGGATCTTTTCACTTGCCTTCTTTCAGTCATGAAAGCCCAATCCCTATGTCTATAGCTTCAGATACAGAGAAAGACAACTCTGAGGATGTTGAATCTGCATTCATGTTTAAACCTGAAATGGATCCTGTTCCCGCATCTGTCAGTCAAAGTGGCGGAAGTAAGGTAGCGGTTCCCTCTTGATTCTAGTGGTTTACTGTGGAGTTAACCTCTCTTATACCTTCATAAAAATGCCTTGTTAGTTACGTTTTTGGATGTCACATTTAACCCTTCAATTCTAGAATGTTGGTTGTTTTGTATGTGGCTATTGAAATGATTAGTTCAACTCACAATTTGATGAAATATTACTCTGTTGAAGTTATGAACTTCGTATACTGTAATATAGAAACTTTGTGCTTAGTGATATTGCTGAATAGAAGCTAAAGATGTTTATGAAACTTCGAAGGTTTATAAAACTCCTGCTTGTTTAGTTTCAGGTCATTTTTTTTCTTTTTTTTCAAAAAATCTTTCTGGAGTAAATTCATTTACCAAAAGTTGGTGCTTGTGGAATGCTCCGAAGATTCTTGTTGATAAAAGTTCATTTTTCAAATCATTTGTTTTTATTTTGTATCTTTAAAATTAAATGTCACACATCTTCTCTGTGCTTATGAAGTTACCTTCTCGTCTTTCAAAGGAAAAGGAAATTCTCAGTTTTGCCTAAATTATTCATGTGGGTATATATCTGTTTCCTGGCAGGAAAGGCCTTTTTTATGCTCTTAAAGTATTTTGTTAGAGATTGTAAATGTGACATATTATCAGATGTTTATTGAGACCCAGTGCATGTATTAACTAATACTATAAATTTCTATTCTTTCCTCAAAAGCTGTCTGTGTTTTTGTTTGACATTTTTTATCAGTGCTTCTTCGATAACTTCTATCCTTCAAGGTGAAGAATGAAACCTCTAAATTACATTATGTATTCATTTCTTTATGGTATATTCTCTGTGGAGGATTGTTTGCTAAGTCCTTCATTTTTCTTTTTTGAAATGGCAAGTCCTTCATTTAAATAATAAATAATCTTGGAATTGAAGAAACCTGTATAAGTTTTTTTATTACTGGGCTTGTAAAAGAAATTTCACTGTTGATTATCTCTAGGAATCGTCCAGTTCAAACGTCATGCAGCATGTTTGCACAGCTGATACCAGCAACCAATCCTTGGTTCAGGCACCACAACAGATGGGATTCAAATTTGAACCAGTGATACTGAAACATACTAATGCGAGCAACTTTGGCAGCGATTCATTTCCCAATATAATCGGTTCTAACTGCCTGACTGAAAACACAAAGTCCATCACTCATCATTCATGCCCTCCTAGTGTTACAGACCAAGCACCTCAACTGCGTGAGGATCCCCCAAGTTCAGAAGATAATGGCACTCAGCACAATGTAGAAGAGGATCAGAAAGCAGGATTTTCTTCGATGGGAATGGGCAGGCCTTCAGAAGATGGGTATAATTGGAGAAAGTATGGGCAGAAGCAAGTCAAAGGTAGTGAGTATCCTCGAAGCTACTACAAATGTACTCATCCAAGTTGCCAGGTGAAGAAAAAGGTTGAACGTTCGCATGATGGTCAGATAACTGAGATCATCTATAAGGGTGCCCACAATCATCCTAAACCTCAGCCTAGTCGCCGCTCTGCCATTGGTGCAACATTTTCTCTCGGTGAGATGTCAGATTCCCTGGAGGGCTCCATGTCATATGCAAGAGGTGAAGGTGGATCCATCTGGAGGGGACTTCAGCCAGGATCTAATGATAAAGGTGGTGGTGACTGGAGATGTGATGGCTTGGAGAGGACATCATCTACTTCAGTTGTTACTGATGTGTCGGATCCACTATCAACTGCCCAAGGGAAACAAATGAACGTATTTGAATCTGTTGATACTCCTGAACTTTCATCTACTCTTGCTAGCCATGAGGACGATGAAGACGGGGCCACACAAGGAAGCATGTCACTCGGAGATGATGGTGATGATGAATCAGAGTCAAAGAGGAGGTACTACAGTTGATACACTGTTTTTCATGAGCATACTATCCTAATTCTAGATTATAATTCTAATCCAGATTAGATAGAATGTGAAATTGGAAAAGACAATTTGATTTAAGTGAACAGCATCTGAACGGCAGTGTCTTCAATTTGTCATGTATAAGTTACACCAATTTGAGCCAGCTTTTGGCACATCCTAGATCACATCTGATAAACAAGGATGTCTTTTTTTTTTTTTCCAGGAAGAAAGAGAGCTCTTTGATTGAAATGAATTTAGTCTCCAGATCTGTTCGTGAACCAAGAGTAGTAGTTCAAACGGATAGTGAAGTTGACATTCTTGAGGATGGTTACCGCTGGCGCAAGTATGGGCAGAAAGTGGTCAAGGGAAACCCTAATCCACGGTATCTGTCTTTAAATTCTTTTTTCTTCCCATAACTGTTAGTTATGATATTCCTCATCATACAGGTGTAAGGTGTTCGTTTTGCTGTTGCGTCTTAATTGGTTGAGTGTGTTTTAACTGCAGGAGCTACTACAAATGCACAAATGCTGGATGTACTGTGAGGAAGCATGTTGAGAGAGCTTCACATGATCTGAAGTCAGTCATTACAACTTACGAGGGAAAGCACAACCATGAAGTTCCTGCAGCCAGGAACAATAATCACCTCAATTCTGGTGCAGGATCTGGTTCTGCTGTTCCAACTCCTCACACTGCATCAGCAATGTCAGTGGGGTCGACAATCCCCAAGCCTGAACCACAAGTTCAAGAACTTGCCCCCCAGTTTGAGAGGAAACCGGACCTGACTAACAACTACTTGAAAGCGGGCTATATGGGGGGTTACGCTGGTGACATCAAACTGGGTAGTTCCACCTGTTATGACATAAAGCTTCCCCCTACTTTGCAAGCTCCCATTTCACTGAATTCTTTTGTTCACAGTGAAGCCCTACAAGCAAGTTCAGTAGCTCCGTCTGTTCCAGATTTTGGTATTTCTTTCCCATCCATCAATTTCCCTAGGTCAGCTTGTCTTTCACTTCCTGGCTTAGATTTTAATCCTGGGAAACCCATTGCTGGGGCTCAACCATTCATGGGATATCAACCCAAAGAGAATGATATAAGATTCGTTAGGCCTAAACAGGAGAAAGATGCTGGTTTATACGAGGCTCAGCTGCAGGTGGGTCATCTAGGAAATGCATCCTACCGCCAGATCATGGGAGGATTTCCTATGTAAAGTTTTGAGAGCCCTTACCCAAGGTCGATGAGGCTCTCATATAAGGAAATTCACAAATGTTCTCCATTTTAGGAATCAACTTTTTCTTGTTATGTTTACAAGTTCCTTCGCTCGTATACATCCATACAGACGGCATCTGTAATTATTCTTCATTTTTTTGGCTGTAAAGTCTATCTATGTTCCCTCACAGGAAACCGTTGTTCCATTATAAAAATGAAGATGTTTTCCTTTTTGTTTATTAGCAACATGCTTTTATCTGCTTGCTTGTTCTGCTCCTCGTAAGAGCATAAGGGTACAGGTTCCTAGTACCGGTGGTTCTCGAAACTGCGCAGGCCTCTTTCGGTTAGAAATCTGAACGCAAACAGAGAGATTGATATTCAATTGGTAGGGATACACTATTTAGATTCTCGGCTTAATGATTCGTATATACAATGGTGGTCTGTTTCTTTTCATTCACCAACATTCCAGAGTCCCTCTTTCCTTGTCAGATGCTTTAAGCGTCCAAAACTCGGAGACACAGGTTTCTTCCAAGAGCTCCGCTTCGTCATCGTCACTGGCATCACTCAAGTCTAGCCAATCGTCTCCATTAATTCCAGACTGAAATAAGTCCCCAAGCCCATCGTCGGCGTCGTCGTCGTCTTCGGCTTCAATGTCTGTTTCCTCCTCGTCGTCCTCTTCATCGTCTAGGAGTCCAACGCCGTTCCTTCTATCCCTTCTCATCCTCTTTCCTTCCCTTACGAGCTCCATCAATCTCTCCTTCAACCCCAACAGCTCGTCCTTTTCCACCAATCTCCCCTTCTCATCGTACCCTTCCACCAAAAACACAGAATCCCGCATCCCCTTCAAACTGACATAAAACATCTCCGGATGTCTCACCAACATCCCCCGCAGCTTGTTTGAGAGCCCGAACTCCTTCCTGAAATGGGTCAAGTGGTCTATGAGAGTCCTCTTCTCCACGGTCATTGCCAGGACCTCCCTCACCACCCGGCAAGCCCTCTTCTCCCCGACCATGGTATGCGGTTCCGGCCATTCCTCCGGGTTCATGTAAGGATCGACATCCGGCATTTCTCTCATCTTGATCAAGAAATCTCGGTGCTTTCGTTTCAAATTGAGACCTTTTCTCAGTTTCAAGGTCGGGAACTTGGGCGGCCGGTCTATGATGATGATCGAGTCATTTCGTCGAACAGGTGGCGGGGGGGCTGGGACCGCGAGCAGGGGATCCCAGTGGAGGAGCTCCAAGGCCCGACCGTAGGAGGTGTCGACGGTCTTGAAACGGTGGGGGTGGTCGTTGCAGAGGCGGGAGCGGAAATTGGGAGGGAGACCCAAGTCCAGGGCGAGGTGGACGAGCTTGGAGAGGAGGAGCCTCCGGTGGGAGGAGAGCATGAGCAGCTTCTGGAGCTTGTCCGCGAGGGAATCGGCGACGCGGGTCCTGAGGCAGGCCTCCTCCTGCGCCAGGGCGAGCGCCGCCTGTGTGAGACGGACGCAGAGAAGGTCGTCCCGCGAGGCGGGTGCGCGGAAGAGCTCGAACACGCAAGGGTAGCGTTTGATCATGGAGAGGATGGAGCGGGAGGGGCCGAGGGAGAGGTAGGAGCGGCATTTG
Organism: Aristolochia fimbriata; assembly: GCA_019845555.1. Taxonomy (NCBI): domain Eukaryota; kingdom Viridiplantae; phylum Streptophyta; class Magnoliopsida; order Piperales; family Aristolochiaceae; genus Aristolochia; species Aristolochia fimbriata. The sequence goes on from CM034081.1 coordinate 10,569,578, forward strand.
GAGAGGACCCGGAGCGGGAGAAACTGCTTGGGCTTGGATAGGAGGAGCGTCTTGAGCTTCTGGACGAAACGGATTTTGTTGCCCTTGGTCACATGGCGGTCCAGCGCCGGACTCCGGACGATCTTCGGCTGCTTACAAGTGAAGACGCCGACCAGGTGCCCGTTCCTGCCGAAGGTCCGATTCCTCTCGCCCTGGATTTCGATTTTGAGAGGTGAAAACGAAGAGGAGGAAGAGAGTAGTGTCGATGGGTTTACATCGGAGAGGAAATCGGAGCGATGGTGGAGGACTTGAAGCTGCAAAAACTGGGGATTCAGCGTGTGGAGCTGCATTCAGGCGACGTCTTCGTCTGCAGAGGAGCCGAGGGAAATGGAGATGGGGGACCGTTGGACCGAGCCAGCCCCCCAACAGATCCAATTTTAAGTATTTATTTAAAAAATAAAAATAAAAAAATTCTATGATTAAAATCTGACAAACCGAAATTATAATATGTTCACATGTAGTAAGAGGAACGATTAATAAATGGAATATAATCCCAAAACCCAAAACATGTAATATTACAATTAGAAAACAAGAACCTCGCTCTCTTTAAATACATGACCAGGAAATTAAAAGACCGAACTAATCAATAAGATAAAAGAGTACTGCTGCATGTTTCATATACGCTCAGTACTTGTCGACGTTTGTTTTGGCATATATAAATATAAGAAAAAGAAATGAAATCAAAGAGTACTTACTATGACATATTTTGGATTGATTAACAATGTTAGACAGAATGATGTAAATTTGTTATGTGTGGCCCATTCAAAACACTTTGCCCTAAATTTGAGCAGATAAAATTAATTAGATGAAATTTTATCACTTTGACATTGGATCACTAGGAGGTGACATTGTGTCGTAGAGCTTTGTGCTCAAAATTTGTATGGGTCGTTGAGGTGAGAATTGAGGTAGTTTTCTTAGAGTTATGTATATTTAGATGGTTGCATATGGGGTATTGGGTGTAAGACCATGCTATGGTTTGGATATCTCACCACCAAACAACATTATGTGAGTCACACATATGATGGGGGATCGGAGATCTATGAATGAGCCTTGAGTTTATGATCTTGAGAATTGATTTGACTTTTGTTATGGTGTATAATTTTTTTTTAGTGGAATTGATAGCATTGGTGATGTATTTTGATGCATCTAACAACACTGGAGAATTAACATTATTATCATTGTCGGAAGGTTTTTTATTCTAAGAGTTCTCAACCAGGGGCAAAATAAACCCAAGAAGTTATAAATTTACTCAAATTATGGATATTCTAATTCTTATAATTTATTTTATAAATAACTATTTTGAAATAGTTTCTCAAATTATTTTTCAAATTATTTTGGTTTAAAACATTATGAGAATTGAGCCTCTTATAGGCCACTTGTTGCGTATATGTTTTATTGGACGTGGCTTTTGGGACCCCTCAATTGACGTACGTTTAAGGTTGAGTAAGAAGCGATGATGGAATGAGAAATCCTCGTATGATCCATTAGGTAATGGACCGGGCTATTTGGCCGATGGACTTCTGGGTCCATTTAGCTAATGGGCGATTAAGTTTTGGTTGGTTGATGGGCCACAGATTTTACGTATACACTTGCTGAAGAGGTCACACCAACTCTGGAACTAAATTTTATTTTTTACAAGAAAACCTTCCATCAAGGGAAATCAAACAAAACAAAATTGGTGGACTGACAACAAATTCGACAAACAACGAATATGACAAATAGGTACACAAAACTTCAATTATTAATATTTTGTGATCTATAGGGACAACAGTCTCATCTATACCGTAGGTTTGTTTATCACTCGTCTTCATGTTTTCTACGTATTTAAATATAAGAAAAGGAAATGAAATGAAAGAGTACTTACTACGGCACATTTTGGATTGATTAACAATTTTAGACAGAAATAATGTAAGAAGGTAGGGGTATATATACACTTGTTATTGCCCGTACAATTGGCAAACTTTTCCTTCTTCCCACTATAATTCTGCGGCATACTCTACTTTTTCTATATCACTCCAGGGCAACAAAGAAATAAAAAACATTCAAAGTCATGATCAGTACTCTATGGGGTCATATGGACTTGCACGCATACGCCAAGTTGGGGATTCCAACATAAGCATAACCATAGAAAATTTCTTGTGGGACCATTTAGGTTACACAATTAAGGAGATCATAGAGGGAATATTTGATTAATGGCTATATTATCCTTTTAATATAAGGGAGGTTATGAAAAGTTTTAGGGAAGGAAAAAGTCCATATTCATTTAAGTGAGGGGAATAAAAACTCCCTAATAGAATAACAAATCTTATTATTTTTCGGGCAAGTCAAAGAGGTTTGTGCAGGCGGCTAAAAAGATGTGATCTCTAGTCTAATTTTTCTTATTTTTCATTTCAGTTGATTTTTCCAGGATTTAACAGTTGTTTCAACACTGGTATCTGAGATATTACGAATTTTAAATTTTTTGTATATCAAGATGAAGTTTTAGAAATCGAATTTATAAAAATATTTTGTTAATTCTATGATTTAGAATGCAATTACGGTGTATTTAGGGAATTTATTCATGAATTGTAAATAAATTTTACATGATGTATTTTTCGGAAATTTTATAGTCAAATATAGTATATTATGATAAAAATAGAGTTACTATGATTTTTGGAAATTTTATCTGTTCTGGATAATTTATTTTTGGTGAAAGATGATTTTGCCTTGGGACTTATTAGGTATAATAAGTTATATCTGAATGCCAGAATTTTTTTTCCAAATGTCTAAGGTATTCTGGATGTATATTTTGTATTGCATATCCCGAAAAAAAAATTAAACTATGAAAAAGTGTTGTTAGTGTAATATGATGATTTTGCTGTTATAGCCAATTGGTGCATGATTGGTCATTTTAGATTACAAATTTGTTATTTCTGAAGTAATTGAGTGTTTTCAAGCTAATATTTTGGAGTTTTTATAATTGTTTGAAATTTTTAGGTAATTAGGGTAATTTGATCATTTTCAATGTAGAATCCTATTTTACACCAATTATTAAGTATATTACAGTGTAAGTTTGGTATTTAAACCAAGGTTCATTTCAAGATTATGCTTGTAAGTTTAGTTGCTTATTAGTGCTTCTAAAGTTATTATTGCTGAGCTAAGTAACACTGAGAAACTCAATGAAAATAACTTCTTGACATGGAATAGGCATATTCGTCATATCCTACTACAGGATGAAATTGATTATATTTTGGATATGGCAGTGGCTAGTCCTCTAGATGGAGCTGAAGAATTTGTTAAAACAATTCATGAGAAATTAGTTCTAGTGGATAAGAAGGCTAGATCCATCATGTTAAAATTCATGGAACCAAATATGAAAATTTTATTTCAGGACCAACCTTCTGTCCATGCCAAGTTTAAGGTTGTTGGAGCTACTTATGGAGAAACGTCATAGGCTTATGCAAGGATGTTGGTTGCATATAATAACATTAAAATACAAGAAATTGATAATATTATTGAGCATATTAATGTCATGACTCTTGTCTTTAAGGAATTAGCAGGTTTAGATTGTCCAATCCCTGATGAACTTCGAGTAGAATTAATAGTCAACAGCTTGCCACCTTAGTGGAATTTACCTGTTGTATCACTTAATATGTTTGATATTGTTTCATTGTGTAAACCTTGACCTCCAAATTGACAATTGAGATACAAAGGAGAAAGAAGAAATCTAAAACGGACCCATGGTTAATGTAGCTAGTGCGATAAGAGGTCCTACAAACCAAGAAATGCCCCTCTGAAGAAGCAAAGCTTCAAGAAACAAGGGAAGAAACCCTAATTCAAGGTAAACAATTATAGTAAGAAAATAAGGACTTGTTTTAATTTTAGCAAGTTGGGTCACATTAAAGCCCATCATACTGTTAATGGCAAGGTTGACTACAAGTCCAAAATAAGGATAGTAGAAAATAACATTGACATTGTATGTGTTATTTTTTAGGTTCTTTTGTCCAATGTTGGAGATAAGATATGGTGGATAAATTCAGCTGCATCTAGATATGCCAGGTCAAGAGAATTTTCTCTGTTTTCAAATAAATGAAGACCGATGAGCATAGAGTATACATGGGTAATAATACCTATTGTGATGTGTTTGACAATGGGATAGTTCAGGTGAAATTGTGGTAACTACTTTGTGTTGAGTGAGGTGCTTTTTGAGCCTAATATTAGGAGAAATTTGATTTCCATTCCTTGAACAAGAAGGATTGGAAACTCACTTTAAATTATTGCTTTGTCTTATTTGTAGTCACAAAATTGGTATTTCCGTGTCTAAAACCTTATTTTCTCTAGTTTCCCTATTGTAATATTAGGACAAAATAACAGATGGTTTTAGTCACAAAATTATTACTTCATGACAAAAGAATCTCATTTTTGTCACATTTTAAAGTCTTGTAACTAAACATCTGTTTGTTAAAAATTATTTTTTGTCATACTTGTAGTCACCAAATTGGCATTTTCGTGACTAAAACCTGGTTTTCTCTAGATGCACTTTCGCTATTTCCTGATAAAATAAACATTGCTTGTAGACTTGGAGTCAAGAAATTACTCTCTTGATAAAAGTTTTTTACTATAAGTGGAAGGAATCGTCTCTAATGGGTTAAGAAAAGGGCAGTTTTTGTTTTCTAGTAGGGTTATTTGAAATCAAGGTTGGTCCGGGGGTTTAATAGATATAGAAAAATTGAAGTGGGTGTTTCATATATTTTTCCTTTTTTATTTCTTTTTTGTGCATTTTTTTAGTATATTTTTGTGTTCAAAGACATTAGATAAGAGATCTCCTAGACCAATTGGTCCAAGATCTGATCTTCATAAAACCCTGATCACAACTCACAAGTTTATGAACCTTAGAGCCAATAGATCTTGGTCATGCTACCTTCTGAGTTCTTTTATGAGTTTCTTCAAATCTAAAATTCCTTCACTTTCCAATTCTTGTTAATGTTTCATGATAATATTTAAGTAGGTAGCTCAAATATCAGGGAAAACCAATACAAATAGTACTTGGATACTATAATAACTTTGGTCTTATAAGGTGTTATCTAAATTAGTCAAGTTATCACATACCAAATGAATCCAAAGTATATCCATTGGACTTGATTTAGGCAACTTGTATGATGCAAAAAGCATGGCACTCCTAAATAGATCATGGACACTTTCTTCATATGGTGTGCTTCCTTTTCAAAATTTCGCTTCCCTACCCCGCCCTAAACTTCAATAAATTTGACACCCTAAGTCGGATCTTGTTAGATTTTTTTGTGGCTCTACTTAAAACTGGTTGTCGTATGAATTGGCCATTTAATTGTGTATCAATAAAAGATATATATATATATATATATGTATTTATCTGTTATCCATGGATTTCATACTTTTATCATTAGATCACTGAAAGGTGAGTGTCTTATTGGCTTTGTTCTAGAGCTTTATTGTTACACCACTAGAACCGATAAGGTATGAATAAAGTATTAAAACAATACTAGGAACTTGGGCAGTAGTTCAGTGGTCCCATAAGGATTTATTTTATGAGAGATCTTGGGTTTCGGATTCTCACAACTCCTATTTGTCATTTCAAAAAAAAAAAAAGTACTACAACAGTCTTCTTCTGCAATGTCTTACCTAATTTCCACTATAAGAAAAAAGATTTTTTCTCGTGCAGCAAATTCATGACAAAAGGTATTAATTTCGTGCCTTTGTCACAAAATGGTCGTGACGAGAAGGTCATATCAATTTTGTGCCTTTGTCACAAAATGTTCGTGACTTGAAGGTCATAGCTAAGATTATGTGATATATACGAATTTCTTGTTTTCTGTTACAAGTTTTGTATTGTGTTACAAGTTTTGTATTGTGTTACAATAACTTGGTCCGGATATTTGCCTTTTTTATTTTTCTAAATGTAATAGAAACTTGTCTGGGTAACCCAGTACCACGTGGCGCTTTGTGGAAACAATGAAACACAGTAAAACGGGACCAAATTTGCTACGCCCAGGGCGACACCCATTGCCCCACGGCGCGCCACGTTGCGTGTCGTGGGCCCCACCAATTTATTAAACGGAAGACCACTTTGGTCTTCCGTTAACGGACCAAATTTCCCCCCCTCCCCTTCCCCTCCCCCCCCCTCCCGTAAAAATTACATTTCTCACTCATTCCCGCAACCCGAACGACCTCCCGACCTCTTGCGCTCCCAACCTCCGGCGACGACGCGCTTGCCTGCAACCTACCTGCGACCTTCTTCTCTTTCTCCTGCGACCTTCTTCTCCCAACCTCCGGCGACGACGCGCTTGCCTGCGACCTACCTGCGACCTTCTTCTCCCTACCTCCGGCGACGACGCGCTTGCCTGCGACCTACCTGCGACCTTCTTCTCTTTCTCCTGCGACCTTCTTCTCCCATTCGAACAAGGGCTTCTTCTCCTGCTGCTCTTGCTTCACCTGTTCTCCTGCAGCTCGTTCAACCTCCCTCTCAGACCTCCCGCTTGTCTGCGACCTCCCGGCCTGCGGCCTGCCTGCGACCTTCTTCTACTCCGACTCTTGGGTAGCATTCATCTATAATTTTTCTAAATATGTTTCTGGTTTATTAGTTTTCTCGATTTGATAGTGTTTTTCTCTTGCAAAGGTTCAACTTGACCGTTCTTTGCCAAAGAAGCCTTTCTGTTTTATAATGCTTATAGTTGTACTGCTTCTTTAATTTTGAAAGCAAACAAATATGGCTCATGCTAAGTAACTGAGCATCAAGTGTTCATAATTATCAAAGAAAATACGGGATAAAAAATAAAATTTGCTATTTTTGAGGATCTGAGTACATTTAAGCATCCGACTATAAATTCTTGAACTCTTTACTCAGTAATGGTGTTGCTTAAATGAACCATGTGCTTCACATATGGAAATTTATCTTCTGCCGTGTGACCTTTATGGTGCCCTAATGACATATTTTTCGCGCTAGATTCTGCAATGTCTTCGTCTTTTACACAAAGTGGCAAAGTATGTTTCAGATTGGCATCGAAATTAAATTCAGCATTACTGTTTTGATACTTGTATTCCCTCTACATAAATATTTTTTTTTGGTCATATCTTCTTGTATTTTGATAATCTTTGTATTGTACGATATTTTGACAAGTTTGAATCTTGTTTTGTTTTGACGAGATTATCTATGTATGGTACTAATTATTTTATGAAAACATACTGTATTATTCTCAAGTTTGTGTTATGTTAGTTTTAATGTGATTTATAAATATTACAGTATAATGTGATTTATGGATTGAACAATTTTAAAGTTCATATTCACACTTAGTTATTGTGGTTTCATGTAAAATGTCATATGTCATTAATGCAATATTTCTACATGGACATTTAGGACTTCCATCTTCTGTTTGTGGAGGTAAAATAATGTTTAACTTGTCCTTTCATTTTAAAAAATCTAACATCTTTCTTGTGTACTATCAGGGTTTCCCTTCAGTTATTCATGGGTTCCTCCAACAACCATCGATGACTCAACTACTACATGTATGTTTACAACAAGTCTACGATAGAAATGTGGTTTTCTTACAAATTCATGAACTGAACAGTGAGATTGTCTTTTGCATTATTTGTAGATTGTGGGTATGTCTCACTCACAATCATCTCAGCAATTCACTAACATAGGAGAGCATTGAAATATTTTTTACTGTAAGTTTGTATCTTATCAAATCTTCTCTATATTATGTTTAGTTTCTTCCATGTTTCTTGGCTAGATTGGAGTGTACTATGGCCAGGTCAACGTGTGAGTTTGATAGTTTTGGTCGAGTTGGAGATAGACTTGGCCCTTCATTAAATGGATTAATATTCACAATCTGAGTCTGAGTTTGTCTATTTCGCTTATGTATGCAGGTAATCATCACGGCTACAATACAGTATGCAGCGGAAGAAATTGTCTGTTTGCACAAGTTGTTAACCTCAAATAAAAAAAAAGTAAAGGTTGTTAACCTACTTGCTGTAAAAGTGTAACTCGATTCCACAAGTCAAATAGGTGATATTTTGGTTAATTCTAGAAATTGTCTGTTTGCAGGTGGTTGCTCGTGTCAGGGAACCTGATGTGGAGAATAGTTGCCTTTCGTAAATGGTTGATGTGGAGAAGAATTCAGATTGTTGTATTACGAAAGATTTTTTGTATTTTTTACTGAATTTGATGACAATTACAGTTTGGTTTCGAGATAGGGATATTGTTATGATGGTCGTCCATGTATAAGCCGACTTTTCAGTATGGTGGTCTTTATCTGTTTTGAGCTGATTAGGGATATTGTTATGATGCAAGCTGACTTGATCAAATTCAAATGATGCAAGTGGGTATATTTGTAAACCACACGGCCAATCTCCTTACAGGTTACCAGTTTTGACTCAGCAAGTCTCCAAACATATTACCACATTCTTGCCCAGAAATACCACATTTTATATGAAAATACCAATTTTTTCAACATTACTAATGAAACCAAAGATTACCATATTCTCACAAAAAATCCCACATTTTAAGTGAAAATACCAGTTTTCAACATTACTTGAAAAACCAAAGATTACCATATTCTCCCAAAAATACCACATTTTAAGTGAAAATACCAGTTTTCAACATTACTTGAAAAACCTAAGATTACCATATTCCCCCAGAAATACCACATTTTAAGATTACCCAGTTTGAAAAACCCAGTTTGCATAACTCAAAGGAAAATTTAAGATTACCATATTCCCACCCCGAAATACCATATTTTATGTGAAAATACCAGTTTTCATCTCGCTCAGAAAAGCTTAAGATTACTATATTTCCCATAGAAATACCATATTTAAAGTTAAAATACCAGTTTGCATAACTCTAAGGTAAATTTAAGATTACCATATTCCCACCTAGAAATACCATATTTTATGTGAAAATACCAGTTTTCATCACGCTCAGAAAAGCTTAAGATTACCATATTTCCCTTAGAAATACCATATTTTAAGTTAAAATACCAGTTTGCGTAACTCGAAGGAAAATTTAAGATTACCATATTCCCACCCAGAAATACCATATTTTATGTGAAAATACCAGTTTTCGACTTGTTAAATCTGAGATTACCTTAGTTCAAACCAGAAATACCACATTTTTTGTGAAAATACCAGTTTTGAACTCGGTTCTAGTTTCCTCTGAGAATACCACATTCCACACCAGAAATACCACATTTTATGTGAAAATACCAGTTTTTACTGCTTTATTTCGTTAGACTTTTCCTTATTTAGTTTCTCTTGGTGCCTGTGAAGTGGTCTATCTATAATGTTACACAATTATATTTCCTTCACTGAAATTGAAACTGAACAGAAATAGACAAATGTATGAACACAACATAAGTAGACAACCGTCTGAACAGAAGATAACTATACATCTGTATAATTAGATAAATAACTAATCACTTCAATTGCTTAACACCAAACAAAAATATAAAGTGTTGTGCTAAGTGTGTCTTTCATACAAGGATAATCAAATAACTCAATCACGCATTCTTGTTCCTCCTTTGATAAGTCGTCAAACAGACAAATGGGTCACTAATCGTCCTAGAAGGCCGGACCTGCCTCCTCTGGGTCGCTACAACCTCCGGCTCCGGGTCAGGCTGCTCTTCATCTGGTTGAGGATCCGATCTATGGTACTCTTCATTTGGCTCTTCCTCATATTTTGGCTCGGACTGCTCTTCGTTCATTTCGTTCGTGGCCGCAGTCTCTGCAGTCAGATCAATGTCCAACTGTAAGTGACCACACACTTGTCCAAGTGCCCGACGGAGAACTCCAATTTCTTGTCTCATATCGCTTATGTCTTCCGTATTACTTTGGGACGAAGATTGTCCAACTTCATGCACTTGTCCCTAAGAATATAAAACTATAATGTTAGAAAAAAATATAAATTGTGATATGGTGAAATGAAACTATATCAAACGAATACTTACCGAGACCATTTCATTCAAGTACACCCCCTTCCTCTGAAACTTGCGATTTCCCCACTTGAGGACAGGTGGGTGTGCACCTGGGTCTACAAGCTTTTGCCTAAACAGTCTGGAGTCACCCATGGTGCTCATAGTCTCATAATACCATGTCTGCAAAAAAATGTGTAAGTGCTCATAAATATAAAGTAAAACAATACAAAAATTTTAATATTTTAATTCTTACAGTGGCTGTAAGTGCACATCCTCCAAAGTAACAGGTTAAAGATGTCCTTGGCATGCTCAAATTGCTTGATGACGTGTCGATATACAGTATCACCCCACGCATACTTGCCAAGTTCCTCTACGTCATCTACGTAGCTGAAGAGGCTCAAAGGGATATGTCTGTTTGATTGAGGGAACAGGATATCCGCAAAAATCAATAACACGGTAAGCTGTGCAACCGGCCCGCATTTCTTTCGCCCACCACGGAGGTGAGCTTCCGAAAAATGTCATCTCTTGTAGGAATCTTGTTGTTGAAGTGTTTGGTCACTATTTCGAATCTCTATAACTCCTTACAACATCGACATGCTCCCCTTCTTGGCCAGGCCCGATTTCGACATACAACCCGGCGTTTCAAAGCGAACATACCTGTTGTTAATTAAGAAGGCTACCTGACCGACATTGTACTGTTGACATAAGGTGCACAATGAAGTGCCCTCAATGTTCGCCTCCTTCACGTCTAAAAAGTGACCAAATGGGGTACTTCTAATTAACTCAAGGTGTACTTCCTTAAAATTTAATTCCTTCAAAGACCTCACAAACTGGCCTGGGGTACACCTAGTCCTAACAGATGTGGGTAATTGCTCCATATGTAAGTAAAAGATTGAGAAGATTAAAATCATTAGGAAGAGAAGAATTAAATAAACATAAATTTAAAAAGTAAATCAAAAGGAATAAATATTTAATTAAAGAATAGAACAATAAATCATATGCAAGGCAATAGTAAAATCAAGGAATCTAACTCTTGGCAATCTAACATATTTCATACAATACAAAGATTCTCAAAATACAAGAAGATATGACAAAAAAAAAATTTTATTTGGAGGGAATTAAAAAACATTTCTAGTTTGCAACGGCTCCAATCAAAACCAGTGGAGGCACAATCTAGTTGATCAGGGCCACTCGGGCAATGATTTACAGCAAGACAAAAATAAAAGAGTATGAAAAAAATAATTAAAAAATACATAGTTAACATGGATGCAAGTTTAAACATAAGAGCTAACTTTCAAAATCCAATTCAAACCCATTTAAAAATTAAAACATGTACTGCCGTTGCTAAAAAATTTCTCAAAAATTTGTATAAAAAAATGTACACGAGACAGATAATCTCGTCAAAACATACAAGGCTCAAATTTGTTAAAATAAGACAAACCGGAGAAGGTTGGGAGGTCTGGATCGAAGTCTGAGAGGTCTGGTAGAGAGGGTTTTGGAAGTCTGAGAAGAAGGTTGAACGAGCTGCAGGAGAACAGGTGAAGCAAGAGCAGCAGGAGAAGAAGCCCTTGTTCGAATGGGAGAAGAAGGTCGCAGGAGAAAGAGAAGAAGGTCGCAGGTAGGTAGCAGGTGGTAGGTCGCAGCAAAGCGCCGTCGCCTGGAGGTTGGGGAGAAGAAGGTCGAGGTAGGGCAGGTGGAAAGGCTGTCGTCGTCACGGAGGTTGGGAGAAGAAGGTCGCAGGAGAAAGAGAAGAAGGTCGCAGGTAGGTTGCAGGCAAGCGCGTCATCGCCGGAGGTTGGGAGCGCAAGAGGTCGGGAGGTCGTTCGGGTTGCGGGAATGAGTGAGAAATGTAATTTTTACGGGAGGGGGGAGGGGAGGGTGGGCCCCACGGCACGTAACGTGGCGCGCCGTGGGGCAATGGGCGTAGCAAATTTGGTCCCCAGTAAAACTCATCTCTTGCATTTGACTTATATGTGGAACTTGTTAGTGCCAACATGTATGAAGGATTGACATTCATTTGGCAAAACCACACATATGGAATATGTCTTGGGTGATTTGGTCAATGATCTCTCAAATATGGAAATAATATATACGTGATTATATTAAAAGGAGAAGGTAACAGAAAATCATGGGACCATTGAGATGAAATCAGGGAATTGACTATCTTTGAACAAAATCTCACGTGACTTATGTGAAAATAAAGATGGATAGGGCTGGAATCAAGCTGAGCCGAGCCTGATCATGCATATTTTCTAGCTTAGCTTAGACTTAGAGCTCGAGCTCTGTTTCGAGCTCAAACCCTATGCTTGAGCTCGCCCAAAAATGGCGAGCTTGAGCTCAAGCTCGAATCCGTTTGAACCAGTAGAGAACAAAAAAGGAGAAGAAGGAGGAGAAGAAGGAGGAGAAGAAGGGGGAGAAGAAGGGGTAGAAGGGCCCTAAAATTCTTGGGTTCGGCTCGTTTATGTTACGGAACTCTAATGAAAGCTATGTTCGGCTTGAGTTCGGTAAGAACTTAAGTTGAGTCAAGCTTTTTTCGAGCCAAACTCAACCATTCGCGAATAGTTCGAGTTCGATTCCACCCCTATTGATGGAGGACTTGCCAACCAACTCCAATTCATCTTGTCAGAACCCAACAAAAGCAAGCAAAATCACTGTCGTGCAAGACTATATAGCTTAGAACTCACTGCATCAAGCCGATTAATGCGAGGATGATGCATTAATTTGCTATCCCCAAAGACTAGTAACTTCTAATTAAACAAGCTGGCATTAATCAATTAATTATCCGACTCAACCGAATTGAAGATCAACTTTTGGGGCAAGGATTGGGTCGGGTTTGTGGGGGAACCTGACCCAACCCGACCCGACTTGAAAATCCCATGTTTGGATTCTTAAATTCAACTTGTTGATTGAGTTCTGATTTTGGATTGCAAACCAGATTGCTGGTCAGATAGGATTTGGTTTTATCTGAACCCGACCAGCGGGTTTTTATTATTTTTTATAGTGTTTTGAGTTATTTAAAAAATTAGTGTAAATAGTTGAGTTTAGCCGGGCCGGGTTCGGGTTTTACCAAAACACCAAAACCTGTCCAGTTTTGGAAGGGTTAGGTTGGGTTCAAGTTTGTCAAAATAAGGTTTTGGTTGAGTTCAGGCTGGGGTTTTAAAACCTGTTCAGGTTTTTTGAGGGTTCGGGCTTTGGGTTATATAAGTAGGGTTGGTTTTGGGTATTCAATAACCTGGTTAAACCGACCCGTGCCAACCCCTAGTAATCTTCCATTTCCTGGCCCCATTTACCGTTGACTTAAAAAAAGTTATATAACCTGGGGAGGCTGGCAATCGATTCATCTGTCAAATTAACTAGGGTTGTAAATTGTACATAATAGGAACATAATATAATTAATGTTACTGAAATAGCTACTCATAGATGCATATGGTTAAAATATCAAGCCATGGATCTTTTCCTCTCTCCTTCTTTTCCTTTCTCAAGGCTAGCTCCTTCCTTTTCTCAAACTCCCCTTTCTTTCTTATTTTAGCTACCACCAGCGCTTGTAGTGAAATTAATTCCTTTGTTTTCTGTTTTCTTCTTTATTTTCTCTGATTATATTTTAATTTTTTTTTTGGGTTCTTTGTTCTTCTTGATTTTCCTTTAAAGATTATATGCATGCTTGAGTTCTTTATTTTTGGCTGATTCACAGGCTTTTTTTTTTTGTTTTTTTGGGTTATTTTCCTTTATGAACAAGTTGGCACGAGTTCGAGTTTGAAAAAATTGAATAAACACTTGCTCAAACTCTTGTCAAGGCTCGAAGTCGAGCTCGAGCATGTTGGTTCGGGCTCAGTTCGGCTCAATTCCACCCCTAGTCATAGAATCCATATCAGGTATTTTTGTAACATCGTATTTTTTTGACACAATCAATCTTGAGTACTAATTTTTTGTAACATCCTATTTTTTTGTTTTGTTTTTTTTTTTTTTCTGAGCTGGCTCGAGCTCGAGTGCAAAAAAATTGTATAAACACTAGCTCGAGCTCGTGTCAAGGCTCGAAATCTAACTCGAGCTCTCGTCAAGGCTCGAAGTCTAGCTCGAGCTCTCATAAAGGTTCGAAGTCTAGCACGAGCTAGGGTTTTCCAAATTGAGCCGAGCGCGAATCCATGTTAGTTTGGAGGCTAATGCCACCCCTAGTCATAGAATCCATACTAAATATTTTTGTAACATCCGTCCATGATTATGTTTTTTTTTTTGTACACAATCGATCTTGAGTACTAATTTTCCATATTCTTTTAGTGGGTATTAGTTATTTGATTTATAAGCGTTGATGAGTGAAATGGAGGCATTTCACTCCGTTTAGTTGTTTACACAAAGTTCCAAGTGGCACTGCCACGGGGTCGATCCAAAGCTGACGTTTCCGTTTTTAGTTTGAGAGTCCATATGAACAGGAAAAAAAAAAAAAAATCTACTGAGTATAGAGATAGCTTAGCTCACCATTATTTTTTTGTTCTCTGAGGAAAATCAAGATAAACCCAGTTTCGGTGACATTAATGAAGCTTAACACTTCACGTTGGTGTGCAATTACTCGTCCACATATAGAAAGTAGTATGAGCTGAAAGCTCTCCTAGGCAGAGACGCAACAAACAGTAAGTAAGAGAGCGCCTCTGTTGTGTTGTGTAGTTTTAAAATGATGTAATTCATTTTAATTTATTTTCTATAAGTTTTATCTTATTTCCACAATTGAGATGTATCTCATATGGGAAAATGTTTGATTAGCATATGAGAGGTCCTGGGTTCAAAACTTGGCACCTCCATTTGATATTCATTTATTTTATCAGAGATGAGTTCTAGATCCAGACCACATGTTGTTTTTTTGTTTCTCATACGTATGCGATGATGTCAAGCGAGGGAGCGTGCAGAAACCGATCTATCGGCTCCGACTCAGCCTCACATGCCAAGATCAGAATTCAGAAAGAGAAGCGAACCTCCCTTGCTCGATTTCGCAAGCACTGATGTCATTTACAATGCCAAGACGAGCTCTGGCTAATTTATCTGAACGCCTTTCGAACGGAGAGCGATGGAGAGGAAGTTAATTTACAGGAAGAAGACGGAAGGCAGATAATGACCGAGAATTGAATAACCACATGTCTTGTCCGTTAACTTTTGTATTGACGATGAAATGAATGTGAAAATGTCCAAGACAAAGAGATCATGAAAAGCAAAACACGTAGGACGAGAGAAAATTCGTACATTAATCTCGCCTAGAAACCTCCAATTCAGATCCGAATCGGAGATGGGTGCCTCTATAAATGGTCGATTCGTGTGGCCTTTGCTTCCATGCAGAAGAGCTTGCAGGGTCAAGAAAATGGTGGAGATGGAGACGGGGTTCAATGGTGGAGGAACCCATCTTCTCGTCCTCCCCTACCCTTCCCAGGGGCACATCAACCCAATGCTCCAATTTGCCAAGCGTTTGTTCAGTAAGGGCGTCGACGTCTCTCTGGTCACCACCGTCTTTCTGACCAAGTCCATGGTGGCCCAGACGGGTCCCGTAACTCTGGAGCTCATCTCGGACGGTGACGACGACGGCAAGGGAAGAGTAGGAAACATTGAAGCTTACCTCGATCGGTTCAAAAAGATCGGTTCCCAGTCCCTGAGAGATCTCATAGAGAAGCTTGGCAACTCTGGCAGACCTGTGGATTGCCTGGTCTACGACTCTTTCCTCCCATGGGCTCTGGATGTGGCGAGAGAGTGTGGGATACCAGGGGGGTCATTCTTCACACAGTCCTGTGCAGTTGAAACCATCTATTATCACTTCTATGCTGGGAGACTGACCGTCCCTGTTCCATTTCAGACCGTTTCATTGGCTGGACTTCCCGAGCTTCAGGTCTCTGAGCTCCCATCTTTTCTTTCCAAACCAGATTATCTCCCGGCCATCCGGGAGTTTGTGATCGAGCAGTTCCTCAATATAGAAAAAGCTGATTGGGTGTTCTGCAACACGGTTCAACAGCTGGAGAGTGAGGTAATTGAGTCTCCCATCTATCAAACACTTGTAAATAGAAAACTGTTCGTTTTGCTGAAGAAAATCAAAATATATTTATATATGTGGAAATTTAAGATTATATACCCTGTATCCAAGTTTTTGTTCTGAACAACTCTTCTTAACCATTTTTTGTTGGTAAATTATGTGCACAAATCACTCAAAATGAATTACATCATTTTAAAACTACACAACATTTTTTGACCAGTTTATCTTCTTAATTTGTACCATTTTTGTGATCCATTACAAATTTCTGCTTCTAGGAGTTAAACTGGCTCAAGACTACCATGCCTGTAAAGCCAGTTGGACCGACGATACCCTCCTGGTACGTAGACCAGCGAGTTGAGGATGATCAGGATTACGGTGTCAGCCTCTGGAAGAAAGACAGAGCTACCTGTAAAGAGTGGTTGGACACTAAGGATGATGGCTCTGTTGTCTATGTATCATTTGGTAGTGTTGCGAGCTTGGGAGCTGCAAAGATGGAAGAGATTGCCAGTGCCCTTCAAGAGAGTGACAAGTATTTCTTATGGGTGGTGAGAGAATCAGAGGAGAACAACCTCCCTGAAAATTTTGCAGAGGAGACGAGAGAGAAAGGGCTAGTGGTGAGATGGTGCCCCCAGTTGGAAGTGTTGTCCCACAAGGCAGTGGGGTGTTTTGTTACACACTGTGGATGGAACTCTACACTGGAAGGCCTCAGTCTGGGAGTGCCAATGCTGGCCTGCCCCCAGTGGACCGATCAACCCACCAATGCCAAGTACATAGAAGAGGTGTGGCAAGTGGGGGTTAGACCCAAGGTTGATGACACAGGGATTGTAAGCAGAGAAGAACTGAAGAATTCTATAAAGGAGATAATGGAAGGGGAGAGGGGTTGGGTGATGAAGAAAAATGCTCTTAAGTGGAGGAAATTGATCAGGGAATCACTCGAGGAAGGTGGAAGCTCTGACAAGAACGTAGAGGAATTTGTGGCTGCACTTCGTGGGTGAAGTAATTCTTTTCTCTTTCTTTTTCTGGAACAAAGCTGATGTTGTAGAATATAAAAGCGATGTGATTGGTTCTCCTCGCTACTTTTTTTTCACCTCAGATTTGTAAGCTGATTCGAGTCAAAAAAATTGCTTCAATAATAAAAATAAAACAAAAAATTGAAAGGAAAGGGAATAATTAACAAGAAGAGTGTCTATGAATCCTATTGATTTCCCTGACTTATTATTGACTAATGCTCACATACTTATTAATTTGTGTCTATTTAACTATTAGGAATCCATATATAAATTCAATTGATAGTCACATTCGTATAAATAAATGGGTTCTTCAAAATCAATTGAACTAGTTGAAAGCAATCTAATGACTAATTAGAATTATTTAATACTAGCATGATTCCTATGCATGGCATAGGGACAAATAATTGAATTTAAAAATATTAGATTATATATAACAAAAATTATTAAATTATAAAAGAAGTTTTTTCCTCAAAAATACTTTATTCTTTACAAATTATCCAAAAAATATAGCATTCTTGTAAATTACCGGGACAATATGCTATGACTAAAATGACCTTATGTCTATCTTTCATAACCCAAATACACTTTAAACCAATTTTTGTCAAATTATTTAAACCAATCACGACAACTATTAAACAATCTAACCTAATTATTCTGAACCAAAATTATAATATATTAGAGTGTACGTTGCCAAAGATAATTTTTTGTTGTCTTCTTTCTAAACTATAAAAACCAAACTCCTGGATAATAACGAACCCAAATACACTCAACACTCCTCCTGGAACACTAACTTAAAACAACATGCAATTAATAAAGTAATGTAGAAGACAAGCAAGATGCTATCATAGTTTGGAACAAAACAGTTCCTAATCCGCGGGGCTGGGTAGTCCGGGATAATAACGATCCACTGAGTTAAGTGTGTTACAAAACTTCACCAAGGTTATTACAAGAGTTTCACACTTCTTGTAGAACACCGTAACAGCACGTGGATACCTTTCAAGCTACAACCTTGAATTGACTTACTTTTGTGACGTGATTAGTCTAGTTATTATCCCAATTGAGGCTCCCCCTCAATTTGAGCTTCCAGTGTGGAAGACTCGGTCTGTCTCTAGCACAGACTAGAAAGCTTGTTGTAACTCCTCCATCTCTTCAACTACTTCTGAATAAGTGAATTGATGAAGATCTATTATGCCATAGGAAGACGATGACTTTTTCAAAATCTTGAAAATAATCTTCTAAAAGTCATGTCTTGTACGAAGGCTTTTTTGCCCTTATATAGTCATACGTGACTAACTCCTTATGGTAAGTGCTTGATTTATGAATTAAATATCAATCTCATAAGTCTTGTCTCAATCTTTCCTTGACTATGTATCAATCTCAAATTAGTCCTTGAATAAGTATCAATCTCTCAATCATATCCCAATCACTCCAAGATTGAATATCAATCTCTTAATTCTTTCTCAATCAATCTTGAATAGCTATCCTCATTCCTTTCACCAATCAATTTCATATCCTCTTTCTATATTTTCATATTCGTTACCCATCTTGATTTTCACATAAATGTGAGGTTTTTGTTAAAGAATATCGACAATTCAATGTAGCACTAACAATCTCCCCCTTTGACTTTCTTTGACAAAATATACTTGACAATTTGTATTGCTATTTGATACTCCTTTTGAAACATCTACTAAAAATCTCCTGAAACTATTACTTCAAAATAGTCATATAATACATTATGTCAGTCATAGCATATATAACCAGCAATCAAAACATTTCACCCTCTTTTTTACCAATAAAAAAAAGCAAAGGTATCAAGAGTCATAATCACCATCAGGATAATCTTCATCACTCGGCACCTCTGGTTGATTTACAAGAAGAGCTTGAAGCGAACATTTCTCATGGTTGTGAATGGCAAGTAGTTTTTAGAGCATTGTAATTTCAATCGCTTGTGGTAATACTCCTATAGCCAATTAGAGTAAGCTTGAGAAAATAGTGGGTGAGTAATACCTTGATCCTCTTCATTGTCATCGATACAACCAATCTGAATAGAAGTTTTACTGGTGTTGAACTTAATCTTCTGAAACTTGATACAGAGGGGCTTGGGTAGCATGTTGAACTCCTTCTAAGACATCATTGAGACATCATCTCAAACACCATCTGAGATAAACTACAATCAAAATAAAAAAAATATCTCTCCCCCTCAAAGATAAGAAAAAGGTAATCAGAACATTAAGGGGATACATCTTCACCACAATTATCAAGCTTGTTAGCAGGAAGAGCTTTAAGCTATTTTTTTCTCTTTTTGGTGGTCAAGCTTAAAACATTCCTAGGACAATCTTTTCCTTGTTTGCTTTTGACCTTTGACCGTGTTTGAACATCATTATAAACTTCATCCATCTAAATTTGAACTCAAGAGGTATCAAACATCATGAAGCACTCCGTCTGAAACACCATGTTGAATTTCTGCTTAGGAGGTCTCTAATATCACCACTGAACTTCTTCTGAAACACCAAAATAAACACTGGCACTAGGGGTATAAACGGGTAATAATCGAAATGGGTAAGGGTTATTCCGTTACCCGTTTCGATTACCCGACCCGTGTTCCGTCACCCGTTTCGCCCGACTAAAAATTACTCATTCCGTCACCCGAATTTCTTACCCGATTACCCGTGGATAATCGGGTAATCGGGTAAATAAATAGATAATAATATTTTAATAAATGTAATTATCTAACCCTTATAAATTAAAAAAAATACAAACAAAATTAAAATCATATGAAAATTACATCCAAATTCTAAAGTTTATCTAAAAACAACTCAAACAAATGTAAAACACCCATATTATCTAAAAATAACATCAAATACATAAAGTTTAAAAAAATTACCAAATTACCATCCAGGTAATCGGGTAATTGGGTAAGGAATACCCGTTATCCATATCTGTTTCGATTAAGAGGCGGGTAATCAGGTAATTGGATAATCGGGTAATCGGGTAATTGAAATACATAATTTTATTCCGTATCCATCCGATTATCATTCGGGTAATCGGGTAATCGGGTAATCGGGTAATCGGGTAAATTTGCCACCCTTAACTGGCACAAGTTTCTTATTACATCAACAACTTTAACTAGAACATCATGGAATAAACACCCAATAAATATTGTCATCACAAACATCAGTGAGTTACAAGTATCGACTAAAATGCCAATAGAAGATAACAACAAAATGACTTCATTACTTTCACTCCCTTTATTTGCAAAGACAAGTCTAAGGGAATAAGTTAAGGACTGTTACTGCTGCTTGTGGACATAAATATCTTAGTATATCATGTACAACATCTCAGTGATGATACCTTTGTTACTTTCTTCAAGTGTAAGGCATAGCCACTTGTCTTTTAATTCCCTTTTCAAAGTACTGGATGTTCAAATAGCACACATGCTCAAAGTTCCTTCCAAGAACTCAAAGCATCGATCATCTAATATATGTTTATCTTGTAGAGGTTGCACATTAAATTCATCTTTCATCAAGTCCTTCAATAATTGTATCAATTGGATGGTTCTTCTGTACTCTAAACGAAGATTCTCGAACAACTGCTTGAGGAGTTGTAAGTTCTGTTTCAATAGGAGTTTCAGACTTCTTATCAGGAGTTTCAACAGAAGTCTCAACAAGAGTTGCACCATCACATTGTTCTGTAACACCATCTGATACACCATTGACATCCGGCACTTCTTCTATGTGAACAGGTGTCTGAGTACTGTAAATGTCTTCATCATCTACATCTTGATTATTGGGCTTTTTACCTTTACAACTCGGTGTCTGGACTGGTCCAATTAAATCAACATGAAGGAGTTTCAACAATTTGGTGGTATTTATGTATGTTATGCTTTTGTGCTGAAACTTGTGCTATTTTTCAAGTTGACAATCTCCACATTTTCTTAACTCTAATGGTCTTCAGCTCGGGTAGACCCTTGACTGCTTCATGCTTGACTAATTTCTGCATATGTCTGTAATGCATGTGCCCGAGTCTTTGATGCATTGTTAAGAGGAGTAACATTGTACTTTGGCTAACAACCTTATAGCAATTATCTCCCTGTTCGGACTCCTTTCATTACCAAATTACTCTTATGGTCAGAGACAAAATATTTTTCTTGGGTGAATTTAACCAACAGACTTTCATTACACAACTAACTAATACTAATTAGATTAGCTTGAAGACCTTTAACAAGTAACATATTTTTCAATCTAGGTAACTCATCAACATTCAATGTACCTTTACCAATAATAGTACCTTTAGCCCCATCGCCAAATGTTACCTGTCCAGATTCATTCTAAGTAATGTTGCTCAACAATCTAACTTCACCCATCAAATGCCTGGAACAACCACTATCAAAGTACCACACACTGTTAGCAACAACTTTTAATGCATTATAAGTAGTATATGATGGTGTTTGCTTTCGAACCCAAATAAATTGATATTTCAGGTGATTCTTTGGAAGAATCCTATTTCTATGTTTAAGATCTCTGAACATCTTGTAGCACTAAGATTATAGGTATCCCAGATCCCTGCAATAGTAACATCCACTTTATTTGAAACACTGTCACTGGGGTTTCTTTTGAGACCCCTCCTTAACGAACACATTTAGTTTTTGGGAAGTGTTCTCTGTATACCCGAGTCCACTCCTGTCACCACTTGGTCTCCCAACAGTTAAAATCTCATCCAATTTTCTTTTTCCTTTTTCAAAATTTTTCAATATTTGCTTCATAGAAGTTACTTCTTTCTACAGCTCCTCTATTAATCTTACCTGTTGCTCTATGGTTTCATTTCGTTTCATCACATCTCCATGGAGAAAATTTTGGGCTACTTTTGACTCGACCAACTTGACTATCAGTTCTTTGTTTATAACAACTAGATTCTTCCACTTCCTTTTTATCTCTTCAAGTAGGGAGTTATTGTCCTTTTCTGTAATAGGTTTTGCAACAACGGGTCCAACACCTGTAAAGAAAACTGTAGAATTACCTTGATCATCTGAGTTAGAAAGTTCGTTGTCTAAGTCACTCCAAGTTGCTGGATAGACTTTCTTCTTTTTTGGAACAGTGGGACATTTAGCTTGTATATCACATTCACATTGATGGCAACGTATATCTTTCTTATTGTCTAGACGAGTACTGCAGAGGATTGTATTTCATCTGAGTTTGTGCTGTAACATTACCTTCAACATCGTTGGAGCAATTGACTTATTGGCTTGGTGTCATTTGTCTTGAGAGCAAGATATGGGAAATCTTGTTGATCTTTCACTGCACTATGCTTTCAAAAACACTGAGAATTGTGACTTGATCATCTCTTTGGTCTTCTCCATCGATTGCATGTTGTCCTAATGCATATACAATTTCAAGGGTGATAGGAGCTTTCGTTAAGTAAAAGAGTATGTGTGGATGATCCCATAATCTTTTGATGCGTCCATCATCTTCTCACCAGAACTCCAAGATCTCACCAAAGTATGTTATGGTGTCTGCTCTGATACCAATTAAAAAATGCTCCGGTGATATAGGTTAATTAAATGTTCAGGTGTTTGACACTCCTCCTGGAACACTAACTTAAAACATCATGAAAATAATAAAGTAATGTAAAAACAAGCAAGATGTTATAGTAGTTTGGAACAAAATAATTCCTAACTTGTGGGGCTGTGTAGCTCGGGATAATAATGATCCACTAAGTTAAATGTGTTACAAAACTTCACTAAGGTTATTACAAGAGTTTTACACTACTTGTAGAACACCGTAACAGAACGTGGATACCTTTCAACTCCAACCTTAAATTGACCTACTCTTGTGATGTGAGTATAGTTATTATCCCAATTGAGGCTCCCCCTCAATTTGAGCTTCCAGTGTGGAAGACTCGGTCTGTCCGTAGCACAGACTAGAAAGCTTGTAGCAACTCCTCCATCTCTTCAATTACTTCTGAATAAGTGAATCGATGGAGATCTATTATGCCATAGGAAGATGATGACTTTCTCAAAATCTCGAAAATAATCTTCTAAAAGTCATGTCTTGTGTGAAGGCCTTCTTGCCCTTATATAGTCATGCGTGACCAACTCCTTATGGTAAGTGCTTGATTTATGAATTAAATATTAATACCATAAGTTTTGTCTTAATCTTTCCTTGACTATATATCAATCTCAAATCAGTCTTTGAATAAATATCAATCTCTCAATCATATCCCAATCACTTCATGATTGAATATCAATCTCATTATTCTTTCTCAATCAATCTTGACTAGCTATCATCATTCCTTTCACGAATCAATTTAATATATCCTCTTTCCATATTTTCATACTCGTTACCCATCTTGATTTTCACATAAGTCACATGTGAGGTTTTTTACAAAGAATGTCAACACTTCAAGGTTGGCACTAACACCTTGTATTTTATATTGATTTGTCTCCCGTAATAAGCCACGAGCCTATGTTACAATTTATGTTTTGTAGTAGGAATTTAAAACAATACATCTGATTTATATTATTGAATAAGAATCACTTTAGAAACACAAAAATTGACAAACTTGAGAGTTTTGTTGATGGTTCACTGTTGGTATTGCGTGTTGTTTTCCCTTGATGTACAAATTTGTTAACATATTACCGTACTTAATATTAAGTTATTATCCCTTAGCACAAAAACATATAAGTGGTTAACATGTTACTTTATTTAATGTTAACATATTACTTTTTAGCGTAATAACATATTAGTGGTAATTTATTGTATGTAGTTCTCATTCAATTGAATAGTATGTTAGAGTTACACAAAATAATATGTTAGTAACCAACTACTAATATGTTAGCCTATAATTAGGCTTTTGCAAAATAATATGTTAGTAACTATAAATGTTTATTTCAATCGTATTATGATTACAAACTGATAAGATTACAGAATCAATGAGTGATTGATTAGGAGTCTAATAGGGAAGTTGAGTCAGGGTGGAAGACTAATCGCAAGATCTTCGAATCCTTTTGTCTAGCGTTCCCCCTCAATCTTAGGGGCTTCGAGAAGACTCGAAGCTTGGACAAAAACTTAACGAATTGAGTTTTGGGAAGCCCTTTGGTGAAGATGTCATCAACCTGATTGTGTATAGGGGTGGAAAAGAGCCGAGCTGAGCCAAGCCAAATCTATGTTGGCTCGAGCTCGGCTCAGTCATTTAGCTCTCAGCTCGAGCTCGGGCTCGAGCTCGAACTCGAGCCCAGGGTTGGGCTCAAGCTCGAGCTTGAGCGGCTCAAACGAGCTCGAGTTTGAGCTCGAGCCGGCTCAACCCACGACAAAGTCAAGAGAAAGGAGGAAGATACGAGCTTCTTGCAAAGTTTTTGGCTTCTTTCTTCGGATTTCTCTTGACTTGAAGAACTTCTCCCATCGACAACATAGACTTAGGGCTTTCGCCGTTTGGAAAATCTGTAAAAGGAAACATAAAAAAGGAGTTAGGATACTTTCTTTGTAGAGATATAGAGAGATTGAGGAAGATTGAAAGAGAGAAAAAATCGAAGAAGAGTAGAAGTCTAGCAGAATAGGGAAAGAGAAACGGGAGGAAGAGGAAAGATTTTCGGGTTTTTGCGCAGCGGAAAGGTTTTCAGTTTTCTGGTTTCGAAATCCTAAAATTGTGGTTCTGGTTGTCGAGTAGCTCGACGAGTTGACGAACCGAGTCATTTAAAACTCGAGTTCGACTCGATTATGTTAACGAGTTAAACTACATAACCGAGTTCGGTCTGAGTTCGGTAATTTTCGAGCCGAACCGAGCCAAACCCGAGTCGAGCCCGAGCTACTCGCGAACCGGTTCGGTTCAATGCCACCCCTAATCGTGTGTGGAGATATACTTGACTTCTAATAGACCGAAAGTTACCCGTTCGCGAATGAAATGGTAATTAAGTTCAACATGCTTGTCTCTAGGGGTGGATTTGAGCCAAATCGGGCCGAACTCAGGGATGTTCAAGCTCGGCTCAGCGTAAAAAATATGAGTTCGAGCTTGGGCTCGACTCGGCGACGAGCTTTGTCAGAGCTTGAACTCGAGCTCGATAATTCTAACGAGGTCAAGCCCGAGCTTGAGCTGGTTAGAATTTGTTGCAGAAAATGAAGGAAAAGAGGAAGAAAAAAAAGAAGACATGGAGGAAGGAGAAGTAGGGAAAATAATAAAAGTAAAGGAGGAAGAATAGAGGTAAGATAGGAAGATGAGAACAATGGAACAATGGGAAGAAGCAAGATAGGAAAAAAATAGGACAAAAAAATAAAAATAACAAGAATGGAGGAAGAGGGGGTTTTCTTGCTTCGATCCCACTTTAAAAAATTGCAGACCTCTCCTCTGAGCTAAGCTATGTCGGGAAGCGATTGCTGAAAAACAGGAGAGATAAAGCTTGGAAGAAAATTTTTTTTATTTCCAAATCTACCCCTATAGAAAGAAAAAATTATGCATAAAATATAAGGTTAACTTGAGTAAAAGAAAAAAGAATTACTCATAAAACAAGGTGTAATAAATGTTAACAAACTCTTCGTATTTCGCAAGCCGCTTATGTGTCGCCGAGCCAAACTCTACGTAGCTTGAGTTTGGCTCGTGAGCTGAACTTATCTCTAAGTTCAGCTCAGATTCATTATTAACGTGCTCAAGCCGAGTAAAAATTGAGCCGAGCCCAAGCTACTCACGAGCTGGCTCGGCTCACGTCCATGTCTCTGCCGAATTAGTCACAATGTATGTCGTTGACAAGTTGTCACACGGGGGTTGGATACAAACACCTTCGAGTTCTTTGAACAGTTGTAAAACCCTTGTAAATTTCAATCGTATTGATTTAGTTGCATAGGTAAAATTAATAATAGATAATAATAGTTAAGCATACTGATAATAGGTTTTTTTTTTTTATGGTGTATTTTGAATTTATTATTATTTCTTTTAATTGATATGTGCATGTTTTTAAATTATTATTCAAATTTTGTATTTTAATTGATACTGGGTCTTTATCTTAAACCTTTTGGTTTTTTTTTTTTTTTGTAGTATTTTTTAAATTAGTTGATATGTACTTGTATTTTATTGTAATTGAGCATCGTTTGGAATGTGTTGGAGGGTATCAATTTACTCCAATTCGGGAGGTTAGCTAAAGAGGGATTAGAGATAATCGGGGAAAAAATGATTCTAATTATTAATTAGGCATAAGTAAATTCTTATTATTAAATTGTATTAATAGTTTTAAAAAGAAATTAGTTAAGTATAAATTATATTTAACATATTTATATGTAAGACACAACAGTTTACAATGTTTATTTTTTGTGAGGGATGATCAGTATATAAAAAATTTCTCTGATTTTGAGGTTTTTGTAAAAAAATGTTGTTTGTTCGGGTAATCAGGTATCCTATATTTCACTGGCCCTATCCGCCCACTTAATGGTCAAGCTGAAGCTCGTCTCGGTGTCGAAGGCGTATCCGAGTCGCTGAGCGATTGGAGACTAGCAGATCCGTACCACCGTTCCTGAGCTCGGCGTTGGTTCGTCTTCGCCGGCTACGCGCACGGAGGTACACTTTTTTTCCTTTAATCTTCTCTCATCTGGAAACTATGTGTTCGGCGATTCGTAGCGGAATGAACCGCAGCATGTTTCAACTTTAGTAACAGGTTCGTTGTTATATTGGTAACTACAATCGTGTCCTTTTATGTGTAGCGATATACCAATACCTAGCATTATTCTCAGTTTCCTCTACAAGAAAAATATGTTCTGGAAGTCATCCAGTGCAACCTCTCATATGATTTTGATTTTATGCGGAAGATTCTTCCGTTCATCCTTCAATTTCCCATTGCAGGTGAGATTCGAGGTGTCGCACCTCAGTATGGAAGATACTGCTTTCGTTTGTGTAGGCACTCGTTTTATCCATATAAACACGTGCGATCCTAGATTGGAAGCGTTTTGTTTCATCAAACACTACGAAACTAGGGAACTTGGGCAGTAGCTCAGTGGTCCTATGGGAGGGGAGGTCTTGGGTTCGGGTCTCCACAATAGCTTTGCAGTTTATTGAACTTTGTATTTGGGAGTTTGTATTTGCGGTTTCAAAAAAAAAAAAAAAAAAAAAAGCACTATGAATCTACTTTTGGTCCTTCACGGTGATCCAGACAAAGTTTTAGTTCATAGATTTGTGAGCATTTTTAAGTTGTTACCAAGTTGCCTTTGTCCCCGCATCCAACCTCCCAACCCCCTGTCCCTCTCATGTCTCCCTCAAACTCTATCATCTTCAGAAAAATAAACGGCAGCTACACTCACCTATGTCTCAAACTGCTTGGTGATTATTTTCATTTCAATCAAGAGAACTTAACGTGGACAAAGAGAAGCTTGGAAAATTAAATTGTGAAAGGCCCGATGGTCATATGGTGAGACTCGGTGGCTGATAGGAAGACACTAGATAGCTGGAGTTTGGTTAATTCCCGGATTGTCAAGTTAATTGCTATCTCACTGACAAAGACCTTTCTTATCTTTGTTAATTTGACAATATATTGTTATTTATCTGTTTGTTTTAGAATGGAGTATGTTAGTAAAGAGATTTTTTGTTTATTGAGAGGCATCATTCGTGAATGTGAAGTGTTGTAACTTGAAGTATTTAATGAAATGAAATTTCAATCTTCTCAAAAAAAAAAACAAAAAAACAAAAAATGAGACATCGTTCGACAACTGCAACACAAAAAAAGGAAGAATTACACAGGCACAGAATCACAGAAAAGAAAAAAGAAAGAAGAATGAGATGACACTCCTAGACAATTAGAAGAAAGGACAGTCAATTAGTTACCCATACTTATCTCATTTGTAGACAGATTGTCAGTCTTATTCTTTCCTGACCTCTAAAAAGGCATATGTGTAGGTAGCCTACCTACAATCAAATCCTTAATTTCATAGATATATTTGAAAGCATCAAGGAATGATAGAGATTTCTTCAACTAGCAATTACAGCCAACGAGTCTCCTCTAACCTCAAGAAGTTCACAAGACGTTTTGTAAGGTTTTTAACCAGTAGTCATAGATCTCAGTTCATCCTTATTTGAGCTCACGATGCTAAGAAGATCAACATAGGTGTGCACGGCACTCATATCCATGTGTTAAGTGCCTAGGTTTCCCTTTGAAACTATAATTAAGTTTAACCAGATGCATGGAGCAACACTTAACCAAAGCATGACATTTTCACAATAATGGATGCAGTGGCCACCAACAAGTATCCACTCTCCAAATCGAGCACTTTGAAACTCTAACTTCCAACCAAGGAAAGCAAAGGTAAGAAGCCTGTTGTAGGCATCAAGAGTACTTACGATGAAGGTGATACCACCACTTCTCAAGTGTCTTGGGCTTTCCCATGAAAGATCAGTTAAATTTGGCCGTACTCATGGAATAGCAGATGGTGATAGAAATTTATTTATTTTTATGGTGCATTTACTTGTCCTTGGGTTTTATAATTTATGCAACATATAAAAATTTTTTAGATTGTCTATACTTGGTGTTACCAATATTTCACTTACATGTATCTATGAGAAGATTTCAAGATGTTTCGAACATGTTTTGATTGTAGAAGTTTACTGCTCTTTTGTGACATTCCATTAAGATGGTCTTTTGAGTTGTTGATTTTGTCCTCTACCCTTGACCTTCTTGTCATATCCACTATTGAATATTTATTTATTTATATATTTGTTTATTTATCTTTTTTAAAGTCCTTGGTGAACGTCTAACCAGAAAAATGCCCTTCTCTGTTGGTTTAAGAAGTTCTTCCCACAAGTCCTATTATGACATCCTCTCTGTGAAGGAAGATGCAAGTCATGACCATATTAGAGCTAGTTACAGAGCTGCCGTTCTTGACTGCCATCCAGATAAAGTGCAATGCAAGCTTGACAGTGCCAGCACCAGGGATGAACTTAAAGAGAGATTTCTTGAGGTGCAGAAGGCTTGGGAGATTTTGAGTGACTCAAACACCCGTGCTATTTATGATAAAGAGCTGAAAGCATCAAGACTAGATCTTGAAATTGTAGATGATGTTCAGCTGGAGGAGATGATGATGGAAGAAGATAGTGGGGAAGCGTTTGTTCTATTTTATCAGTGTAGATGTGGTGATTATATTTCCCTCAGTTCTGATGAGCTCAGTCATATGGGGTTCACATTTCAAGGAAGTGGAAAACTGGGACTACGTGCCACGCAATTTGGGTTAACCTCCATAATTCTTCCTTGTGGCTCTTGTTCTTTAAAAATCCGTTTGATACTACACTCAGAATCTTGATATCTATATCATCTCAGAGGTTCTCTCCCTCCCTCCCCCTTGCCTTTACAAAAATATAGGACGAAAAAAAAAATCAAACTGATGTCACGTGTTGAGACACTCGTACCAGTTTTGTTTACATGTTTACATTTGCTGTTAGTCCATGAAGGTGTCCCTTTAGCTTCTCCTTGATTGAGCCTTTTATAGTTTCCAATATATATATATATATATATATATATATATATATATATTCTCTCCAGAGTTTTTCTTTTCCTTTAGGAAAACAAGGTTCTCCAATGTAGTTTTGACACCATAGTTTGAGGTAACAAGCAAAACTGTGTTTTGCTGCTACATCTGTGCAAAATACTTTGTAATCATTTCTGGCCTACATCATTTTGAGTTATGAATGGCTCCCATTACCCTTAATGAGTTGGTCTGTGCATGTATTTCAGATGGCATTTTACTCCGAAATCCTTGTGTATGCATGTATATTTCATTGTTGAACACCCTTGTATCTATTTTGAAATCAATTACTGTTCAAAACATTTCCTGCAAAACTTTTTACTTAGAAATCAATTTGTTATCTGAATTCAGCTACAACCATTAGATGATCCCACATGGGTGGCTGTATTGTTATTTGCACCTCTAGTGTACAATTAGCCCAAATAGGAAGTATTCTATGTGGCCTTGAGTTTAGGCTAGTAACACTAGCAGTTTTACTCGGTCTAACTTTCTTTAAGCAATAACTCTCCTCATCCTAATCAGTTGATAAATCCTTTGTGGATGTCTTCTAAGGTTCAGTTGCCAAAAAAATGCCTTGGTGTGTCTAAACTCTGCCTTTATGGGTCTAGAACTCCTAGTCAGGTGGGGCAATGAATATTGTCTTTTCTGGGTTAAGTTGATGTTCCTATTTGACAGTTGATAAGCCCTTTCTATTTGGCAGTTGATAAGCCCTTTCTATTTGGCAGTTGATAAGCCCTTTCTATTTGGCAGTTGATAAGCCCTTTCTCTTTGGCAGTTGATAAGCCCTTTCTATTTGGCAGTTGATAAGCCCTTTCTATTTGGCAGTTGATAAGCCCTTTCTATTTGTCAGTTGATAAGCCCTTTCTATTTGGCAGTTGATAAGCCCTTTCTATTTGGCTGTTGATAAGCCCTTTCTATTTGGCAGTTGATAAGCCCTTTCTATTTGGCTGTTGATAAGCCCTTTCTATTTGGCAGTTGATTAGCCCTTTCTATTTGGCAGTTATAAGTCATGTTCGAGTATAAACAATAAGCTTTGTAGGTTGCTAAAACTCCTTTCTAAGTCTCAGCTAGTGTCTAATTTGTTGGTATAAAAATCTTATGAGCTGGTCTTGGCTTGAGATCCTATTTTGTAACCTTTGGGAGGGGTCCTCTAATGGGCGCCTGTAGTTAATTAAGTGGGTAACTTCTCGGTAGGCAACATTGTAAAATGTCTTTGGGCATTCTTGCATTGTGACTAAATAAAAAAGGCAACCACCTCGAGAGTAAGGTAACCATCTTGGTTTAGTCTACCTGTGTAATTGTTGGTGTTTTTTGTATTATGATCTATGATTGCTTGGATACTGATTCTAAACATTAAAAGTGATTAACTTGCCTCTTGGTTTGTTCCTAACAAAACATAGCAGTTAAAAAAACAAACCTCAATTCAACTGATAAGCCAACCCCTCGAGCCATTTTATGTATCTGATCATTTTTCTGGCTTAGATCATTCAACATTGACTAGAAGTAATTAATATAATATAGAAATCATTTGCAAGGTCGACATTACATAATAAGTATAATAATTATACGGGTTAGATTTATGAAAAAATAAAAGAACAAAACAAATTGACCTGTCTCTAAACATTAGGGTTTTTTTTCTTCTGGTGCATTGCATAGTCCTCTCACTAGTGAGCATCTAATAAGTACTAAAGAGTGTATCTATCAATTATAGCAATTGTATTCGAGTTGATAGTTGGGTTCTTAAAAGTTTATTACATTACTTTTTAGGAGTTTATTGCTACTTAGTATTGACTAATACTCGCCCAATAGACTATTACAGTCTAAATAGTGTCTGACTAACAATTCAATTGATAATTATGTTCAAATATTTAGATGGATTAGAAGTTAATTAAATTGTTTGTTAGTAGTTAAATGGATAATTAATATTGACTAGTACCCACCGAGTTGTCAACTTGCATCTAATTGGTTATTAGGAGTCGATCCGTGAATTGCATTGCAATTGAATTCAAGTTAACATCTGGTTTGTCAAAATTCAATGTCAATTGTCTTTTAGTATTCATCCACTTGTCTACTACATTCTAATCCGTAAATCATAAAAAAACTGAAAAACACAACAAAAGATGCATGATATGTTATCGCAGTTCAGAATTAATGCGTTCCTAATCTACAAGGTGTTTGTGGTCTATCTTATATATCAATAATACTTATATAACCTTCAATAAGCTTACATGAACATTGCACATCAAAGCAATCAACCACACCAAAATTCATTAGTGAATACTTTACAAGGACTCACCTTGATGAGATTTGGTCCTCAGCATGAGCAATGTGATTATCACCCCACATTGAGACTCCCTCTCATTGTAAAAATTTTAGTTTGTCTTCTGCATAAACTTCAATGTCATGAACAACAATGATTCATTCCTCCCATAGAACTCCAATACAGCCCAGCACACACCCTCTCAATAGTAAATTGGAGCTCACTTTCTTGCAAGCTCTTCACCTATTTTAAATAGAGGTTTGTGGCCTGTAATTAGTCTAGTTTGTCTATCCTGAATGTTTTATAGATAGCATAGATATTCCTTTTATTTAGCCATAATCATACGAACTTATCTCTGTGATTTTGTTTCCAACTTAGGCAGTCCAAATTTAATTCAATCAAGACTATAAAGATTTTGGTTACTAATCCTAGACATACATACTATGATATATTTAACATATGTTGTTTTGTCTAGAAAATTAAAAAATTATCCACACACCTTTTGCAGAGCCCGATCCGCTGGCCAAAATGCAGCGTGGCCAAGGCGAATCACGGGGCGCCCAGACACGGAACTGCCCGTGTGGGGCTTGGGGGCGCCCCGTGATTCGCCTTGGCCACGCTGCATTTTGGCCGGCGGATACGGATCCCCTTTTGCACTAACGCAATTGACAATTACTATGAATTGATAGAAGGCTCCTTGAAAACAATGCTTTAAAAATTGAATCGGCCATCAAACTAGTAGTATGTCTGGTTTTGGCCGAACCTAGTTAGACCAGGCTGAACCAATGGTTTAATCATTGAATATTACAATCTAATACTTTGTATATGTCTGAAATTTCTTTAGGAAATAAGAAAGAAGACATGCTTTAGTTATGCCAGTTACATTGTTTTATAAGTGATTGGTTTTCTGTTTTAATCCCCCCTTAGCATATGGAATTTTTGCCTGACCTTCCCTTTCCAAGCCCATTACAGTGAATTAGGTTGAGTTACAATGGGATCGGATTAACTGGTCAGGTCAAACAGTTCTGAGGTGTAACTTGTTCTAGTCTTAATAAGAACGGCACTCACCTCCGGTTCTAGAATTGGTCAGTCCGGTATGTTTTTTACTACATAGATTGAAAATCAATTAAATTGCTAATTTGAGTGTATTAGTTCATTGAGTTTACCTTGAAATATCTAATGGTTAATTCACAAATTGACTAATAGGTTGCTATATGTCAACTGTAGATAAATAGATATATTAGTATATACCAATCTGAATTAAGGGTATTTTGGGTATTTTAAGATTTTCTTATTGGGATATTATTAGAATAAAAGAAAGAAATATATAAAGAAAAGAGTATTTTATTCAGTGTTTTAAAAACCGAACATAACCGGCCGGTCTGACCCAGTAGAACCAGAATCAGAGGTCAATTCGGTTCTTATTGACTCGGCCCGGTTCACTAAAATCAGGATTATTTTTGTATTTTTTTCTATAGAAATATTAAGAAAATATAAAGTATTGAGTATAATATTCAATGGTTGAACCATTGGTCCAACTCGGTCCAACCAAGTTTGACCAAAACCAGATATACTGCCGGTTTGATGGCCGGTTCAGTTTTCAAAACACTGATTTTATTAGAATAAAACCCAATCCAAAACTGACCCTTGTCCATTTCTAATTTAAACCTTTACAAACCTTTAAAAACACATCAAGATCCCTAAAAATCCCAAACAAAGCAACAAATTAATAACTAAAAACCCTTTAAAAACACTAGAAGCCCTTGAAAATATATACATGTAGATTATCTTTCTATCGTGTGAGACACGTGTTGGTACTGGTGCGATGATTGTTTAATTTTGACAAAATACGTATGAAAGAAGAAGAGTCCCTTCCGAAGACAAATCAAAGGAAGTTTAATTGAAGGAAGTTCATGGCTGATGTAGAACTATAGAGCAGTCTAATTGGAGTCCTAAAAGGACAACAATTACTATCACAATCTCATTAAGGAAGTTGCTGAAACCAAGACATGGAGGCTAAACAGGAAACCATCACAAGAAAAGTCCTAACAAAGAAAGAAATACATGACAAGATACAATCTCATCTATGAAACAAAGACAAAAGGCAAGAGGAGTTCTAATGCAAGAAGGACATTCTAAACAGAAAGGAGGAAACCCTAGTCTATATAATGAATGATGGACAATGCTGAGGTCACGTAGAAATTGAAGCAGAAAAATATAGAGCGTGAGATTGAGGGAGAGCTTGCTGATGATTTATACATGAAATCTTTTCTCTTATGAGCAAGCTTATTGAGTTTATCAAGAGGTTTTCCTGCTCATACGCGAGAAGCCATTGACTATCATAATGTTGTTCTTATCCTAAGAAGACTGCGTGGAGAAAATCCCTTGCCTGAAGGGACCACACTAAGGGGGAGTCTCAGTGTGAGGGGTATTGAAGAACTTTTGTTGGGGTGTTGCAACAGGAAGTTCTTAAAGAGAGATGTATTGTTCGAATCCTGTCCAGGAGGAGAACTCTAATTGAAAGTGTAACTTGGGTGTTACTGTAAACTCACTTCAGTGGATTCTTCACCTTGAGCAAAATGCCTAGCAGATTATGAACTATTGGTTTTGAACTGCGATAACAAGTTTATGTGTCATTGGAATATCTTGTAGTGCAACTCTAAGTGTAGTTACATAAATAATCGGGTGTAATTACGAAGGTCACAATATTTTCAAGTGGTATTAGAGCAGGATTCAAATTAGTTTGGAAGAAAGGATCCAATGAACTTCACCCTCAAACGATTGCTGATTTTCTATAGGAAGGACCTTCAAATACACGACCTCCTTCACTTGATCGGACAAATTATTCTTACTAGAAAGCCAAGATGCATGCATACATTAGGGCCCAAGTTGAGAGGGCTTGGAGAGCTATTGAAAAAGGCTGGTCCTTGCCTACAAAAGAAGTTGGAGAGGGTGATGACATGAAGACTATCCTGAAACCCGATTCTGAGTGGACTGAGGAAGATGACAAGTTATCCAGCTCCAATGCAAAAGCATTGAACTTGATCTTTGGTGGAGTTGACGTGGACTAGTTCAGAAAAATATTTGCTTGCACCAGTGCAAAAGACGCATGAAAAATATTGGAAACTCACTTGGAGCGAACTGAAAGTGTTCAAAGTAGCAGATGCTGACTATCTAGTTTGAACTTATGCGGATACATGAGGATGAATCAATTTTGCAATATGAGGTCAAGATTTGAGACATAGAAAATCAACCCTTTGCCTTGGGGGACAAAATACCAGAAAATCAACTTGTGAGAAAAATTTTGATGTCACTCTCCTCAAAATTCAAGATGAAAAGAATCACTATTGAAGAAAACAAGGTCATTAACAAGATGACCATGGATGAACTGATTGGCTCACTTAAAACCTTTGAGATGAATGAAGAGGCAAGTGACTCAACAAGAGGAAGCAAGAAAGGTGGTGTTGCTTAACAATCTGTGACAAAGGAGGAAGTGATTCAGCTGTCTGAAAGTTCCAATACCACTACTACCACATTAGCTGAACTAGAAGAAAGAGTGTCTATTTTAGCCAAAGGTGTTAACAAGTTCATAAAGAGGATTAAGAAGAAGCATTATTCCTTTGGTGAAAATAGACATGTTGGTAGCAGTTCAACTGTGAAAGATCCAGATCTCTCCAATAAGAAGAAGCTTGTTTTATACTACGAGTGTGGTTGTCGAGGATACATTCAGTCGAATGTCCTAGATATTTGAGGAAGAAAAAATCGTTTGTAGCTGCTTGGAGTGATAATGATAATAGTGATTCTGAAGAAGAAGGGTGTAACTTTGTTGCCTTCACTACAAATATCAGGCAAAGTTACAGTCCAACTACACCAGTTGTTACCAGAAAATCAACTGGTGAAGATGACAGAGAGTCCAATGATGAATCTGGAGATGGCACAGTAGAAGACATTATTAAGAAGCGGCGGAGTACTTGAAAGTAAAAAAATTCTAAAAAGAGCAAGTCGCCTCTCTTGAAAATAAAATGTCAAGCTAAAGCACTAGATTGAAGAAAAGAATGGGAAGATCCAAAGCTTGGAAGAGGAGTTGAGAATGTCCCAAGAGTTTCTTATGAATTTTTACAAAGGAAAACACGAACTTGACGATATACTAGCTCAAGGAAGAAGAAATGGTGATACCCATGGGCTGGGATATGGTGGAGAAACTTCCTCTATGGGAGTAAATCACATCCATAAACTGCCAAGGAAAGCCAAAAAGGCCTCAACACCCGCATTCTACTACTGTGGATCATATGGTCATATTCAACCTTACTGTTACAAGCTGCTAAGAGATTGGAGATAGAGTGGATCTAGGAAAATCAAGAAAGTTGTTTCAAAATTTGTCTGGGTGAAAAAAGAAGTTGGTTTGTTTGTTGCTCATACAACTCTCAAAGATACAGCTGATGATGTATGGTATTTTGACAACAGATGCTCATGACATATGACGAAAGAGTTGAGTTTTTGAAAAATATACATCAAGAAGACAATGGGTCAAGTTACTTTCGAGGATGGTGCAAAAGGAGCTGTAGTTGGAAGAGGAACTCTGAATGTGGAAGGATTGCCAAAATTGAAGAATGTTCTTTTGGTTAACAGACTAAGAGAAAACCTAATAAGCATCATTCAATTGTGCGATCAAAATTTTTATGCTAAATTCACTAAGGAAGAATGTCAAGTATCAGATGATAGGAACCAGTTTGTGTTAGAAGGGGCTAGAATAGGAGACAATTGGTACAAGCTAATAAAATATCACTAGTGTAACTACAGTAGTGAAAACTCTGCTCAACTTTGGCACAAACGGTTGGGACACTTGTATGCCAGAGGACTACAGAAATTAATTATGGAGCAGTACGAGGACTGCTTGCTCTAAGTGGCAAAGTAGAAGCCATCTACAAAGGATGTATAGAGGAAAAACAACATCAAACCTCACCTCCTACACTAACATTTATTACAACTAAGACACCACTGGAATTGCTGCACATCGATATGATGGGACTAGATCAAACTGAAAATATTGCAGGAAAAAAGTATGTAGTTGTGTGTGTTAATAACTTTACAAGATTTACTTGGGTTAGAGTTTTTTAGAGAGAAATAAGAAGCTTACAAGATATTTGTAAGCTTGCGCAAAAGACTTATGACAAAAAAAGGAACTACCATAGGAAAGATTGTCCGAATTATGAGTGATAATGAAAAGGAGTTTGAAAACCATGAGTTCGCCCAATTTTGCAATGAGAAGGGAATTTCACATGAATTCTCAGCTCCCAAAACACAATAGAATGGAGTTGTAGATAGAAAGAATAGAACATTACAGGAAATAGCTAGAACGATGATAAACTCAAAGAATCTGCCGCATAGGTTATGGGCAGAAACTATTAATACAGCCTGTCATGTCATCAATAGAGTGCACTTGAGATCGGTGACTCACAAGACCCCTCATGAGTTGTGGAAAGGACAGAAACTGAAGGTCAACTACTTTCATGAGTTTGGTAGCATTTGCCATGTTCTTAGAGACCACTACTTTCGATTCCAAAAGTATGGAAGGTATATTTGTTGGCTATTTTAGAAATAGCCATGCATTTCAAGTATTTTTCAAGAATTCAAATATTGTTGTAGAGTCAGTTAATGTGGAAGTAGCTGAACAGGATGAAAGTACACAAAAAGAAAATGATGAACCTATGGACAACATGTCCCAAGTCCAGAAAGAAAAGATAACATCAAATACAATTACACATGAAGTGATAGTAGAGATTGATGAACTTATAGTAGATGCTACCAAAGTTACAGTGAAAGTAAGGCATCATCCATTAGAGTGTAGAAAAATCACCCCACTGATGTTATCATTGGAGACATCAAAGAAGGAATCAAAACAAGAGGGAAACAACAAAAGTACTAGGAGAAGGTCAAATTTGTGTGCTATACATCCTTGACCAACCAGAAACAAGCTCCCCAGTGAAGGCCAAATATAGCAAGAGTCTGGTGCACTTATGGCTTACTATACTTGGTCTTATGTTCCTTTTCCACAGGGTCGAAACACTATTGATGTAAGTGGGTTTATTGCATTAAATAAAAGGCCAACAGCTCCATTGACGAGCTCTAAGATTGCCAAGTCGTCAAGGGTTTCAACCAACGCAAGGGATTTGATTACTGTGACACTTCCAATCTCATAGTCACGCATGTCACTATCCAAACTATCCTTACGTTCGTTGTTACAAGACAATGGCTTATCTGCCAGCTTGACATTGCCAATGCATTTTTACATGATATCTTAGAGGAAGAAAGTCTACACGCAACAACCTCTAGGTTTTAAAAAGTTGACTTATTCTTTCGCAGTTTGTCAACTTTGAAAGTCTCTCTATGGCTTATTGTATCTGCGTAAGCTTGGCTACAAAGTCTCCCAGGCCGACTCGTCATTGATGTACCCTTATGGCCGTTCTAGCATTACATTCATACTTATATATGTTCACGACATTATTGTGAATGACAACAATCTTTCTGAGATAATGGGCCTCCTAGACAACCTGCATCAGGAGTTTTCTACCAGCGAATCTTCACTATTTTTTGGGTATTGAAGTTGTGCGAACCAATTCACTTATCTCAGACCAAATATGTTGTCGACTTGCTTACTCGCATATCTCTTGACAACATTAAGCTTGTCTCCATTCGGGTACCTGCTAGCTCAAAGCTTACCAAACATGTTGGTACCCCACTCGCTAATGCAATTGAGTATTGATCCACAGTGGGCATATTGGACATACTTTAGTATCCCCACGCTCATTCGCTCAGACCTTCAATACGTAGTCAACCAAGTATGCCGATTTTATCAACATTTAATAGACAAACATTGATCTGTTGTGAAGCGCGTCTTGCGCTATGATAAGGGGACACTGGGCATGGTCTCACCATACAACTTGTCACATATCTCACCTTCGAGATTTTCACCAATGCGGACTGGGGAGGCTATTTGCATGACCTCCTTTACATCTCTAGTTTATGTATTCTACTGGGTGGTTCTCTAATCTCATGGGTTGTGGCACTCACTAAACGTGAGCACTTCCTAACTAAAGGAAGTTACTTTAGCATGCAAGTACATGCGTCGTACAAGTAATAAAGTCGACTAAGAGTTTGGATGTCAAACCACAAGGACTATGTGTAGACTAAATACTAAATTGGTATTTTAATAGTCATATCTAACCAATCTAAGGATGATAAATGAAAGAAACAAATATATACACACTAACTATGATTGAAAAAAGGATAAAGGAGGAGAATCTACTTAGATAGAGGTAGGGGTGTGATTTCATATCCTAATGCTTAATATCGAACCTATTCTAACATTTGAGCATTTCATCGAACACTTGGTGGACCCAAGATTTTTGTACATACAACTCTCTCCCTAGTGTATCATAACCGTACTCTCTATTTTGACGACCTCTAGCCAAGTGGAATATAAGTTGTCTAATGCATGTCTACTTGAATCTACCCTCTCGAGATCGAATTGGGTTCCTAATTTCAACTAAACGCTAGCTAGGCAATTAATCAAACTTTAAGAATGTATTAGACACATTATATCATAAAATCATGCTCGAAACACTAAAATGACTCAATACATCTATATACTATGTCACACACCCAAACGGGGGTCTAAATACACATCATGTCAAAATACAATATAAATCTCAAATTCAAACTCAAGTCCATATTCAAAGTATAGATGACGAAAGAAAATGAGAAAGAAAGGCAAACTCAGTGTATAAAGCATTTCTTGATGGTTCAATCCTCCTCCTAGATGAAAATCTCCTAAAGAAATGGAAACAAAATCCTCCATTGAAGTTCTGGCAAGAACCTTAGAAGAGTTTAGGTCGATTCTCATGTTCCCAAGTCCGCATGAATGAATTTTCGCCTGCACCATATGGCATAGAGTGAAGCGCCATGGTACCTAGACACTTATTGGCCAGAAAAGCTCCAGCGCCATATGGCATCGGGCACTTTCAAGTGCCCACACTTAGGGCGTTATGGCGATGAAATCTAGCGCAAAAGTGCGAACTTGCCCTCTTTGGCACAGTGACTTTTGTTGTGGCACTGCCCTCCAATGCCATGGAGCACCCAATGTCATCTCATGGCGCCCGGGTTCACATGTGTCTTCTTCTTACGTTGCGCTTGTGTGCTCTACTTCAAGTCATTGGCGCCATGGGGCGCCTAACACACACTTGTGGCGCCCAGCAATGCCCCGCACGTGCCGTTTATTGTCCTTCTTAGGACTTCTTCAATGTTATTAAAGTTCTCTGCAATAAATAAACAAGACTAAGTTAAATTTCCCCGAATTGGGAAAATTTTTTGTATGTAAAATAAAGTTAAATACATACAATCAAATATCTCCAAGCTTAACGTCTTGCTCATCTGCGAGCAATTACTTGCCCGTCTGCGAGCAATTACTTGCCGACAAAGGTTTTAAAGTGGCTGAATGCACTGACAATTGCAACATCTGAAATTTCATGGATTCTACAGATCTTTAAGAGATCAAGTGGCAGATATCTTTACAAAGGGCTCCAGTAGTGACAAATTTGTCAACTATTGACCAAAGTTAGCATTTAGGCATGACAGTCAAGTTTGAGGGGGAATGTAAAATAAGACTTGATGATACTTGCATTCTGTGTCATATCCTCTTTACAACTGTTTCCTTGTACAACAGTTATATTTATATAAATTTGTACAAGTACTATCCCACTCATATAAATTTGTATCCCTGTAAACGGAAACTACTCCTATTTTTGTTTTCCTTGGTTAAGGAAACGAATACGTATCGGCCTTTAGAAACCATGCTTATAGATAACTTCGTGTATGTGTGTTTTTGTGCCTGTGTGTGTTCCAATTGATAAGATTTTCTTATTCTAGTTATTACTTTAATAAGAGAAAAAATATGACCTACAGGAAAATACCTCAAAGAAAGAATAAATATCACTCATTTTGCATATGACACTTTAAGTAATAGTCCTCACAAAAATTCATATCTGTCATGCAAGTTGAAGTAGCCCCAAAGTGGGGTTGGATTCCATGAACAATGGACAAGAAAACTGCAAAGGTTAAAAGAAACTTTTGGTCTTTTTATTTGAATTGATTTAAAAAAAAACTAAAAATATATTTATTTATTGATAAATAGTTACATTTTTGTTTTAGGGTTTTTGTTCAACAAGTAGTTGCAAGGATACCCTTGGTTTCCTAATAAATTAGCAGAAGAATTTGCTTGAACACAAAATATGTTGCCAAATTACATTAACTGAAAAGCTACTCATTGAAAAACCACAAAAAATGGTTTTTAATTTTTATTTAATTCTAGAGAAAAAATCTACAGATCACTCAGTGCCACGGTTACAATGGAGTTTTAGCGTCGCCAACCAGATTAAGACGCTACGCAGAGTTAAAATACCACAATCAAGGTTAACATACAAACGTTAAAATCAAAATACTAAATTCAATGTTAAAATATTATATTCTACAGTTACAAGTCAAACTCAAATTACCACATCATATTGAGCAATTGATTTTCACATGCTCAATTATGGCTGCAATCTAGCACTTGTGTGGACACCATGAGACCCAAACCTGTCGTCCTTCAATGCTTAAAGACTATATATGAATCATTTTTTTTATGGGAAAACTGCTTGACTACTTTTAATTAAATTGATCATTGTTTCACCGAAAACCCGCTGCTCTACGAAGAAGCGCGACCAAGAGAATAATTCAATTATATCAAAATAATTTGTGTTACAATTGTGTTTGAGTCAGGAAAAAGCGAGTACAATCTCCTATGCTTCCTCCGATTCGATCTCCGTTACAATTTTGGTGAACTCGAAGCTTCTGCGAACGAACGTCGAAACTGGTTCTGGAACGAGTGTTCACGACCTGTTGTGGCTTTGGTCGGTCGGACGGAGGTATTTGTGCTCCGCGTGTATCGACTTGTGATGTTGCCGGCGAACGTGTAGAACTGCTCCGGTTGAACTGTTGAGTTGCGACGAACTGCGAGTGATTGAACTTCACTGGTACGAGAGAGCTTCTGCGCATGGAGTTTCTTCTCGGCGAAGGGATTTTCAGACCTTCGATTCGAGAGAGAAAGAACTTCTATGCGTGAAGTGTTTTCTCCGCAAGAGTACTCTCGGACTTAAAATTTTCCAACCAAAATTTTTTCATCCCCTGCGACAGAGACAATCTGGCTATTTGTAGCCTGTCCTGTACAATCGTTGGAGGCTACCTTCCTTGGAATGGGGATCACGATCCGCCTTTTGCTCTTGTTGTTGAGATGGGAGAAGGACCAGGATCACGGTTCCTTTTCCTTAGTTCCATCGGTTGGCGACCAGACTTGGTTGCTCAACTGCTGGAGAAGGTGACTTGTACTTTGGTCGCTGACTGACGCTGACGCGGCGAACTTCTTGTTGACGAGGCGTTGATTGTACCGGTGACGCAGCAGGATGAATGGGTTTGTTGATGGGCTTCAGCGGAGGTCTTCAAATTTTGACAGAGCCTACCCACGATCGTTGTTTGATGGATCGGTGGATTACTGGACTCGTCGAATTTGGGCCGTTCACATTTTGGTGCATACAGATTGCCCCCTTCGAGACTTGACCGTTTTGGAGAAAACGATCAAGTTTCAAATGTGAAGAAGAACAAACTCAACGCACACACACCCCCTTTTTTTTTTGTTGATCCTCTTACTCTTTTAGGATCGTTTATCTTTTGTGTACGTATGTTCTTCTGTCCTCTTGCTTTTTTAGGACAGTGTATATTTTCTGTACACATCGTATGTATATTTTTTTTCTTTCTTTTCTCCTTTTTTTGGCTCTCTTGCTGTTTTAGAGTTGTTTGCTTTTTCGATTTTTTCCCTTTTTTTTTTATTTTTGATGATTTTTTTTTTGTAAATGCGTACATACAGAGCATGTACGGTATGTGGAGAGACAATGTACCTGAGCAGAAGATGTTGTTCAGATTGAAGGTCGACACTGGATTGAAGCCGACTGGGTCGAGGTTGTTACTTCGATCGAACATTGCTTTAGTACTTCGGAGACAGCAGTCGCGACGAGTTTTGATGACTCCGGTAGACTTCGACGATTTCGGATGTTGCACCGAAGGAAGACGTTGTAGACTGTAGTGAAGCACAGAGACTTAATTTTTTGGTTTGGTTGACATTTTGCTGCACGGGGGTCTGCTTCTTGTCGAACTTCGGTAGAAATGGAGCAGATAGAATCTTGTAATGGGTGAAGCGGAGCCAAAAGCGCCGAAGAGGAGTGCAATTTCGGTAGCTTGGTCATCGCACTGAGGAAGGAATGCGCACTCGAGTAAGACTCGAGAAGCCTCCTCCTGGTTGTGTTGTAGAGAAATGTTGCAAAATAGAGCGAAGCATGGAGGCTTCGCTTTTAGTTTCGGCTGGAATTTTGCGGCTCTTTCTCTTGTCAAATCTTGCTTAGTCGATCCTTTAGCAACCGGAGGTCCTTCTGCGACCTCGATTGGGCGTTGGGTAGGAGATTCGCGTCAGGGTGGATGCAGTGGGGCCCACTCTGCGTGAATTGAGCCTCGCCGGTGAGCCGCGATGCTCTCTTCTGTCGATGATTTGGCTTCTGCGCAGGTCACAGTGGATTTGAAGCGGCAACGTGGGTCCCTCCTTGCGTAGAGGGCTCCTTCTTAAGTGGGGAGATTACTAATCCACTTCCCACGATTTTGGGATAATTAGGTCCAACAGGCTCTATCTTCTTCTTCTGGGTTCTGCTTCTTATCTGCGATTTTGGCTTGGGAGGTAGGCTACGAATTTGGGTTCTTCTGCCAAGCTGCGAATTTGACTGATTTTGGTTCTTTACCTGCGAACTTGATTGGGAGGGCAGACTGCGAACTTAGTTGGGAGGACAATCTACGATTTTGATACCTCTGCCAGTCTGCGACTTTTGATTTTCTGCGAGTCTATGAATTTGGGGAATTTTCCAGTCTGCAAATTTGGGGAGTTTGCCAGTCTGCGGTTTTTTGACCTCTGGGCTGGACTGCAACGTTGGCTAGGAAGGCTGTTGTGATTGCACTGCCTGCGAATTGGTAGTCTGTCTGCGACTGCGAAGTTGGGAGACTGCAAATTAGGGTTTGCGGCCTGCTGCTTGGAGAGCTGTCTGCGAATTTGACTGGGAGGCTGTGAATTGGTTCTGGGGGACTGTTCTGCGACTGCGACCCGGGAGACTATTTCTATCTGCAAAATTTGAAACTGCAACCTGCTGTTGCGATTTGACTCTGCAACCTTCCCGGCTCATGTCAGAACTTCTCCACGATCCAAAATTTAAAGGTATTGTACCCATTTTTCTTCTCCCGGCGGCCTCAGATTGAATTCGAGTCAGCCCGGGTCGACCCCACTCTCTTTTCTTTCTTCTTCTCTTCCTCCCTCTTTCTTCTTCTTTTTCTCTCCTCTCATTTTCGACTCCTCCCTCACTCTCTCTCTCTTTTCACGATTCTCTCTTTTTTTTTTCTTTCCTCTGTGTTTTTTTTTTCTTCTCTCGAAATGGCTTTCTTGTGCACTCATGGTGTCCGTCAGTTTGTCAATGCGACAGACTGACAACTTTTTGTGCATTGTTTGATCCAAAAAGTACATTGGCCATGTCGCTATGTACAAAACTTTGCCTGGGTCGCATCCGGCTCTGTCACCAGATGCTGAAATTTGTTTTGGTCGCACCCAGCTCGGTCGCCGGGTGCTGGGCTTCTACGTGCTGTACTCGGCTTGGTCGTCGAGAGCTAAGAGT
Organism: Aristolochia fimbriata; assembly: GCA_019845555.1. NCBI lineage: Eukaryota > Viridiplantae > Streptophyta > Magnoliopsida > Piperales > Aristolochiaceae > Aristolochia > Aristolochia fimbriata. Next base: position 10,614,093 of record CM034081.1, read on the forward strand.
TTGTTATGTTGCTTTCGGCTCGGTCATCGGGAGGTGCAGGTCGCGTCTGGCTCGGTCGCCAGGCGCGGAACTTTTGGTTTGCGTCCGGCTCGGTTGTCGGGCGCATAGGTTTTGATTCGAATGATCCCGGGAGGATTGCCGGGAGGTTGAATTTCTGTGTTGTCGCATCCGGCTCGGTCCCCGGGTGCTGATTTTCATTTTTTTGCCATGGTCGGCTCAGTCGCCGGGAGATAGAACTTTTGTTTTGGTCGTCGGGTGCCAGAATTTTGATTCAGCTGAGCCCAGCTTGGTCGCTGAGAGGCAAAATTTTGTACCGACGCACTCGGCTTGGTCGTCGAGTCCTGATTTCTGCATGGTGACGGCCGGCCAGAGTTGTTGAATGCTAGTTCCTTGTCGTCGCAGCCAGGTTAGTCGCCGGGTGCGATTTGTCTTGAGGTCGTAGCCGGCAAGGGTCGTCGGGTGCGAGTGTGTGTCGACCGCCTTTTTTTTTTTTTTCGACTGCTTCTTTTTTTTGCGAAAGCTTTTTTTTGGTGACGGCTTCTTTTTGTCACGGCCTTTTCCTTTTTTTTTTTGCATCTGCTTCTTTTTGTCGCGATGCTGTTTTTTTTGTTTGTCAACTGCTCTCTTTTTTTATCGCTTGCTTTTCTTTTGCGACGGCTTCTTTTTGTCGCAGCCCTTTGTTTTTTTTTAACGGAGAGAGGTTACGTACCTGGTTCTATTGGCTGTGTCCAGCTTGGTCGTCGGGCGCAGGAATTTGCAGCACGGCACCCGGCTCGGTCGCCGGGTGTTGTTTGGTCGCGTCCATCTTTGTTTTCGATCGCGAATTTTGAATTGTGCTCGGCTCGGTCGTCGGGCACTTGCTTTGGTCAAGGCTGGTTGTATGGCTGGTCGCGAAGTTTTGAGCAGTGCTCGGCATGGTCGTCGGGCACTTGTTTTGATCGCGGCCAGCGTGTAGCTAGTCGCGAAGTTTTGAGCAGTGCTCGGCTCGGTCTTCGGGCACTTGTTTTGGTCGCGGCCGGCTGTTTTGGTTGGTCGCAGAGTTTTGAGCAGTGCTCGGCTCGGTTGTCGAGCACTTGTTTTGGTCGCGGCCGACTGTTTTGGCTGGTCGCGGAGTTTTGAGCAATGCTTGGCTCGATCGTCGGGCACTTGTTTTGATCGCGGCCAGTGTGTGGCTGGTCGTGAAGCTTTGAGCTGTGTTCGGCTCGGTCGCCGGGCACTTTTGTTTGTTTCACAACATTCATTTCCCGTCCAACTCGGTTGTCCAGCACTGGGATCGAGTGTGCGGCATCTCGCTCCGTTGCCAGATGCTGAATTCTCCGTTTGGTTGTGTCCAGTTCTGTCGCCGGGCGCTGGAGTTTGATTTTGCTCGCCTCCGGCTTAGTTGTAGGCCACGAGGCTGTATTTTTTTTGTCGCGCTAGGCTCTATCATCGTGGTGTCGCTTTTGGGACTGTGCTCGGCTTGGTAGCGAAGGCACAATGTTGTTGTTTTGGTCGCACCTTGCTCAGTCCCGGGGTGCTGCCTTTGAACTGCGTTTGTCTTGAATGCAGCATTTTCTGCTTTGATCGCACTCGACTCGGTCGCCGAGTGTTGTGAATTTCTTTTGATCGCATCTAACTTGGTCGTCGGACGCGGAGGTTTGCTCGCCGAACAGAAGAGGACTGGTGTGGTCCTTCAGTTTGCCCACTCTCTTTTTTTTTTTTTTTCTGCAGCCATCCTTTTTTTTTTCGGCGACTGGTTCTTTTTGTCGCCCCTTTTGTTTTTGCTTGCGACTTTGACTTTTTTTTTTGCAAGTTTCCTCCTTTTTTTTTTGTTTGCGACTTTGCTTTTAGTCGTAGGAGGTGCATCTTTTTTCTTCTTCTTTCTTCTTTTTTTGTTGAATTGTGAGGGATGCGTACCTGACTTTTTTTTTCGCAGATGTCTGCTACGCCACCTTCGTTTTCCTTCCTTGGTCTGACCCTTTCGGCCATCAGGACCACCGTCAAAGGTGTTGTTCGGGACTGCCTGCGCGTTCGCGACTCGAAAGGAGAACAAAAGCCACTGTTATTGATTCTCGGGGGACCGTCGGCCTCCGGTGGTTGCGACGTCACCGCGCCCTCGGTCTAAGCAGTTCATGATCTGTGGAGTCGTCCTGTTGTCGATGAGGACGACCAAATTTGTTATCTGCCGGGGGTCGATGCAGCTTTATCATCTCCACATCAGACCGTTGGCAACATTTTGTTGAGTCCAGTCCACGACCAGCTGGTTCGTTTTACGACACTGACTCTTTTCATCGACTACGACCGGTTCGGCTCTTGGAGTAGTCAACCGGCGGTAGCCTTTGGTCCCTTCTTGCTGCCTTTCTACTTCGAATGAGCAGATGTTATTCTCCGCACCTGTTTTGATCAATTAACCAAGATAGACATTATTCATGCAGTGCGAGCCTCTATGTTTACTTATCGGTGTTGCGGCAATGTTGTCAATGCTTTCTTGGAGGTCTGGTGCCCGTCAACCAACACCGTTTTCACTCGCGAAGGAGAGTTATCGATCTCTCTATGGGATATGCATCGACTCATTGGCCTACCCATCTCAAGGGGCATTTACGATGAGACTACTCCGACGATCGAAGACTTCACCCAGAGTCGTTCTCTACCGCGACAGGTCTCATCCTCGCCTACTACCGAATATTTTGTCGTCCCAGAGCTTCGAACTTGGAAGGATCTCTTGGAGTCCCTATGTCGGAGTGGGCAGCTTTCTGGTTTCGAGTTGAAGGGGATGCGCAACCTTCAGAGGACCCGTGGGCTGATCGCGAGAAACTGTCTGGCTCTCGGAGTCGCAACAGGTCGGCCGTGCAGAATCAGCCCCTTTCCGAGCTTGGGGTACTGGATGTTCTCGCATACGAGGTGTATCTGGCCGCGTTCTTGTCATTGTGGCTCTGCCATTTCGTGCTGCCAGTGTTGGACAACATGTTGCGGCTGAGCGTTTTTAAGATGGCTTGTTATATGGCGCACGACACTCGCTGCAGTTTGACTGGCGCAGCTTTGGCGAATCTCTACCGAGGGCTGAACGCATTCTCTCCAGGGCGGGTCCCTTGGCAATTTATCTTTGCATGGCTTGGCGAGCGGTTTGGTGTCCACGAAGTTGACTCCAGTAACGGGGACAGACCCCTTATGATGCTCTACCGGAATCCCGAACTTGTCCGCGTTTGCACACAGAAGGAGGCTCGTTCTTTATTTTGGCGCGGCGGAGTACGGTGCTGGTACCCTGCGGAGGCTCTTCCCCCAGGCCCGATGCTTGACAAAGCTGGTCGTTTCGCTTCTCGGATAGAGGTGGAGTATTTTCGCTGCCTGCGTGTGACTTCTCTAGTCTTGCGACAGCATGAGCTCCTTGTGGTGGAGCCCTACAGCCCTCACCAGTTCGATCGTCAGTTCGGGTTCTGCCAAGATTTGCCTGGCGTGTTGTTTTTCGACAAGAGAATTGCGACTTCTGTTAACGAACTTGTGGAGTTATGGCGAGCTGGGACTGCCTGTCCACTTGGCAGCGTGGAGGTGCCTCCTTTTGTTAGTCCGGACTTCGACCCTGGAGTCACAGCCCTTTTTCGAGAGTCTTGGCTTGAAATGGTGGTTCCTCTATATGAGGTAGCAACTTCTCCTTGTTTTATTTCGTGTCTTCTTCCTTCTCCTTTGTTCTTTTTCTTTTTTGTAACTTCTTTGCTCTCCTTTTGTGTTCAGCAAACATGGAAGAAGTTCACCGATGCGACAGAGAAAGCTTTGCCGCTGCGCAGGTAGATGGTGGTGTGGAGGGTGTTCGAAAGAGCTCTTGAAAGAGTACAAAGCCTCCGGCTCCTCTGAAGACGAAGAAGGGTAAAGCTGCGAAGAAAAAGGTGCCTCAGCCGAAGGTCGCAGAAGAGAAGGTGTCAACGCCGTCGGAAGTCGTACCGGCGAAGGGTATCATTATTAGAGAGGCATCTCCGGCACAGGAGGAACCTCGGCCAGTTGTGTGTTCTTTGCCAGCCGAAAATGCTCCCTTGGACAAGGGGAAAGGAGTGGCTGAATCGGTGACCCCGACGAAGAAGACTGCTGCGAAGAAGTAGTCGGTGGTTCCACACTTGGAACCGTACATCTTCGTCCCACCTCCCTTCAAGAAGCGACTTATACCCGGTGTGAGTAAGCCTGTATCCCATTTACTTCCTTCTGTTGTTGTCCAGCCTTTGGGAGCTCCTGTATTAGAGTTGAGAGAGAAGGCTAAGGAGACGGCACCTCTCGTCGAGTCCATTGTTCCGTCGGCTGGAAAGTCTACTGCAGAGCCAGAGGTGGCGCTTGCGCAAACCCACCCGGTTGGGTCGCGGGTAGTTGAAGAGTTAGTCGACTTGCCTTCTGATGCACTCGCGGTTGTCGTTGCTCCTCCTATAGACCAGCCTATCTTCCGGCAAGATGAGTTGTTTGATCTTGCCGACTTGGAGGATACTCGACAGCTGGAGTGGATTGGAGAAGGGGTGCCTTCTGCCGTCATTACCGGTGAGTTTGTGACCGGCGAGGCCGAGCGTCCGGTGGCTATTTCGAGTGATGATGGGGTGCCCTTTGAGCCTTTAATTGGAGCAGCCGAAGGTGGATTTTAGCACCCTATTTCTAATCCGGTTGCCGTGACTTCGAGGAAAGAGCCTTTTGTGTCGTTTCCTCCTAGTAGTGGAGAAGCAACTTTTATTGCGAAAGATGGGAATCCGGGTTCGGGACGTCAGCCTGTTAGCGAGGATTCGTCGAGTTGACGACCTGCGTCGGTAAGCAGTTATCACTCTGTTCCCACTCTTTCCTTTTTTTTTTCTTCATCTCTCGACTCCCTTCTCTTTTTTTTTTAGATGTCGACCTTTCCCCTTTCGGCGAGGTCGAGGCTGTTGATGCAGCGGTCCGCGCTGGGGCTGTGGAGAGAGTTCGTCGGCTCAATTTTATCAGCAGCCCACGATCCAAGTTCACCCGAGCTTGTGGCGGACACTCGTGCCATTCTTGAGCATTTGAGAGGAGTCAGTGTCGATACCTCGGTGCTGGAGCAATGGGTGGAGGACTTTGCTTCTGAGGCGGCTCGTTTTCAGCAGCTGCACAGCTCTTTGGTCGGGAAGGTCAGTCTGGCCGAGCGACTTGCCGTTGAAACTGAACTTGCGCGATCTATCCAGCATGTGCATCTTCGGCACGACGACTTAACCGCGGACTTGGATAGGCTCCAGGCTGAACGCGAAGCTGCGGAGGTTGAGCAGACGGCTCTTCGTGATCGTCTGGCATTTGTTTCGACGCAACTCGAGTCCATCACCGCTGAGCTGGCGACCATCCATAGGGGAATCGATGCTGCTGAGGAAGAAGCTTCCGCTCTAGACGGCCAACTTGCCTCTTTTCAATTGTGTCTTGTTCTCGACGAAGCTGAGACACGAGATTTGGCTGAAGCTCGCGCCGAAGTGATGCGGCTGTGGCAACGGGTGGCTGACTTCGAGCTTCCCTCTCTTTGATGTATTTTTTTTTTTATAGTCTCTCTTTTCTGTGGAGACTTGATACTTTTTTTTTGGCCTCCTATTTTTTGTTGCAAGGCTCGTACTGTTCCCATCACACATTTTTTTTTTGCAATGAGAAGTACTTCTTTTCTTTATTCGACTGCCTTTTCTCTCTCTCTTTTTTCTTCTGCTTCCCCCTCATGTATAGAAGCGTTTGATGAATTTACCATTTGTTATCGGCAGCTCCGAGCCGTTTGCCGTCACGAGCTTTAGCGATGGCCGTTCTCATTTCGGCGCAACCTTGCCCCCGGTTTTGCTTGAAAAGAGCATTGGTCATCTCACTGCTAGCACCAAGTTGCCTTTCTCGAGTGTAGCCGGGGCCTCTTTCGAGATGAACTCGTCGTCTTCTTGGTTGTCGTCGGCGACGGAGATGTGGTTTACCATGACCGAGTCGTATGCGCGAGCTCGTGCAATGGCTGCTTTCAGAGTGTAGATGACCACCGGGGCATCGCTTTTCTTTTGCGAGCTCTGGTCAATGACAGCTTTCGTGTAAATGATCACCGGGGCCGGAGTTTCTTTCTTTTTCACCGAAGTTTGGCCGACTGAAACTTAGTTGACGTCGGCCAATGTCTTTCTTGTGATTTTTATCAGTTTAGGAGCTCCGTAAATTCGAATTGGCTTCTCCTTTTGGTAGCCAAGACCCAAGCGACCTTGAGTACTTTGACGACCCTCATTTCTTAGCTTTTCTTGTTCTCGAGTGAGAACCGACAGAGCGACGGGTGGCTTCTCGTGGAGCTGGTCTTTTGTTAAATTGCCTCCGACTCTGGCCATAAGTCGATATGCATTCGGGTTGAAGCCTTCGTTTGAGCGAGTAGACGACAATTGTTCTTGGTTCAGGAATGGTTTTATAATGCTCTGATCTTCGAGCTTTGGCAACGGTAGAGTGACTTTATCTGCGAGAGGGGTCAGCTGGATTTTGTGGCAGACGACCAAGGGAGCTTCTCCCTTCTTTCTTTGCGATTGCGGAATGTACCGTAAGATAGGCACATTACGCTGCGTCAACGTTGGAGTTGTCATCGCCGATTTGTATGCCGACTGGTTATTGGGCGTCGGCTGCTTGTTGAGCGTCAGTTGTTTAGACGCAGCTTGCGTCGGAGTTTGTTTTGGAGGAGAAGCATTTTTTACACTTGACGCCTGGCTAGGCCCAGAGGACAGTTTGACTGTCGGTCTGGTTATTAGGTAGAATTTGACGTCTGCGAATGATGCTTCGGCCTCTGTGAATGGACTTTCATCAGCGTACACCGTCCTTAGATCGTCGTCCTTCCAGTACTTGAAGCATTGGTGAAGTGTCGACGGTACGACCCCGTTGGTGTGAAGTCATGGTCGACCCAAGAGCATATTATAAGATGTTCTTGAGTCGATGACTTAGAATGGAGTTTCGGCCACCATGTCGCCGATGTGCAACTCGAGGCATATCATGCCGAGCGTCCTCTGGCTTTCCTGATTGAAGCCTTGGATGAGGAGAGAGCTCGGAGAAAGGTCGTTGGCTGAGAGGCTGACATTCTTCATTGTGTGAATCGGCAGAATGTTGACTGCGGATCCACCATCGACGAGAATGCGATTGATTTTGTGATCTCTGATGTAGCCAGAGACGAACAACGGCCGATTATGGTTTCTAGCCCCCAGTTGTGCATCCTTCTCTCGGAACATAATGCACGGTGGGCAGGAGATGACGAGTGCCTCTTCTGGTTGAGACACTTGCTGCGATGAAGGTGCCTCTTCCTCTTTTCTGCATGGAGGAGTCATGTCGTCACACTCGACTATTGGCAACTTGCCTTTTTCTTCCCGACTGGCCTGTTTGGGAGGAGTCGTCGAGCATGTCGCTACCATCGACGGTGGAGTGAAGAATTCTTTTGAGAAGAACACCGCCAGTGTGATGGGTCTTCTCCTCTTTTTGTTTGCTCCTTGAACGTTGGTCCTGGGAGTTTTCTTTTGGCTCGCGGCTTTTTTGTTTGGTCGCTTTGCCTTTGTTCTGGTGTTTGCCAGTGCCGGTTCGATTTCTCGAATGGGCTTCTTTCTCCGGGTGACCAGGATCCACCCCTCTGCATCTGCTGCAGCTGCTTCGCGGGGTGTCGGTTTTGGTGTGACCTTAGCCGGTGGTCGTCTGTGATTGTGCGGTCGGTTGGAAGGACCGAATTTTGGACGGTACTCCTTCCTTGCGACCTGTTGTTTGTTTGGACGAGCTCGCGGTTTGGCTCGGCTTGAATGGAGATGATATTTGAGGAGGTCGTGTTTTTGGCTCCTTCAATTTCAATGCGGCCTTGAGCCACGAGCTCCATGATCTTGTCCTTCAAAACGAAGCACTTCTCGGTCGGATGCCCGACCAAGTGATGGTACTTGCAGAAGTTTGGATCTTTGCTCCTAGACAAGTCGTTGTGTCTTTTGACTTCTGGCAATTTGAGTAGATGGTTGTCGAGGAGCTGCTCGAGCATGACAGGAACATTCGCGTCGGTGAACGAATACGTTTTGGCCTGTCGTTCCTCCAGTGAAGGCCACTGGTACGTGCCTCCAGCTGGCTGCCGTGGAACGTAGTTTGTCTTGACCTTGCTCCCGACTTTTATTGGTTCAAGAGCGTCCATCGCCAATAATGCTTTAGTTTGCTCCTTCGCATCTTTGGGTACGGTCGCGGCGACAGATGATGAAACTTCCTCCCCTCGCTCCTCCATGAGGTTCTCCATGTTGTGGGCCTCGATCGCGATTTCTTGAAAGTTCGTCGGCCTCTGGCTCTGGATATAGCACAGGAGTTCCCATCGCATCCCTCGAGCGCACATTTCGATTTTGGCTTCAAGAGATAAATTTGAGCTCTCTTTGCAATTGAGGCTCCAGTTCCTCCACCGGTTGATGTAGTCGACTACCTTCTCACCCTTCTTTTGTTTTAGATTGGTGATTTCGACCAGGGTGACGGTGCGCCAGGTACTGTAGAACTGGCTGAGGAATTCTCGCTCCAATTGTTCCCAGCTGTCGATCGACTCTTGGGGTATCTTGATGTACCAGTCGAAGGCATTTTCCTTCAACGACCGGCCGAACTTCTTGACCAACAGGTCGCCGTCTGTGCCGGCATTATTGCAGGTCTCGATGAAATGAGCGACGTGCTGTTTTGGGTGGCCGTCACCATTGAATTGCTGGAATTTTGGAGGATGGTAGCCGAGCGGCATTGAGATGTTTTGTATCCTCTGCGTGTACGGCTTTCGATAGGCCACCGACTTGCTTTCGCCAGAGCCATTTCGCATGGCGCGGTTGATGAGTTCAGTCACCACCTATAAGGTGAGGGCAGCCGATTCTGCTTCAGCTCGACCTCTGCGAATGGTTATCAAAGCGACGGGCGGCAGCACGTCGTCAGAGACAATATCTTCTAGCGGTGGTTCGGCTGAACCACTGGTAGTCATCTGGTTTCGGTCGACCTCTTGAGAAACTCTGTCGATATTGTTCGTGGCCGCACCCATTTCGAGCCGCTCCCATTTCGAGCCGCTCCATGATCCTTGCAATCTGGAGGTCGCGAGCTGCGAGTTGCGCGTCTTTGATGCGCAGTTGCTCGCTCTGCTTATTAAGTACAGCCTGCATTTCGGCAAGCTGCTCTTCTATTGTTTTGGCCGATGTCGTCATTGCGGCTACTCTATCGGTTGGAGTCGTGGGAGAAGTTGTCGTCTCGGAACGAAGTGGAGATGACTTAGTTGGCGACCATGCTAGCGAACTGGCCATCAGCGTCTATCGGTGTGGGGAAGACACGGGTGACCTATTGGCTGCGGCGGTCAGTTCTGCCAGGAGATCATGAGAAATCGTCACGATCTGCGACTTGCCCTCTGCTGTTGTTCTAGGCAAGGCTGAAGCCGATGTTGGGTTCCTTCTTGCTACGGAAGAAGAGGTTGCATCTCCGTGTTGCTCATATCGTCGGACCATGGTTGATACGATCGAGTCCTTGTGTGAGGGTGGCGATTGAGTAAGACTGACCATCAGACAGTGCGCCGGTGGTGTGGTGTTGACGGGCAGGTAGGTCGGCCAATTTGCTGTCGGGATCATTCTGACCAATGCGACGACCGTTTTGGTGGAGGCCGCGGTAGCTTGTGGTTGGTAGACGACACTCGGACGGCGCACATCTAGCATGAAAGGAGCCTCTCCAGTGGACAAACTTCTGGCCAACGCCCTTGTCACTGGACGACCGGCTGGTGGAGGAGATGGAGGAGGGATGTTAGCCGAAGAAGTGGCCGCTGGTCTGCGAGCTCTTGTTGCTGCGGTCGAGCTTGCGCCTGCGGCAGGGCGCGGACAAGCAAAGCTTGAACTTGCAATTTGCTCACCTTTGTTGTTGTTGTTGCCGTTGTTGGCGTTGTTGGCCATGGCTAAGAGGTTTTTTTTTTGTTGAACGGAGAAGGAGATGAGAGGTAGGAAATGTCCCACCAGGCGTGCCAAATCTGTTTCACCGAAAACCTGCGAGTTTGCAAAGAGGCGCGACTGAGAGAATAATTCGATTATATCAGAATAATTTGTGTTACAATTGTGTTTGAGTCAGGAAAAAGTGAGTACAATCTCCTATGCTTCCTCCGATTCGATCTCCGTTACAATTTTGGAGAAGTCGAAGCTTCTGCGAACGCGAACTGTTGTGGCTTTGGTCGATCGGACGGAGGTATTTGTGCTCCTCGTGTATCAACTTGTGACGTTGCCGACGAACGTGTAGAACTGCTCCAGTTGAACTGTTGAATTGCAACGGACTGCGAGTGATTGAACTTCGCTGGTTCGAGAGAGCTTCTGTACGTGGAGTTTCTTCTCGGCGAAGGGATTTTCAGACCTTCAATTCGAGAGAGAAAGAACTTTTGTGCGTGAAGTGTTTTCTCCGCAAGAGTACTCTCGGACTTAAAATTTTCCAACCATAATTTTTTCAACCCCTGCGACAAAGGCAATTTGGCTATTTGTAGCCTGTCCTGTACAGTCGTTGGAGGGTGCCTTCCTTGGAATGGGGATCACGATCCCCCTTTTGCTCTTGTTGTTGAGATGGGAGAAGGACCAGGATCACAGTTCCTTTTCCTTAGCTCCATCGGTTGGCGACCAGACTTGGTTGCTCAACTACTGGAGAAGGTGACTTGTACTTTGGTCGCTGACTAACGCTGACGCGGCAAACTTCTTGTTGACGGGGCGTCGATTGTACCGGTGATGCAGCAGGATGAATGGGTTTGTTGATGGGCTTCGACGGAGGTCTTCGAATTTTGACAAAGCCTACCCACGACCGTTGTTTGATGGATCGGTGGATTGCTGGACTCGTCGAATTTGGGTCATTCACATTTTGGTGCATACAATCATTTTTACAAAAAAAAATAAAAAATAAAAAAATATTTACATCGCACTTAGGATTCTTTCGAGGGGATTCTTCCCAACCCGATCTAACTGGGTTCAACCAAAACTGGACATACCGCTGGTTAAATGGCCGATTCGGTTTTATAAACATTGATTCTTTCTTCTTTTTTTTCTTCTTTTTCTTTTTGTGTTATTCTATTCCGCTTTCATTGTCCTCCTTGTTTTTTTGCATCTTACCAGAGCTTGCTCGAGCTCGAGCTCGAGTTCATCAAAATTACTCGAACTCTTTGTAGAACTCATCACCGAGCTCGAGTATATGTTTTTACACTGAGTATATGTTTAGGCTCGATTCGGCTCAAATCCACTCCTAATTAAGAGACTAAAACTTCAAACACCTAATTTGTTTAGTAGTTGCAGGTTTCTACGTCTTGCTTGGTACAGTAAAATGTTTATCTGTTAAGGGAAGACTCAAAAAGTTATTAAACAAAAACTGAACTTGTTATATTTATGAAAAAACTCTTTTGAATTTAATTTCAATCAACTTTATACAACTTAAAATATACACATTTTTGGGAGAAATAACAGAAAATAGATCTTTTATAAGATATTTAAAAAAATAAAACACACTTGTAATTAAACTTGAATAGATTCATTCAAATCATGATTAATTTGTCTCAACAGAATACTGACCTAAGGTAAACCAATATGCATGGGAACAAATTCAAGCTGTCTAGGGTTAGTGACACCCTTAGTGCTAAAATCCACAGGGTAAGCGTTAGCTCTATCAATTTTATTATATCCAAAAATCAATCAAAGATTATTTTTTTTCTTTAAAGAAAACAACAAGTCAAAATCTACGTTCAGCTCTTGCTCAAGACCATGCAAGGAAAAGGAAAGGGAACAATATTATAGATTTCTCCTCCATTAGTGGTTTCAGGAAGAGATAGATGTTTGATATAAGTTATTTTTTTGTGAAATAGAAGTTCATGGCATGGGTCGTGGATGAATCTTCTTTTCTCTCGTATTCCTTGTAAAAAAACAAATATTGATGACCTATCAAAGAACAGCCCACTCTACTGTTGCAGACTTGGAGATTTCAGCTGGCAAGTGCAAGGCATGGTCGAGGACGGCATGAATGAGATAAATGTAAGCAGATAAGTCATTCTTTCACCTTACTTTTATTCCAAGTTCAGACAGAGTTCAACAGCAAGATTAAATTAATGGTTATTGAGAAGGACTACAAACTATTTTTGATCAGTACTCCCTATTATTATCTTTGAGGAGAAAAGAAAGTAAACTAACCATTTCAGCGTGCCAGTTTCATGAGTGAAGCTTAATCCTTCACCTTTATTTGCTATGGCCCCGTTATTATACTCTGAGATTTGAGTTTTTTTTTCTGGGATAAGTTTGATGGGGTAATGATCTTCTTTCCATTCTAGCAAAACCCAATCAACGGTTTAACAATCTGCTGAAAGAGAGTCAGTTATTCTGTCGAGAGGCATCTCATGCGTATGCAATGATGTCAAGAGAGAAACAAGGAGAATCCATTAGCCGCAACTCACTCTGATTAACCTGCCATGGATGTGGTGGATGATGCATTTTGAGCAAATTCGGTACAGAATATCTAAACTCGAGTGATAGAGAAAAATTTTCGGTAGAAGACAGATTAGAGAAAAGGATACATCAATTGAGTAATGACTTCTTTTGTCGGTAACGTCTGTTTGGAAGAGAAAATGTTTGAAATAATGTCCGAAAGGATGAAAACAAGTAGGCCAAGGAAAGACAACAGTAGGCATTATATACGTTCCAGGAAATATGGTTCAGTGCCGAATCAGATATGGACCTCCCTCAAAACTCTATATATAGGACCTACATGTGACCTTCCATGCACAAGGACTAAGAGATTCAACAAATGGGAAGGATGGCTGCCGAAGGCAATGCTCAAGGTGCTCATGTTCTTGTTTTTCCTTGTCCTGCTCAAGGGCACATCAACCCAATGCTCCAATTTGCTAAGCGTTTGTTCCATAAAGGTCTTCAGGTTTCTCTGGTCACCACCACATTACTCACCAAATCCATGGTAGCAGAGACGGGTCCGATAAGTATGGAGGTGATCTCTGATGGCTCCGAGGAGGGTCATGGTAATGCTACATACTCTGAAGCTTACATTGAACGATTCAAAAGAATTGGTTCCCAGTCTCTGAATAATCTCATCCAGAAGCTAGGCAGTTCTGGCCGACCTGTTTCATGTCTTGTGTATGACTCTTTTCTTCCATGGGCTCTTGACGTAGCCAAGCAGGTTGGGATACCAGCAGGTTCATTCTTCACTCAGTCTTGTGCGGTGGAGATAATCTACTATAATGTGTACCATGAAAGACTGAGCCTCCAAGACACTGTTGAGGATGTTTCATTGCCTGGACTTCCGGAACTCAAGCTCTCTGAGCTGCCATCTTTTGTTTCTGATCCAGATTACTTACCTGCTATCCGGGCATTTGTGTTGGATCAATTTGTCAATATAGAGAAAGCTGATTGGGTATTCTGCAACACTGTTGATCAGCTGGAGGGTGAGGTGAGTCTTGCATTTATGAAACAGTACTGTAGGAAACTCCTTGTTTCACTAGCTAGTGAAGTTCCTTTGGGATTCTTTTCACAAAAAAAAAATGAAGGAAAAAAAAGCTTCCAGGGAAGACTCAATCAAAGTAGCTTTTTTATTTTTTTCTGTTCATGTTGTAGTGTGATTAAAAACTCCTGGGAACTCTTCCTCTACCCTGTTTTTACCACTTTTAGTTGGCACTGCCTACTTTCTAACCAATTTTTGGGCAATCAAACATTCTTATCAGGAGTTGAACTGGCTGAGAATTATTATGCCAGTCAAACCAATTGGGCCAACGGTTCCATCCTGGTACGCTGACCAGCGAGTTGAGGAGGATCACGATTATGGTGTCAGCCTATGGAAGAAAGACAGTGCTACCTGTAAAGAGTGGCTGGATGACAAGGATGAGGGGTCTGTTGTCTATGTATCATTTGGCAGTCTTGCTTGCTTGGGATCAGAAAAGATGGAAGAAATTGCATGTGCCCTGAAAGAGAGTGACTACCATTTCTTGTGGGTAGTGAGAGAATCGGAGGAGACCAAACTCCCAGAAAACTTTGCAGCCGAGACCAAGGAGATGGTGCTGGTGGTGAGATGGTGCCCACAATTGGAGGTGTTATCCCACAGGGCAGTGGGGTGTTTTGTAACACACTGTGGATGGAATTCCATACTTGAAGGCCTGACCATTGGTGTGCCAATGGTGGCCTGCCCCCAGTGGACCGATCAACCCACCAATGCCAAGTACATAGAAGAAGTATGGGAAGTGGGAATTAGAGCAAAGGTTGATGACACAGGGATTGTTAGCAGAGGAGAACTAAAGAGTTGCATAAAAGAGATAATGGAAGGAGAGAGAGGTGTGGAGATCAAAAAGAATACTTTCAAGTGGAAACAGTTGGTTAAGGAAGCACTTGAAGAAGGCGGAAGCTCTGATAAAAACATAGAGGAATTTGTGGCCTCCATCTGTGGATAGATCAATCGGATAAACTGCAACTTTCTTCTTCTACTACTTTTTCCTCTGAAAAGGTACTTGTCTTCCTCGTCCTCAAGACTGATCCCTTTGCGAACATGTCAAAGAGTTATTTGTCTTTTACTATTTAGATTTATATTTGTTAACTACTTTTCTACTTTTCTCTGCAAAGTGCTTGTCTTCCTTGTCCACATGATTTCTCTGGTCACCACTGTCTTCCTCGCCAAATCCATGGAGGCAGAGACAGGGCCTATCAGTCCTCAGCTCATATTAAAACCGACAAAATAGAAAAGGACAGAAGGATGAATACACACTATACTCAAATAAGTATTGAATAACAAAACTCATGTGTTAAACCCAATTTTGATGGTGTAAATTAAAACTTATTTAATAAATCCTTATCATTTAAGAAGTTAAAACTTCTTTCCCGTTATTCAACTTCAACTCACTCTGATGGCCTCACATGCCAAGATCATACGGAAGATGCATCTTGGGTGCTTGGGTATGCAGTGATGTCAGTTACTAGACTCCATTACCTCCTGTCGTACGCAGTGATGTCAAGTTACCAGCTTGATAGGCTGTCTTCATGTTACCTCCCAAACGACGGAAAAAAAAAATCCCAATTGCTCAATCGTCTCTCCCAGGGCTACATAAAGAGTACTCCCTTGATGTGGCCTTTCTTCAATTCCATGCACAAAAAAAAAAAAAAAAAAAATTGCAGAATCAGCCAATATTGGTGGAGATGGGTAACAATGGCGACGCTCAAGCAGCTCATGTTCTCGTTTTGCCTTACCCTGCGCAAGGGCATATCAACCCAATGCTCCAATTTGCAAAGCGTTTGGTCTCCAAAGGCCTCAAGGTTTCTCTGGTCGTCACTTTCTTCCTCGGCAAGTCCGTGGAAGTAGAGACGGGTCCTGTCAATCTGGAGCTCATCTCCGACGGTTTCGACGAGGGGGGTATTGAACAAGCAGGAAGCATCGAGGCTCACTGGGAACGATTCGAAAAAATGGGTTCCCGGTCATTGAAAGACCTCATCCAGATGCTTGACGAGTCTGGCAGTCCAATTGCCTGCGTTATGTATGATTCTTTTCTTCCATGGGCTCTGGAGGTAGCTAAAGAGGCAGGGATACAAGGGGCCTCATTCTTTACTCAGTCTTCTGCTGTCGTAGCCATCTATTATAATGTCTTTACCGGGAAACTGAATGTCCCAGTGCCAGTTGAGACTCTGTCGTTGCCTGGACTTCCGGAACTTCTGCTTTCCGAGCTGCCATCTTTTGTTTCCCGTCCTGATCATCGCCCAGCTATGTTGGAGATTGCTATGGCGCAATTTATTAATATACATAGAGCTGATTGGGTGTTCTGCTGCACAGCTGAACTGCTGGAGAGTAAGGTGCCTTGCCTTCTTTTTGTTTAGCTCTACACTTGTATCTCAGGAGGACAAATGATGAGAAGAAAAAAAACCCATTTTCTTACAACCACAATTTCGTAAAACTCAGCTTCATTTGCAATTGTTCATTCTTGGTGGTTTACTTTTCAAATTCATTTTCCTAGCCGTTTCTAGTACTCTTTTTTTCTGAAATAAGAATACTAGTTGAACCAAACGAAAAATGTTTTATGGTTTCTTATTAGCACATATACAAGTAGCTCTGTTTTTGGGTTCTAACTATTTTGACTGCTTGGATTAATTTGAAGTTTGAACACTTATATCCAACCTCCGTTTACGAGTTCAGGATTTGTTGACACCCAAGTATCAATTTCCTAACCATCTTCTAGGCGATGAAATTCTTTGTTTCAGGAGGTGATGTGGCTGAAAACTTTTATGCCATTCAAACCGATCGGACCAACGGTTCCGTCTTCGTACATTGACCAGAGTGTTGAGGATGATCAGGATTATGGTGTCAGCCTGTGGAAGAAAAACAGTGCCTGTAAGGAGTGGCTGGACAGTAAGGATGACGGTTCTGTGGTTTATGTATCCTTTGGTAGTATCTTGAGCATGGAGCAGGCAAATATGGAGGAGACAGCATGTGCCCTGAAAGAGATGAACCACTATTTCTTATGGGTTGTGAGAGGCCCAGAGGAGAGCAAACTCCTTGAAAAGTTCACAGATGATACTAAAGAGAAGGGACTGGTGGTGAGATGGTGCTCACAATTAGAGGTGTTGTCCCACAAGGCAGTGGGGTGTTTTGTTACACACTGTGGATGGAATTCCACAGTGGAAGGACTGACTGTCGGTGTTCCAATGGTGGCCTGCCCCCAGCAGGCTGATCAACCCACCAATGGTAAGTACATAGAAGAGGTTTGGGGAGTGGGAGTTAGGCCAAGGGTTAATGATAAAGGCATTTTTAGCCGAGAAGAACTGAAGAATTGTATAAAGGAGATAATGGAAGGAGAGAGTGGTGTGGAAATAAAGAAGAATGCCTGCAAGTGGAGGAAATTGGTGAAGGAAGCTCTTATAGAAGGTGGGAGCTCCTATAATAACATAGAGGAATTTGTTGCTCATTTTCAGGGTAAACCAACTAGATAAATTAGGACTTTTCTTTTCTTCAAACGAGGTGGATTTGTCCAATTGGATTATTCTCTTTCGTTTTATCTTATAATTTTTCATGGTTGTATTCAAGAAACATCAAGACAATGAAAGCCTTTATGATTTGGATGATATCCCAGAAAGACACAAGGCTTGGATCGATCCTCTACTTTGTTCTGTGAGTAGTGTCAAAGACAAGGATAACAAAGACACCCAAATATGTAGCAAAAAACAAGGTAATCGGGTATGTTATTTGTAAGAACATGTAAGGGACTACGTAATTATTAAAGTAAAGGAGTCAGAAGATGATTAACGAGGTACACAACCATAGCAAACGTCTAATTCCAATGAAGCTTTGGCATGTAAATCGACTAAAACAATCAAGGAATGAAGCACATAGAACTTATAGCCACCAAAGGAAGTAATCGAGAAATCTCTAATGGTGCACATGCACACATACTTGAAGAAGAGAACAAGATTTGTAGACTTAATAACTCTATCTTTATTAGAATAAAAAAGAACAATGTTCATGCCTTGAAGTACACGAGATAAACATAAGTTGCAATGTAAAAAATGTAAAGGGGGCGCATGGGAGAATAAAGAGCACTGAGAAGTGGTAGAGTCAATTACATAAACCCCATCCCTATTCTATTCCGGCCTGCGAAAAGTACCCACTTGGCACAATCAAAACAAGGGAGACAAATAACATAAGTTAACATAATTCAGCTAACATATGTTCACCACAACTAAATACAATCAATGACGGTAAATTCAAATAATTATATAAATAAATATGAATGTGCAAATAAATAAAATAGCAAAGTCATTATGATGAGACATGGCGAAAAGTAATGGTTTAATTTAATTCAATCATATTAATTAACTTAAGTTGATTTCAATAAAATAAACATTATGATTCTAAATATTACAAGTTCATACTTGAACCCAAAATGAAATGTATTTCCTATTTGAACTACCTTATTCTCACGAACCCTTTTTCAACAATAAAAATTAAAAATCACTTTTGTTTCCTTCAGGCCATGATGAAGGATAACCTGACTTTGATCTCTCCAATATCATAGGTGGCCATTAATATTAATAAAGAAAATAATCATATTTCCTAATTTAACTATTTTTAACTAATATCATTAATTAGAAAGATAAGGTTAAACCTAATACATGGGTTAGTGATTATTGGAGACTATTTATCCCATATATAAGAAGACAAATGATATGGGTAAAAATTTAACTTAAATCCATTCCCAATTTCAATTTATTTACAAGTTGGCCTATCATAATCAAAGTTACTTTTACTGTATGCAACACTAAATAGAATAGAAATTTGAATCCAAAATAATTCCAAATATAGGATTTTTAATTTTGGGAGATAATCCTAGATAATGCCAAAATTACCCATTCAATAATAATCAAATATTTTACTCCCATTAATCCAATCCATCACAACAAATTTCATCATACTAAGCATTGGAATATTTGATTAAACCTATCTAAAGATAAAAAAGTACAATCATTCAAATTAAACAAAATGATTGTATAATTCACCCTTGAGTAAAACTTATCAAATTGCCTATTAAATGACTAAGTTTATCCCATGTTATGAAATAGGATCTATATTTATAGTGCCATCTACTATCAAAGGGCAATTTCTTTCTAACTTACTGCATCCCACAAAAAAAAGAAAAAATTGTATTTACATCAGGCAAGATTTGACCCAAAACAAGTTTTATGACATAAGTCATAACTTGCATAAAGACAAGATTCTTAAATTTGGAAAAATAAATTTTAAAAGCCCATAATCCAGAATTAATCATCATTTCCATATGCATATTAATATTCTGTTGAACCAAAATAATCAAATATGGATTTTATCCTAAAATAAACATTTTCCTTGAATGAAAAATTGTAAAAAATACATAATAAAATCTGAAATATTTTCTTGAGTATACGATTCCAATTTCATCAAATTCTGATGTCTCTAAGGCCCTGAACCGACTACTAACTTGGTTTGGTTCAGTAATGGCTGCTGTTTAGGTCATTTGAGTGCACCCCGACCCGCGAGACTCAGTCCTCGTGGAATCGGGACCGACTCACCCATGAGTCTGAAATCAAGTCAAGTCAGGAAGACTCAGCCAAACTAAGTCAGCTCGGCTTCGTCATCGAACCCGGCCCGAGGCATTTTGACCCGAACCGTCAACTCGAAAGGTCGGGATCGGCCGAGCAGCACTGGAGATCGTCTTCTCCAACTCTGTCAATTGGGAAACCCTAGGGTCCAGCCATTTCGGCCATCATGATGTTGCACATGACTGTGTAAAGGTCGGCTACCCCTCCGTGACCTTTTTGCCGCCCATCTAGGCATCAAACGATGGACGGATGGGCCAATTTTTGGAAAAAAGGGCAGCAAAGAACCCCTCTACGTTAGGGGTGGGGCACAGATCGGGTTTCTGAAAACCTGAGCCCGACCGGACTTATATAATCCGAAACCCGAACCCGTTAAAAACCCGCACGAGTTTTAAAACCCGAACCCGAACTCAACCCGAATTATGTTTTTGCAAACCCGAACCCGACCTAACTCGACCAAAACCCGACGGGTTTTGGCAAAACCTGAACCCGACCCAAAAAACCAGAATTTTTTATATATATTTTTATATAAATCAAGAAAAATATTGTACGCATCAAAATGTGCGTGGCCCAAATTCAACAAGCCCAAGAACCCATCAACCCATCAATCAAGGCTCGTGGGCAGGCTTCAACTTATCTCAAGACCACTTACTATCGTCCACGGCGAAGTCCAATCGTAGTACCGCGTCAGCAACACAATCATCATCCTCATCAGCAACAAAACCGAAAAGTTAACGCCAGTCAGCAATCAAAGTATACGTCACCTTCGAACGACTAAACCCAGTCGTTAACAGCAAGAGAGAAAGAGGGGCCACAATCTTGGTCTCTCTCCTCCCCTCTTCTTCCTCAACTTCACAGCAGAATGAGGATCACGATCCCCATTCCCAGGCAACGTCTCTCAACAGTCACACAGGTTGACTAAAAATAGCCAGAAGTTCCCTGTTCCAAGGGTGAAGAAATCGATTCCACAAAAAAAGACATCCCGACAAGTGAAAGAACTCTCTCCCTCTCTCAAACCGAAGGACCCAAATTCCTTCTCAAAGGAGAAGCTCTCGCTCACAGAGGATCCATCAAATCTTCGAAGCCAAGCAACTCGTCGCCCGTTGTTCCAACAGTTCAATCGGAGCAGCTCTACACGACTACCGGCAGCGTCACAAGTCAATACACGCGGAGCACAAATACCTCCGTCCGACCGACCGAAGCCTAACAGTTCGTGCACACTCGTTCCAGCAACTCAAGTTCGACGTTCATTCGCAGAAGCTTGAACTTCACCAAATTCACACGGAGATCGAATCAGAGGAAGTTTAGGAGAGTGAACTCGCTTTTTCCTGACTCACACACATTGTAAACACAAATTATTCTTAAGTAATCGACATATTCTCTCGGTCGCGCCTCTTCGCGGACCGGCGGATTTTCGGTGAAACAGATTTGGCATACCCGGTGGGACCTTTCCTACCTCTCATCTCCTTCTTCGTCCAACCAAAAAAAAAATCTCCAACCACAGCCATGGCCAGCAACGCCAACAACGGCAACAACAACAACAACACCAACAACAGGGGCAAGCAAACTGCCTCCTCGAGCTCTGCTCAGCCCGCCCCATGTGGACTGCAAGCTTTCGACCACGGGAGCTTCGAGGATCGACAGCCGCATCTCCGGCCAACCTCCGAGCTCCGACGTCTCCTCCACCCGCCACACGCCCACTTACAAGGGCTCTGGCCAGAATTTTGTCCACCGGACAAGCTCCATTTATGCGCG
Organism: Aristolochia fimbriata; assembly: GCA_019845555.1. Classification (NCBI taxonomy): domain Eukaryota; kingdom Viridiplantae; phylum Streptophyta; class Magnoliopsida; order Piperales; family Aristolochiaceae; genus Aristolochia; species Aristolochia fimbriata. The sequence continues at coordinate 10,634,861 of CM034081.1, forward strand.
ACGCACGTCGACCAACTTCGTGTTCGTGCCTCAGGCTACCGCGGCCTCAGTCAAACCAACTGCAGCCAAACTGATGTCGGCGATGGCCAAGCCAACATATCTGGCTGTCGCCGCTTCACCTCCTCGCAGCCCGATTACCAGCCCGACGCAATCACCACCCTCGCGAAGAAGTTCCATCGTTCCCACTTTGGTGCAGCGATACGAGCAAAGCGGGGGAATCTCCTCTCTCCCTACTGCGAGAACACACTCTGTGTTGGCTTCCTCCGTACAGAGAACATCACCCACAGATAATTCACCAATCGTCATGGTCTCCCATGACCTTTTGGCCGCACTTAACGCAGCAGCTGGTCCACCACCCCTCCGCTCACCTCGCCGACAGACATCAGCGATCTCCCCTGCTGCCACATCGCCCATTCCATCTCGCCGACTCTCACCAGTGGCTGCTACCGCAAGTCAGTCACCTCCTAGAGTCACTCTCCGCAATCAACCTGCGACTGGTCCCTCTGACCGGTCCCCCACCTCTCCAATGAAGTCACCGACGACGGCTTCATATCTCCAAGTGGCGTCAAGAACAATTACTTCGACGCAAACCGTCAAGATGGCCACAATGACAACTTTGGCCAAGACTATTAAAGAACAGCTTGCCAAAATGCAGGCCGCGATAAAGGAGCAAAGCGAACAGCTGCGCATAAAAGATGCGCAACTCGCAGCCCGCGATGCTCAACTAGTAGCTCGCAATGATCAAATCACGAAGATGTTTAAACGGCTTGAAATGGGCACAACCACCAATAACACCGGTAGCGTCTCTCAAGAAGTCGACCGAAATCGGCTGACTACCAGCGCCTCAGCCAAGCTGTCGCAAGAAGATTCTTCTTCCAACAACGAGCTGCCGCCCGTCGCTCCAGTAGCCATCCGCAGAGGCCGACTAGAACTGGATCCGTCTGCTCTCATACTTGATGCCATTACAGAGCTCATCAACCGTGCAGTACGAAACAGCGCCGGCGACCACAAATCAGTCGCCTACAAGAGACCGTACACACAGAGGATCTAGAACATCCCAATGCCGATCGGCTATCACCCTCCTAAGTTTCAACAATTTAACGGCGACGGCCACCCAAAGCAGCATGTCGCTCATTTCATTGAAACATGTAATAATGCCGGCACAGACGACGACTTGTTGGTCAAGCAGTTTGGCCGGTCACTGAAGGGAAATGCCTTCGATTGGTACATCGAGCTACCCCAAGAGTCGATCGACAGTTGGGAACAACTGGAGAGTGAATTCCTCAGTCGTTTCTACAGCACTCGGCGCATCGTCACCTTGGTGGAGATCGCCCACCTCAAACAAAAGAAGGGGGAAAAGGTGGTCGACTATATCAACCGATGGAGAAATTTGAGTCTAAACTGCAAAGAAAGCTCAAATCTCTCTCTCGAAGCAGAGATCGAAATGTGCTTGCGGGGGATGCACTGGGAGCATCTACGTTATATCCGCAGCCGAAGGCCGAATGATTTCCAAGAGCTTGCAACAGAAGCTCACAACATGGAGATCCTGATGGAAGAACGAGGGGAAGAAGGATCCTCTTCTATCGACCTTCGCAAAAAGGGAAAAGCCCCGCCACGACCGCGCCAAAAAAGACGAAAGAAAAAACAAAGTCCTCTTTAGCGACAAACGCTTTTGAACCTATCAAAGTCGGAAGCAAGGTCAAAGCAACCTATTTCCCGCGACAACTAACCGGGAACACTTACAAGAAGCTGTCACTAGAAGAACGACAGGCAAAGATATATCCCTTTGCCGATGCAGACGTTCCTATCATGCTCGACCAACTCCTCGACAACCAGTTACTAAAGCTGCCATAAATCAAAAGACCTAGCGATCAATCCAAAAGCAAAGATCCGAATTTTTGCAAATACCATCGACTGGTCGGGCACCCGACGGAGAAATGCTTCGTCTTGAAGGACCGTATCAAAGAGTTGGCGGCCTAAGGCCGTATCGAAATTGAAGGAGCTGAAAACACAGCCTCCTCGCATGCTATCTCCATCCAAGCCGAGCCAAACCAGCGAGCTCGGGCAAACAAGAAACAGGTCAGAAAGAAGGAGTATCGTCCAAAATCCGGTCCATCCGGCCAACCGTACAACAATAACATACGACCACCGGCTAAGGTCGTACCAAAACTGGCACCCCGTAAAGAAGCTGCAGCCGACGCAGAGGGGTGGATCTTGGTCACTCGGAGAAAGAAGCCTATTCGCGAAATCGAACTGGCACCGGCGACCATCAAAACAAAGGCAAAGCGGTCAAATAAAAGAGCCGCAAAACGCCAAAGAAAAGTTCCCAGGACTGACGTCCAGGGGGCAAACAGGAAGAAAAGAAGACTCGTCACATTGGCGGAGTTCTTCCCGGAGGAGTTCCTTTCGCCGCCTGCAATGGTGGCAACCTGCTCAACAGCTCCTCCCGAGCAAACAGCGACAAAAGAGAAGGGCAAAAGACCAGTCATCGAATGCGACGACCTAGAGACGTCGTTCAAACAAATCTCTCATCTCAACAAGATAGAGGATGACCTCGATTTAGACATCAGATCAAGGCAAGCCTAAATCCAAATCTTCGCCAAACCAGAGGAACTCAAAGCTGAGCTCGAGACGTTATTGATGAGAAAACACGACCTTCCAAAAGTTGGGTTAACCCCTCCATTTCGAAAAGAAGAAGAAAATGCCTACACCAAAGCGCATCTCACGAAGTCGGAGGAAGCATTAGCCGTCACGTGCCCGTCGTGCATCACATTCCGGGAAGAAGACGCACAATTGGGGAAAAGAAATCACAACAGGCCGTTGTTCGTCTCCGGTTAAATCAGAGATCACAAAATTAATCGTATCCTCATCGATTGTGGACCTGCAGTCAACATTCTGCCTATCCGCACGATGAAGAATATTGGTCTCTCTGCCGGCGACCTCTCTCCAAGCTCTCTTCTTATTCAAGGTTTCAACCAGGAGCGCCAAAGAACACTCGGGATGACGAATCTCAAGCTGCACATCGGGGACATGGTAGCTGACACTCCTCTTCAAGTCATCGACTCTAGGACGTCTTACAACCTGCTCCTGGGTCGACCATGGCTCCATTCAAATGGAGTTGTGCCATCCACACTGCACCAATGCTTCAAGTACTGGGAAAACGGCGACCAGAAGACAGTGTACGCCGACGAAAGCCCATTCACAGAAGCAGAGGCATCGTTCGCAAATGCTAAATTCTACCTTACGACCAGACCGATAGTTAAAATGTCACCTTGGTCGAACCAAGCAATGAACGCCAAAAGCACTCCGACGCAGGCTGCATCGTCCAAACAACAGATACAGAATGCAACACTCAAACAGCCACCGCAGCCTACAAAATCACAGGCTCCGACGCAAGTTACATCTCCCCAACAAACCGCAACACTGGTCGTATCTCCAAAATAGCTGGCTCACAGTCATAAACCGACTACAGTCACCCCTACACTGAATCAGTGCAATATGCCCATCCTACGATACATCCCACAGTCGCAAAGGAAGAAAGGAGAAGCTCCCCTGGTCGCCTACAACAAAATCCTGCCGACCCCTTTGCCATAAAAGGTCACGCTTCCTCTACCAAAATTGGAGGAACGAAGTATCGTGAAGCAATTGCCGAGCCAGCAACACTTGTCGTCCACACGCTCCACTGAAGGTTTCGACCCGAACGCCTACAGATTGATGTCTAGGGCTGGGGGCAACCATACAAAAGACGAAATTCACGCCCAACCACCCATCACTTTACTAGTTCTCACTCCAGAACAGGAAAAGCTGAGAAACGAAGGCCAACGAATCAATCAAGGTCGCCTAGGCCTCGGATACGAGAAACAAAAGCCGATCAAAATCTATACTAACCGGGCAAAACCGGTCAAAATAATCAGAAAGGGTTCGGCAGATGTGCATCAAGTCTCCGTCGGCCAAACTCCGACCGAAAAGCAAGACGCGCCGAAGCCTATGGTAATTTACACTCTAAGAGTAGCTATCGCACGAGCTCGTGCATATGATTCAGTCATGGTGAACCACATCTCCATCACCGGCGACGATCAAGAAGAGGAGGAGTTCGTCTTGAAGGAAGCTCCGGCTGAATTCGAAGAAGGTGGTCAGGCGACTGTCGACGAATTAAAGAAAGTCGACCTTGGTACAGCGGAGGACCCGAGGCCGACATTCCTCATCGCTTCACTGACACCCGAAGAAGAAACCGAATACATGGCGTTACTTCGCGAGTATCGTGACATCTTCGCCTGGAACTACACAGAGATGCCGGGCCTTCACCCACGAGTAGCAGTCCATAAATTGGCGGTTCATCCCTCTGTTCGGCCAGTGAAGCAATCGCAACGACGGTTCCGGCCAGATCTTGCGCCAGAAATCGAAAAAGAGGTCGACAAGTAATCGCGGCAAATTTCATCCGGGAAGTGAAGTACCTGTCTTGGATTGCAAACATCGTCCTTGTCAAGAAAAAGACCGGCCAAATACGGGTCTGCGTCGACTTTCGCGACCTGAATAAGGCGTGCCAGAAGGACGACTTCCCCCTGCAAATAACTGAGCTCATGGTCGACGCGACGACGGGTCACGAAGCTTTATCTATCATGGACGGCTCTTCCGGCTACAATCAAATCCGGATGGACCCGAAAGATGAAGAACTCACTGCGTTCCGCACACCGAAAGGCATCTTCTGTTACAAAGTGATGTCATTCAGGCTCAAAAATGCCGGTGCGACATACCAGAGAGCAATGCAGAATATCTTCGACGATTTCCTGCACAAACGCGTCGAATGTTATGTCGACGACCTGGTGGTAAAGACGAAGCAGAGGTCAGATCATCTCCTCGACCTCAGGGCGGTGTTCGAGAGACTTCGGCGGTTTCAACTCAAAATGAACCCGCTGAAGTGTGCTTTCGGCGTCACCTCGGGCAAATTCTTGGGGTTCATCTTCCATCACAGAGGAATCGAAGTCGACCATTCGAAAATCGACGCCATTCAAAAGATGTCAGAGCCCAGAAACGTCTTCGAGCTTAAAAACTTCCAAGGTCACCTGGCGTACATCCGACGTTTCATTTCGAACCTTGCCGGGAGATGCCAGCCCTTCAGTCGTCTGTTAAAGAAAGGTACACTGTTCGAATGGGACGACTCCTGCAGAAACGCCTTTAACAACATAAAGGCGTATCTCACCAAGCCGCCAATGCTCGTTACTCCAATTGTCAACAAACCATTACTGCTATACATTGCAGCATAAGAAAAATCGGTGGGCGCACTTTTGGCTCAATGTGATGAGGACAACAAAGAACGTTCTCCGTATTACCTCAGTCGAACTCTGGTTGGTGCCGAGCTCAACTATACACCGATCGAGAAGACCTGCCTGGCTCTCATTGTCGCAGTTCAAAAGCTTCGGCACTACCTCCTGGCGCATTCAACGAAACTCATCTCGAGAGCCGACCCGCTGAAGTACATTATGTCACGACCAATTCTCTCCGGTCGACTGGCAAAATGGGCGCTGCTCCTCTCTGAAGTTGAGATCGATTTCGTACCGCAACGAGCAATCAAAGGCCAAGCATTGGCCAATTTCCTGGCAGACCATCCGGTGTCGGCCGAATGGGAGTTATCAGAAGAATTCCCGGACGAGGAAATCTTCACGTCGAGAGTCACGCCCCCTAGGAGATGTACCCGACGGTGCAAAGAAGAATAAGTGGAGCAGGCGCGGAGTTCTGTTCATTTCGCCGAAAAAGGACCTACTCCCATACTCGTTCGTGCTTACTCAGACTTGCTCGAACAATGAAGCAGAATATCAAGCCATCCTCCTCGGGCTCGGCATGGCGGCCGAAATGAAATTGCCGCAGCTACACATCTATGGCGACTCGGCTCTCGTCATCAAGCAACTCTCAGGCGAATTTGAGGTAAAGAAACCTGAACTCGAGCCATTTTGGAGACAGGCTGGAGAACTTCTGGCCCAAATCCCGGAAGCATCACTGCACTTCATCCCTCGCTCCGAGAATGGGCCAGCCGACGCATTAGCCGGCATCGCAGCCAGTCTGGCACTATTCGACCAACAGCCAAGCCAAATCCCCATTTGCGAACGATGGGTCATCTCTCCACCAGTTGAAGAAGAAATAGAAGAAGAGCTAACATAAGAGATAGAAGAATCTCTTCCTATCTCGGCTAGTCAAAATCAGATCGGAGACTGGCACGCCCCTATGAGCAACTTTCTTCGCCACAGCACACTCCCAGTCGACCTGCGAGAACGAGTCCAAATCCACCGAACAGCCCCTCGGTACGTTTTCATCATCGACGTACTCTGCCGAAGGTCGTATGAAGGTCTACTCCTTCGCTGTCTGTCAAAAGAAGAAGGGCTGCAGGTGCTAAAAGAAACACATGGTGGGATCTGCGGCGCACATCAAGCTGGCCCGAAGCTCCACCTGCAAGTCAAACGACTCGGCTATTACTGGCCAACCATGCTCAGGGACGCCATCGAAATAGCTCGAACCTGCAAACCATACCAACTCCATGCCGATTACATACATCAACCACCGGTGGCGCTACACCCAACGGTCGCTTTCTAGCCATTCGAAGCTTGGGGTATAGATATCATAGGCCCCATCACTCCAAAGTCCGACTCTGAACAACAATACATCTTGGCTGCCACCGACTACTTTTCCAATGGGCCGTAGCCGCAACCTACCGAGAAGTGAAAGCCACTACCGTCACCGACTTTATCTGAACTCAAATCATATACAGATACGGCGTTCCTCAGTACATCATGACAGACAACGGTACACCCTTCAGAAATAGAGTCATGGACCGCTTCTGTGAAAAATTTCGCATACAACAGCGAACGTCGTCACCTTACAACCTGGCAGCCAATGGACTCGCAGAGGCTTTCAATAAGACACTCTACAAAATCCTGAAGAAGACGGTCGGTACCCACAAAAGGAGCTGGGATGAAAAACTCCCCGAGGCCTTATGGGCATACAGAACGACGGCTCGAACGCCCACCCAGTCGACCCCATTTTCGCTGGTCTACGGTACCGAAGCAGTCCTTCCCCTCGAAGTACAACTCCCTTCCTTGTGCATAGCGGTAAGAGAAGGACTGACGACGGAGGAAGGAATCGCCCAATTGAGACTTCGCAGAACTTGAGTCTCTCGACGAGCAACGACTCGAAGTGCAACAACGCCTCGAGTGCTATCAATCCAGAATGACCAGAGCCTTCAACAAAAAGGTACGACTCAGGTCATTCCAGAAAGGCGACCTCGTGCTAGCAGTTCGACGGCCAATGCTCTTCACGAGCAAGACCGGGGGCAAATTCGCGCCAAAATGGGAAGGCCCTTACGTCGTACAAGAGGTATACACGAATGGCGCGTACAAACTCGTCACCGCCAATGGATCAGAGTTGCCTATCACAAACGGTAAATTTCTCAAACGATTTTACCCTTGAGAAGGATAGCAGAAGAATGGAGTTCATTTCCTTCTAGTCAAAAAAAACATCTTTACATCCCAGGTCTCGCAATAAAAAAAATAAAATACGCGACACCACGTAAAAAAAATGGGTTACAACAAATCTAGGAATCAAATTCACAGCGGCTACAGATTGAGTTCGAAGTCGACCACTCGCTGCCGTCGCCGAAGCACTTCAGCTCGAACATCCTCCAGTTCACGAGCCTCGGCCTCACTCAGTACAGGCTGTGAACGAACGTCCTCAAGTTGACGCTCCAACACGGAGGCTTCCGCATCGAAAGCCTGAAGCTCAGTCTGAGCGATGCCAATGTCCGCATGAAGGGAGTCAAGCTGAGCATCCAGCTTAGCCAGATGTTCACGAACGACCTCCCTCTCAGCTTTCACGGTTTCATACTCAGCCCGGCGTAGACTTACCAGCTCAATCATTGCATTGCGCCGACAATGCACTCGCCGAACCGACTGTGTGACTTCAGCTTCAATAGCTCGATGCTCGACCCTAGGGAGCTTACTGGCAGCAGAACTACACAATTGCTGGAGATGTTCCGCCTCTCGAGCGAAGTCCTCCACCCACTACTACAAGATAGAGATCTCGATACCCGCTACACACAAATGCTCTAGAAGACCGCGGGCATCAATCACGAGCTCAGCGGAGCAGGGGTCTTCTGCAGGTGCCAAGGCCGTCCGAATAAACCGAGCCCACAGGTCCATCGCGGACTGCTGAACCCATCCTCGCGACGTCGCCGAGAGAGAAATCGACGAAGACTGAGAAATAGCCAAACGAACAAACAGTTAAGAAAAAGGGGGGGAGACAGAAACAGCGAGCAAAGAATACTTTCCGCAGTGAACCGCGAGGAGAAAGAATTCTCGCTGACGGACCGGTCGATAGGCTCCATACGCTCTTCCCCAACGACCGGAGCGGCCGCCTGATCATCCAGCTTCCTTCCAGTGCATAGCCTCTCCTCAGGAGCCGGGATTAAATGATAGCCTAAGTTTGGAACAAGGGCCTGAAATCCGACCCCACCTTCCCCACCAGAAGGAGGAGACGACGCTTCACCCTCGTCGCTAGAAATGGTCATAGGGCAGTCAACCCTACCCATCTCCGACCTACCAGTAGCAGCGTCGGCAAGCACCTCCTCTCGGTCCCTCCCTTCCCGGCGACGCTCCTCGGAGGCGACAGGAGAATGCGAATCGCCTGAACGGACTTCAGGCTGGTTCGCACGAGAATACAGGACTAGCGAGTGCGCCAACAGAGGGGTCTTCCGTCACCTCAGGCCGCATCGGAGGCGGTACGACCGGCGTTGTCTCCTGCCGCACAGCAACTCCTCCATCAGGCGGTGCTGCTAGCCTCTCTACCAGACGCGCTCCCATGATGTCTTCTCGCGATTCCGGAGCGGAGGCCGTCGGAGAGTGCAAGTCCTGAGAAGAAGAAGAAGTCCTGTGAAGCTTACTCCTTGACCGCTTCCTGAACAATGGAGGGTCGAAGATAACCCTCGTGGCCTCTACCTTCTTCCTCTTCGGTGCACCCTTCTTCGGAGAAACTACCGGTGGCAGAACTGCAGGATGCGCTATTATCGGGTCGACGACCCTTTTTTCTTTTGTCCAAGGGCGCGTCCGCAGTAGGCGGAGATGACGAGCTCGGCCGGACAACCGATTCAGTAGACGGGACGGCCGCGGCTTCTCGGATGACAACCCCTCCCTCTGGTTCAACGGTCGCCGGAGCCGGTGCAGCCTTCTGGGAAGACTTCGACGCCAGCGTCTTCTTCTTCGCAGGGCCTCTCTTCGGCGCAACCTTCTTCCTCGGCGCCCGCTCTCCAGTAAACCTCTCCCACTTTTTTTGAGAAACAAAAGGGGAGGGAGAAAGTGAGCACAAATGCAATCAGAAGACCAAGTGAGGCGAAAACAACGGTCACACAAATACTGACAAGCATAATTACCTCAAAGAGGGGAACCACGGCCTCGAGCCATGGTTCCCAATACAAGACCGTCACTCCCGGGTCGGAATCCAGACTGACGAAAGACGGCACGTCCACTGTCCCGAGGGGGAAAGCATTCTCAGCTTGCCATATTTCCACGAGCGACTCGACCGACGGCGCCCTCCTCTGATCGTCGATCAGAACACCCGGCAAATCCTAGCAGAAACTGAACTGACGGGCGAACCGATGCGGACTATACGGCTCCACAATCAGGAGGTCGTGCTGTCGCAACACGAGACGGGTCGCTCGCAGACATCGGAAATAGTCCGCCTCAATTCGCGAAGCGAGGTGGCCGGGCTTGTCAACAATAGGGCCTGGACGGAATGCTTGTGGCGGATACAAACACCGCACCCCGCCCTGCCAGAACAGAGCACGAGCTTCCCTCTGAGTGTAGGCATGGCCATTGTCGAGATTGCGATAAGCCATCATCAACGGCCGGTCACTTTCTGACGAGTCGGCCGCGTGAACGCCGAAGTATTGCGCGAGCCAGGCATAAATAAATGGCCAAGGGACCTTTCCCCAACAGAAACTGTTAAGGCCTTGATACAGACCTGTCAGAGTCGCGGCGGCAAAATTACACTTGTAACCGCTCGCCAAAAAGCAGGCCATCTTCAAAATAGTATACCTCAATGTACCCCCTGGCGCGGGAAGAATGCAGAGGTAGAGCCAAAAAGATAAGAAGGCGGCTAAATACACTTCATCGGCGAGCGCATCAGGAACGCCGAGCTCCTTCAAAGGCTGATTCAACCGCTCCGACATGTCGCGGCTCCTCGAGCCCGAGGTCTTCCTGCGATCGACCCAGGCATCTTCAGAAGGCCAGGAGTCCCTTCCCGGGCGGAACCAGAAAGATGCCCAATCGGACATCTGGACTCCAGCAGGTCTCTCCACCTCCGAAGGCGCGGATAAACGAAAATAAACCAAAATCAGGTACTTGATGCTCTCGGACAAGGGAAGGTGATGACTAGAGGAGAAGTCATCAACGGAAGGGAAAGTCTCGTCGAAGATACCTCCAGAGACGGGAAGTCCACCAAGGCGATGAAGGTCCCACAAAGAAATCGACAATTCTCCCTCCCGGGTGAAAATGGAATTGGTAGAAGAACACTAGACTTCCGTGAAGGTTGTGACGATGTTGCAACAGCAACTATACCGGAACATAGAGGCTCGCACAGCATAAAATAGGTCGACCGCCGCCAGACGCTCCGAGAACGTGCGAAGGACGACGTCCGCCCACTCGAAGTAATATGGTACGTAGCGAGGACTCACAATGTCCATGCTTCAAGCTTCGCGGGGGCCGAAGCGACTGCTACCGATAGTAAGCTCTGGAGGAGAAAAATGCACTAAAGCGTCATGCATAGGGCTCATCAAGATGATACCCTGAGTTTCATGCGGGGGCGCTGGGGTTTCACCCATACCAGGGATGAAGCAAATCTGATCATCCCCGCTAACAACCAGACGACTCCAAAGCTCGCAAGCCATTCCAGTTAAAGGGACACGTACGTCATGACCCCCGAGGGCAGAGGGCATACCCACAGTCAGTAGGATTTCCCTATCCCCCTGCACATTGCTGATATGCACACAGTCTCAGATGACGCCTCTCACCGGCACCCGGACATTGGAGAGGACGAGGTCGAGGAACAAAACAGAAAGCGATGGAAAAGACATTTACAACCCAAAGAAACGTCAGGATCGTCAGTTCAAAAATCAGGTATGCAAGCTATCGTAAAAAAAAAAAAGTTTGTACATTCACATCGCGATCAACAAAAATGGTCGTAAGAAAAAAGGGGGGTGTGAAAAGCGGCAAAAGAAAATCAAAGCCGCAGAAGAAAAAAAAATCTCTCTACGGCTAACACAAATACAGCCTCGAGACAATCCGCGATAGCAACCAGCAACCTCGCGGCCACCAAACCGGAGACGAACAAAGCTGGATTTCCGATGCTCAACCAAAAAACCAGAGCATAACAGGGCAAAAAAAAAAAATCAAAGCCCAGTGCTATCACCGAATGGACGCATTGCGAATCCCAGTGCTGGACGTCAAAGTTGGACAGGAGACGAATGCTGCCCGGCGACCGAGCTGGATACGATTCAAAACCACAGCGCAAACAAAAACAAAAAGACCGTGCTCGGCAACTGAGTCGGACACACCCAGGCGGGGTCAGGTAAGTGACTCTTCCCTGAACAAAAAAAAAAGAAAGGGAAAGGCGGTGACAAAAAGAAGCCGTCACGAAGAGACTGCGACAAAAAGAAGTCGTCGCTAAAAAAAAAGGAGAACGAAGTTTCGGTGGCAAAAAGAAGCCACCACCAGAAAACGAGGTAGCCAGGCCAACTATTACCTCGGTAATTATGGCTAGCCGCAGAAGTCGAAACTTGGCGGCCAAGCCAACGATGATGGTGCAAGATGAGACTTCGACAAAACCAGCCGAACCCGGTCGAATCAAAACTCCCACGATCGAACGGAGGCTCGGTCCCGCAACCGAAGCCGGCCGGAAGTCGAACGACAACAAGTTGTTCGACAACCCACGGGAGGCGACTGTATGCGTCTCCATAAACAAAACATAAAGCTGTGAAAACAAATCACCATCCCGGCGACCTAATCAGGATCCCCCGAGCAAAACTATCGGAAGAGGAGGAACCGGCACCCAGCAATCAAGTCAGGCGCATTCCTCAGCCAAATCTCTCGCGGAAGGAAACCAGTCATCTACACCAATAAGATGACGGACTCCAACAACGCCCAAAGGAGCAAGGTACGCATCGAAAACTCAAAACAAAAAGAAAAAGAGAGAGAAAGAAAAGAGCTGCAACAAAAAAGAAGCAGTTGCAAAAAAAAATAAAAATAAAAAGAGAAATAGCTCTAAAACAGCAAGAGAGCAAAATAACGAGACCGCGACAAAAAGAAGTCGTCGCGAAAAAAAAAAAAAAAAAGTAAAGGAAGAAGTCGAAAAGGAGAGGAGAGAAAAAGAAAAGAGAGCGGGACCCTGGCTGACTCGAACTCAATACGAGGTTGCCGGGAGAGGAAAAAGGAGAATCTCAAATGTACCTTTCAATCCTTGTGCGAATGAGACTTCCGACGTCGAGGAGAAAGAGACGAAATAGAGATTCACCGAAGGAAAGGGCTACTCGAGTCGTCGTCAACAAATACCCTCCTAGAACCAGAAGCATGAACAATCTCCAAGAATCAGTCGCAAACACGCACAACCGAAGGATGTAGAACTTCAAATTGAAAGCGTTCGAGAAGCGAAAAACTCAAAAGGGTTGCGCTACGAGGTTCGTACGGTGAACTATTCAAGGCTCAAGGTGTCTTATATATCGAAGGACTCAAAGGGATCTAATTTCTTTCGTACAGAATTTCCCTTATCATGAAACTCTACATGGGGACCCGATCAGGCGACAACCCCGGGATCGTTACCAGGCCCGTGTGGGCCCCACTCCTTAGAACCGCTTTGGCTTACGAAGGAAGACTCGACCGCGAGGATAAAGGAGATCGTGGTGATGAACGTTTCTGGAGTCGTGCAGTTCGACCGAAGGTTACAAGAGAGTGAGAGAGTGAGTTTAGACTTTAGGGTTTATTGAACCGAAGGAAATTCTCAGAATTACGGCACCCAGTTGGTGTAGTTCCCTCATACCGCATAATCAGGATCGTGAGACCGACAGCCTCCGTCCATGTTCAGCATAACAGGAGGTCCAAACCAGAGTTCGATTTCTCGAGCCATTCAACCTACTCGAACGACGGCGATTTGTAGTACATTCTACAATAGTGACATTCAACTGGAAGCAATCAAAGCGGAGAAGCCGCTGAAAGCGGAAGCAGACTGTCGAAAAGAGAAACTGTCGAGAAGCATGAAAGCCACCGAAGGTCGTCGCTAGTACCCCTTTCAAAGATCTTGGGACTCCGTCGTCAAAGTTCTTCGACGACATACACGACTGAAACAATCAACTAAGTTGACATTCCTCTTCACCTGAGTACCTTCTTACGTTTCGGGGACATTTCGTTCCATGCCTTGCCGCGAAAAAAAAAAAAAAAAAAAAAAAAAATTATAAGAATGTACAAAAAAATATACATTGTCCTAAAAACAAGAGGACAAACAAACAAGTATACAAAAAGATAAACGATCCTAAAATAGTAAGAGGATCTATACAAATTTTAAAAAAAAAATTAAAAAAAAAAAAAAAGTGTGTGTTTGTTGCTTTTTTTCAAACTCGAAACCTGTTCGTTCCTCCCGAACGATCAAGTCTCGAAGGGGGCAATCTGTACGCATCAAAATGTGCGTGGCCCAAATTCAACAAGCCCAATAACCCATCAACCCATCAATCAAGGCTCGTGGGCAGGCTTCAACTTATCTCAAGACCACTTACTATCGTCCACGACGAAGTCCAATCATAGTACCGCGTCAGCAACACAATCAGCATCCTCATCAGCAACAAAACCGAAAAGTTAACGCCAGTCAGCAATCAAAGTATCGTCACCTTCGAACGACTAAACCCAGTCGTTAACAGCAAGAGAGAAAGAGGGGTCACGATCCTGGTCTCTTTCCTCCCCTCTTCTTCCTCAACTTCACAGCAGAATGAGGATCACGATCCCCATTCCCAGGCAACGTCTCTCAACAGTCACACAGGTCGACTGCAAATAGCTAGAAGTTCCCTGTTCCAAGGGTGAAGAAATCGATTCCACAAAAAAAGACATCCCGACAAGTGAAAGAACTCTCTCCCTCTCTCAAACCGAAGGACCCAAATTCCTTCTCAGAGGAGAAGCTCTCGCTCGCAGAGGATCCGTCAAATCTTGAAGCCAAGCAACTTCGTCGCTCGTCGTTCCAACAGTTCAATCGGAGCAGCTCTACACGACTACCGGCTGCGTCACAAGTCGATACACGCTGAGCACAAATACCTCCGTCCGACCGACCGAAGCCTAACAGTTCGTGCACACTCGTTCTAGCAACTCAAGTTCGACGTTCGTTCGCAGAAGCTTGAACTTCACCAAATTCACACGAAGATCGAATCAGAGGAAGTTTAGGAGAGTGAACTCGCTTTTTCCTGACTCACACACATTGTAAACACAAATTATTCTAAAGTAATCGACATATTCTCTCAGTCGCGCCTCTTCGCGGACCGGTGGAGTTTACGTGAAACAAATATATAAAAAAATTAAAAATGAAAACCCACGGGTCGGGTTTAGGTAAACCCGAACCCGACCCGACCCAAGGTCAGGTTTGGATTCCCAAACCCGAACTCGACCCGCGGGTTAGATTTGGGAATCCAAACTCGGGTTTTTTGGGTCGGGTCAGGTCAAGTTACCCGGATAACCTGACCCGATGCCCACCCATACTCTGCGTGGCCGTTTTAGAAGCCATGTCGTTGGTCGACAGTCACAGAAAGGTCGTTCATTGTTCGGTGACCACTCTGTGGTTTGTCCTGGGCTATAAGAGGTCAAATTCCCAAAATGTTTTAAACCAAAATAATTTGAAAAATAATTTGAGAAAATATTTCGAAATAGTTATTTATAAAACCAATTATGGAAATCAAAATATCCATAATTTGAGTAAATCAATTTATGTCAAAATTGTGATTTTGCCCTTAGTTGAAATTCTCTTGGAATAAAACTCCCGACAATGTTAATAGTGCTAATTCTCCAGAGTGGTTAGATGCATCAAAATACAAATCAATTCCACTATAAAAAAATTATACACCCTAACAGAAGAATGGTCAATTCTCAAGATCAAAGGAAGGTGATTGATCTCATAGGCTCAAGGCCCACTCACTAGATCTATTGTCACCCTATCCCATGTGTGACACGGACAATGTTGTATGGTGATGAGACATCCAAGTCGGTGCATGGTCCTACGACCAATATTACTCTTTATGCGGTCATCTAAATATTCTAGGTCTAAGTGAGTTGCACAAATTTTGACCTCAATGACCTAAACGAATTCTGAACATAGGGCTCCAAGACACAATGTCATGAAGACACCCTCCTCCCAGTGATCCAATGTCAAAATAATGAAATTTCATTAAATTAATTTTGTATGCACAAATTTGGGACTAAAAGTTTTGAGTTGGGCCACACATAACAAATTTGCTAAGGAGAAGTACCTTGCTCGTAATGTGATTCAACACTAAGAAACCATTAGCGGTGAAAAGAGCTACAAAATTTTGTTCACATGTGAGTTTAGAGTCATCAAGATGATTTTTAATGTAGAGGGAACACATAAGACATTATGCAAAGTAACTTTGGGTTTTAAACAATGAGGCCACTTAGGATATGTGCAAACCTATTTCGTTACCCATTACCACTTGATTGGTCCATTCTACGAACTGCTATCTACAAGGATATTAGAACAAAAGTAATGTGATGGGAGGTGCTAGAACTTTTACACTAGACGATGTCTTGGGTCCCTGAAGCTCCATAGAGTGGAATATGTTATGACACAAAATGGTCAATTGGTTTGAATATTACGATTGTATTGATGGTTTCTGCAACCACCTTATTGTGCGACCATGACCCCCACACAATCTAGAGGCTTGACCTCTAGTATCATTGTTGTCGACTCTGTGGCAATTACCCCCCCTAAAATAATTCTTTTTCCTTTTTAACACGGTTGAAATAGGCAGTCATGGTAAGACTGGTTTTATGAATAGTTTGACATTGACAGAGGAGGTGATCCAGGCGTGCATGTGAAAATGGAGGCATACTTGTCTTGGAGTTTAAACCATATCTTTATTATTACAGTAGTGAGACTAATAGTATGGCCTTGAGAGGTAGAATACAACATAGTTGATAAAATCCAACTCTGATCTTGAGAGGTAGTCTGATCAATCGCATTCAACTTGAATTCGGCACAACAGTATTAGGATCAAAGGATGTAGTGAAGCCAGGTGGTGTGGGAAAGGGAGTGAACCATCAATGAAGCCAGTGAGAGATTGGCTATGGAGAAATTGTTGTTGCCAATATAGATAAGGAGCGGAAGTGTGGTTGAGAATGGGCTATCAGGGAAGAAGTACTAATTAAGGTTAGGTTTTAAATGTATTAGATAAACAAACCCTAAACTTTTAGGAGACATCTTATAAGTTTTACAAGTCAATGCTATGTTATCTAAAATTCCTCCCTTGGAAATTGTGGAAATTGACATACTAAGACCTTTAGAAATAATCAAACGAAAAGTTATAACTCTACTTTTTCGCCTTTACGAATTAGACTAGATGATCACCTTTGTGGTCTAATAAGGCAACGACGAAATTAATTTCACTGGTGACCATCCATTTCGGTTTAATTAAGTATTTTTTATATATAAGGGTGTTCAACACAATGTTTTAAAAACCGAACCGGCCATCCAACCGGCCCTGTGTTGAACATTATACACCATATGTTACATATATTTAATATTTTTATAAGAAAAAAAACAATAATAATGCCGTTTATAGTGAACTGGCCGAGTCAATATATAAGAACCGGACTGGCCTCCAATTCTGGTTCAATTGCGTTTGACCAACTGGTTTGGTTCGGTTTTTGGTTCAACCCACCACCTGAAAAGAAAAAATAATTAGTTAAATAGAACCATGCATTAATGGAACAAAGTTATTTTATATATTCGATTATTTGATTACTTAGATTAATGAAGGCATATCAATTCTTTTCTCATATTTTCAATAATTTCTTACCAAGCCAGATGATCTACCTCGATTAAAATTATGATTTAAGTTATTTCTTTTTTAATAAATCATGTTTGTTCTACTTTAAAATAGTAATCATTCTTAAAATATAAAATAACCCTATTCCATTTTATTAATATATCATTTACACCCCTACTTATATCTAAGCCAAAAACTGCTACCGTGGTACAAAATATTTATTTAAACTATGTGCTCTCAAGGAATAAAACTTTAGTTGTTTAATCTATAATTAAGCCACCTTAGCAGCTTCTAGAATGTGGACCACGATCACGTCATAGTCCACCCTGACCTCTATACATGTATCCAGCACTAGTTGTGGTTGAGTGACTTTTGGAGGGTATGATTATAGAGTGTTGAAAGTGGTCTTTAGTAATTATGGACTTTCTTGAAATAAGGGAAACATTGAAGTGAATAATGTAGCCCAATGGGTTTGTGTATCAAGGCTACATCAAGCTCAAGAACAAGGTAATCAAGTCACTTTATTTTATTTATTTATTTATTTTTAAAAGGATAATTTTTTTTTTTTATTTATTGTATTGTTAGTGGGTTTTTTATTGGGGGGTCCTTTATAAAATTAGATATCACTTTTAAATTTTTATGTTTAATTGAGTTTAAAAAGTGGGATTAGCTCATAACATGAATTAATGGCATATTTTGCCCTAAGAAACAGGTTGGGAGTGACACCTCCGCTTACCTAAGATTTGGACGGAACATCTCTTTTGGCCGGTAGTTAGATTAATAGAGGGAAAACAGGATTACATTCCGTGGAGAGCGTGACGTGTGAGCGTGACCAAGCTAGGACGAGAGAGTAGTAGCACTGATCACAATCAACTGATCACTACCACCCGAATTGATAAAAAAGATTTGGATTGGAATTGAGAAGCTTCTCCTTTCCCGATAAAGGGTAAATAATCACCCCTTTGCTCTTTATTCATTTCGTTTCTCAGATTTAATAATGATTTGTGCTTATTCGGCTTGGACGTGTTGTTGAGCGGCACATACAGGTAGAAACGCAGACTTCTTTCTCTCCTCTGCGGCGTCTGCCTTCGTTTTCCGCCTTCTAAGGCTGCGTGTGGGCACATCTGTCCGGGGGAGGAAAACCCTAAAGAAGGAAAGACGGGGAGAAGGATTCGGAGTGAGAGTTGTTTGCGGGTGGTCGTGAGGATCTCTCTGTTCCGGAGGGCGTTCTGGGGTCGTCGTAAGGTGGGGATAACGCATTTCTGATGGCCTCTGGTTGTAGGGTTTTTCGTATTTGGTGTTGGGTGCAGTTTTTTTTTTTTTTTTTTTTTTTGTTTGGGATTAGTTTTGATGAACATGGTGCTAGGGTTTGTTTTTTTTTTCTTCTATATTTACTTTTTGCAGAGTGGAACTATTTCATTGTAGATATGCGGTATGTGTGTTAATAATTATGGGAATCTGACGTCTTTTGTGATCGAAATATTTCATAAAGCCTCCTCTGTTTCAACGCTAATTAACCCGTTGTTGTTCTTCTTTTTTCTTCTTCTGTTGTGGTGCGCATTTAGTTTACTGAAGGAAGCTGATTTTTATTTTTTTTTTGCTTGTTGTTTACGTCTTTTGAATTTGGATTTGTTGGAGAGCTGAATCTTCTTTTAGTTCATTGCTACGTCTCTTACTTTTTCTTCTACTTGTTGTTTCAGGAGTATCATGTCCTTTCATCAAAGAGACGAGGTTGATTACATGGCAGATGAAGGTGAAATGGCTGATGTAGACGAGTTTATGGCGGGAGAGAGAAGTGACGTGAACCAAGAAAACGAATATGATATGGTAAACCATCTTATTTCTTTTTAATCCCATTCATTCCACGAGATTTCTAATTGTCAAGTTTCTGACCAATAATAAGCGCTTTTCAATTCATTTTCAAAATAAAAAAAAATAAGTGCGTTTCAATTCGTGGCAGCTTACCAGAGTAACAGACACATCTTCGGCTCAAGCCCGAAGAGGAAAAGATATACAAGGAATTCCTTGGGATAGGCTAAATATAACCAGAGAAAAATATCGACAAACCCGGTTGGAACAGTATAAGAATTATGAGAATATTCCTTCATCCGGAGATGTGGTCGACAAGGTATATTTCTGAAGTGGGTTATGATTTGACGTGTTTGAAGTTAGCTATCTCATTTCTGTTGTATCTAAGTGATAATTTTCTATGTCTGTCAAAGGAATGTAAACAAATGCAGAAAGGGGGAAACTATTATGAGTTTCAACACAATACGAGATTGGTGAAACCCACAATCCTTCATTTTCAGGTGAGTACATTTTAGATGTTATTTTTCATGTAGATGTCACTCTATAAGTGCAAATGTGCCAGTCTTTTCATTTCAAATCCCCTTTAGAAGAATGCCATCACTCTATTCAATCTAGGTTTGCATATTTCTGTTTATGAACAATCATTTATCTGGTTACTTGTTTGTTGTTTGTATATATTTAATGTTTTAATAGGTGCACAGATGCCAGAAAGGCCTTCTGATGTCTTGTGTGCCTCTATGGTGACTGTCTTCGCCTATACCTGAACACTAAGCTAAAATGGTTCAGGAACACTCATTCTTCCAGCAACTGTTTGAATTGAGGAGGCATTTGCCTCTTTTACCCTGAGTTCTTGGGGATGTGTTTGATTATCTTTTTGGTTTGACTATCTAGCTAAATTTGTTTGACTATATTATTTTTCAATAGTTAAATATTGAACATGGATGCGAAAATGAAGTTTAACATATTACGTAGTACTATGTATATATATATATGTGTGTGTGTGTGTGTGTGTGAAAAATATTTTATAGTTCTCTTGCCTAACTAGAATAAGTAGAAAAAATTATTATCATTTGAACTTTTCTCTGCTTGGATTTTAATCCCTCAGTCTGGAAATGCTTTTGTAGTTGAGGAATTTGGTCTGGGCAACCTCAAAACACGATGTTTATCTCATGTCGAACTATTCGGTCATTCATTGGTCAGCATTAACCTGCAATTTGTCTGAAGTTCTCAACTTCTCAGGCCACATTGCACCTGCTGAGGTATTGATTGCTAAAACTTTTCTTCGCTATTTCATAATTTGTTTTTTGTCATAGCCCTAGAATCATTTTATCTGTCGTACATCACTTGTATTTGGTTCACAAAATCAAATTACGGGGTCATTTCTTCTTTGATTATTTAGTGAATTGATTTTCATTAATCACGCAGAAACATCCTGGAAGCTTGCTAGAAGGTTTCACCCAAACTCAAATTAGCACACTTGCAGTCAAGGACAATTTACTGGTTGCCGGAGGGTTTCAAGGAGAACTAGTGTGCAAGGTGGTGTTTTTTCCTTGTTGTCTTTCCAGTGAGCGTTGTATACTTAATGATGTGCATATAGGTATTGCTTTTAGCTAGTAATTGGGCTATCTGCTCCACAAGATTCTAAGGTCCCTCACGTAAGCAATGTATATTTACTCATTATATTTAAAGAATTGAATAGGGAATTTGTGGTGTCATATTTGTGGCTTTACATTTTCTCTATATATGATATCATTTTCATCATACACAGTTTCCATTGTTATACCTGTGCTGAACATTTATTTTATATTGCAGTCTCTAAATCGGCGAGGAGTAAGCTTTTGTGCCAGATCAACCTTTGATGACAATGCAATTACCAATGCTTTAGAGATATACAATAGTTGCAGGTATCTTATTATTTGACATGGGCTTCTGAACTGCACATTATTCTCCATAGCATGACTTAATCAATTTGAGTAATTTGCTCTACAGTGGTGGTGTTCATTTCATGGCATCCAACAATGACTGTGGCTTGCGAGAGTTTGATTTGGAAAGGTTCCAGCTTTTGAATCATTTTCGGTTCGCCTGGCCTGTTAATGTATGGCTTCTCATTTTGTTTTATGCTTTTTTGTTTGTGTACTCTCATTTTATTTTTTTATTTTTATTTTTACTTTTTTTATACTACAGTGTCATATTATGCTTTACCGGAATTGCAGTTGACTTATGCATTTTTTTTCCCTGTTTGATCTTGTCTGTCACAGCATACTTCAGTTAGTCCAGATGGGAAACTTCTTACCGTTGTGGGGGATCATCTTGATGGCTTGCTTGTTGATTCACGCAATGGGAAGGTGATTATTTGTCGTGGTTTTCTATTATATGAGCATTACAAGGATTTAACCCACAAACTCTCATCAATACAGGTTTTTGACTATGTATTTTACTGTTTTCTCCCCTTCTGCAGACAGTGGAGAAGTTAGTCGGTCATCTTGATTACTCTTTTGCTTCAGCTTGGCATCCAAATGGCCTAACTTTTGCCACAGGGAATCAGGACAAGACCTGCAGGGTTTGGGATGTTAGAAAACTGTCTGCGCCCACAGCAGTTTTGAAGGGAAACTTGGGTGCAGTTCGATCCATTCGTTACTCTTCAGATGGACAGTTCATGGCAGTGGCAGAACCTGCAGATTTTGTTCACATCTATAACACTAAGATGGATTATAAGAAGAGGCAAGAAATCGACTTCTTTGGAGAGATTTCTGGGGTTTCTATGAGTCCAGATGATGAATCAATCTTCATTGGAGTATGGGACCGGACTTACGCCAGCTTGCTTCAGTACAACAAAAGACACAAATATGACTATCTGGACTCCTTGTTCTAAGTCCGTGGGAGATCAGATCAGCTTCTTTTGTCTTTCTGGATGAAGGTACCGCTGCTCTATTTGAAGACTGTGAAGTTGGTTTCTAGCCTTGCCGGTGGTGACACTGTAAAGAAGAGCAGTAGTTTTAGGTGAACTCATACGAAAGGAAAATGTACAGGAGTTGTTTCTGTTGCTTGGTGCAAGAAAAATATGTTGTATCTTGTCAGTCAGAAGGAGTTGCGTGGTGGGTTGATGGTTTTTTTTGTTCCTCTTCCTTCCTCTGTGGCTCTTCTGCCCTGTTAGGTTTCCAAGTGTAACTTATTCTGCTGGACATTATTCATCCCTCTTGGGTAGAAGTCTCCAAATAATCCTCAATTCTTATGCAGAACAATCTAATTGGTATTTAATACCTTTGTGATCGTTAATACCGTTGCTTGTGCCCAAACTTACATTTTCTTTGACTATGTCCCGGTACAGAAACTGATCATACAAACAAATGGTTTGCAGATCTCAAAGGAAGAAATATATCATAGCGAGCGAACGGTAATATAGTGTTAGAATATAAAACTGAAAATGCACAGGGAATGTTATAAAATACATCAGTACAACTGAAAGAAGGTTACATCGACATGAAAATGCAAACAGAGAAGAACACAAGTAACAAATTGTTTTGCTCCTTCTGCTGGGGCCATTCCCTCCACGGAAACGAACGAGAGGAACCATTCAATATTACTTGGGAGCCACACTAGTTAGTAAGCTTCCATTGTGTGTTGTAATGGAGTCCTGATAACTTGCAAAATCTGGACCACCTCTGTCATGGACGGCCTGCTGGAAGGTATTTGAGAGGTACAGACCAAACCCAGTTTGAGAAGGGGCACCACCTCGTCTTCCTGATAATCAGTCAAGCTGGGGTCAATGCAATCCAGAGCGTTTCCTTGTTCCAGCAGGACCCTGACATGGTCGGTGAGCACCACCACATCGTCTTCCCCGTACTGTACCGGCCGTCTCCCCGTCACCAGCTCCAAGATCATCACCCCGAACCCGTAAACGTCGCACTTCTCGTTGATCCGCAAGCTTTGGCAGGCCAGTTCAGGTGCAACGTAGCCCACTGCGGTCTGAAACCTGGTCTTGGGTATATGCCTGTCGAGGGAGGGAAGAAGCCTGGCCAACCCATAATCTGAGACCTTGGGATTGAAGTTCTCATCCAGCAAGATATTGCTGGGCTTGATGCTGTAATGGACGATGGGGGGTCGGCATTGGTGCAGATAAGCGAGGCCTTTCGCCGTTCCCATTACAATGTTGAACCGAGTCGGCCATGGAAGAGGTGGAGAGGAAGGGCCGCGTTCGTGGAGCTTGGAATGTAAGCTGCCATTTGGGGCGAAATCTGATATGAGGAGCTGCAACTGCGGCGTCCAGTAGTAGCCCTGGAGTGTCATCACGTTCGGGTGTATTGCCTTCCCCAGAATCCTAACCTCCCTGTCGAAGTCGTCCTGGTACTGGATTATGTTGGACGTTATTAGCTTCTTGATCGCCATTGTCTTTCCCTGATCTCCCAGGGAAGCTTTGTAGACCGTTCCGAAGACGCCTCTCCCTATCTCGGAGGCCTTCGTGAGTAGTGACTCTGCTTGGTGTGCCCAGTCCTCGTATTTGGATTCACTTGTGGTGAAGAGAACCAGTCTTCCCGCGAGTGCCTTGGCGGCGGCCGATCTTGGGGAGCTGGAGCACATGCTCTCCAAGGCGGTTTCGATGAAGGCGAGCCTCTTTCTCGCAGACATGTTCAGCAGGCTCACGATCAGGACTCCGAGGAGTATAATCGAGGCTGCCGAGATTGCAATAATGGCGGAAACGCTTAGGAACATTCTGTGCCTTGCTTTTCTTGAATCAGAGGCGCCATTAATATCGCGTGGGTGATTTCTTCCTCTGTTGTGAGCGTTTGGATCGAGCACCAGTGGCTTGGGGACGTTCATCTTACAGGGTCCAACCAGGAGAGGCGAGCACAGGCCCAGGTTCCCTTCCAAGGCCGTCTTGTCTAAGCTCGGGAAAATGCCTCCCTCCGGAAGCTGACCCACCAGCCTATTGTGAGAGACGTTCACTGCAAGCAGCTCGTTCAACCCACCCAGCTCTCGTGGGATCTCCCCGCTCAAGTGGTTGAATTCCAGCTTCAAAATTTTCAGGTTTTTGAGCAGGGAGATGGCCTCTGGGATGGAATCGCTCAGGTTGTTGTGTGACAGAGTCCTGCAATATATAAGACGAGAGGAGAGGAAAACAAGTGATTTAGAAACTGTTGAGAAGAACAGAAAGGGGGGAAAAACAGGGGTGAACGACGACCGACTTACAGTAAGGAGAGGAGAGAACAGTTCCCAATCCCTTCTGGAATTGGGCCACTCAGGGAGTTTCCGTCCAGTTGCAGAACAGAGAGCCTGTTGTACTCACACAAATCCTCCGGTATGGGTCCATACAACCCACTGTTCCTGAGATCCAGCGCAGAGAGATTTCTGAACAACCCGAGCTCGGGAGGCAATCTGGAATGAAGATTGTTCCAAGAAATGTTCAAGTATCTCAAACTGAAATACAGACCCATCTCCGGGGGAATAGTGCCGGTGAGGCCATTCTCTGACAGGTCCAAGAAAGTAAGAGATTCAAAGAGCTGAGATGAACCTGGTGGGATTGGACCCGTGAACATATTCGACGACAAGTCTACCTCTCTCAATCCAAGATCAAACAGTCCCGCCGGAATACTTCCAGTGAAATTGTTCCCTTTCAGTTTAATCTCCGAGAGTCCGGTACAGTACTTGACTGCCTCTGGTACCTCCCCTGTGATTCCATTACCGGAGAGAATCAACGAATTCAGCAACCTCAAATTACCCAAAGAATCAGGGAGTCCGCCTGTGATTTGGTTGTTGGAAAGATCCAGGAACTGGAGGTTGCTCATGCTGCCAATCCAGGGAGGGAAGTCGCCCGTCAATCTGTTATTGGAGAGACTGAGAGAGGAGAGAGAATGGAGGGTCTGAAACGAGGTTGGGATTGCTCCGCCGAACGTGTTGTGGCTTAAATCGACGCGAAGCAGATGAGGGCAGAGCCCAATGTCTCCGGGCAGAGGACCCTCGAATTGGTTCTTCCCCAAATGCAGCTCTTTCAAGTTGTGGAGAAGCGCAATGCCTGGAGGAACAGGCCCCGTGAACCCGTTTTGGGAAAGATCCAGCACTCTCAACTTCCCGAGTGACCAAATCCCATTACTGCTGAAATCCGGATTTCCGGAGAGTCGATTATCGGAGAGATTGAGCGCCGCCAGGGAAGAACACTCTCTTAGAGTTCTCGGAATGGGCCCTTCGAGCAAATTCCCACCCAGAGAAACGCTCTGGAGGGAAACACAACCCGAGAAGAACTGCTCCGGAATGGGGCCGGAGAGAGAGTTCCCGGAAAAGTGGAGGACCCTGATAGACGTCAAATTGGTGAAATCGTCCGGAATCGTTCCGGAGAAGGCGTTGTAACTGAGGTCGAGACGGCGGAGTAGTCCGGGAAGACGAGCCAAATCCGGGGTAATGGTGCCGGAGAAGTTGTTGCGGGAGAGTGAGAGGTCCCTCAAGTGGGTGAGCTTCTGGAGGCCTCTCACATTAATCTTCCCGGAGAGGCCCAATCCGTCGAGGGAGAGGCGGGTGACTCTGCCGTTTCGCGGGTCGCATTGGACGGATTTCCAAGAACAGGCGCTGTCGTCGTCTTCGGTCCAGGAGGCGAGAGAAGAAGTTGGGTCTTCGAGGCCGGATTTGAAGACGACGAGACCCAGCAAGTCGTCGTTGAGCTGGAGGGGGGGGAGGGTACTGGATACGGGAAAGGGTACAGAGGCAACGAAAATGGTGAAGAGAAAGAGAAGGAATACTGGGAGGGAGGAGGAGGAGAAACAGAGAAGAGGACTAACCATCGTTTCTGTATCAGACACGAGTCGAGTCCGTCATGGGGAAAGGTAAGATGAGGAAGAAGAAGAAGAAGAAGAGAGAGAGAGCGAGAGGGCGGATGATAGCTTTCTGCAACGTCGTTTGGATTTTGTACTTCGTTTTCACGTCCGGAAGGAAATTATGCTCTCAGACCTCAGTTTTCAGAATTTTCCGGTTGAGAAAAAATAAAAAAAAATAAAAAAAATAAAAATCGACGTATTGGAAAATAATACTATCCGAGATTTTATTGATTCGTGGGCTCCACCATAGAATGAAAATTGGGATTTTTTTTAAAAAAAAAAATAATAATTATAAATAAATAAATAAATTTCTGACTAGGATTCCCGTATGGGGGGCGGGGCGGGGCGGGGTGACTGGTGAGGGGGGTGCGGCAGATTCCGCGCTTTTCACGAAGCTCCTGCTCCTGCAGAGCGTAGAGACAGATATGAAACTGTGGACCATGGGCCCACCACATCAATGGATGGGTCCCAACCCAAGTACCCAAAGGCCAAAGTTACCAAACTCATATCTGACCCTTTCGGCCTTTTCCAGATACGAAAATTAAGTTAATTTTGTGAATCGTAATAAGTGCCTATTCTAATTTCTAACGAGATAAAAAGAAAATTCAATTTTTAAAAATATTAAAAAATAGAACATAATTGAATTATTTATATTATTACTACCAATAATTGTATCCTTTAAATAATTATATGTCATTGTTCATTATTTTTAAAAATTTCCAAATATATATATATATATACTCATTGTATATTATCTGAATGGAATGGCGAATATGGGCAAAGCGACCACCACTTTAGTTGTGTTTGAACTTTGAACTTTGAACTTTGAACTTTGAACTTTGAAC
Source organism: Aristolochia fimbriata (assembly GCA_019845555.1). Taxonomy (NCBI): domain Eukaryota; kingdom Viridiplantae; phylum Streptophyta; class Magnoliopsida; order Piperales; family Aristolochiaceae; genus Aristolochia; species Aristolochia fimbriata. The sequence goes on from CM034081.1 coordinate 10,661,386, forward strand.
TAGGGGAGTGATTTAAATGGATTCACGGGGAGAGTATAGGGAAAAAAAAAAAAAAATAAATAAAAAAATAATAATAATAATAATAATGTCAGGGAGGGTGGTACAAAACAAAAAACTAAGTCGAGAGGAGGAAAGAGGGAAGAAAAAAACAAAGGGCAATGAGGTGTCTCCAGGCCTCCCTCTCACAAGATCCAAATTTCCTTCACGGGCTCTTTTCGCTTTCTTTTATTGTCCCTTCTTTTAGTGCCCTGATCTCCCCCGCTGGGCTTCTCGTGCCCCTCCCGCCTCTCACACTCACACACGTCCACACACACACCCATCCACACACACACCTACTCACACACTCTCTTTTGCTCTCTCTCATTTGCTCTCTTATTCTCTGCCTCCTTTCTTACCTATGCACATGTGCTTGTGGGGCCCGTGACACATGCCCCCCCAACCCCTACAAGGGGGTAGGACACTGCATCATCCATGGTGTGGTTCGTGTCAAGAGATATATTTTCAATCTCTTTAGGGTTTTCCTTTGTTCTATTGTTTGGAGCGAAGGGGTTGAATCTTAAGGGTGAGATTAGTGATATAAAACAACTTAATTTATCGCAAAAAGTTTATCTTGAAAAGTTTATTTTTTTAAAAAATTTTTTTTTTTTATTATTTTACTTTGAAAGGTAGAAATGTGATCAAAATGGTTTTGTAGTGACACCCTAAGATAGTCATTCTACTTGAGTTCATCAAAACAAGTGTTTGTTGGATCAAACCCTAGAATAAATAAATAAAAAGTTCATTTGTTTAGTGTTTGATCAAATTCAGCATTTTTTTTAAAATAACTCTGAAACAAATTTATGTTTGATGCTTCTAGCTAGAATTAATATGATCTATAATTAATTGAAGAAATATGATCTCTTTTTTATGAAACAGGACTGTGGAAGAAAGTAGGGGAATCCTTTCTCAAATGACAAAATCTTTCTTTGTAAAGTTAAGTGTCATGGTATCAACCACCACAACTTATTACTCTTCTTGATTAATAGATGCTTGATAAAACCAAGAAGACAACATGAGTAATAAAATAATTTTGCTATAGCTTCTTCAACTGCTCCAATTGGAGTGAATGGCATGTTTCAGTATTGAATTATTCTTTAACCCTCTCATAACACATGCCCATGTGACATATTTGTTCTAATGTAAATAAATAATGTGACATATTTGTTCTACAAACCCTAACTTTTGTCCCCCATTCTTCTTAAACATAACAAAAATAAATCAACCAAAAAATGATTTAAAATAGAATGGGAGGTCTTGTTCAGTTTAATTATCTTTGTTGAACTAAATGTTTGAATTTTCCTAATTCTTATAAATATACCAACATTTCTTTTACGTTAATTAGAAAATACGAAGACCGAAATTCTATAACAAGTAAAAATATAAAATTTCAGACTCATATTTTTAAAATTTTTTTAAACATGAAAGTTCAATTGAAAGTTGGTAATTAATCCATATTTTAAATTCTCTGTCCTTGTTTTTTACTTGCATGGTGCTATTATGTACATTCAACATTCCTAAGTCATTTGTTGTCTTCACTTGCTATTAATTATGTACTTTCATTTGAGAATATTTTGGACTTCTCCTTGTCTTATATCATCTGCTTCATTTTACACCTTGCTTGAGTACTTTTACTAACTCAATGAAAAAATAATAGTTTCTCTAGGAATTAGGATACTGAATATTGAATACCAGAGACCAGGCCCATATAAATACCAGAGACCAGACCCATAGGAATGGAATACTAGAGCCAAGGCCCATATGAATACTAGAGTAGAAACCAGGCCCCCACTAAGTGAGTGAAGCTTCCGATGGAAGTGCCTTCCGTGACAACCTCCTCCGAAGCTTTTCTCATTTGGCGGGAAGAGAGAATACTGTGAGGCGATTCGGGGACCACGGTGAAGCCGCAAGACCTGGTGCCATGCTGACCGGCCGCGAGAGCCTGATAAGGCTCATTGGAAAGCGCCGGAGAAACCTCTCACTTCCGTCATTACATTCAATCCAGGCAAGTCTATTACGCTTTATCATGTTTCTTCTCTTCTTGTTTCGTTTAGTTTTGTTTCGGTAATCTGTTGCTGCGAATCTGGGAGTTTGATTATAGTGCTCAGCTGTTTTGGTTCATATTCTTTCTGGATGCCTTCAGGCTTCTTCATCTGATATCTCAAGCGACGACCGAGACGGACCTTCAGATTTGGCCGCCGGAACAAGTGGTTGCTCTGGTTACGGTTTGGAGGTTGACTGGGTCACGTGCCCTGTTTGTGGGACCTCCATACGTGGAACGGATTATATGATCAATTCTCATCTGGGTTCGTGTCATCTTTTATTCTCAAAGAATTTGAGGGTCTCTTGGAATACCCCCTTTCTTTTTTTCCCCCAGTTCTTACCTGTCTATCTATATCCAGCTTAACTTTAAAATCATTTCCGTATGATAGATACTCTAAAATGAGTCCGTTTTCGTTGATTGTATAAGCATTTCTAGATGTCATTCGATTTAATACTTACTTTGGTGTGTCAAAAATAAAGGGGAACTCCGCAAATATTGGTAAAATATCTGTTGTCTGTTAGAGCTGGATTCTAAGCCTCTCCATTTTGAGTTTTTGTTCATTTAAGGATATCTATTTATTTTCACGCAGATTCCACAGTGCTATAGAGCAGACTCTTCTATTTAGGCATGACTAACTGAGCTGCCGAACGGAAGATTGATACTTGATTACTTAACACGACATTTACTATTATCCTTGCCCACTCACTGGAAACATGACTGATAGAACTACCCAAGGGACTTGCATTATGACTTTTAAATGACATCATGTAGTAATTTTTCAACTGAAAGCTACCAAAGAAGTGTTAATAATTTTGTGAATAACTAAAAGGTTCAAGGAAATTGCATCTGATGTTTATGTTTCTATTCTCGATTTGCAGATATATGTCTTTCCAAGGGGAAAAAACGGAAGTTGACACAGCGCACTCTTCTTCATTTCAATTTTTTATCAACATCAAATGATAGAACGGTCTTTGACGAATCTCCTGAAATAAAAGCTCGTGCAAAGCCCAGGGTAATTTGTGACCCATGTACACCAAACAACAATTCTCATAACTCCATGACTGTTTACAATAATAAAAATAAGTTTTCCGAGATGGATTTGGATCAAAATGATCAACCTATTGACATTGAAAGCTACAATGTTCGAATTTTTGGTTTGGAATCCTCTACCTTAAATTCATCCCAAACTTTTGATCCAAAGCATTCAACCAAATGTGGGGAAGTGGAAACCATGATGAAAAGGTCTCTTACTAGTATTTCTAGAGAAGGAGATGATGTTCGCACGGGAACCTTGGAGACATACATTGTTGGTCACAGATTTTTTGGCGAGCTTAAGCTGAATCAAGGAGCGATATTATCTGTTATACGGGACCAAAGAAATGTTAAAGATTCCAATGCAATAAAGGTACTTAGTTTAACTTTCTTATATTTCTTGTTTATAGGAACTTTTGTTAATTTAGTATGTTGTCACTTGCACAGGTGCTTTCTGTGGATTCAGGAAGTGAAGTAGTAGTTGGGTTTCTTCCTCGAGAACTAGCTCGATATCTGTCGCCTCTCATTGATAAATACAACATGAGATTTGAGGTACTTGACATCTGAGAAGAAGTTAAAAATTTGTCTTTTAAGATACCAACCATTAATAGGCACTCTTCCCTTTCCAGTAACATAATCCTGTTGAACTAATCACCTTGCAGATGAAACCTAGGTTCTACGTAGAATCATCCTTTAGGAGTCGTTTCTCCCTTAAAAGTTCTTTTGTCATCATGTTTCTTCTCTAATATGATTTATTTACAAAAACGTTTACATCAGTTTCTCTGTAAGCTTGTCAGTACTTGATCTTGTACAATGTAATATATTCAGTGAAGTTTACAACGGGGATATGGCAGGGATTTGTAATTTCTTCTCCAGAACATTCTATCAATGTAATTCCAATTCGGCTTGCCTTGCTAGAGATGATGCCATATGCTGAAATGACAGAAAATGACCATCTTGCCGTTCAGTCTCTATGGGAAAATGCTGTTCAGGTTGTGGAATCTGCAAAATCTTTTCCTGCTAACATGACAAAATATCAGAGAAATTTTTGCTGTTTGATTCAAGAAGTTTTGAAGAGGCATAGTCATCTATTTACAAATGATGAGAAGTCGTTTCTAGGTATATAAATATGTGTTACTTTTCATGTGATCCTTGTTGACCATGCCTTTCCTGAGTGGTTTTTGTGTTTGCCTGTTGACAGAATCTTTCTACTCTTTGTCAGATGGTAGTCAGAGGCTTTTCATACGATTATACTCAAGGAAAGGTTGCTTTGAACCAAACTTTTACTTGTTCTTTATGTGTGCATGTAAGTGTATCCTTGTTCATATAAATAAAATTTAGAGCTATCTGTAAAGTGTGTATTGATTGTATTGTCTCTGAAATCTGATTCACTCAATGAGAAAACTGAAATGTGCAGCATTTGAAAAACTTTATAGGACAGTTTTTAGAAAAACGCAACCAGAAAGAGGTGTTGAGCATAGTTATTTTGGATAAATTAAGCTGGAAATAATACTTTCGATAAATTGAGCTGGAAATAATACTGATTGATCTCCTTCAGTTTAGACATGGTTGTCGCTAATTTATTTGTACCACAAGTACTAAGGTTAACATGTCATCTGGGCCAGAAGATGGCTGTTGATCATCAGCACGATTAGAAAGTCTCTCCCAATTGTCGATTATAATTTGACTCCTCCTGTCTTAGCTTTGAAATGGATGAACTGGTTCCTTTTTAGGTTAATTAAGCCTGTAGCTTGATGGTCGTGTGGAACATTTCTGAGTGAGATATTGAGTGAGTCTTGCATGCAGCAGTCATATTCAATAAATTTGATCATTACTTCCATCAGCTCCTTAAGAAATCGAGTTTGCTAGTCTTCTAAGTTCAGTTGGTTCTTGGTTTCAAACATATGATTTGGCTATCTTAAGTGACAAGCAAATTAATTGGAACTTTTTATATCAGGACCGTGGTTCCGGATGTCCAACATCTCTTATCCAGAAATATCAGATTCTTGGCAAGCAGTCGAGCAGTTGTGTGGTGATTAAATACTCAACGTTTTTGCTACCTATTCTGTATATTTTAGGTGTCAATTTGGAAAATTTAATGTGATAATCATTGCTTTTTTTGTCTTCAGCATTGGGTTTTCTCATTACTTTTGAATCAATGAAGATGCCTTCAAATAGTGATGTAAATGATGTCCTGGATGTGCTGACTGCTCCTGAACTGAGAGAAATATTTGATCTTGCACTTTTGAAGGTTTGTACACTTTGCCTGTACAAGTTATTCATGTTTCCACCTCATCTGCTATCTGTTTAATGTATGATAAGGTTACTAATTTCTATTTAACTAATATAAGGTAGATCAACTTTGGTTGCTTAAGTTAATTTTTGTGACCGAGTTTACTGCCTTTCTTCAATCATATTATTTTCATGTCCTGTTCCTCCTTTTCTATTTTTACTAGTTAAGTCTCGTAGATTAAAAATGGAAAGTGCTTATCAAAAACCAGGTCGTTCAATTTGTCTCTAATGCTAACTTGTTTCTCTTGTTACAAAACATTATTCCCCTACAGCGGTGTGATTTGAGACCAGAAAACCTGACACTTTCCATTACTATTATCTTTCCTTATATCTGTATTTGTATTCTCATGATTTTTCATAACATCGAATAATCATCTTGAGAATATAAAGTGTAGGATTCATTTGAGAGTATATATTACAGAATTAGCGTTGAATGAAATAGGCCTCTGCAGAATTATGATATGATATACCTCTTTTTCTGACATATGGCCAAAGTTGTCCATCATTTATTTATTTATTTATTTTCTTTCCCTGAAGGTGACATAACTTTGTTTAATATTTTGGTCCATCCTTCTAAGTTATTTTTCCTGCAACATGGTGAACATTTGAATTTGTTTACAAGTTTGTGCCTTGCGTCAGATGTTCATGAATCTTTAAATACAGTTTAGTAATGAATTTCCTGCCACTAAGATCATCATCTGTGAGATTGTTGTTTGTGTCAACGGTCAAGAGGATACCAAAGAAAAGATACCAAGATAAAAACAAAGAGCTTTATGCCATTACAGATAAATATTTTTTATACAATTTACAAAAAATGCACGGCATAAATAAAAAAATTCTTGTTTCAACAAATCTGAACTATATGATTATAATTTTTGTAACTTGACATCCTTCATCAATCTGACTGACAACTGGAGAGTTGTGGATGGCACTTCTTAAACATGGTTGCTGCCATGGTTTATTCTCCGATATTAAGGAATAGACTTCTGATGACTGCACAGTAAGAGGCCTCTTGTGTGGACAGATACGGGTCAGACATTCAATCTGAAGTATTTTTGCTTGTTGTATGGCTTCTCATGTCTCAGTTTAGAGCCAACTTTACCAGTAGAGTCGGCTGTTAAAAATTCCATGAAATTATTGTGATGCTGCTTATGATGCCAATAGTTGTATCTAAACTGCATCAAATAATTGTTGTAACTGGGATTGATCAGGATTTTGTCATTCCCCAGTCCTCTTCTTTGTCCATTGAATGAGTAAAAACAGATGTTGAATTCTCATGATTTCTCTGATAATCTAGAATGCCTTTTCTTTGCACTTATCTATTTCCCTCTCTTGTAAATCTTTCTGGTGAGTTTAATAAGAGCATACAGTGCACTAGAAAGAAGGAACTAGTTAGATGGTTATCTGCTTCCTATGAAGATGGAACCTGGTATGAGAATCACCTCATCAAACTTTTGTAAGGTTTTGTATCCATGCTGTTTCTAAACTTCCATAAAATGTAGTCCGGGTCTTCCAAGAATGGTGTCTGAGCGGACAAGTGGTTGTGTGCAGATATCTTCTGCTTCAGAATCCCTTTTCTGGCGGATCCAGGTGATTCCTCACCCTTTTTTTATCTGAATTTTCTCATAGATTCTATGCCTTAATTTCTTCTGACTGTTTTGTTCTTACCTTGCAGAGACTCTTCTTCCTCAATGGCAAGCAAGATCTATCAGCCTTCCTATTGATTGATTTGGGTCTGGTGAAGTACCCATCATATATCTGCAATATTTCATTCCCTATTTTCCCAAGTCGAGCTGACCTGATTGCATATGAAGAGGTTTCTTTGCTTGGACTGTCTCTAGAATGACATATTTGATGTAACTGAGTATTCTTTTTGTCTTAAACTCAGTTTTTTTTGTCTTTGTTTACAGGCCATTGGAGTGGCACAACTAATCGACCAGTCCATCGATGATAATAACATGGAGATGGCAATGAGATGCATAGATGTGTCTGATCACCACATATCTGACATGGATCATAAACTTCCAAGAACATGGTTTTCATGTTTCTCTGCTTCATGGATCCACTCAAAAGTGGTTTCCTTGGGTGTTTCCTTGCTTGAGCGAGACCGCAGGTGCATAGTCTTTACATTTGGTCTCTGATCTTTGACCTGTGTTTTCAAGCTTGCCCAAGTATGCTGGGTTTCTTTGCAGGTACAAAGATGCAATAAAGCTTCTAAAGCGGCTTCTGAGCAGATTCACATCTGATGGAAGGAGGGGATATTGGACCCTCAGGTTGTCTATGGATTTAGAGCACATGGGTCTTATTAATGAGAGCCTTGTTGTTGCTGAGGAAGGTGTCCAAGATCCATGTGTGCGAGCTGGCTCAAGAGTGGCACTTCAAAGGCGAGTCCTGCGCTTGGGGAAACCACCTCGTCGATGGAAAACCCCGACTTATGCTGTGACCATCAATAGAAAGATTAAAGAAGTAAGGCCTCTATTTTGCATTTTGCAAAATTGTATGGTTTCAATAGTTTCCTCAAAAAAAATAGTAGTCCAGGAAATTAAGCTACACATTAATCCATGCACTATATGCAAGCTATGATGCTTGAACCCACAGATTTCTTCAGTTAATTTCCATTTCCCCCCCCCTTCCTCTCTCCGTCTGTCTGTCTGTCTCTCTCTCTCTCTCTCTCTCTCTCTCTCTTTCTCTTAATTGAAACATCCTGGGCTAAAAAAATTATGAAGCCCATGAAGTTTCTTTGGCAGTAAATAACTTGTTAATTTTACTGTTTCATAACTAGGTTCATGTGAGAGGAAGGCCGTTGAACTGTGAAGCAGGCCTAAAAAGTAGGTTTTATGGTGAAGATGGAGAACAATACGGCGTGGAGGAACTGGCTCTTCAATATTATGCTGGGGAAGGTGGCTGGAAGGGTGTCCACACGGAAAGTGGCATATGGATGACAATCTTTGGTCTTCTCATGTGGGATATTATCTTTGCTGATGTGCCAGATGTCTTTCAAACCAAATTCCAGGTAAGTGGCTAATACTAATTTTTTTGTGGCATTTGATATTTTGGAAACAAATACATGTCCATGTTTCAATTCAGTACTTAGTAATAGGCTTCACTTGTAGCTTGTCGTTCCCAAAATCAACCATAGCTGAAATTTTCTATGCAGAAATTATACATTTGGATGTTACTGAATAGCCAATAGCCACCAACAAACTGTTTTTCCGTGAGCAATCTTCTTACAGTTCTTTTACTTTGATGATTTCTTCTATGTTTCTCTAAACGGAAAGAATCGGGATTCTCTTTGCTCTTTTTAGCAAGAACATCATGACCTCCACTTGGTATAAACTAGTACAATCGTTTACTAGGCAACATCATCTTTTTGTATCTCACAGAGAACTGGCTAGTGAAAAGAGGCTGAGAGTAAAGTAGAAACTGAGGTAACATAGCAACAAATAAGGGGCTGCTAAATCATTTTAATAATGAGAATTTACTTGCTCTAGTAAAAGTGGAAGTAAACAATTTTTTTGGAATAAAACTGTCGGCATGATCAGAGACAATTGTCATCTATGATACCACTGGAAGGAATTCATTAGTATAATTTGACAAAAGAAAATTCTTTGTTATATTGCTCTGGCTGGTACTTCATAACCCAATAACTATTTTATATTTTTCCAGACAGCACCACTAGATCTTCCGACCGACAGTTTTTATACGTCGAGAGAGGGGCTTATAGAATCTCAACTAGAGAAAATCTTCAATGGCATGGCTGAGGAGATGCTCATTATTTCATGGGAATCTAATTTCAGTACAGCATGTCTTGGTGTGAACTGGGCGAGGCACAGTTTGGATGATCTACGAGCTGTTGTTACTTGCACTGGTGGACCCTGTTTAGCTTCTTTCTGCCGGCATCTTGCCAAAGATTACCAAAGCTGGTCCAGTGGTATGCCAGATTTGTTGTTGTGGCGCTTCATCAAAGAGAGGGGTGAGGTAAAGCTTGTTGAAGTTAAAGGCCCCAGAGACCGCCTTTCAGAACAACAGAGAGGCTTGGCTGTTGCTTCTGATGGACTGTGGTTTCAACACGGAGGTGTGCAAAGTGAGTCCATCTGCCCCATCTGCTCCATCTGCTTGAAAATTTGGTACTATTCTCGCATAAGATAATGACTACTTGTACTTATTTGCATCTTCTTTTACATGGAGATACATGCAACTGTATATTCTTTTATTTGTACTCATTACTCCATCGGAGGTGGAGTGCACTTCCAATAACAAATGCAATGAGAACAGTGAACTGCAAATGTAGAGTGGGTATGCTTTGACTGGCCAAATATGGCATGATTTATGTTTCCAAAAGCAATTGACTGCAACAACTCTCCTTGGAGAGTAGACTTCCACTCATGTCCTGTCTTTTCTCTAGATCACCGGCACTAACCAGAACAAACTCTAGTGGGCATGTTAGGATAAAAGTCTACTCAGACTGGCTTGGAGATAGCCATATCTTGTTCTCAACCACTTAAGGCTTGAGGAAATTACCCTGTGAAAATCTAGTCAAAGTGGCGGTGGCGATGCAACTATTGTCTCCCAACCTTGACCAGTATACAGTTTCTGCACATAGCTCTGTGCCTGTAGTTTCGTACTTACGTCAGATTGTGTACATGGAGGATTGCACTCATGTCTTCCTTGGTTTTAGTACAGAATAGACATGGTCTCTGTCATAAAATTAATTAATTCTTTGATGGTAGAATACGAAGTGGAAGCTGAATTCAAGTGGACGCGATAGAACAGGAGAGGTCCACTAAAAGGCATAGTAGTTGCGCAGCACCAGGCTAGAGGGCGTGTGTTTTCTGCTATAAATATGCGTGCCTGCCATGTGTTTGGAGAAAAGTACAAGCCGAGGAAATTAAAAAGATCCAGTCCGCCTTGGAATACTTTGAAATTACGAAGCTGAAGTACCTCCTAGGAAATAGGTGATGAAATGGAAGCCAAATTGAAGAAAGACGGGAGCAACTTGGCTGTGGAGCTCACTTTCCCTTCATCGGCCAACTCTGTCCGCTGCAGCGAGTGCAACAAGCAATTCACCTCGCTCAAGGCCCTCTTCGGCCACATGAGGTGCCATCCGGATAGGACTTGGCGAGGGATGCAACCCCCTCTCCAAGTCCGGTCGTCCCTCAAGCAAGAGTGTAATACCCCCTTGTTACTACTCATGCTGGCTAAGGCCAGCGGCAGCTCACGCAGGATGCATGAGTGCAGGATCTGCCACCGCGTGTTTCCTACCGGGCAAGCTCTCGGCGGCCACAAGAGGTGTCACTGGAGTGAAGTGGAGAAGTCTGGTACTGCTAAAAATGAACTGGTTATAGATTTGAATGAGCCGGCACCCTTGAATGAAGAGGATGTGTAAGCTGCTTCTTTTAGCATGGTAGAGGTAGTTCCAGCTTCCATGAAATCCATTTAATCCAAATTCCCATAGCTAAGTCCATTTACTGAAAATTTTAAACGAGATTGTGTCTATATTGTTGAAAGGTCATGATTTCTACTTCACCGAAAACCAGTGATTGCCACTATCTCAAATGGGGCACGCATGTATATTGATTTCTTTTTCCTTTTTGGTTACTCGAATGGCTCCTAGAGGCTCTGCTTGATGCAAGCGAGAGCCTCTGAAATAAGCCCGAGTGAGATTTATGACAAATTTAATTCCTGAAGAATTTAATGGCATGGTTTTCAATTTTTTTTTTTTTTTTTTTTCCTGAACAGGTTCAAGTTTGGTTAAGAACAAGATTGTGTTTTTATTTTTTAAAGGTTCATGAGTTCTAAACCAGCAATTGCCGCCATCTCAAATTGCAGGAATATAACATGATTTATTATTTATTATTTATTTATTTTTTTTTTTTTTTTTTTTTTTTTTTGCCTACTTGCCTCTGAAATAAACTTGAACGAGATTCATCAAGGGGAGATGTAGAATGATCCTTTTGGATTTTAATTATTTTATGGAAACAGGTTCCAATTTCGTTATAAAAAAATACGTTGTAATGACCCGTCTCCGTGAAAGGAGAGCCCGGATCCGCTGGCCAAATTGCAGCGTGGCCAAAGCGAATCTCGGAGCGCCCAGACACAGATCTGCCCGTGCGGGGCTTAGGTGGCGCCCTGTGATTCGCTTTGGCCACGTTGCAATTTGGCCAGCGGATCCGGGCTCGTGAAAGGACATACCTTCACATAATACGTAAATTTTTTAAACGAGCTGCATAATCTTATTTCAGCTATACTTAATACTGTCAACATGCACATTATTGAGCAAAGGCAATGCCATATTTCATGTTTCTTAACTAGTAAACAAAGAAACGCAACGATGTTTAGTTCAGAGAGAACTAAACAAACCTTGAAAATGAAATACCCTCTTTTCTAAGAATAATCTTGTAGCTTGCTTGTCCCAAACATATTTCAGAATCAAATGAAACCAGTATATCGTAAAGAAAACCAAGGCTCTTTCTCAATACTTTGAGCTTGCTTCTTCCGAAGCATACTCTCAACTCAATTGTAATATACTCATATCAAAGTAGCAGAGTGTAACAATGTAGACTCAGGGACCCAGTTAGATCAGCTTGCCCTATTTGGGTCCATTTTCCGGGTATTAGATAATCAGCCTCACTAAAATCTTGAGTCAGGTGACCTAGTTTGGGTTGATTCTTTGATTGTGCAAGCCAGACCAGGGGGTGTCTCCTCCACAGCCCCTCCTAGGCCAAGATGGCCGAGTTGCAATGAAACAGTTCATTAGGGTGACCTATGTTGCAAATCAAGGTCATTGGATGCTGTACAATCAGTTCAAAACAACTTTTTTAAGTCAAGACCTCCTAGTTAACTGCTTACTAAAAATTCCCTTCCTATAAACTTCTTTGCCAGTTCAGCTCTTCTGTTTGCCTTCCTCTATTTCTTGTCGGTCAATGAACAAGAACGGCAAAGCTCTCTTTAATAATACTTTGTAACCACTTTCATAGGGAGTTAGTCATGAAAATAATTTTAAGAAACTCAAGCTTGCACAATCAGGCTCTTAAAGTTGTCCATACCTAAATGAAAGAAAATCTCTAACTAATGCTTTTAAGGTGACAGTCAAAATCTTAACTTCCTCAGTAATCCTCAAAATAAGTAAACATGACATGGTACCTCACTAGAGCAGTCTTTGAAGAGTATAGAATCAAAATAACAAACAACACTTGGGTTTTTCAGGTACTCAAGAAGTGTGGAGATGAGGAACCTGTTTACATATACAGAACAATGCTACCTTACCGACAATTTGTCATAGGTAATTCTTGATTCTGACTAGTTCAGTGCATAAAACAACTAATTTGAATGCCATCGTGGAACACTAATTCTATACATGATCTATAAAATTCATCACATCAATGTGCATGTTTTCTGCTAAGAATCAGATACAACAGAATTTTCATATCCAGTGCTGACCAGAATATTTTTTACATCACCATTTTTTTGTGGTGCCTTAAGAGAATTAAATCCTTTTCTATAGCCACTTAAACCACCCACTGAAACTTGATTGTACATGTTAGAAACCAATCAGAAGAATTTGCCACCTTTATTTTCCTCAGTGATGCTGAAACTGTTTCACCTCAGAATGCAGCATACATCTTCTGAGACTGGGATGTTCCTTACCCCTTTCCTCAAAAATACTAACAGGTCTAACAAATCTGAGAAAGGAAATACCGCAGAAGAAGATGCAAGAATAAACTTTAGGTCAGTCACAGAGGGACAAACTAGAGGATGAGCCATTTCATTAAAATAGAGCTTAGCCAGAACATTTTAATAGCTATCAGTCAATTTAATGATTTCTTTTGCCAGCAGATAGTGGACATCTACCATCCAAATGCTTGTCTGAAGCCTCTTTTCCCCCTAAAGTAAAACGTCCAGCTTCATATATTATTCTTCAAAATATTAGGCATTCATGGTATTTCTCAACAAAATAAAAGGAAAGGATGTGCGCCAAAGGCAAAAGAACACAGGAAGTATGGAGTAATAACTGGCAATTGCCTCAAAGTACACATTGGAAACAACAATGAAGTTCCAATGACGCAAATTTAACACAAAAACAAAGCTCCACATATTAAATAAATAAAACAGTAGCATTGAGCTGCACCTCAAGCTTTCAGCGCAATACGGAAAGGGTATCTCATTTGCAGATTTCCGTAGATACTTCGACTTTGGAAACTAAAGTAGCTAGAATATATTGTCTGTAACATGCAACTTTATCCAAAATTATAAATTCACGAGAATAAAAAATTTTAAGAGTTCAACGAACGCACTAACTTGCTGTGAAGCCTCTCTACAAATTTTCCGGTAATTGTTACAATGACAAACTTCGGAGCTAGTCCAAGGACATCACCAATTCCGAAACTTATCATTACCCCCCCCTGCTGTTGTTCAGAATCGAACCGAGAGTACCCAAAACCGCAAACGCCAGAAGCGGACTGACATCCAATGTATCAAACACCGGCGGAATGATGTTCCTGAACAAGTTCAAATAAGGATCACACAAGTCCCTAATCGCCGACAAGGGTTGCCTGTCCCAAGGAATGTTAGGGAACCAACTGAGCAAAACTCTAACCATCAAGACCCCGCTGTATATATCCAGCCACCTGGACATGCCCGCCGCGACAACGGTTAGCGGAGTGTTTAAGCTCCCGCTAGGTCGCGCTCTCCGCGCTGCAAAAAACAAGGGACCCGCCGTGCAGAGGACATTAGTTCGAAGGGCTTGAAGAGTAGCGAGGTCAGGCGGGCCCAGAAACGAGAGAAATTTTGCGGCAAACGACTGGATTACATGGCAGAAGACTTTGGACAGCGCTAAGGCGGTCGCAAATATAGTGGTGATTGTTCGGGTAGAGCCGGAGAGTAGGGTTGTAACATCGTCCACGGTGGCATTGGTCTCTGTATTTGTGACGGTCGTTGCTCCGGTAGCTGAAATTTTCGGAGCTGGTGAAGGGTGTCCGGCAGCGAGGAGACCGATTTTCAGAGGCTTAGGATTGTGAGAAAGGGAGGCGCGGGTCGTCCTGAATCGGAGATGCAGGGAAGTAGGGTTCACAGCCAGTTTAGGGTTAGGGCTTCGAAGGAGAATGAAGGAACCAGAGGCTACCGTGGAGGCCATTCTTGTGTTCGCGACCTTCTCCACGCTCGCTCGCTCGCCTTCGCGGAAAAGAAGGATAGGGAAGAAGGAACTGTATTCTGTATATGAAATGAGAGGTTAAAGAGAATGTAATTTCAGGTTCTAACTAAGGACCACTAAATCTAATGGTGCGGTAGTAATTTTTTATTAAATAATAATTCCGAAAGTTCACTTAAATGGAAGAATGGGAGATATTCTTATATATTTAAAATTTAAAATCAAATTATCAAACAATAAATCATTATTTAAATTTTTTATAAAAGCTATCACACAATTAAAAATATTACTTATTTTATTTGCTTTGAAGCAATGTTTTAAAAACTGAACTAGCCGCGTCAAAATTTTCCGTGGCCCAATTTCAGTAAACCCAGGCGATGATCTACCCAATAAATCATCCGAAATCTTACTTTGTGTGCAACCTGGACTTTTTTACAGTCCACCCATCAAATTCATCAAAACAGCCCACATGTGAGCCCGACATCCAACCAAGCCAATTTCTTAAATCAATTGGCAACCAGCCAAAATTAAAGCCACGCACTTGGCAGCCAGCTAAAAAGGCAAGCCACGTCAGAAAACCTCGATCGACCAAGTCTGGTCGATTCCTCAACTGCAGGGAAGGAAAAGGAAAGTCACAACTCAATCACTGGTTACAAATAGCCAGAGACAGAATGCACTCAGTTCGTGGGAAAACTGAGTTTCTGAACTCCGCCAACTGGAGGCTCGTCGATCGCACTCAGTTCGTCGGAAAACTCCACACGACCACTGGAAACGCAACAAGCTGAGCACACGGAACACAAATACTTCCGTCTAGCCGGCTAAATCTGCCAAAAGTTTGTGTATGCTTTCCCGGAGTTCGTGAGTCGTTGTCGAATCTCCATGAGGCTTGAATCTCGCCCACATCGGTCGAGAATTTGCTCTCTCGCACAGTAGAAGCATTCTCAATCAAAGAAATTCATTCGCCCAAGTTCTGGTGGGACACAGAGGCTCAAAACTTTTCACTCAAAGTCACTCGACTCATAAACTTTCTCGAGCCCGAAGATCACCAATTCTCCAGTTCGTCGGAATACACACAATCTATCGAAGAAGCTCTACACGTTCACTGGTGACGTTAATACGCCGAATACACGGAACACAAATACTTTTGTCTGGCCGACTATACCCGTTGTCGTTTGTGCCACACTCGCTCGGATACTCGAAATTCGTCGTCAAACTGCAGAAGACAGTGACTTCACCGTCAATCACATCGAATATCGAATTAGAAAAAAGCTAGAAGATTGCACCCACAAAATTTTCCAATTGCCAAACACAAATTGTAATTTCTCTATATTTCAGTCGAATTAATCAATCGGTCACGCCTTTTTGTTGATGGGAGGTTTTTTGGCGAAACACCATCCAACTGGCACTATGTCGAATTTTTCAATTTTGGCTGCGTTGAATATTATGTGAACAAAGTTGAGTCAATAAGAATTAAAATGGAGATTATAGAGGAGAGATTCGGAGAGAAAAGAGGAAGATAAGGGGGAGATAAAATAGGAGAAATAACAGGGATATCTAAATTTATATATATTAAATAGGAATAAAGTTTGAAATCCAGTTAGAGAAGATTTAAAATGGAGAGAGAGAGAGAAACAAACAATAAGTTAAAGAAACGAGTGAAACACGGGATGGCCCTCTTTGTCACAAATTTGTCAAAATTTTTTTTCTATTTATTTAATTTAAGTATAATATTTAAAATACTTTAATATTACCTATTTTATTTTTTTAATCTTTTCATCACATATCCTTTGTACGATTATGACATGTGAAAAATAAAAGTTAAACACGCATGATTTTTTTTATAACAAATTTTGATACTTTAATTAGTTTAATAAAATTTGTTGCTAACCTGCAAATCCTTTTTATGTTTTAAATTACGTATCATAAAATAAAATATAAATTATTTTCACTGTAAAATCTAATAGTTATAAAATTTAAATTATCATAGGGGCTTATGCTAACAAAAATAAAAATACTTTTTCCTTTAAAAAAAAAAAAAAAGAGTAAATACCTTTTCTCTTTTAGAGATACCGTTTTATGCCTAATAATGTGGTACGGGTATATGAAAATTTGAAATTGTTAGAATTTATATTTTTATTATTTTTATATTATTAATAAAAATTTTCAAATTTACAAAGGATTTTAGTTTTATAATTTAATAATTATATTTTTATGTTATTCTAATATTTTTATAGTCAATTATTTATGTCCTTTACCCCTTGCAGAACTCATTCCCTCTAGCATACTCGACTGGGTCATCTGTCCTACCACAGTTTTTACCTCGTTCTTGCATGACAGATTTCAGCTCACTCCCTTTTGCGCCCAGGGCTGCGCTTGCTCTCACAAAGGGTCAGGGTGGGTTCTACAGCCCAGGGCTGCGCCTTGGGCGCAGCAAATTTGAGCCCCCTGCCCCTCATGTCTATGTCAACAATTTTCGATTCTATCCCATTCTTGTAGAAGATTTCTCTCATTATACATGGCTTTGTGCTTTGGAAAGGAAATCTGATGTACTTCTACCAATCTTCCTAAAATTCATTCCTTTGGTTTAGACTCTTTACACTACAAAGTTACAGTGTACAAAATATTTTTCGAGAAAGGGGTACTTTACACCGACTTTCTTTGTTCTATCTCACTCTGCATGCAAACACCGCCACATTGTTGAGACAAGTCTTTCTTTATTAGCAAATTCCAAATTACAATCTACATTTGGACATTTGCGTTTACTATGGCTATTCATTTAATCAATTGACTACCACGTGTTCTGCTTTAGAATCAGACATAGTTGCTTATGACCTCATAGTCTTAACAAATTTGAATTTGTTTTCTTGGTTAATGTTGTAAATTTTGAGAGCACTCCCAAATCAAGGGGTTGCTCACGCATGCAAGTGTATGTGTCACACAAGTAATACAAAGTATCGCTCCGCGAAGAGTTGATTGACGGATTGAACATCAACTTCATATCCAACTATAATTACCCTTTCAAAAATTGTGATTACTCAAAATTAACAAGCAAACAAGCAAAAACTAACTAGCAACAACTTGGACTTGGAAATTTACTTGATTTGAACTATGGGGGTGCACTTATGTGTCCCTTTTTGCTTGACTTTGTGATCGTGTTTTAACCCTTCTACCTTACAATGCATGGACCAGGAAATTAGTACGTACAACCTTTTCCCAAGTGCACTGCACTTGTGTTCACTCAATTAACTCTTAAATCTCCCGATTGGAGTTAGGAGAGTGAACCCACTACACCTAGCCCAATCATCATGTATGATACAACTTCGTCTAGTTGTACGGTGATTCGATTTCAATTTCAGAGGTTTAGCTCGTCATAGTTGTTCAAGAGAGAGAGAGAGAGAGAGAGAGAGAGAGAGAGAGAGAGAGAGAGAGAGAGAGAGAGAGAGAGAGAGAGAGAGAGAGAGAGAGAGAGAGAGAGAGAGAGAGAGAGAGAGAGAGAGAGAGAGAGAGAGAGAGAGAGAGAGAGAGAGAGAGAGAGAGAGAGAGAGAGAGAGAGAGAGAGAGAGAGAGAGAGAGAGAGAGAGAGAGAGAGAGAGAGAGAGAGAGAGAGAGAGAGAGAGAGAGAGAGAGAGAGAGAGAGAGCATGAGAGAGAGAGAGATGAGAGAGGGAGATAAGAGAGAGAGAGATATAGAAACAACCTTGTCCTCAAGGTTGAAAATTTGAAAATTGATGAAACAACGATATCCTCAAGGTTGAAAATTTGAAAATTGAGTGACGATATTGTCCTCCAATTCCCATGTGGCGTCTGTGAGAGGAAGGTGCTGCAAGTGCACCAAAATATATCTCCGCACGCGCCCCCGAATGCGACATTGGCGCTGTTAGAGCATTAACTCTTGCTCTTGAACAATGGTACCATCCAATTCCATGATGGCAAGGTTGGAGATGCTGAGATGGAGTCCGTAATGCGCAACTTGAGCTGAGAAATATGAAAGACAGGGTGTATGTTGCTAGTGTTGAGAAATTGATGATAATTTTCTCTGTAACTTGTTATAACACTGTACTCCAACCAGCTTTAACACTGTACCTTGTATACCTGTAACACTATACTGCTTCAAAAATAAAAACAGAGTTAGAATAATCTAACTCTGAGGCGCGAACAGAGCTTTCCTTAAGGAATAATTGCCCCCACTTCCGATAGAAGTTTGCTAATGGGTTACCAGCAAGTTTCCTCCCAGGATACAATGGAGTAATGTGTTTAACGTATAGCAAATACGTTTAAACACCCTTCCTCTTTCAAAGTACCGTAATTAAGAGAGCTAGGAATTTGGGAGAGTAGAGAAAACAGAGTTTTCAAGATGAGAAAAAAATGTTTTTGAATGAATGAAGTTCTAGGAATTAATCACATATTTATAGGTGATTAAAGAGACTCTTTGGAGTCTCATGTCTCTTTGAAAAGTCATGGCTATTGAAAAAACCAGTAAAAGCCAGTAAATCGGTTTGCTTGAAAAGAAGCATCTCCTTGTTTCAAAATCCTCCAACAAAAACTGATTTTGAAAAACTCCCTTGACTTAATTTAATTACTTAAATACAACAGCTAGAGGAGGGGAGATCAAGTCAGTACGCGACCTTGCCAATCCGTTTGGTGATGCGGATAGGAGAGCTTCAGATTTCAACGAGAGACCACTGACTGTTTTCGAACGTACGGCTGTAACTTCAGGTAGACCAAGTCGCCAATCGCAAATTCGCGGTCAGTATGGCCTTTTATCTACTTGCTGCGTCATGTGGTTGCATATGTCATGTAATGTGCGCTGCAGAAATCGAAGAAGGTCATCCCTCTGCAACAGTGTCTTTTCCAATTCTGCAACCTGAGTAGCATCGTGAATATACTACTGAATGGAGGGAGGGGGTCATCCATACACTGCCTAGAACGGGGCCATCTTGATGGCAGAATGGTAGGCTGTATTGTTCGACCATGCGGCCAAGGAAAGATCGTGCCTAGTGTCATGGCTGGTCACCAGTGAAACATTGTAGGTAAGACTCCAGATCCTGAATAACGACCTCAGTCTGACCATTTGTCTGCTTATGGTATCCTGTGTTGCGAAGGAGATTAATCCGACTCAGGTGAAAGAGCTCTGTCCAAAAGGCTGACAAGAAGATGGGGTCATGATTCGAAACAATACTGCGGGGTAAACCATGCAATTTGATGACCTCCCGAATAAATATGTCTGCCAATGAAGCCGTAGTATAGAGGTGATAAAAGGGCACTATAGGAACAAATTTTGCAAGGCCCTACAAGTACAGTCGAAATCAGCACCACATGGCCCGGGTCAACAAGTCAAATATTGACTTTGGTCAACTTGTGAAATCAAGCCGTCAATCAATTCTCGATCGAGCAACAGCTGAGATCAAAATTGCCATGTCATCAGCTTACATGGACGACGAGTCGTACAATGAGGCCACATCAACAGCCTGCAAGGACTACACGTGGATCTTGCCTTGGTCCAAAGCGGTTCCACACTTCAAGGGAGACGTTACGCAGAAGAAGCCGATGTGAGTTACAACCGCCCCGCCAAACCCGATCCACACCGTTAAAGTTCAAATAAGCCTATAAAACAATAGGCTCAAGGCATTAGGAGGCTCCGAAATCCGAAATCAAGAATTCAGAGAGACAGAGACACATAAATACGAAAACGTGCGTCCAAATTCCAAAAAATCCCAAATCACCTTCCCAAATCAGTGAGATAGCAACAAGCGTTCTTGCCGCTGTTTCACGTTCAATTGCCGTGAGCCAATCGGAATACTAAATTTTTCGTCAAGCTTAGGCGAAATCCAAAATCGTCTTAGTTCGTTTGTGAAGAAGGCATATGTTGATCGTTCGTGTCTGTTCGGAGATCGTTTGTTCTTATTTGGAGATCGAATCAAAGGAGTTCTAGAAGTCGCACCCCACACAATCACCTTGAAATTACCAAATTACCCCTCAAATTATTTTGTACACTGTACATCATACGCGTATTTTTCGGTCTATCTATTGTACTCGTTTACAAGCACAAAGTGAATGTCTTGTCAATCATCACCTAAATAGCTGAACAGGTAGCGGAAAGCGGTAGGCCATCGATAAAAACCATCGAAAATCCTCCTAGATTTGTGTCAGCATCGATAGTGGTTGTATAAGACCCGCGGGGTCCGAGTGTTCCACCTTGACTTTCTAGCAAATATCTCACGTGGAAACAAATTGCTTGACCTCCCAAAATAGGTGTTGCCAATAAAATGATATGACAATGCGTTTGTAAGTGCGCAGAGCCCCCAAGTGGCCCGCTGTCAACGAGCAGTGGACCTCTCGCACAATGTCGGCTCGGAGCCCCCCGACGGCTAGAATAAATAGTTGGCCTTTAAAAAACAACAACCCATCCACTACACTGTACCGGCTATCCGTCTCGGCATGCAAATGTGCATTGTGCAGGCGTTTCTGTGCATCATTATCAATGTCCATGGCAGCTCGGTGCGATCCCTGATATGTGAAGTAGTATCGAGGACCACGATGTGTAGAGTGCCAACTGGGCGACGGGAACGTGCATCCACTCCGTTGTTATCGGCACCCTTCCTGTACGATTCACTGAAGTCGAACCCCCATCAATTTTATACCTTCAACACATGCATCACGCTCGATCAGAATGGGTGCGAAGACCAAGGCGGCCTTGAGCGTCTGAAATGCTATTTGTGCTGCTGTGGTCCATGTAAAATTTCCAGCTTTAAGTAACTCGGTTAGTGGCCGAACAAGAATCTCGTAATGGCGGATAAAGCGTTTGTAATATCCACCTAGGCCTAATAACCCGTGCAGCTGCCGCGCTGTCGATGATGCCAGCCACATGTCAACTGCTTGGAGCTTTGCCAGATCGGCCGACAGACCCGCCCCGTCTATTACGTGTCCCAAATAGCCAATCGACTTGGAGCCAAAGATACATTTAGATAATTTAAGGTACAAGGTGTGGCAGTCAAGTACCTCAAAAGTGAGTTAGTCACAGGTGCTATTGGTGTTCCGTCATAGAGTTGTTTTACACCAATATATCATCGAAGAACGCCAATATGAAACTTTGTAGAAAGGGCCTGAAAAGGTCGTTCATAAGACTCTGAAATGTAGTCGGGGTGTTGGTCAAATCGAAAGACATAACTATGAACTCAAAGTGGCCATGTGTGTCCAGAATGTAGTCTTATGTATATCCTCCTCCGCCATGTGGATTTGGTGGTAGCTCGAGCGCAGGTTCAGCTGGGAAAAAGTTTTGGTGCCATGTAACTTGTCCAGCAGTTCATCGATAGCTGGTATAGGAAATTTATCTTTGACGCGTTCAATGCATGGTAATCAGTTCATGGTAATCAATGCAAAAATGCTAAGTTCGATCCTTCTTCATCTTTTATTATTATAACCCTTTTTTACTTTTATCTTCGAAATCCTTATTTAGTCTTTTGTCAATATTTTTCACATCCCTCACTATAGGCTTCTTTCGAATTTTTGTTTAAGTTCTCTTGCTACAATCTTCTATCAAAAATTTTCTTCATATTCTTATAATATTTTTTTTTTCCAAAACTTCTCCTTATATTTCATTAATATATCTTTCTTTCAAAATTTTCTTTAAATTCATTTCCTATAGTCTATTTTCAAAATTTTCTTCATAATCCTTTATATCTTTCTTATAATTTTTTTATTTACTATATTGTTTTTATTTTAATCTTTCTTCAATGTGGCATTCTTTCAATTTTTTTCTTTATATTCCTTATTACAATATTCATTAATTTCATCATATTCCCTTAGTATGGCCTGCTTTGAAAGACTTTATTCATATTCCCTTACTATTCTTTCCATATTTTTCGTAATATTCTTTTACAACACTAATTAATGTCCAAATTGCCCCAAATTGTACGGAAAATATAGAAAATACAAAAAGAAGAGCAACAGAACAAACCCTACGCAATTCAGTGAAGAAATTAGCCTAAAAATAGTATTGGGTGCCATAGAGGTTCATGGGCATTGTTTGGTGTCAGGGCACCTCTGTGCCGCATGGATGCCATGTTAGAAAATTAGTTATGTATGGCCCAACTCAGAATACTTACTCCCAAATTAGTGCATGCAAATTAATTCCATGGAATTTCATCTCTTTGACATTGGATCACTAGAAGGTGGGTGTCTTCATGACAATGTGTCCTAGAGCCTTGTACTCAGAATTCGTCCGGGTCATTGAGGTGGGAATTGGGGTAGCTCACTTAGACCTTTATAGGTTTGGATGATCGGATATGGGGTGTTGGGCGTAGGACCATGCACTGACTTGGATGTCCCATCACCATACAATATTGTGTGTGTCACACATAGGACGGGTGACCGAAGATCTAGTGAATGGGCCTTGAGCCCATGAGACCGATCACCTCCGAGTCTAGCTTCCTTTGATCTTGACAATTAGCCCGATTTATGTTAAGATGTATAATTTTTTTGGAGTGAAATTGATAGCATTGGTGATGTATTTTGATGCATCTAACTACTCTGGAGAATTAACATTATTAATATTGTCGAGAGGTTTTAATTCCAAGAGAATCTCAACTAGGGGCAAAATTGTAATTTTGATATAAATTGATAAACCTAAAAAATTATCGATTTACTCAAATTATGGATATTCTTATTCCTATAATTGATTTTATAAAATAACTATTTCAAAATTATTTTTTCAAAATCATTTTCCAAATTATTTTGGTTTAAAACGTTATGGGAATTGGGCTTCTTATAGCCCACTTGTTGGGTTATGTTTTGTTGGACTCAGACTTTTGGGGGACGCCTCAAATTGACCTAAATCTAAAGTTGAGTAGGAAGCAAAGATGGATGGAGAAACCCTAATATGGGTCCATTAGGTAATGGACTGGGCTATTTGGCTGATAGGGTTTTAGGCTTGTTTGACTGATGGGCAATTAGGGTTCAGTTGGTTGATGGGCCACGAATTCTATATATACACATGCTGAGGAGGTCACACCAACTCTGGAATCATATTTCATTCTTCGTAAAAGAGCCTTCCATCAAGAGAAATCAAACAAACAGAGTTGGTGGATCGATAATAATTTGATAAGAATGGAAAAGGCGACGACAAACTGGTATGCTAAAGATTTAATTTTTTTTTGTATTGTGATCCATAGGGACAACATGCCACAATATCAAGTAGCGAAATTGAGCGCCCTAGTGTGGCGCACCAGTGTCGTAGTATTATGAGTCTTTAAGTGACAAGACGCTATAGAAAAGGCTCCGATGCCATATGGCACCCAGCCACTTAACAACATGTTGCATTCTCAATATAAAGCCGTTTGGGCGAATTCGGTCATTTAGACTTGGGAGAGCTAGGATTCAACATAGAGAAGTCTAGGGTTCGTGCCAGAGCTTCAATGGAGGAACAAGATACTACTTTTTTAGGGGATTTCCATCCGGGAGGAGGATTCAACCCACAATAAGTGCCTCACACATAGAGTTTACACTTTTATCTCATTTTCCTTTTTTTTTTTTTGCACTTTGAGCTTCGTAATGTGTTTGGACTTGAGATTTGTTTTGTATTTGGATATCATGTACATTTTAGACCCTGTATGGGGGGTGATGTAGCATACATATGCGATGTATTTATTTATTTTAGTATTTTGAGCATGAATCTATGATGTGGTGTGTCTTATGCATGTGTAATATTCAATTAATTGCCTAACTAACAGTTAGTTGAGATTTAGGAACCCGATTGGATCCCGGGAAGGTAGGTCGAGTAAACTTCCGTTTGGTAATGTGGGATCACACTCGTCTAGATGTCTAGAAGGGGGATTTACGTGTGAGGTTAAGGATAATCCACTGTTGTGCGTGACCTATAGATTATGTGCAATGGGTTCCTTTTCCCAGACCCTCAATCGAGAGATTAGGGAATATGGTTACAGTGCACTTTGGAGAGGGTCGTACTTACCAAAATCCTTGGTCCACAAGGGTTCAATGAAAAGCTCGAATGCTAGAATAGGTTCAATATTGAGAATGAGAACGTCAAATCACACCTGTACCTCTATCTTAAGATAATCTCCTTTTTTATCCCTTCCCTAGGTCATAATTAGTGTTTAAATCTTTGTATGCTTCTCTTATCATCCTTTCGTTTTCTTAGATATAGCTATTGAGATACAATTTAATATTTAGTCTACACATAGTCCATGTCCGACATTCGGACCCTAAGTCCACATTATTACTTGTGCGACGTGTTCACTTGCGTGCCACAGTAATTTCCTTTAATTAGAATGTGCTCACGTTTTAGTGCAACAAGCTGTTAGAGCCGTTGTTAGGGACTATTAGGATTAATACTAGAACCAATTCGAGTAATCTAGCCCTAGGTTTATTTTGTTTCTCGATTGGTATTTAGTTTGTATGTGTTTAGCTTTTATATATTTGAAAGAAAAAAAATGGTAAATTGAAATTGGTTTGCCTTCTTGTACTTGTGATTATATGGTTTATTGATGGATCGTTATTTCTATCAATCCGAGTATAATGAAGATTATGGGGTTCATGATTTTGTTATCCCAAGTGAGTTTTGTAGCAACTCTCAACAATGAGATTTCTCTAGTCCTAGACAAAGACAATGAGAGTTCGCTCAGGCTCAACTAAGCTATTCACATATCTATATGTAGCAAGCCAGTGTAGTTAAAAAAGACCAATGTAGCTGCCCTCCATATGAGGCAAATAATCCTAGTTGGGGAAATGACTTACTTTTCATGGGAGTACAAACAACAAATCTTATCTATGCTTGACCCAACTGCTCAACCTCCACTTCTAAAGACCAAGGCTGACTCATACGAAGAAAGAAATTGTGAGATTATTCAGAAGTTGTTTGCAGGATAAGAAGTTTTCTGAGAAGAACAATACAAGATAAGTCTTCTTTGTCAACATGTGATGACTTTTGTCGGGAAATCATGAGTGTATAACATGATAGATCCGTGTTTGGAACATGGATATGAGCAACCCATTTTTACTTCTAGGATTGATAGCCACTTTGATGAGAAAATGAAAGAACATCAAAGGGTACCCGACTTAATTTGGGAAGAAGATGGATATGTGAATGAGTTGGAAGAGAGGCAAGATAACAATCTTACCCATGAAGATTCTCTTCAACCCTAATTTGTGGACCCATTAGAAACTTGGTGGCATCATTGGTTAGTTAGTGGGGACACCAAAGAAGCTAACCAACCTGTGAAGGATGAGACGAGCTCAATCTCTGTCCTTGCCCAGTATAGAGATGGGGGAAGAAAAATTTGAATAACTTAAAGAGGAAGTTGAGGTAGGATTGAAGCCATGCTTGGGAGAAGGGATAGAAAATAAAGAAATTAGAAGAAGATCCCTTAAACACTTGGGTAATATTATAAGAAGAACCAACTTCAATTAAAAGGAGGAGTCTAAATCTAGATAAGCTAGATGAGTTCATCCTCCCACCCTATGAACCAACTTTAGGTGCCAAATTTCGTATCTTGTTAGGTTAGGTTGGATTGGAATTGAGACATCTTGCACAATTTGATTTGAAAAATCGTATTTTGCAAGATGTAACCATCTACTACTCCAAAATTATTTGGGAGCTACTTTCAAGCCCTAACAAGGGTAGTGATGTTATTAAGCAAAATTGGCTCAACTTTTCTTTTGATTCGAGAGGAATGGTGGATGCTTTTAGCCATAGACTTAGCGCTACTAGGAGGCATCCTAGATCTTGTTTTATCTTTTTTTTTTATGAGTGTGTTAGTAGGTAGATATTTCTTTTATTATTATTTTGAATTAAATAATTTAGACTCCATTTTGTCTATTCATAATTGCTCTAATTTTAGCATTTTTGTGAGCTTAATGCTTATTACATCCGTCCATGAGTGATCACCAAGGGCATAAACAATAATGTTTGTCAGAGTTTGGTGTCATCAGGGAGTTTTCTTCATCCTTTTTACTTTGATATATCATGTTTAGCTACATTAAGGACAATGTAGACCATTAAGTTTGGGGGTGTGGAGTCAATTTGCATATAATCAAGTTAACATTCATGTCTTTTGCAAATTACATTAAATTTTATTTTCTTTATCCTGCATAGCATATAATATAATGCTTATCATTGTTAGAATGTTCATTGAGAGGTCATCATGCTTTTCATTTTTTTGAATGGAAGTTAGGGGACCGGTCTTTTGATTGAATAGCTAGACATAGAGGGTTAAGTCATTTTAATTGAAATAAGCCACTCATTGATCATTTTCTTGTGGTTAAACTCACTATTGCTACGATTTGTGGTTTGATGGTGGAAGTACTTGGATGTTGTTGTGGACTCTAGACCTAGTCTCAAGTGAAGCTTGAGGCAAAATAGATGATGAGTTGCACACCTAAGAAAGGAATTAGGCCTTTTTAGATTGTTTGAGCCCTTCTAGACCACCTAAATTTGTTAAAATTTTTATCTTAATCATGTTTAAGCCTTCATGAGCCATAACTGTTTTTCAAAGCTAAATTATTGCTAGCCAATCCCTCATATGTTTAAGTCTTTCTTTTTCTATTTCTTATCTCCCAATGTTGCTTGATTTTATTGAATTGGATCATGAGTTCTTTTCTTAAGGCAAGGGGAGGTGAGAAATATAATGAAAAAAGAATAGAAAAAAAGGGAAGAAAAAGAAAGAAAAACAATGAGCTTAGCATTTTTCTAAAAGGACAAGCAAATTGCTGAAGTGTCAAATGAAAGGAAGTTGGCTACAAGTGGCAAAAAGGTCATGAAGGTAGGATACTGTAACTAAGGGGGTTTTAACCCAAATATTTGCCCTTTTTGTCCTGCTAGTGCCCTAAACCCAATTACAACCTAAGGAAAGTCCTAATGATCTTAGGGGCAACTTCTTCATAATTGGTGAAGAGTGGATCTAGAGACTAGCATATGAAATTTAGAGGCATCGTCTCAAGTGCTTTTTGTTAATAGTTTGTTGGAAAGAGTGATAGTTGTGGGTGCGATTGAGCTTGATCAGTAATGGAGCAAAGTATATTAAAATGTATTTAAATTCTCCAAACAAAGGCTAGAAAGGTAATAAGTTAGTTTCTTTCATTTACAATTTTCTAGAGTGAATTGCATGATGACCAAATCAAAAGCATACATGGCAGAAAAATTTGAGAGGTTGCATATTAGTTTACTCGAGGACGATCAAGAGTTTAAGTTTGAGGTATTTGATGAGTAATGTTTACACCTATTTATTAGTACCCCAAATTGCCCTAAACTAGGAAAATTTAACTTATATTTTCTTGTATTTTACAGGGAAAATATAAAAAATGCAAAAAGAAGAGCAATAGAAGAAATCTCATGTAATTTGAAGTTAAAAAGAAGAAATTATCCCAAAAATAGTACGGGGCACCAAAGAAGGTCGTGGGTGCTATATGGTGCCGGGGTGCCTCTGCTCCACATGGACACCACAACTTCAAGTAGAGAAACAAGGCTCCCCTGCATGGTGCACCAATATCGTAACGTTTTGAGTCTTTTATTGAATCGGCGCCATGGAAAAGTATGGGCGCTATATGGGGTCGGCTTCATTGACTGGGCACCATAAAAAAGGCCCTGGCACTATATGGCACCCAACCACTTAACTGCATTTTGCATTCTCTATATAAAGCCATGTTGGGTAAAATTTCAGTCATTGTGACTTGGGAGAGCTAGGATTCAACCTAGTGGAGTATAGGGTTCGTGCATGGGAGAGCACTTTTTGAGGGGAATTCCACTCGGGAGGAGGATTTAACCCACAATAAGTGCCTCACTCATAGAGTTTGAAATTTTGTCTCATTTTCCATTCTTTTCCTGCACTTTGAGCTTTGTAATGTGTTTGGACTTGAGATTTATTTTGTATTTGGATATCATGTGTATTTAAACCGTCATTTCGGAGTGTAATGTAGCATACTTATGTAATGTATTTTGATTTACTTTAGTATTTGGAGCATGAATTACGATGTGGTGTCTTATATATTTGTAGTATTCAATTAATTGTCTAACTAGCAGTTAGATGAGATTTAGGAACCCAATTCGATCCCGGGATGGTAGGTCAGGTAGACAGGGAATTTGCATGTGAGATTAGTGATAATCGACCATTTTGCGTGACTTATAGACTGTGCAATGAGTCACTTTCCTAGACCCTCAATCGGGAGATTAGGAAATACGGATATGGTAGACTTCGGGAGAGTCGTACGTACCAAAATCTTGGGTCCACCAGGTGCTCGATGAAATACTCGAATGGTAAATTGGGTTTGATACTGAGAACGGGGACATGAAATAACACCTCTACCTCTATCATAAAATGAATCTCCTCTTTTATCCCTTGTTTGGGTCATAATTAGTGTTTATATCTTTGTTATCTTTGTTTTTTATCCTTTCGTTTGGTTAGATATAGCTATTGGGATACAATTTAGTATTTAATCTGCACACTCTCTCTGGTTCGATATCCGAACTAAGTCTACTTTATTACTTGTGCAACGCGTGCACTGATGCACCAAAGTATCTTCCTTTAATTTGGATGTGATCATGTTTTAGCACAATAATAACCGCCTTTGAAATGGTTATAGCTTTTTTTTCTCCAACAATCCAAATATTTTGTTTAATTTTAATTTTTTTTTATAAAAGTAAAACATTTATAATTAAAATTCTATGGTACTGATTTTATCAATTGATCCCACAAATAAATAAAAATAAATTTTCATACTTCTATCTTTTATAATTATTTATTTGCTTATGTTTATATACTTTATAAAGTGAGTACTTTAAATTCATATACTTTTGGAAAGAGGCTAGTGTTAAACCACATGTTATAGTTAATATTATCTTACAATTTTTACTAGTCGATGCCAGCTGAATAATTTGATCTATTTATTATTAGATATAATGCTTACATAACAATTATTTAATAAGGTCGATTTAATCATTTCATTGATTTGGGTTATTTAAATTAAAAAACCTATTGGGGAATTAAGTTTGGAAAGTGTTAATTGAAAAGCTAATCTATATATTATTGTAAACGCCCTCTTAATCATTTTATTAATCAAGGCAAATTAAATACTCTCTTACATCATAAAAGGAATGAGGCTATACTGAGAGACTCTTCACACTTTGCTCATCTCAGTTCTCAAGAGTTCTCTTTCTAATGATAAACAATCTACCCTACAACAACCATCGATCGTTCATGGCTTCCATCCTCCATTTCACCCTCTCTACCACAACCAGGACCTAAGAGGATCGATGTCGATGATGAAGAAGAGCCCAAGGAGACCGTCAGACATACCCATCAAGTCAAGCTCAAGTTCCCAAGAGAAGAAAGATGATCTTGTGGCTTTAATATTTATTTCTTTTTCCATAAATATGAATACGTAAACAAAATACCTCCCCTCTTAACATCAATATAAGAGACCACAGCAGGGTCACAAGCGAGTGGAGATTAGCAGTGCTCTTTCGGCTTCTACAATAGAACATTTAAGGGGTCACAGTTCACTAGGACAAGTAGCTAGATGGCAATATTAGACGCAAGTTAAAAGAAGATTTAAGGGGCATAGATCTTTAGCCGGAGGTCCTGTATATACAGTATTGGCTTATTACTTTTGCTGCTTACCAGTCAATTCTGAAGGTGTAGAGGACAGCAGGATTAACCACAGGAGTATTCAGTGACCATCAGCAGTGCTCATTAAGCTGAAAAAGGGTTTTGTTCCATGGGGCTTATGGATTGAACTCTGATACAATGAAACTTTGATTGATGAAATTCGCTAGCTTCCTAGAATTGTGATATGATGAAACCAAATACGTTTTAGCAGATCAGTCTGTACTTCCGTGGATTGAAACACTTCGGCATCGCCTTTTCTTTGAGCCAACCTGCCAAGAGAAATAATCTCAGATTTAACGAATATAACCATAAAACGGTTTTGTCATTGTTGCCTCTCAGGTACACGCAGTTGACCCTTGTGCAACTGTCAAACATTCCTGCCCTGCACAAATGGAAGTACCAGAGTTCTTTATAAATCGAGTTCTGATTTTTTTATATACAATCTACTGAGTTTCCAATAAGAGAAGGGAACAAGAAAATTAAACATGCCACACCACTGGTTCCAGTTAAGCAGACAATTTCCCGTCCTCAACAGCTAGACCAGCTGCAGCTACATCATCCCAACAATATCCTCAGACAGGCTTACCATAAGTGAGTGGGAAACATTCACTTCAAGAATTACACTCGATGAGAACCACGCCTTTCGGGTTGGCTCAGGTTGAGCATAAGTGAGCTGGGGGCAGTTTGGATGGGGGCCTCACAATAAAAAGAAGGGGAGAGCATCGTCCCCTAGACCTGACCAGGATCGACCACTGGCTCTTAAAACCATGATGAAAACGACCCCAAACTTTAATTTGTTTCCTATTCCATCCTGCCCCATGGATTAGCCTTACCAGGAACGTTATAACAAAAACATCTACAAATCAAGGGCCAGTATGCTCTAATATTTTTCTCTTTGTTGTTGATAACAAGCTAGTTAAAAATCTATGATGTGCTTCACAACAATAGCAACCTTTGGTAGCTTCACACTAAGGGAGCAAATAAATCGAGAAACACTGAATTTTCATCATTAAACTACAAGATCATTTTAGCCTTTGAAAATCAACAAAAGACAGTCCTAAAACAAAATTTTTAAAAACACAACTTAAAAGATGTTCACTAGTTTAAGGTTTTTATTGATGACAACAGAATAGTGACACAACAGAAACTATAACAATCATTTCAATGCTCAAAGTTAACTAGATGAGTCAGAAACTGCAACCTTCATCTCCTAAGAAAACCAAGATGTATTACCAGATACGACGCAGTTGAGGACTACATAGAGAGCTATAGAAACTAACCCACACAACAACAACAACAAAAACAAGTTCTCTTGGTGTATACCTTTGATAATGGAGGTAGTGAAACCCGTCGGGCAGCCGAGACAGGGTGATATAGAGAACGAATCTCTTGGAGCTGTGAAGCTATTTCCTCCAACAATTGCAACTCATGAAATCTTTGCCTTTCCTTGTTTTCAATAGAAACAGCCAACTTCTCTCTTCCTTTTTGCACTACCATTAGCCTTTCTATAAGTCTCCCTACTTCCGTCTGAAGTTTTAGCCTTTCATAGTCAACAGCAGATAAGGAATTTCTCCTCAAAGCAGAAACGAGAGCTTTGGTTTGAGAGTTATCCTGCGCAAGCACATCCGACCTACTTCGATATATGTTTGCTTCCGGTTTTACCATATTTGAGGTCAAAGTATCCCTCATGAAACCACTTTCTTCAGCACCATAAGCTTCAAGAGAAGGACCATGATTACTGAAGCTGTTTGAACTTGAACTTCCATGTAATAATCCATCTTTCTCACCACTCTTAACACCACATGGTTTAGTGTCATCATCAATTACATGGACATCAAGAATACCTGACTCGGCCTCAAGCTGATTAGCTTCAGAAGTAGAGCTTCTCAGTTCAGGAACTTTGTCTTGGCTTTCTAGTTCAACATGAACAGTTCTTCCCTTGTCATTCATTTTACCTGATAATGCAATTTGCTCTGAATGGAGCTCCCATGACTCTGCACTAGATACTGTGCCCTTCTGTTGAAACTTCAGGCTGCAGTCATCTAATGAATGAGTATGATGTTTGTCAACAATCTCAATACCTGGCCCTTCCCGATCTAACAACTGTGATGCATGTCCTTCACTTTGTTTCTCATAGCTTTCTCTTGTCTCCAAAGGTAGGTTCAAATCTTTCACAGTCCCATTCTTTTCAATGGATTCGTTTATCTGCTGTAGCATGAAGAATGGATCGTCCATGGCATCAAGCGATGAATAAGCCTGTTTTCCTGATTCCTCCAATGCATAGCCAAGATCATTTTTGCCTTCATCTGGAAGAATCATCGAAGCCTCTTCCTTTTTCTCATCAAACTGAATCATTTGGTGATACATCTCAACTTCCTTTTCTAAAGCAAGTTTTTCCTTTTCCCTTCTCAATAAAATTTCCTTCAGAATATTCATCTCTTCTTCATCATATAATGATTTCTCTTCAATCTCTCTTTGATATTGCCTAGCTTCCATTTCAATAGAAGCCTTCTCCTCTTGAAGACGACGTATCATTCCCATTGCCTCATCAGCAGCGGTTGCAGCAGCACTTCTCTCTTTCTCTAACTCAAGGCACAGAGATGCACGAGCACACTGTTCCTCTTCAAGTGCATGCTCCAAGATTCTAACAGTATTTGACTCATGTTTGTCAAAATGGTAGCCAAGACTGTGAGCATGATGTAATCTCTCTGCTTCAAAAAGCGAAGCCTCAACTCCAAAGTTTTCCTTCATTTGCCCATAACATTCATTATCAGTAAGATGCCTAGTTTCCTCAAGCACTCCAGAGCCTGTATAAGATTCAGCATCACCTGAAATCACATAAACGTTAACCGCTAAGATCCTTAGAAAATAAAATTCTTGTTCTTTAAAACATGCAAGCCTATAACACAATGTGGTGAACTGTAGTTGACAAGTAGATTTCATATTATATAGGTGTTCCAAGTTAACAAACGGATCCAGTTACATGACATTTTAAGAAATCAAAGCTGGGTTTGAACATAGGCAGTCATCGGAGATTTGAGATACAAATGTCCAAAAGACATGAGAAAAGTGAAGGACTTACAGTAAAAGTACCCATCAAATGAAAATCTAATTTCTACGAAAAAAAAGACAAATAGGTCTCTCTGCAATGTCCAAGATCCATCTATCTCTAAAACTTTTTATTTCCCTACAGTTCAAATTAAACCTGTAAATCTGATGAACACCGCTTCCAAATCGCAGGGAAAGAAAGACTTCTTTCTTGAATTAATCTAGTTAATGGAAACAAGACAAGGACTAAAAAAGACAAAGCCCAGTCTTCTTTAACTAACATCGAAGTTGGTCCCTACCAGAATCAACCGAAACAGAACTCTCCCCACACATTTCTTTCCCCTTCTCGCCGAAAATGGCGAAGTCCGAGGAGGAGATAGGCGAAAACCGCCCGTGTGCGATAGCGAGCCTCCGCCGCCGCCTGAGACTGGAGGGGGGCCCGCGGCCCACCCCCCCTCTCCCCTTAACTCCAAACCGAAACTTCACAGCGCTCCCATTTGGGAAGTCAGCCGGTGAGGCGGTCCAGGACAATCTATGCGACATCCGAGCATATGAAGCCGAACTACTCGACACCTCCTGATCAAGTTCCTCCGCCTGGTCATACTGCCTACCGTCACCACCAGCGTCGACACCTCCATCGCCCAGCAGCTTCAAATCCCCCCGGCCGCCACTAGCCCAGAAAGAATCAAACGGGAACTTGGTCACGACACCCTTCTGCACCGACGAGATCCTCCTCGTGGGTCCGTCGACGAGCGCCCTCTGCAGGCACGCATCATCCCCGGCGTGGCCCCCGAAGAGGCCGTTACAAGGGCACGGCAACCGGAGGCCGAAGAGGTCAAGGAATTTTGAGGCGACAAACGCGACGGCGGCGCCGCAGAGGAGGACGTACGCGAGCGCTAGGTCAACGAACGCCCCGACGAGCGTCGAGACCGTCCATGCGTGGATCTCGTCGCAGGGCATCGTCGCCTCTATTGAAAAACCTCTTACAAGAAATCGAATTCGGAAACGCTCGGAGGTTGGAAATGGGGAATCTCTCTTTGGCTCGGCTTCTCTCTCGAGGACGAAGAAACAAGAGAAAAATGTCTGGTTTTTCGCTCGGAAATCCCGCCCAACGCCTGGCGCAGGAGAGTTCAGTGGGACCCCTTAATAAAGAAGCGAAGATCTTATTGGGTAAAATGTGGGACCTACAATGAACGGAAGAAACCCCCACCACCCCCCAACCCCCCAACCCTCCAACGGTACAAAATTACGCCCGGCCTTTACGCCTGAAATACGTTAACCGGAGACCGTACGACAACGGTGATGCCGCCGACGGCGGTGCCTCGGCCACCAAAAAAAAAAGGTTCTGTTACGAAGAGAATGAGTAAAGGTGAGAAGCGCGTAAGAGGCGAACGAAAGAGCGAGCCCTTCATTGAAGGAAAAGCCAGATGGACGTAGTCATTATGAGATGGAACTGGGATTAATATGAACCCCCCACACAGTGACACAGACATTATGAGTGACAATAAACTCTAATAGTAAATTAATTATGTCTAAAAGAAGGAAATAGAAAACCATTTGTAACATATTAACGGTGGAATGTAATGGTTTACAGAGATTTATCAAAAAAGCATGAAGAATACATCATTCTGCTTGGGAACAAAGCCAAAACATATTACTCAATTAAATAATCCAAGCATCTATCAAAAGTCCAACCTTCTGCCCCGGCCTGTAAAGGGGCATATACATACATATCAAGCTCTCATAATTACAGGCATTCTCCTCGGTAGCACATGTATACCTTCAAAGGAAAGAAGCTGAAAAATCTCATCAAACTGACCGCTGTACATCTCAATCTCTCAGCTTTACAGGTATTCTCCTCACTGACATCAAGCATTTAATTTAGGGTCCACA
The DNA here is from genome assembly GCA_019845555.1 of Aristolochia fimbriata. Lineage (NCBI taxonomy): Eukaryota > Viridiplantae > Streptophyta > Magnoliopsida > Piperales > Aristolochiaceae > Aristolochia > Aristolochia fimbriata. The sequence goes on from CM034081.1 coordinate 10,696,495, forward strand.
GGTTACAAGAAATTAGAGTCACAAACAGTGACAGGAACACAGAATAGGAAAGCCCAGTTACCAAAAAAATATATAATCATCTATCCAGGTGTAAACCTCCCAAGATATTCTTCTCCCGCCCATTACAAAAAAGAGAAGAAGCTTTCTAATCCATGTCACTGGTGACTATGGCCATCAAACTTGATGTGAAGAAATAAAAAAATTCTCAACCACCAAATATGTGAGACCTGTATACCCTGAACAACCACATCAAAAAGCTGTGAAGACCTGAACCTTGGGGTCTTGGACACTGGTCTTGGTCCTGCTGGCGTCATTCCCAAATACCAAGCATCTTCATCCTCTTTCTTTTGCCAATTATTACTGGCTGGAAACTATTGACAACTTTTTCTCAATTGTGGAATCCATAGTGGTAGCAAATTATGTCTCCATCCATCTAAGAAACCTTGTCACTCATCGTCTCAGTATTAATGTGATCGAGAAGATTCCAACCATCTGTGCTGCGAATTTCAGTATCTATGTGATCGAGAAGATTCCGACCATCTGTTCCTCCATTGCCTCCTGATGCCACTTTTATCAAATGGGTGATTATGAACATCTACCGGTGATTTAGGAGTGCCCCCTTTCTTCTGAGCAATTCTGATCTCCTCTTCCGCATCATATCGCAGACGCTATCAAAATACAGAACGCAACATTCATTAGAGGGAGCAGGAGCAATCTGATTAACAGTACAGTTTTCAGCATATGGCTTTGTACCATGACACGAATGGGAATATCAAATCATGAATGTGAGTTTATCGCAATCTGATAGTCACTTAATGCACCTATTAGCCCAAAGCAAGCCCATCTGGAAGTAACCATACACGTATAGACCATTTACAAAGACAAGAAAATTATCTGTTTCTTCAATCAAGTCAATTATTCATTTTGCTTCTTGTGCATGTGAATATGGCGTCATCAATGTTTAGCCAAACTTACTCAATACATGTGCTCCAAGACAAACAGAGGCCTAAAAGCAGCAGCACTACATGTCTTCTTTTTTGTTTCTTTTTGGTGGGGGGTGGGGAGGGAGGGGGGTTTAAATAGAGCTACTTTACCTACATGTCCTATATGTTTGACCTTTGAACCTTACTAAAATGGACTTCAAAGACTATAGATATACACACACCTTGGTTGGATCTGATAATACGGCATAAGCCTCTCCAATCATCTTAAATAGTCTGTCGGCATCTTTATGGACCTCATCAAACACTTCTTTCAAGAGCCCATCGTCCCCATTCTCACTCCTTGCCAAGAATTGACCAGCCTATATACACATAAATTAGGTTAAAAACAACACAATCAGAAAGCTTAACAACAGAGTACAATGCAAAGATAACCTTGTCAGGATGATGTCTGAGTGCTGCCTTTCTGTACGCTTTTTTGATTTCCACTGCAGCAGCTGATGACTCAATTCCCCTGCAAAGATCACACAAATGTTCCTGTTCAACTTTTTTCTCAGCTAGGCATAAGTGAACGAATGATATGTTGCTAAGTTGTCTGGTCAGACATAGGTCATGTTAAAGACACAAATTTATGTGAACCAAGCGCAGAGGTGATAATAGTTACTCATAAATTAAACACAACTTACAAGATGAGATACATATCCAGTGGCACCTCCTTTTTGGTCTCTTCCTCCACTGTAGCAAGCCGGGCATGAGCTTGCCTGATGTCATTCATAGAGCTAGCTGACCTACCCAATGTTCTAGACTGATTGACCTTATCCTCTGACTGCCTTTCAAGAAGAGACAAAAGCCTCTGAAGATCACTACTAGCTTGACCATAATCTCTGATCATCTCATGCAAGGTTGCCCTTCTAGATATTGCCTATAAGGTAAAGAAGGTAAAATAAAATGAACGCTTCTAAATGGAACTTGAAATGAACATCTACAACTCCCAACTAAATGAAAATATGAGATTCAGAAAAATCATCGACCCACAGAAATAAGAAACGTTCAAGCCCAAAACAACTGAAGTTGGAATATTAATCAAAAGACGATACCAATTTACCAGAAAACTAGAGTTCATGGTTTTAGGATTTCTAAAACTATGGTTTGTCTTGGAAATAAAATAAAATTACTTAACACTGTAAACATCTATGTTTGTACCCTTTTACTAGAAAACTAAATTAATTGCATAAACTTTTTTTTAAATGGTTAAAGTTTTATTCAAAACTAAAAGTAGGCATATACTTAACTAAAGCTGCAGTTTCTAATGTACGTCGAAGAAACGAAATATTACCACCCTATGCTGCAACTATACCAATAATAACCAGAAAAATGTGCTAAAAATAAGAGTTTGCTTGTCTCCATTCCAAATCACAATGTTCTACATGAGATAAAATAACCAAATTCAAGCTATAAATTTTCCTTTGCCAAATAATGGCACCAAAGGAAATATAAAAGAGAACAAAAAGTCAACAGGCAGAAACCTTTGGGTAATTTGAATCTAGCGCAATAGCGAGACAGCAATCTGCAATTGCATCAGTTATTTGCCCAAGAGCTTGATATGCAGCGGCACGATTGCAAAAGCATACTGCAGCAAAAGGACGAGACTCAACACTGCATGATAAAGCAGCTGAGTAATGTTCAACAGCTTCCGAATGCCTTCCAGCTTGAAACGCCTCATTCCCTGCAATCTACAAGGCAAAAAAAACAAAAAAAAGGAAATTAGCAAAGCACATATATGGCCACTTTAAACCATCGATCATCAAAAAGGAATATCAACACGTACTTACTTGGATAACTAATGGACCATCATGGTCCTTGTACCCCACACACACCAATAGAGCTAAAAGTATATTTCAAAAGAACCAAAAAATGAAACAAAACAAAAATGTGCATACTTTATGGCGCAGTAATTCCTGAATGGTGCCAGCAAATGCAGAGGCAGACTCCAGATTCTTGTTTCTGCATTTAAACAATTCTAATCAGCATTAAAAATCAAAGTGTTCACAGAAAAATCAAATCAACAGAAAAGGTAACAATAATAATGGCTTACATGTCTTTGGTACTTCCTCCAGTATCATGCTTCTGGAGGAAATCGAGAGCCTCTTCTAACTTTCCCAGATAAAAGTAGCACTTCGCAATAAGATGCCACCGCCAAAGCCTTGCAGGATATTCTTTAAAACGGTTTGATGTTTTCAAAGATTGCGTATCAGAATCACACATTGCATAATTCTTCTCAGCAGAATCCATGGTTTCTTCACAAAGGTGAGCCACTTCTTCATATTTCCTAAGCTGCAGAATTTGGTAAAGCCTACTTAGAGCCAATGGAACATCTTAATTACAACTAAACATATCATTACCCATATTATTTAGGAAAAGATGATGGTTTTGGTACTTATTGGAGACTCACCATTAAAAGAGCTTCAGCCTTCATTTGAATCAAACACTCTGAATAGGGACTGGTTAACAAAGCCCCGGCAGTTAATTCCAATGCTTTGACAGCATTATCAGAGGTTCGCTGCTGTAGAAGTTTGGAGCACTGATTTATACATGCAAAAACTTGCTGCCAGTAACAAACACAGGAAGGTCAGAAACAGTCACAGATACAAACTAACAGCAGACAGGCAATACTGTACCTTAGCTTTTTGAAGACCATCGGACGCTTCAATGACAATTTTCCGGTCCAAGCTTAGATCACCTCCAGATGGCAAACAGTTCTTAAAATGTTTCAGTGCATCCTCTGCTTCTCCCAGAGCAAGATAACAGCTGAATAGACAAAGGTATTGAATTCTGATATCAGAAAGCATTTTACGAAAACAAAACAAATTTAAAAGAAAAACGGGGAATAAGGAACAGGATAAGGTACAAAGTACAAATATACATAGAAACAGGCCATCCAAGACACCGATGAAATTAACCAAAATTGTAATAGCACAAATTAGTTCAAGCAGAGGAATAACACTATATTCTTTTATCAGAGGAATAACACTATATTAATCAGTCAAAGGACAAAACGTGTTACTTCATGAAGGCAGTACGTGATGAGGACCCCAGCAGCTCTACAATACACGAATGTGAGTAATGGAAAATTTAGCACCACAAAACATTTTTGCTTACACTGTAATTTCATAGCCAACCTTTTATTTTTGGGTACATAACAAAATTCAAATGCCGATCATTAAGCTCATGGCCTAATGACCAGGAACATCTGGGAGGACAGCTTTCTTTAAATGAGTCTGTAGAGCTCTGTGGAAGGCAGTTATTGCAGCTATCCTAGAACCTTTGCTTGGAAAGAAACAAGGGGACATTGAATGACAAACATACTTCTCTTGCTGCAGGTAGTGTGCACAATCCATACTACACACATCTGGGCATGCATGCTTCGGCAAATGCCTCTTTTTCCTAGCTCCTTGATAGGAAGGTTTTGGCAATAAATCACTAGTATCTAATGTCTCAAGTCCCCCCCGAGCTCCCTTAGCAGCCTCAGACAGTTGGGTGGCTACAACAAAATTTGATGGTTCTTCAAACAGAAATGATGACCCTGCGGGGACAGGTGCGGTTGTATGAGTCATGGTGCTTCTTCCCATTCTGTGAGCCAATTAAGTGGAAGCAAAGGGCATTTTAATTGAAGCTCAAGTGGTTGCTCAAAGATTCTCTGATCTCTTAATTGAATGTGAATCTTCAATTGTGATTAGGTGAAAGAGTCAAGGCATTTTGACCTCCACAGAGATTACGCTATACTTTTGGGCTTAGCACCTGAGACCAGGCCTGGGGTCCCAAAAGTCCGAGTCGGATAGAACGATTTGGGTCAACTCACCCAGCCCCCATGCTGAATCGAGCTGCTTGAGCCAGCCAAAGGACTATTGGCAAGTGCTGTGCAGCCAGTAGCCGGCGAGTGCTGTGCAGCCAGTAGCCGGCGAGTGCTCTGCAGCCAGTAGCCGGCGAGTGCACTGCAGCCAGTAGCCGCGAGTGCACTGCAGCCAGTAGCCGCGAGTGCACTGCAGCCAGTAGCCGCAAGTGCACTGCAGCCAGTACCCGGCAAGTGCTGCCATGTAAAAAGTTTACCATCCTAGGTGCTGGAGGTGCCAGAACCGTTGGCCACCTGTCCTCCAGGCACGGTCAAGCTAACAAACTTCACTTGTGCCAAACAACTTTCGAGTAACCAATCTCTATCCAACTAATCACTGATGCACAGCAACATTAGTAACTACCCTAACCATTAGGAAAGGAGGTTTTCCCTAATGTTGAAAAATTCTCTCCCTCGTGATCATTAGATACTACCCTTAACAATGTGCTGCATTTTATGAATGTATTCTACTTAGTTTCTTAAAAACATATATAAATAAAATTAAATAAACTTTTGACCCTTTAGTCTAAGTTTTTACCCTACTTCTTTAAAATAAAAGATATCTTAAATATTTGCCTACTTTTTGGCATGCGCACTTCTCGCCGTATCTAGATTCATAAAACTAATGTCTCCAACAAGAGTCATCAGTTATATATAAAAGTCATGCATATGAAAATTAACCATCTCAAACAAAAACACAGAAAAGGGAAAGAGGAAATTCTTACGTAGCAGCTCTAAGTTGAACCCTTTGGAAATTGGGTTCTATCGAAGCAGCCATCATACAATCTTGTAATGCTTCTCTCATTCTCCCTTGAGCCATCCTTGTGGCTGCACGGTTGCTGTAGCATAACATCAGAGCCCTGACACAGCTTCGAGAAGTTTCTTTTGGAGAGACACACTTTACTCCCTCGGTGTAACAGTCCTCGGCTTTAGATACATTGCCATTTGCATAAGCTTGGTTTCCCCTGATGATACACAGAAAAATTTAGTGGCTTCAAATATTACAAGCACAATACAGAGAACATATAAGCAGCCACCCATACATATGACATGCCCATGTTAAATTCTACATTAAAGGCACCCAGTACCTCCATTACAAAAATGAGAACCGTACTAACTGGTATGTAAATGGAAACCAGATGTCCACAAGTTTCCTAAAGGTAATTGATGCAATGAAAGTCATGGCTTCCACATTGTTTTCTCTTCTCTCATCAGGGATGCAGACTTCTTTTGTTCTATTTTTCTTTGTAACAAACCAACTCTGTTATTTAATTACAAACAAACAGACATGTATTTCATATTCCTCCGAAACTTCAACCAACACATTAAAAAGCTCACATTCAACCATCAAGCCAAAGCCTCATGCCAAAGCCTCAACCCACACAGTAATGAATTTTCCACAGCTGATATAACATTTCAAAAACAAACATATAATTTTCTTTTGTGTTTGAGAAAAGCAAAAACATATAGGTATTAAGAATCACCACTTGGAAAGTGTTTTGGCTGGTTCTGTGTTACATCAAGAACTACATTATTTGGTCATTTGGAGTCCCTTGAGACAACACTTCATGAAAGCATCCTTAGTTGCAATCCCTTGGCAGATCTGAATGGAAAGGGAGAAGCTTTCTGGAAAGGCTAGCTCAGCTGGGGGAGCAACTTAAGTGTCATTGACATTGTCCTTCTATTGGCACACAGCCTTCATGGCCTTCCACCATCCCAATCTCTGGTCCTAAGACAAATTTGGTGTAAGATTATTCTCTTCATCTTGGCAATGTAAGATTATTTTCTTCAGCTTGGCAACTCCCCTCACATTGGCTGAAGGACAACCCTCTTCTGCAGCCTTTAAAAAAAAGAATTCCGATGCCTCCTCAAAGGGGAAACCTGGGCTTACTGGTGTAGGTGGAATCATCAATGCTGGTGCTGGTTATCTCCCTGTTTTCTCTGGTCCAGCTGGCACTGGGGGTCCAACAATGCCAAAGCTAGAGCACTCCTAGCAGGGATTAAAATGCTTAAGCAAGTGTTTAGCTGTCTGTTGGTGGTGGATGGTACTCTGTGTTGGTCCAGAACAAGCAAGAAATTTCTTCCACCCTGGGCCTAAGGAATGTGTTTGATGAAACATCTGACTGGTGCCTCCTGGGACATCTTGTTTCATATGTTGTACCTAATATTGTACTCCTAAGACTTCAAGTTTTTACAATAAGTTCCATTTTTAAAAACCATGTATTGTACAATTTTTAAAACTAAGAGAGCCTTATCACTTTAAAAATGAACAAAAAATAACATGATTTGCTCCAAAGAAATAAAAATACCTGAGTCGCCATTTTTCACAAGCTTCCTGGGCCACGATGGCAGAAACAGATTGCTGAATACTTGGCTCTTTGTCTTCAACCTTTTGGGATATAAACACATCTTCTTTTCGGTGACTTTGACCCTGTACTGTAGCAGAAGGAAATGGAGAAAACTGCTGGGGAGAAGTCAAATGGACTTCAGAATTTGGTGTAGATGTGTATGAATCACGAGCATCTTTCATCCAACTTTTCTTTCTGTAGTGTCGTCTTCGGGTTGATGATGGGCCTTGAATAGAAGCAGCAAATGTGAAGCTGGTCCCACCAGTATCCTCAACACCAGACATAGCTTTTGCAACACCTGATTGGCTCTCGGTGTTAAATCCAGAAGTATCAGCTCCAGTAACACCAACTGCATTATTAAAATTTGTCATCTTATCTTGAGAAGGTAGAGATTCATTTTCAGGTTGCCCATGCACAAAACTCTTTTCCCTCAAACTCCCAAGCTTCTGATCACTTTGGGCATCCATGCTGACAGATGGCGGAACAATGTCATCAGATCCAAGAGAAGTCTCTCTCGAAAACTGTTCAGTAGGTGTATCTTCTGGATAAGGAGAGAAATCCATTGGTGAATAGCTAGGCGAACTCATTTCTGAACTTTCCTGAGAACTTCCTTCCCTTGAAACAAAGTGTTTCTGATGGACAAGGCCAGTTCTAGATTTCAATTTTCCTCTCCTCTTTTTAACCTTTGTCAATGTTTCTTTTGACCCTTTTTTTGCACTAAAAACCACATTTTGGTGCAAACCAGCATGTATGTTCTCCTTAAAAGAATAAGAACCATCATGTTTTGGAGTTTGGGGATCACAACCAGGCACATTCAAGTCATGTCTCATATTCACAAAATTCTCTTTGTACTCTGTGCTAGATGTTGCAGTATTCTCCAAGGGATTGGCTTCTGACTGGAGAGATGGAGCAGAAAATGGCAGAGAGGCTGATGAGGGAGCAGTTGCACTTGGTTTTGCATTTGCATCTGGGATCACAGGAGGAACATCACCCATGTCCAAACCATTGGTCTTTCTCCCTGCTTGGAATATGAATGGCATCGGAATAGGACGACCAGATGTAGAACCCCCAAAAGGCCTATTTATGAAATTTCCAGATTCCATATACTCCGGGGAGTTTATACACGTAGAAGACTCTTGAGCATTATCCTTACTACTACCTAGGACAGAACTGCCTGCATCTCTAGGTGTTGGATTGATATCTTTATCTTTAATATCCTCAGAATCATTCCTCATTTCTTCCACACTCAACTTCTTCATATCATTTGATAGTTTAACATCTGTCTTTTCATCAAAAGAAACAGTTGAATTCTGACCTGAAACACCTCCATTGGTATTTCCCCTTCTTCCAAACACAAAGACATCTGCCCCAAAGCCTTTCCCCGCATTGGGAATCATATTCGCCTTTCTGTCAGTCGTAAAAGAAAACTCTGGTTCCTCCTTACCTTGAAATGCATTTTTACTCCCTATGTTCAACTTCGTCAGCTCATCCTGAACAGACTTCTCCATGCTGGCCACAGCTGATGTCTTCAAAACCTCCTCGGGATTTGGTTTCTTTGAAACATATGATGATTTGCATTGTTTAAACTCAAAAGTATTCGCAGACCTTGTTTTGTCCTCAATATTTAGTTTCTTGATTTCACTAGGGAGAGTATCCTCATAATCCTTATTCAATCTGCCAGGAGTCAGGTTTGAACCTGGTGCAGCACCACCTGAATAGTCATTCTGCCCCACACTCTGTGGAAAGACATTATTCATGTCTGTACTAGAGGTTGATCCACTGAGATGATTTGCTCCAAAGATGAAACCATTGTCACCAACAGATTTGCCAAACTTAAAACTCCTCGAATTCAAAGGACCTTCAGTAGACTCGCTACAGCTTGCACCGTCTGGTTGTACACCGGAACTACTTGCTCCAGTCATTGTATTTAACTTTTGTGCATCATCTTGGAAAGATCTTGCAAGTCTCTCACTGTGCATGGCATCTGCTGTATTAACTACATGACTTGGTTGACTTGCAGGAGAAACAACCTCTGGATTGAGATTAGAGTCCTGGAACTTCAAGCCGCTCAGGCTTTGCACGCCCTGAGCGACATCACCAGCTTTTGAGTTCAAACTGGAACCTGACCCACTCGCTTTCTTAGCTCCAAACACAAATGGCGCACTACCACCAGCGCTCCCAAACTTAAGTGGAGCCGAATTTTCCCCGACACAGTTGCCGGGAACCGATGAGAACGGATTCCATTCTTGGAACGCTTCCCGAGTCTCTCCCACAATGCCATCCCCATTGGCATTGGAACTCAAATACACCCTGCTCTCTGTTCCCGATCGAGGCGACTGTTCCGCCCGGTGCGGCACGAAATGCCGCCTCAATTTCACAAGGCGAGGCTTCGAAAGACTCGGTCTTTCCGGCTTACTCGGTGGCGGCGGCGGTGGCGTGGAAACCCCATACCCATAAAACCCTGTTGCGTTCCTCTGATTCGGGGAACCCATCGGTCCGGTCTCCGTTTTCAACCGTTCAGAAACGGGATTGTCGGAGGAGCCAGACGCAAGAGTCGAGGAAAAGGAAGAGAAAGATGAAGAGGAAGAAGACGACTGACCTTTCTTGGTATTAGGGTTTATAAATCGGGACTGCTGCGATTGAATCCTGGATTCGGTGACCGGAGATCGAACGTCTACCATCGCCGGCGACATTGAAATGACGAATTCATGAATATGGACCGCCGCACCCGGACGAACCCCGACGACGAGGACACCTTGGAACAAGATCCCGACACTCCCCCCCGAAGAGCGAAGATCTCCGTCCTTCCCTCGATTGCTTCCTCCCCCTCGATCGTTTCGCTTTCTCTCCCCTCCCCCCTCCTTTTCTTTTTCCCCTCACGCGTCCTTTTTCTTTGCTTGCATTTTTTGAACACAGCGGCGAAGTCACCGCTTTTAGGGGAGGAGAGGAGAAGGGACCTCTTTTTTTCATTTTTTTTATTTTTATTTTTTAATCCTAAAAAATTGTTTCTTGTTTATAAATATTAATATTTATTATTTACTGTTCGAGAAGTTAACTAGCCGTTACGTCTCTTCGCTTTCCGAAACATGTTGATATCGAGAGCGCCAGCCAGGATTCACCGGGTGCTTATCCGAATCAACGGCTAACATTTGAATATGGAAAAGTAAAACGAGAAAATTCTCATTTTCGTACTAGAGAATTTATTTATTGACTTGATTAAAAATAAATTCGTTTAAATTTTTTAATAAAATAAAATATTAAATTATTAATACAATAAAAGCCAAAATTTCATTCATTAGTAAAAAAAATACAGTAACAAATATCATTATCATCAATCAAACCCTTCTGCTAGAATGAAGCAAACAAAGATTATTTTCATGTATACCATAGTATTTACTACGATTATTTGTTATCCAATGTACTTAGTTTTTAAATTAAAAAGAAGAAAGAAAAAAAAAAAAAATCATGTAATTGAGGCCCTTTTAACCATCGGATCTGAGAGCTGTGAAATGGCAAACGTGACCCACAAACGTATGCCCTCTCACATTCAGGTCCTCAACCCATTTGTGACCCAAATAATCCATAAGAGTACTTCACAAAATAAAGTTCTTGGAAAGTCTATCCTCAGTTCCTCACAATCCTTAGATGAGATAGGTGACTCTTCAGCAGTACAAAAGAAATAGCTCCCCACTCCATAACTTAGGGAGTACTTAGTCCTTGAGCAGGTAGCTCCCAGCTGACTGACTAACCTTCAAGAAAAAGGGCACTGATGGGCAGCACCTTGTTGTTGGTCTCCTTCCATTTGAAACTCCTCCCAGTATCATGGAGAGGCATTTCAGCCACTCTCTTGACTTGCCATTCACCCCACAGGAATTTATTGACATGCAGACAGGTCAGAGTCCAAAAACATTTACAAGGGTTGAATGAGTTTCGCATGCACCAATTCCCTCTCTCCAACTTACTAGTCATTTTCACAACCAAGAACATAATCCATAGTTACTTCAAGAATACAAATTTTTGATAAAAAACTGTGAGGCTAAGCACAAAATCAGCATTTTTGTGAATACTCCATAATGTAAATTAGTTATTTCTTCTTAGCAGAAACAACAACAAATCCCAGATAGCATCCACATATATCGGACACTAGGGTTAAAGAAAAAATGGAAAGAAGAAAAAGAGGTACATCCCAAACCCCTAACAGTATTTTAGAGAGGGAGCTATGCGGAAGTTTGGTTATACGCAAGTCACCATTCACAGCCAATACCTCCCTCCAGAGTTTCCAAGAGTTATTCATTCTGCCAGACAGCTTCTTCTGACAGCATGGAACCAACAGGATTTCATGAGATTCATGACTAAGAACTGGAAACAACATTAAACTCAAGTGTTTTCCAACACATTAAACCGGGTAATTCTCTGTGCAGGAGAGTTCCCTCACCTCTAGAGCCAATTGTGCTAGGCCATTAAGAAAGTTTTTTCTCATGAAAACTAGTCCACATGAGTACGTTCTTATCCCTTATGTAGAACTTATAGCCTTCCTTTCATAAATGATCACAACAGGAAACATGACTGTTGGCTTTCACCATATAGCCAGCATTTTGTTGGTGCAACAAATTATCACTATGTGCATTATTTTTTCTCTACTGAGTTATACAGAACTCTCTCTCCAAAACTAGTGACATTTACTGAAGTAAAAGGTCTGAAGAACAAAATTTTCTTCATAGGTTCAAGATTTGAAATCAATAACACAATGATGATGATAATCATCAATTTTTTTCTGGAACTATAGAACTTGAATGTTGGAAGAAAAATGGTGGAAAGGCAGCACCAGAAGTAAGATTTGATTGATTTTGATTTAAAGAATGCACTTTTGTTGCCACTGCAGAAGGGGTTAACCACACTTGCTGACTTCATTACCAAAATGTTCACTCAATTATAACTGCACACTTTGAAAACGGAATATACGTAAATCAGATATAGAAATTAACAACAATTGCTCCAGTGTGAATGGTATATCAAACGGATGCCAAGCTTACCAAGATATGCTACAATATATATCTCAGAATATAGCAACAACTTATCCCTCAGGCACAATAGCTACCATGTTCGCCACTTCCGACAGAGAGGCCATGAGAGCAGTTGGAGAAGCCCAAACCGGAAGGTCAAACAGAGATTGTTTTAATTGCTCTTCTCGATTCTGGCAAAGTTGTTTGGCCATATCACATAGGTTTGAGACATTCTTGATAATTTCTTCTTGGACCTCTACCTGTACAAACCACATTGAGAAACGAGTTAAGTCTTTAAACCATATTCACTTTCACATCGTCATAAATGCCACGAACTCGAACAATGTAAATTAGAAATCTAAAGTATTTCACCCAAACAAAATGATAATAAAACTTCATACTACTGGTGTCCATTATCAAGTGGCCGATACAGAGAGTTAATATTATCCTTCCGGTAGAATACTGATCATAAAAGGGGAACGTCAGCAACTAAAGAGAGAAACGTTGCACCTCAGAGAGCTATTGCAGTGGCCAGCGGGAGTTACTACCTGGTGTGCTCAAGTGCATAACCGATCAATCGAAAAGTGCATCACTATTCCGGAGACATTTGAGTAGAATAGGTAACTAATAATATGAAAATCAAGAGTATTTTATCCACTCGGGTCAAGGTTCAGCTTCGGACAATTTAAAAATCAAATCAAATTGGGGAGAAACTAGACGCATGAAATTAAAGGGAAAATCCAGCGGGATCCAGAAATGTTCCACACCCCAACCCGACCCAATTTCTCACCTGCATAAGCAATTCGTCAACTAAACGCTCGGACCCAGTATCAATCACCACCTCCACTGCAGGCAAAGACGGAGGACGCTGAAGAGAAGCAACGCGTTGTCCGTCGACCTTCATCTGCTTCAGCTTAGCCGACAACTCCTCCCACTGTCGGATCTCTTCCCCGTACTCCCGTCTCAGCATCAACAACGTCCTCTTTTTCCTCAGCAACCGCCGTCGCTCCATCTCCGCCTCCAGGAGCTCGTCCACGGCGGCAGCAGACCGCGATGGCTGAAAGAGATGCTCCGTCCTCTTCCGCCTCTTGTACACAAACCCATCGTCGTCGCATACCTCCCATTCGTCCTCCCGGGGGTCGATCATGAGAGGCGAAGATCAACTGCTCCCTTCGATTTCAGAAATTTGGGAGCGGGATTTGCAGAGGGAACGGCTCGCCGCCTTAATCTCCTCCAACTTTTTCCCGCTTCTTTGTATTAGAAGAACCTCACCTCAGCTCCTCAGCTCCTCAAGATTTTACATTTTCGAACGGAATATTAAATCCCCACGAAAGTCAAGCCTTATTACATTCCCTGGTGCGTGGGAATAAATGGAATTCATTCACTGCTAATATTGTTAAAAAATGACAATTCCTTAGGCAATGTTGGTCATTTATATAACATTAATAGACCATCTTTTAAGGGTTAGAAATATAATATAAAACCATAAAACTAACTTATTAAAGTTAATTTTATTTCCTGAAAATCTTGTTATATTTCGTTGAGTTCTATTTTATTTAAGAGTGATATTGTTTTAATTTAACATAAGATATTATGTATTTAGTATGTATTTAGTATGTGATATAAATAAAAATAAACGAATAAAAAATAATTTGTTTTTTTATAATATATTTTAGATATTTAATACTTAATATTGTGTTATTGTTTTAAAGTTTTAATAAATTGCACTTAATTTTAAATATACAAATTTATTTTAATTTCTTAAAAATCTTATAATATTTTGTTAATATCTAATTTATTCAAGAGTGGTATTTAACATAAGATATCACGATATAAGTTCCGCCGTAAAATAACTTAAAATTAATATATTTTAGTCAATTATTTATGCAGTTTATTATTTTTTAATTTTAATATATTATTTATTGAATTTTATGTATTATTAATTTTATTTTAAAATACTGTTATGTATTATTTTAATATGTGAAAGATAAACTTATTTTTGTTGTTCATTTTTTAAGTTTTTGTGTTCACATAATCACTTGACTAAATTATTTTACTTTTATATAAGACGAAAAGGACTATTAGTTGTGGGTTGTGTTTCACACTTATATCTTACCTCATATCACTAATGAATCAAATACTTAAATATAAAAGTTTATTTTTATGATATTCTATTTGTTTAGTTTAAAAAAAATTAACGTATTTATATGATTTCTAACTTCTATCACACCCCATGTTACTAATTAAACAAACAACCACTAACCAACTCTAGGGTACATCCATTATTGTAAAATCCAATTTAGGTGCATACCGTTCTTGTAAATAAACATAAATTAATAGGAAGATTTATTTAATAGTTTAAAGTCATTATGATTGAAAATAATGGAGAAAGCACTAATAGATATGAGGGAAAAAGAATTTAAACAGTATGTGTAGAATGTGTAAAAGAATTATCAGCCCCAAAATAAATGAGAGAAAAAAATTTATAAAAAAAAAGTAAGCTATAGGATAAGTAAGATAAATAATAGGTGACAAAGTGTAGACACAAAAATGTGGCTGGTCCAAATGCGGCAAGCCCAGTCACCCACTAGCTCATTGAACAACCGTCGTGGACTTATTGCAAACCCGTCCATGGACTATCAGAAGCACCATTCATAGCCCGTCGTCAGGATCCATCGCCTTGCCACGTAGTCGGCTTCATCATCATCAACATCACCGACGAATCATCAAATTCAAGCTTGCCTGGCACCTGCCACATCCTCAACTTTAGTCAACCAATTTTGGTCTCCGCCCAATAAAAGAGGCGCAAGAATTGGCAAGTCACCTGCCGATCCTCTTCCTAAGGATCGATCCTCAATTCACCCCACCAAAAGCACAGAGTCGAGATCCCCTTTTTAGGAATTGAACTCCAATAACACAACACTCAACTGACTACAAATAGCCAGAAGTGCAACATCAGAAAGGTGGAAAATTGGCTCTCTCGCACAGCTGAAGCATCCTCAATCAAAGAAGTTCATTTGCCCAAGTTCAGGTTCGTCGAAGTTCGAACAACCCTTCCGTAAGCTCTCTATACACTCACCAGTGACGTCAAAACACACTGATACACAAGTTCCATCTGGCAGACTACAACCGCGTCGTTCGTGTAGACCTTCTCGGAAGCTCATAGCTTGATAGTAATCCGAAGGAGGCAACAACTTTGCATATCACTTACGGAGATCGAATCAGAGGAAGAATAGGAGACTGTACTCGCATTTTCTGATTTTCAACACACTATAACACAAATTCTCTGTTTTAAATCGACTTAATTCATTCGGTCGCGCCTCTTTGCAGACCGGCGGATTTTCAAGGAAACACAAAGTTTAATTACGTTGAAGTCTATACTCTATATGCTTATCTATTTCTATGTTAATGCTTTTAAACTCTAACGAGGTTATCCACACTATTTAATAAGAAATTTCTTTTATACCTTGAGAACCTGGTGGCAATTCTGAGTCTTCTGACGGGTTGTACTAGTCAGTACATAATCAAAATTAAAAAGTATATTGATCTTGCCATCTTGGTTTAACCGATTTGACTAATCTGTTAGGTCTGATTTTGATAACATTTTAAGGTCATAAATGCTTGGTACAATTGCCTCATTTATACTTGTGAAAGTTGAACTAAATGCAACATGATAAATCAGAATAAGTCAATCCTTACTAAAACACCACAAATATTGCTTAACTCAATAACATAACCCAAATATACATGCAAATGTAGCATTGCAGGAAGATGAAAATCATGCTACAAAGATTGTAATTATCACGACCCTGCCAATGTTGCACAAAAATAAAAGAAACAAAATAAATATTTGTAAGAAAAGAATAAAATAACTAAAGAAACAAAAAAAAAATAGTAAGAAAAAGCAGACAGAGACCCTCTCCCAAGACCCACTGCTTCCTAGGAGGAATGATCCCCAAAGCTGGAATTTACTTAAGCTTTCCACAGTAAAAAATATAATTAATTCCACAATAAACATTGATTATGGTAAATGATACAAAGAAAAATGAAGTAGACAGAATGACTTAAGAGAGTGTATGCACCAAAATGTGCATGACCCAAATTCAACAAGTCCAGGAGTCCACCAACCTATCAAACAAGGTTCGTGAATAGGCCCCGACAATTCTCAAGGTTATCCGACACAACCCATCGTCGGATCCATCCGTCTCGCCGCATCATCAACACAGTCATCATCCAGTCAGCAACGACTCAGTAAATCATCATCCAGTCAGCAACAACTTAGTGAGTCATCGCCACATCAGCATGAGTTAACATACAGTCATCTACTTCAAACGTAAAGCTAAAAACTAAGAAAAGAGGCCACGATCCTCATTCAAGGGATCTCAACAGAGGAGCTCCTGGTCCTCCTCCCATCTCAACTACAGCAGCAGAAAGGGGATCGTGATCCCCTTTCCCAGGAAAAAAATCCTCAACAATCGGACAGACTCTGCTACAAATAGCCAGAAGCGTTATGTTCCAAGGGTTGGAAAATTTGGAGTTCGACAGCCTTCTTGCCGAGAAGAAAACACACTCGCAGAAGCTCTCGAACCAGAGAAGTTCAGCCACTCGCAGTCCGTCGCAACTCAATAGTTCAACCGGAGCAGCTCTACACGATCGTCGGCAACGTCACAAGTCGATACACGCGGAGCACAAATACCTCCGTCCGACCGACCAAAGCCACACCAGATCGTGCACACTCATTCCCAGAACTCAACTTCGACGTTCTCGCCAGAAGCCGAAACTTCACCAAATTCACACGGAGATCAAATCAGAGGAAGCATAGGAGAGTGAACTCGCTTTTTTCCTGACTCACACACATTGTAAACACAAATTTATTCTAAAGTAATTGAAATATTTTCTCGGTCGCGCCTCTTCGCGGACCCGCGGATTTTCGGTGAAACAGATTTGGCATACCCAGTGGGACCTTTCCTACCTCTCATCTCCTTCTCCGTCCAAAAAAAAAAAAATCAACCTTAGTCATGGCCAGCAACGCCAACAATGCCAACAACAATAACAACAACAGGGACAAACAAACTGTCCCCTCGAGCTCTGCCCAACCGCGCCCCGTCGCGATAGCAAGCTCTCCTGCAGGAGCTCGCGGGCCCGCTGCCGCAGTTCCGGCCAACATCCGCGCTCCAACCTCTCCACCACCTGCCACTCGCCCAATTACAAGGGCCTTGGCTAGGAGCTTGTCCACCGAACAAGTTCCCTTCATCTGCGACGCGCATCGTCCGAGCGTCGTCTTCTTACCGCAGGCTACCGCGACCTCCACCAAACCTGTCGCGGCCTCAACCAAGCCGATTCCAGCAATGGCCAAACCCATATACTTGGCCGTCGCTGACTCTCCTTCTCCTTGCAGCCCGACTGTCAGCCCGGCTCAGTCGCTACCATCCCGGAGGAGCTCCATCGTCCCTGCCCTGGTGCAACAATATGAGCAGCGTGGGGGCATGACTTCCTCCTCCGCGGCCAGAATGAATTCGCCATCGGCCTCCTCCGTATAGAGAGCGATGGCCGAAGACAAATCTCCAATCGTGACCATCTCTCATGATCTCTTAGCCGCGCTCACTGCAGCAGCCGGCTCGCCACCCATTCGCTCGCCTCACCGACAGACACCGGGGACCTCCCCGACTGTGCTATCACCCATTCCGCATAGCCGCATCTCAGCGGGGGCTGCCTCCGCAAGCCAGTCGCCCACAACAACTTCTCCACACCCGAGAACACCGATGACCGTCTCCCCAATGCGGTCGCCGGCAAAATATTCTCCACTTCGATCTGCGTCGGGAACAGCTCCGTCGACGCCGACCGTCAAAATGGCCGCAATGACGATGACGACCAAAACAATCGAAGAGCAGCTTGCCAAAATGCAAGCCGAACTTAAAGAACAGAGCGAACAACTGCACATCAAAGATGCGCAACTCGCAGATCGCGATCTCCAGATCGCAAGGATTATGGAGCGGCTCGAAATGGGCGCAGCCGTAAACAGCTCCGGCGTTTCATAAGAGGTCGACCGAAATCGAGCGACTACTAGCGGCTCAGCCGAACCATCGCGAGAGGATCCTGCCTCTGACGACGAGATGCAGCCCATCGTACCGTTGGCCATCCACGGAGGTCGAGCTGAAGCAGAGTTGGCTACCCTCACCTTAGACGCAGTGACTGAACTCATCAACTACGCCATGCAAATTGGCTCCGGCGAAAGCAAGTCGGTGGCCTATCGAAAGCCGTACACGCAGAGGATACAAAACATCCCAATGCCGCTCGGCTACCATCCTCCAAAATTCCAGCAGTTCAATGGCGATGGGCACCCCAAACAACATGTCGCACATTTCATTGAAACCTGCAACAACGCCGGCACAGACGGCGATCTGTTGGTCAAGCAATTCGGCCTATCCTTGAAAGGCAACGCCTTCGACTGGTACATCGAGCTACCCCAAGAGTCGATTGACAGCTGGGAGCAACTGGAGAGCGAATTCCTCAGTCGGTTCTACAGTACCCGGCGCACCGTCACTCTAGTTGAGATTGCCAATCTAAAACAAAAGAAGGGAGAGAAGGTAGTCGACTACATCAACCGGTGGAGGAACTTGAGCCTTAATTGCAAAGAAAGCTCAATTCTATCTCTCGAAGCCGAAATTGAAATGTGCGCTTGAGGGATGCAATGGGAGCTCCTGTGCTACATTCAAAGCCGGAGGCCGACAAATTTTCAAGAGCTCGCAACGGAGGCCCACAATATGGAGAACCTCATAGAAGAGCGAGGGGAGGAAGTTTCATCATCTGCCGTCGTGACCGTACCCAAAGACGCGAAGGAGAAAACTAAAGCATCCTTCACGACGAATGCTCTTGAACCAATAAAAGTCGGGAGCAAGATCAAGACAAGCTACGTTCAACGGCAGCCAGCCGGAGGCACGTACCAGAGGCCTTCACTGGAGGAACGACAGGCCAAAACGTATCCGTTTGCCGACGTGAACGTTTCTGTCACGCTCGAGCAGCTCCTCGACAACCATCTACTCAAATTGCCAGAAGTCAAAAGACCCCACGACTTGTCTAGGAGCAAAGACCCAAACTTCTGCAAGTACCATCGGTTGGTCGTGCATCCGACCGAGAAGTGCTTCGTTTTGAAGGACAAGATCATGGAGCTCGCGGCTCAAGGCCGCATTGAAATTGAAGGAGCCAAAAACACGACCTCCTCATATATCATCTCCATTCAAGCCGAGTCAAACCGGCGAGCTCGACCAAACAAACAACAGGTCGCAAGAAAGGAGTACCGTCCAAAATACGGTCCATCCAACCGACCGCACAACAACAAACGACCACCGGCTAAGGTCGCACCAAAATTGGCACCCCGCGAAGAAGTTGTAGCCGACGCAGAGGGGTGGATCCTGGTCACCCGGAGAAAGAAGCCTATTCGAGAAATCGAACCGGCACCGGCGAACACCAGAACCAAGGCGAAGCGGCCAAACAAAAAAGCCGCAAAGCGCCAAAAGAAAACTCCCAGAACCAACGTCCAGGGGGCAAACAAGAAAAAGAGGAGACTCGTCACTTTGGGGGAGTTCTTCCCAAAGGAGTTTTTCGCACCTCCAGCAATGGTGGCAACCTGTTCGATAGCTCCTCCCGAACCAGCAGCAGCCTAAGACAAAGGCAAACAACCGGTCGTCGAATGCGATGACCTCAAGACATCATCGAAGCAAATCTCGTCACTCAACGAGATAGAAGACAACCTCGACTTGGCCATTCGGTCAAGACAAGTCTTAATTCGAGTCCTCGACAAACTAGAGGAACTCCAAGCCGAAGTCGAGAGGTTGTTCATGAGAAAGCATGACTTGCCGAAGGTTGGGTTAACTCTACCCTACCGAAAGGAGGAAGAAGATGCACAATCCTCCTGGCAGCCAGTAAAGTCAGAAGAGGCACTCGTCGTCTCCTACCCACCACGCATTGTGTTTCGAGAGAAGGATGCACAACTGGGGGCAAGAAACCATAATCGGCCGTTGTTCGTCTCGAAAGAGGCCCCGGCTACATGCGAGAAAGGCGACTTGGTGCTAGCAGTCAGACGACCAATGCTCTTTACCAGCAAAATCGGGGGCAAGGTCGCGCCAAAATGGGAAGGGCCGTACGTAGTGCAGGAAGCCTATACCAATGGCGCGTACAAGCTCGTAACATCAAATGGCTCGAAGCTGCTGACAACGAATGGTAAATCCCTCAAACGCTTTTATGCATGAAGGGGCAAAAAAAAAAAAAAGAGAAAAGAAGAGTCAAATAAAAGAAGCCAATGTTTCTCATTACAAAAAAAAAAAAGGTGGGAACAATGTATGCTTCTCAAACAAAAAAAAGAGAGAGGCTACAAGTAAAAAAAAAAAGGTACAAAGAAAACATCAAAGCTGTGGAAGCTCGAAGTCGGCTACCCGTCGCTGTAGCCGAACGACTTCGGCACGAACCTCGGACAGTTCCCGCGTCTCGGCCTCCCTGAGAGTTGGGCGCGAACGAACAGAAGCAAACTGGTCTTGAAGAGTAAAGGCTTCCTCCTCGCTGGCGTCAATTCCCCTCCGAATGGTCGCAAGCTCGACATTTGTGGATTATAGTTGAGCCGATACAAATGCCAGGCGCTCGTAAAGAGTCTTCTGTTCAGCCTCCACAGGTTCGCGCTCCACCTGACGCCTATCCAAGTCCACTGTCAAGTCTTCGCGCCGACGGCTCACCCGCTGGACAGACTGAGCGAGTTCAGCTTCGGCAACGAACCATTCGGCCAAACTCAGCTTCCCCGCCGAGTTGTGCAACTGTTAAAAGCGATCCACCTCCGAGGCAAAGTTCTCCACCCACTGCGACAGAATAGGAAAAGTCAGATACGCAATTCACCTCTCCCTCAATTCAAAAAAAAAAAAAATGCATCCCCTGCGACCAAAAGCAAAGTCGTAGATAAAAAAAAAAGGGGAACCTGCGACAAAAAAAAAAAATCGAAATTGCAAGCAAAAAAAAAGGGGCGACAAAAAGAACCAGTCACCGATCAAAAAGAAAAGAACAGAGAAAAAAAAAAAAAAGAGAGTGAGCAAAAACTGAAAGGGTCTACCGATTCTCTTTTGCTCGAGAAGCCAATCTCACGCCCAGCAACGGAGCCGGACGCGACCAAAAGAATTCGGCACTCGGCGACCGAGCCGAGTGCGATCAAAACAAAGTCGCTACACCCGGCGACCAAGATGGACGGAGCACATCTCCAAACTTGCGACCAACCACAAAGCCGGCCGCAATCAAAACAAATGCCCGGCGATCGAGCCGAGCACAACTCAAAGCTTTGCGACCAGCCACAATGCCGGCCGCGATCAAAACAAGTGCCCGACGACCGAGCTGAGCACCCTTTGAAGCTCTACGACCAGCCAAACAGCCGACCGCGATCAAAGCCAGTGCCTGGCAACCGAGCCGAGCACAATTCAAAATTGCGCGACCGAAAACAAAGATGGACGCGACCAAACAACACCCGGTGACCGAGCCGTATGCCGTGCAACAAACTCTTGCAACCGGCGACCAACCCGAACGCAGCCAGACGAAACCAGGTATGTAACTCTTTTCCGAAACAAAAAAAAGCAGCGACAAAAAGAAGCAGTCGCTAAACAAAAAAAAAAGGGGCCGCGACAAAAAGAAGTCGTCGCTAAAAAAAAATGAGCTACGACAAAAAGAAGCAGTCGTAAGGAAAAACAGAAAGCGACCTCAACACAATTCGCACCTGGCGACTCTTGCTGGCTGCGACCTCAACACAATTCGCACCCGACGACCCTTGCCGGCTGCGACCTCAGAACAACTTGCATTAGCCGACTGTGACCAGACTGCTACTTGCACCGGCGACCAAGTCAGGTACACTAGCGCAGACATTCTGCCTCTTGGCGACCAAGCCGGGATTAGCCAAAATTCAGCACCTGGCGACAGAGCCCGACGTGACCCAAATCAACTTCAGAACCTTGCGACAGAGCCAGGCGCCACACAAAATTGCAATGTTTGGCACAAAAGTTGTCATTTTGTCACACAGGCAAGTTGACAAACACTTAGAACACGAGAAAGAGAGAAAAGAAAAGTAAAAAAAAAAGGAGAAAATCGTGAAAAAAAAGGGAAAGAGAGAGACTGAGGGAGGAGTTGAAAATGAGAGGTGAGAAAAAGAAGAAGGAAGAGAAGAAAAAAAAGAGAGTGGGAACCCCGACTGACTCGAATTCAATCCGAGGTTGCCGGGATAAAAATTTTTTTTTTTACAGTACCTTTGAATAGGATTCGCAAAGAATTCTGACGAACGCCGAGGGCTCAGAGAAGACAACAGACAACCAACGTGCAGCCTCCCAAAATCGCAGACAAGAACAGTCAGTTTGCAGACTGTCTCCTAAGACGCAGTCGCAGACAGTATCCTAAAGCACAGAAAATGCCAAATCACATACAGAAGATGCTCAAATCGTGGACTGACTCAAATCGTGGACTGCCAGAAGATGCTGGATCGCAGACAGTCAAGAAGAAAAAGAGGATTGTTTAGAGCAGGTTGAAAGGGGAAATTAAGGGAAGTCAATTAATTCCTCTGTTATGGGAGTTAATTGGCAGAAGTTAACAAAGGAGAGAATTAGGGCGGGACCCACATCCCCTAATTGAGGAGGCACGAAAACCTTAGGTCAGCGCCAAACCAATTAGGGCGGGGACCGCAATTCCCCCCCTCTTCCCCTGCGCTGAAACAGTTCTGCCGAGGCAGAGAGTCGCCGGATGGGTCAGCGCCACACGGGGTGGGGCCCACTGCATTGCCCTCCATCTTCCCCTGCGCAGAATCAATTTTGCCGAGGGGAAGAGTCGCTGATGAGTTAGTGCCACGCAACTCTCCTCTCCTCCTGCGCAGATTCCATCCTGTCGAAGCCGAATTTCGTCGGATGAGTCAACGCCACATAGGGCAGGACCCACTGCACTGCCCTCCATCTTCCCCTGCGCAGAATCAATTATGTCGAGGCGCAGTCGCTGATGAGTCAGCGCCATGCAGCTCTCCTCTCCTCCTACGCAAATTCCATCCCGTCGAAGCCGAATTTTTTTGCCGGATGAGTCAGCGCCACACAGGGCGGGGCCCACTGCACTGCCCTCCATCTTCCCCTGCGCAGAATCAATTCTGTCGAGCCAGAGAGTCGCTGATGAGTTAGCGCCACATAGCTCTCCTCTCCTCCTGTGCAGATTCCATCCTGCCGAAGCTGAATTTCGCCGAATGAGTTAGCGCCACGCAGTGTGGATTTCACTGCACAGCCTCTCTCTCCTTCTGCGCTGAAGCAAGTCTACTGAAACAAATTCCTCCGAAGAAGCCATTCTTGCAAAGGTGGGACCCACGATACGTCCTCCCCTCCTCTCTTGCACAGAACAAAGTCTGACGCCAAGCATTGAAATTTGTCTGAGATCGTCGAAACGCCGACTCCAGATTCCAAAACCGCTTCTAACCACGGCATTGCAGCAGACTCAATTCAGGTGCCGTTTACTTCCCGTATACTGGTATGTACATCTGTATACGTATATGCGTATACCAAAAAAAAATCATAAAAAATCAAAAAAAAACAAATTGCTCTAAAACAACAAGAGAGCCAAAAAAAAAAATACATACAATGTGTACAGAAAATATACACTGTCCTAAAAAAGCAAGAGGACAAAAGAGCAACGATAATTCACTGTGCGTTGCGTTCGTTCATCTTCACATTCGAAACTTGATCGTTTTCTCCAAAACGAACAAGTCTCGAAGGGGGCAATCTGTATGCACCAAAATGTGCATGGCCCAAATTCAACAAGTCCAGGAGTCCACCAACCCAGCAAACAAGGTTCGTGAATAGGCCCTGACAATTCTCAAGGTTATTCGACACAGCCCATCGTCGGATCCATCCGTCTCGCCGCATCATCAACACAGTCATCATCCAGTCAGCAACGACTCAGTAAATCATCATCCAGTCAGCAACAACTTAGTGAGTCATCGCCACATCAGCATGAGTCAACATACAATCATCTACTTCAAACGTAAAGCTAAAAACTAAGAAAAGAGGCCATGATCCTCATTCAAGGGATCTCAACAGAGGAGCTCCTGGTCCTCCTCCCATCTCAACTACAGCAGCAGAAAGGGGATCGTGATCCCCTTTCCCAGGAAAAAAATCCTCAACAACCGGACAAACTCTGCTACAAATAGCTAGAAGCTTTCTGTTCCAAGGGTTGGAAAATTTAGAGTTCGACAGCCTTCTTGCCGAGAAGAAAACACACTCGCAGAAGCTCTCGAACCAGAGAAGTTCAGCCACTCGCAGTCCATCGCAATTCAACAGTTCAACCGGAGCAGCTCTACACGATCGCCGGCAACGTCACAAGTTGATACACGTGGAGCACAAATACGTCCGTCCGACCGACCAAAGCCACACCAGATCGTGCACACTCGTTCCCAAAACTCAACTCCGATGTTCTTGCCAGAAGCCGAAACTTCACCAAATTCACACGGATATCGATTCAGAGGAAGCATAGGAGAGTGAACTCGCTTTTTTCCTGACTCACACACATTGTAAACACAAATTTATTCTAAAGTAATTGAAATATTCTCTCGGTCGCGCCTCTTTGCGGACCGACGGATTTTTGGTGAAATAGAGAGCTAAGGATGCTTTGGATAAGTTAATACAATATACACTTTAGTTGGTGGATTTGCGTTGAGTATTTAATCATCGATTGGAAACACCCAAAAATCAGCAAAGTAAAGTGGGTGGCACTTTGAAGCTATCTAAGCTTTGGCCGCAGTTGATGCTTCAAATAAGTTGACCAGTGGAGGATATAGAAGAAATGAAGAACAAAGATTTGCAAATAGTGTGAAAAAATCGAGGCAGGGAGATAGTATTCAGAAATAAAAACAGGAAGAGAAGATAGGAAACTTACCCAAGACCACCAATGGGAAACAGAGAGACAAAAGGAAGGGATATATACGGAGGAGGATTGATGAATAACTTTATAGAGACACGCAGTAGTTTAGAACATAAGAGTCCCATACATTTGAGAGGGTTGGAGAGAAAGAGGGAGGAGAGGGAGAGAAAGAGGGAGGAGAGGGAGGAGAGGGAGACAAAGAGGGAGGAGAAGGAGGAGAGGGAGACAAAGAGGGAGGAGAGGGAGGAGAAGGAAAGAATGAAAACCCTTTTTTTTAAAGACACGTAGAGAAAAAAAGGATAAAATAAGACTGCTGACATGGCATACTGAAATTTATCCTCATCCCTGAAAACTAGATTCCCCTTCCCTTACTATAAAGTAGGATTACACTTTATAATTTGCATATATTTTCATGGTGCTCATACCCCTGGGGTGCTGAACTGTAGTGCATGGCGCCCTATTGCACCCTTCGATTCAGTTGCCCTTGTTGTGGTGCTCTCTTGGTCTAACGCCATGGGGAACCTAGTATCCTCTCGTGGTGCCCAAGTTTGGCACTCATGTGTTGGACTTCAAGTGGTCGGGGCAAGGGTAAAAGTCATGGAGCCTAGATAAACATGGATACCATGAAATCCCTTGGCCCCTATGACGCCCAGCTTCAACACTTCCTTCAAAATAGGGTAAAATCTTATTTATTGCCCAATTTCTTTGGGACTTCTTCCACTATTTTTTATTTTTTTATTTTCTTCACATTTATTGTAATAAAAAAGCAAGACTAAGTCAAATTGCCCCAGTTTGGGGCCATTTTTTGTATATCAAATGTTGGTAAAATACATACAATCGATGGGCCATGACTTCTTTGCCTTTCCTGCTGCAGGTGGCAATATCCATAGTAATATAAGTGTCTAAGGGTAGTAGGATTTCTTTTAATGGGGTAGGATGCCAACAAATTGGTTGCATGTTTAGTATACGTACCCATACCCTTTTGTAGTGAACAAACACTCTTCAAACTTATTGTTCTATTTTCAAGGAAAGAGATGTAGATGTCTTCTACTTTAATTAAATATTCTTCTATTAATTCCTTACATGACTGTGGCTCCATGTTATTTAGGTAGTTTTGAGGATCTAAGTACTTCTTGTATGATAAGGAGACTAGTGTGGGGGAATTTGGTTTAAGGCCCACGAAGACTCCTACCAAAGTCAAGTTTTTCCTCTCTTTCTCTTTATCCTAGGACTCTTGGGACAAAGGAATCTTAAGAAGGTTTTGCTGTATACTAAAAATAGGATCAGAAACTTGATTTAGAATGAGATCAGAAGAACATGAGCACGTATTCAAACTAACATTTTGAAGGGAGGTTTGGAAAAAATAAGGAGAGACTACTTGCATACCCTTCTTTGTACTTGCAGACTTCATGGCTATGTTTGAGGCTTCTGTTTGAGGATTCACATGGGGGTTTGTTGCTTAGTAGTTCCAAATACACGAGTGTCTTTCCTAAGGTGAGTGGGATGAGTGTGGAGTGAAAGTGATTCATGGATTTTAATGGGGAAGATGAAGTATTATTGATAGGTCCCGCTTCTGGTATAGTGTCACAACAATAAGTGTGTTAAAACATTAAAAAGGTTCCAACACCTAGGAACTAGAAAAAACTCAATTGCAAACAACAGGACGTACAACACACTAGTTTTAACGAAGCACAATCCAAAAAATGACTATACTATAGGGCTTTTGGCGCAATCAAAAATTTTTATTTTGAATGTAAGACAAAATTACAATAGCTAAACACTCAAGAAAAACACTACAAACTTACAATTCAAAAATAACCCACTCGAAACAATACTTCAGTGGGAGAGACACCAGTCTCTGACTTTCCAAACTACACCACGACTCCCCCTTGGTGGGTGCACTCCTTCAGAGGGCACAACTTGTGCTTCACTCGTGGCTTTGAGACATTCACACCGAATTCTCATTGTTGCTACTCTACTCCCACACATACAATTTCTAATTGATCACCTTGCTGATCACTTTGCTTCCCTTTTATAGCTAAAGAGATATTGTAATGCTTAGCTGTTGGTTGCTAAACATAAGTAACTTTCTCATTAAAGAAAATTACTTTAGCACACAAGTGCACGTCTCGTGCAAGTAATAAAGGGGACTTAAGAGTCCGGATGTCGAACCTACAGGGACTATGTGTAGACTAAGTACTAAACATGCATCCTAATAGTTATATCTAACCAAACGAAAGATAATCAATGAAATTGAAAAAGATATACACACTAACTAGTACACGGACAAAAAATAAGTAGGAGAATCTATTTAAGATAGAGGTAGGGGTGTGATTTCACGTAACTGTGCTCTGTATCTAACCTATTTTAGCTTTCAAGCATTTTATTAAATACTTGGTAGACCCAGGAATTTGGTACGTACAGGTCTTTTTTGAGATCACCGCAACCGTGTCCTCTATTCCGACCCTCTAATCTTCTGATTGAAGGTCTAGAAAGAGAATCCACTACATGTAGTCTACAGGTCACGTACGGTGGTGGGTTATTCCTAACTCCAATCCCCTAGCTAGACCTCCTAACTAAGCAGAACACACGTTGCCTAATGCAAATCTACTCAAATCTAGCCTCACGGGATCAAATCGGGTTCCTAAATATCAATTAATAACTAGTTAGACAATTAATCGAATACTACACATGCATTATACACACCACACTATAGAATCATGCTCAAAACACTAAAATAACCAAAGACATCGTATATGTACGTTACATCACACCCCCAAACGGGGGTTTAAACACACATGGAGTGAAAATACAACACAAATCTCAAGTTCAACTACATGTCTATACAAAAAATACATATGAAGGAAAGGAAATGAGATAAAATATCAAACTTTGCATGTTCTACATTTCTTAAAGGTTGAATCCTCCTCCCAGATGGAGATCTCCTCAAGAAATGACCCCAAAATCCTCCCTTGAAGCTCTGGCACAAACCCTAGACAAGTTTAGGTCGACTCCCCAAGTCCCGAATCCATATCCCTCACTTTTCCCCCAAAATATGAATTTATAGAGTACAGCCCATTGAACGGGCGCCATATGGCGCTGGGAGAAGCGTCATGGCGCCAGATCACTTAAACAACCCAAAATCAGCATAAAGTCTCCGACGCCATATGGCATCAGAAACTTTCATGGCGCCCATCCCCTGTGCGCCATGGCACAAAAATTCTGTGTAGGGGCGGTGGGAGTCACACTTCTTCGCCATGGCGTTTGCCAAGGTGCAGAGTCCCAATGCCACATGGCACCTAGGCCTGTTCTTCCTTTAAATTGGGGTAAAAACTCCATTTTTTGCCCAATTTGCTTGGGACTTCTTCTGTTGTTCTTCTCATTGCATTTTATTTGTGTTCCTGATAATAAACAAACAAGACTAAGTCAAATTGCCCCAATTTGAGAAAATTTTGGGTATATAATTGCAAAAAAAATGCCAATTGCAAAAAAAATTCCAATCAGGAGTGCTCCAAGTCATAGATCAAAGCCTGAACCTTGGAAGACTGCTGAGTGAGATTTCTGTAGTGATGGTCCAACTCTTTTTGAATTTGAGTCTCTTACTGTGCCTGATGAATGCGTGTAAGCTGCATAGAGAGATACTCCAACTGACAAAGCTGAAGAACGACACGAGAGGATGACCTAACTGGAGAAGCCTGAGGACAACTCGATGTAGACCAAGGTGAGAACATCAGACTGTCTTCATCATTAAAGGAAGGCTACAGGTTCCAACACATGCTTCCAGTGGAACAACTTTGTATGGAGTGTAATCTGACGTGGGACCAAGGATAAGTCAAAACTGGCTAGCAAAGTGAGTTGGGACTAAATAATTCCATAAATATAGGATGGATATGGAAGTATGGCATAAGATGTTCCAGGCTCAGCATAGCGAAGACGATTAGAGAGAAATATACCAAATTTGATTGGTTTCCCTGTCCCAATACGATACAAAAGTTAACACATACTCTTGCCTATGGATGTGGTGTGCTTGTAGGAAGCCAATTACGCATTACGATTTTGTGCAAGACTGAGTAACGAACACTAAGCTCTAATGCTGGGAGATCCTTCTTCATCCAAAACTGACGAGAGCTCCCAGTGAATTCCCAAATCGCATCAATCATAGAAAAGAGTCCGTTTGGACTACGTTGGGAGTACCAAAGAAGGTATTGATGACCACAAGGGAAAATTGAACAAATTGTCCTCTAATCTAGACTCAATGATAAGAGGTGGAATCTTGGTCAACAATGGACTTCTTCAAGTTGGAATAGAATTCAGATACAATAGCAAGGGAATAGCAGGATACTTTCAGAACAGTGGGTAAGAGATGGTTGACACTGAATAGGGGAATGACTTGAGCTCTGTCAAAGTCGTTCTGGTGGATGGTGCACAGAGGCCACAGTGTGCGAGTACGTAAAGTTGTGCAGCAAGCATGAGCCTGCTCATCAACAAAATAAGAATTGGCCGAGGAGGAGGAGGGAGTACAATCTGCATGAGCTTTCAAACATATTTCCTTGGTTGGTGCGTGGTCAGACTGAGATTTTGGGCGACGCTCTTGGGATGACAAATGCGGGTCCGTGGAAGCAGGAGGGGATGATGGAGGGACGGGATGTAGAGAAGACCTGGTGGAGGATCTCAGGCGTCGGGGGTAGAGAATGTAGGGATGGAGGAAGGGGCTTCTTACGCTTGCATGAGGTTTGAGTTTGTGAGTTTGCTGATGGGGGAATTGAACATAGTGATTTAGGAGAGATAGGGGAGGGTAGTGGAGGTTCATGAAGAGGAGAAGAATCTGGGAGGTGGCCGACCGACGATGGTCTGCTGATAGAAGTGACTTGAGCTGCAGGAGACGACGAGAGGGAGGCGGCCTGGTCATTAGGTAACGATGCCCAAAGAAGACAAAGCACGGGTTTGGGAAACCATGATGGGAGAGGTGGAGTTGTGGCTAGGTGTGGTGTCGTTGATGCCGTTGCAACCGGAGAATGAATTTCGAACGATGCAAACGCCATGATGAAGTTAAGATAGGGAGAAAAGGATAAAAGAAAAAAAAATTAGGGTTAACCCAAGGAGAAGGGAAAAGAAGGATGTGGGTTATGCGTCTAGGAATAAAACGAAGAGGATTTAAACGGTTGTAATAAACTGAAAGGTGTATAGGCGAATGGTAATGATGAGAGAGAAAATACTGCATTGCATATGACACAGTGTATATTCAAGATAATAAAAGTACCTATATTTTAAGAAACAACATAAGAATAACCAGCATGCTTTTTTTTTTTCAATCATACATTGGGGATCAATGGGAAGGGTGCAGATCCCCAATGAATCTCTCATAAATGCAAATTGTTTGGCATCAAGAGGCTTTGTAAATATGTTTGCCAATTGGAATTCACTCCCAATATGATTAATAAGAATAAACTTCTTTTCAACTAGATCCCAAATAAAGTGTTTAGTCTGGGAGTATTGAAAGGGATTCTTCGTAATATTGATGGCGCTAGTGTTGTCACAGTAGACTGTTGCAACAGGTGTATCAATCCCATTATCAATAAGCATTTGTTGAGAAAAACTACCGGCAGTAATATATTCAGCTTCAGCTATGGACAAGGAGATAGAGTTTTGTTTCTGACTATACTAAGAGATAAGATTGTTACCTAAATAAAAACATCCCCCAAAGGTGATTTTTCGATCACCTAAGTTTTTGGCCCAATCGACATCACTATATCCTGCGAGGCAGGTGTTGGTATCCTTTGTGTATCAGAGACCCAATTGAACGATGCCACTTATGAATTTTTTGCAGAGTCCAAATCCTTTTGCAGTTTCACGACTTCTTTTTCTAACATGGTTTTTTCACTTTGTAGAACAAATATTTGTTCTCTCAGGAAGGTATTCATCCGGCATACTTTGGACCAACTATCTAACATTTTTTTGTACATGTAATGATTCCAAATCCATATCATTGTCAGACTTTGTGTCGTATTCATCAGTTGTTGCAACAACATCATCTAGGGCCTGGGAAATAAAGGCCACATAGTTGTTTAATGAACACTTCATCGTAGGAGTTGCTTGTATCGAAGTCCTCATCATTCCAGCTCACAACATAAAATTTCTTCTTCTTGATTGGGCACTCAACTTTCATATATCCATAGCTTTCACATTCCTAACGCTGGATGTCTTTCTTCTTTCTTTTGGATTCATCTTGATCTGAGAATCTGTCACGAAATTTGTTAAAACTTCCATCAGAAAAATTTTTCTTACCAAATTTCTTGAAGGCTCGATTTAATCCTCTGGTCTACATAGCCAACTTTTCTTCAAGCTCTTCATTAGTGACGGAGATGGAAGACATTGTAACATCTGCCTTCTTTGACACTTGAATTGCTATACTTCGGCCCTCTTTGGTTTTCTTTTCTCTTCGCTTTTGATTGGCTTCAAAATTTAATTCATAGGATCTGAGGGATCCCAGGAGCTCATCATATTTTATCTCGTTTAGGACTTTACACTTCTATAACAGCCACCTTAACTGAGAATTTTTTAGTTAACGAACTAAGAACTTTCTACACCAATTTTGAATCAGGAATTCTTTTGCCCAAGGCAAACCTCTCATTTGCAATGTCTCATATTTCCACATCATACTCTGCTATCGTCTCATCTTCTTCCATATGAAAATTTTCAAAATTCGAATTTAGCAACTGAAGTTTGGACATGCGTACTCCCAAGGTGGCTTCATATGTTGTAGAAAAAATCTCCCATGCTTATTTTGTTGATTCACACATGGATATCAGCTTGAAGTGTTCTTGATCGACACCATAGAAAATGACATTTAGAGCTTTGGCATTCTGATTTGAGAGTTTATCCTCTACAGCCATCCACTCAATTTCTGGTTTTGCAGAGATTACACCTATTGGATTTGTCACCGTAGGTGGTGTCAAACCAGTCATAATTGTCTTCCACGCCTTTGCGTTCAGGGCTTTTATAGTTCCTGCTTTTGGTGTAGTGTCACAATAGTAGAGGTATTACAATAGTAATATGGTTCCAACACCTAGGATCCAAGAACAACTCAATTGCAAACAACAGGAAGTGAAGCACACTATTTTTAACGAAGCACAGTCCAACAAATGACTGTACTACAAGGATTTTGGGCCCAATTAGAAAATCTCATTTCGATTGTAAGACAGAATTACAGTAGCTAAAACACTCAAGAAAAATATTACAAACTTATAATTCAAAGATAACCCACTCTAAACAACACTTTAGTAGGAGAGACACCGGTCTTTGACCTTCCAAACTACACCAAGGCTCCCTCTTGGTAGGTGCACTCCTTTAGAGGGCATGGCTCATGCTTCACTTGCGGCTTTGAGACATTCCCACCAAATTCTGACTGCCGTCACTCTACTCCCACACTTACAATTTCCAATTGATCACCTTGCTGGCCACTTTGCTTCCCTTTTATAGCTAAAGAGAGGTTGTACTGCACAGCCCCACATAGATAGTGAATTTAGGATCTTCAAAAATCGTTTCCCTAACTGTGACATAGTGTGTCTAAAACAGGACAAGTAGTGGTGTCTAAAACATGACTAGTGGTGTTTAAAAACATGTAGTGGCAAGATACACTTATTGTACTTTAAGTTTTGACTAAAAAGTTGGCCAACCACCTAGACCCAACAATTATATGAAGGTAGAGATGTTCACTTCAAGAGTGTTGACATTGTAATCTAACTCTTCTCCTTATTTCAGTAAGCCACTATTGAAGAAAAAGAGTTATGTATTGACCATCTTTACTTTCATAGAACCCTCTAAAAATTGAAAAACAAAAAACAGTTGGTGTTATCTATGGAAAAAAAATTGTAATAACAATAATTCCTTAAAAACTAGGTAAAATAGCAAGTTTGGATAAGTCACCTCCCTCTTGTTGGAATTGATAAGGATTGAATAGCAGCTAAAGGATTCACTTCAAAAGACGAAGCTGCAAGAAGTTGAGAATCCTATTTCATATAGCAGGAGCCAATCCTCTAACAGTGTTGTACAAACTGCCAAAAACAATATTGTGACCATCATTTCATCAATTCAATAACAGAACAATGACAATAAGAATCAAGCTCAAATAGAAAATTATGGAGTTAAATTAAGTTACAAGCCAAAAATTATTTTGTTACAGTTTAGAGTGCTAATTTAAGTTTTGTGTTCAGAAAAATCTAATAAAAGCAGAAAGATAATTCGTATATGTTAATTGGATCTATGCTCAGTAGAATCCGATAAAAATATGAGACTGGTCCTTGATAAGAAAAACAGACCTAAACAAAAGCATGTGAACCGAATACTTCCTCCAAAATTGTGACGACAACGGTGAGATTGTTGATAATAATTGTATGAGCAAAAGTTATAAAAAAAAAAAAATTCACAACCAATGCAGGATATACAATGAATTCAGAAGGATAGCCTACTATGGAAAATAAGTTGTAGACGACAATCAGAAGAACAGTAAATAAGCCAATGCAATTGGCAATAACAACACAGACCCATATATATGTTGAGACCACACATTTACGTATCTTAGTAGCAAAACTACAGAAATTAGAAACAACTACCCTTTTACCAGCATATGTACAAGTGAAGGAGTACACTATGACAGCTTTGGAAGTTAGGGAGAAGGTAGTGAAGAAAGGAAAACAGAATAAATTGGAAATTATCATCTCTGAGAATGGTATGAACGTCTGTTTGACTAAATAATTTAGTGGAAGGCCACTAGATCAAGCAACTAACAAAAGCCTCATTACTAGTCTCTTCACAATTGATTTGGCACACAAGGGCATTTGAGAGGAGGGAAGAGACAGGACAGATGAAATCTGCTGTTATAATCATGAAACATGTAGCATTTGAGCGAAGGATTCTAATGGTTTCCCTCAAAATCTCTAGAGCATTCATTGTGTAAGGATAGTGGTACAAAACACAGAAATTGTAGAGATCAAAGAGGGTCGAGGGATGATAAGAATCGTTGCACGTAGAAGGGAGGAGAAACAGAAGCTTTTCGGATTTCTGCGAACGTGAATTGAGCAAAAACAACCTTCAATGAATGGACACAATCTCGTTGTGATGTATATGCAAAGAGCTTAGAGGGTCGAGGGATGATAAGAATCCGCTTATGTGATAAGATAGAGCTGGTGCAAGAGATATTAGAAATAAGTCCAAGTTAGGGAAGCATGCAAGCCCTAAAGTTGTCTTAGTTTTAAAATAGATAATCGAAGAATCAAAAATAAAAAATCAACCGAATAATAGAAGCTAATATATCAAAAATCAAAAAATCCAAAATCACTATCGATTGAAGTTTTAAAACAGATAACCAAATAACAGAAAAAAAAAATCCGAAGGATAGATGGAAAAGAATTGGAGCACTCACATTTGTGTTGCCTAACGAATCGTGGATTTCTGAGCTAAGCGATGAAGCTTTCGAATCGAGTCGTGGATTTCTGAGTTGAGTGACGAAGCTTTTGAATCGAGACTACAATAGCTTTTGAATCGAGACTACAATAGCTTTTGAATCAAGACGGTAATGACTTTTGAATCAACAAAGCTTTTCAAATTGTGGTTTGTTGTAGCTTTTGAATTGGAAGTGCAATAGCTTGATGGAGCTGGAGAATAGAGACTCGATGCGACTGCAATAGCTCCACAATGCTTCACTAATGAAGGATGGATTTCAGATTTACATTGAATTGGAGATTTTGGAGCTTTCGCGGAACGAAGGTAAGAAATTTTGCGCCAACAGAAGTTAATTTTGCCAAAACCTCCTTCGACACAATAACTTGTTATTATGTATATTATATGGCGAAGCTTAGTATACAGTGTTGCCCTTATGGCAAAGGTTAATAAACGGTTCTAATTACTAACATTTAGAGATGGTTCTATTGACCCTCACATTTAACGTATTAGAGTGGAACCATTAATGAGGATATGGCTAGGGTTTAGTGTTGAACCCTCTCCAAGTATAGGTTTTGTACTAGTGAGATACATTTATTATGCTTTAAGTTTTGACAAAAAAAGTTGTCCAACCACCTTGACCCAACAATTATATGCAGGTAGAGATGTTCGCTTCAAGAGTGTTTGACACTATAATCAAAGTCGGTGGTGTAGGTTTCGAGGGTGAGTACGCGTTGTTTCCAAGCTTGGCGTAGTGATTTGAGTAAGTAAAGTAGGTGATAATATTTGTGAGGAAAGCATTATGTAAAAGAACCCTTTAAACACTGCAAGTGATAGTAAATTTTCAATAATATTAGTAGGGAGAGTGTATAAAAGTTGGTATGCGTGGAAGGGGTGGTGATTTTATGTTAATGAAAGGTGAATATGATGGTTTTGAAGAAAATATAGTGAAGGAAGAAATGGTGTATTTGAGCCTCTGCACCAAATAGATGCATCTAATGCGGAAGTTCAAGCTCAATTGCAAGGTGTGAAGCTGATGAAAGAAAGGAGTATTATCCTATCGATCATTGAAAGTGATTCACTAAATACAATTAAATGGGCCAAGAAGGAAGTCACTCCACCATGGAGATTTGTGGCCGAATTTCGAGAAATTTGGTGGAATGTGGAGCTATATGATATTGTCTGGTTGCATGTACCAAGATCAGCCAATGCTATGGCTGATGCATTAGCCAACGAAGGTGTTTCTTTGCAATCCCTTGTTGTAAGAAACTACTAAGTGGCTTGACGTATTTTATATATCAATAAAATGTATCCTTGACTTTTCGAAAAAAAAAAGATCGATTGGGTTTGGCTCTGATACCATTTGATAGGTCTGACTTCTGGTGTAGTTCACAATAGTAGAGCTGTTACAACAGTAATATGGTTCCAACACCTAGAATCCAGGTACAACTCAATTGCAAATAATAGGAAGTGGAACACACTATTTTTAACGAATCACTACTCAACAAATGACTGTACTACAGGGCTTTTGTGCCCAATCAAAAAATCTTATTTCAAATGTAAGACAGAATTACAGTAGTTAAAACACTCAAGAAAAACACTACAAACTTAAAATTTTAAAATAACCCAATCGAAACAACACTTCAGTGGGAGAAACATAGGTCTCTAACCTTCCTAATTACACCAAGGCTCCCCCTTGGTAGGTGCACTCCTTCAAAGGGCACAACTCGTGTTTCACTCGTGGCTTTGAGACATTCACACTAAATTCTCACTCCTACCACTCTACTCCCATATATACAATTTCCCATTGTTCACCTTGCTTGTCACTTTGTTTCCCTTTTATAGTTGAAGAGAGGTTGTAGTGCATAGCCCTACGTAGATCATGAATTTAGATCTTCAAAAATCATTTCTCTAATTATGACATAGTGTGTCTAAAATAAGATAATTAGTGGTGTCTAAAATAAGATAATTAGTGGTGTCTAAAACAAGATAATTAGTGGTGTCTAAAATAGCAGTAGTGGTGTCTAAAAACAAGACAACGTCAGATCCACTTATTGTGATTTACGGTTTGACCAAAAAGTTGACCAACCACTTAGACCCAACAATTATATGCTGGTAGAGAGATGTTCGCTTCGAGAGTGTTCGACACTGTAATCAAAGCCAGTGGTGTAGGTTCCCAGGGTGAGTACGTGTTGTTTCCGAGCTTGGCGTAGTGATTGAGTACGTAAAGTAGGTGATAATATTTGTAAGAAAACCATTACGTAAAAGAACCCTTTAAACATTACTAGTGATGGTAAATTTTCAATAATATTTGTAGGGAGACTCTATATAGGTTGGTATATATGCGTAGAAGGGGTAATGATTTAATGTTAACGAAAGGTGAATATAATGGTTTTGAAGAAAATATAGTGAAGAAAGGGTGTATTTGAGCTCAGAAGGAAGTTAGAATTGGCTATATTTGGGATTGCCTCGCCTCGTCATGATATGGTTCGGAAAATTTATATTACACGTTTTGTGTTTCTTTGATAATTTTTCTAGGGAGTAGACTATGCACCGGATTGGGATTGAAACATACGCACTCGGGTCATCATTGGGGCAATTTAAAGAAATACATGCGTAGGTAAGGAGAGGAGTGTATCAGCTGCCATGAAGTTGGGAAAGCAATCATCTCTTCTGAGTTCTACGAAAGAAAGAAGATTTAGAGAAGATCAAAGAAAAAGAAGAAAGAGTGTATGAGAGAGATGGGAAGCAAGATTTAGAGTGTATGATCGGAAAGCCACCAATTTTTTTTTTCTTCAATAATAAGTATTTGATTGAGTAATTTCATTGGATACAAATCCATTGTACAACAAAATTACGAATTGTTATAAATATGCAAATGCATAAACCGAAAGAACAACAAGAAAAATATTATTTTATGCTGTTTCACCGAAAATCTACCGGTCCGCGAAGAGGCGCGACCGAGAGAATGTATCGATTAGTTTAGAATAATTTGAGTTATAGGGTGTGGTGTAAATATCAGAAATTGCGAGTACAATCTCCTATGCTTCCTCTGATTCGATCTCCGTATGAATTTGGTGAAGTTTTAAGCTTCCGCGAACGAACGTCGAACTTGAGTTACTGGAACGAGTGTGCACGAACTATTGGGCTTCGGTCGGTCGGACGGAGGTATTTGTGCACCACGCGTATCGACTTGTGACACTGTCGGTAGTTGTGTAGAGCTGCTCCGATTGAACAGTTGGAACGACGAGCGACGAGTTGCTTGGCTTCGAAGATTTGACGGATCCTCTGTGAGCGAAAGCTTCTCCTCTGAGAAGGAATTTGGGTCCTTCGGTTTGAGAGAGGGAGACAGTTCTTTCACTTGTCGGGATGTCCTTTCTGAAATCGATTTCTTCACCACCTTTGAAACAGGGAACTTCTGGCTATTTGTAGCTGGTCTGTGTGACCGTTGAGAGACGTTGCCTGGGAATGGGGATCGTGATCCTCATTCTGCTGTCAGTTGGGGAAGACAAGGGGAAGAGGAAGACCAGGATCGTGGCCCCCCTTTCGCTCCTTCGGTTAAAGACTAAAACTGGCTGTTGACTGCTGAGGTGAGCGGTGAATTGATGACACATGCTGACGAGTGCTGACTCGACGAATTCTGCTGATTGTGTTGTCGATTGTACCGATGATGTGGTGGCGCTGGCTGGACCTCTGCGGTGGGTTGTGGCAACGAACCTTGAAGATGAACAAGGCCTACCCACGATCGTTGTTTGATGGACTGATGGGTTGCTGGGCTCATTGTATTTGGGCCACACACATTTTTGTGCGTACAGATTGCCCCCTTCGAGACTTGATCGTTCGGGAGGAACGAGCTGGTGTCGAATTTGAAGAACACAACACACACAAGCGTTTATTTTTTTATTTATTTATTTATTTTTTTTTTTTTTTTTCGTTTGGATCCTCTTACTCTTTTAGGACAATGTATATATATATATATATATATATATATATATATATATATATATATATTTTTTTTTTTTTTTTTTTTTTTATTTTATTTTTTTATTTTTTTTTTTTTATGTCTTGAAGTTCGACATGGAGCGAATGTTCCCGAAAGCGTAAGAAGGTACTCAGGTGAAGATGAATGTCGACTTACTTGGTCGTCTCCTTCGTGTATGTCGTCGGAGAACTTTAGAGATGGGGTTCGACATCTTTGAAAGAGGTGCTAGCGACGAACCTCGGTAACTTTCACACTTCTCGATAGTTCTCCTTTGGCAGGCTGTTTTGTGTTTTGAGAGGAACTGTTGTGAAGCAAACTATTGTTCAAAACTGCGCTCGAACGATTCGAGAAGTGGGGCTTGATTTGAACTCCGACTCCTCTGACTCCGTGGAGAAGACGTCAACGATGAAATTTCGCCAGTTTCGGCAACTTTGGTCTGACTGCTTCCCATGTCGTTGTTGTAAATCGCCGCTCGGGGAGTGTGTTTGAAAGGCTCGAGAAACCACCTGTTGTTTTTACTAGACATAGACAGGGTTGTCGATCTCGCGATCCTGATAATGCGGTCTGAGGGAACTGCACGAACTGGGCACCGTAATTCTGAGAATTTCTTTCGGTTCAATAAACCCTAAACTCATTCTCTTATAACTTTCGGTCGAACTACACGACTCCAGAAATGTTCATCACCACGATCTCTCTTATCCTCGCGGTCGAGTCCTTCTCCATAAGCCAAAGCGGTTATAAGTAGTGGGGTCCACCAGGGCCTGGTAACGATCCCGGGGTTGTCGCCTGATCGGGTCCCCATGTAGAGTTTCATGATAAGGGAAATTCTGTACGGAAGAAATCAGATCCCTTTTAAAAAGGGACTGTCGCCTTCTCCCAAATTCGAAGGAAACCCTTCGAGTCCTTCGATATATAAGACACCTTGAGCCTTGAATAGTTTACCGTACGAACCTCGTAGCACAACCCTTTTGAGTCTTTCGCTTCTCAAGCGCTTTCCATCTGAAGTTCCACATCCTTCGGTTGTGCGTGTTTGCGACTGATTCTTGGAGATTCTGTTCTCGCTTCTGGTTCTAGGGGGGTACTCGTTGACGAAGCTCTCTCTTTCGGTGAATCTTTATTTCGTCTCTTTCTTCTCGACGTCAGAAGTCTTATTTGCACAAAGATTGAAAGGTACCTTTGAGATTCTCCTTTTTCTTCTCCCGGCAACCTCGCTTGGGGTTTGAGTCAACCGGGGTCCCGCTCTCTTTTCTTTTCTCCTTTGTTCCTTCCTTTATTCTTCTTCTTTTTCTCTCCTCTCTTTTTCAACTCCTTCTTTCTTGTTTTGTCGCGACGGCTTCTTTTTGTCGCGGTCTCGTTATTTTGCTCTCTTGCAGTTTTAGAGCTATTTTTTTTATTTTTTTTTATTTTTTGTTACGACGGCTTCTTTTTGTCGCCGCTCCTTTCTTTTCTTTTTGTTTTGAGTTTTCGACGCGTACCTTGTTTTGCACTTGCTCCTTTGAGTGTTGTTGGAGTCCGTCATTGTGTTGTGTAGATGACCGGCTTCCTTCCGCAAGAGATTTGGTTGAGGAATGCGCCGGACTTGGTTGCTGGGTGCCAGTTCTTCCCCTTCCGATGGTTTTGTTCCGGGGATACTATTTGGGTCGCCGTGATGGTGATCTGTTTTCGCGGTTTTTTTTTTTGTTATGTTTGCCGAAACGTGCCGGTCGCTTCCCTGTGGGTTGTCGAACGCTGTCATCGTTTCGACTTCGACCGGCTTGGTTGCCGGGAAGGGGCCTCCGTTTCGCTCGCCTTCTTCGAAATTTTCTTTTTGATTCGAGTGGCTAGTTTGTCAAACGTCTCGTCTCACCCTATCATCGTTGACTTGGCCGTCAAGTTTTGACTTCTGCGGCTAGCCATAATTACCGAGGTAATAGTTGCCCTGGTTACCTCATTTTCTGGTGGTGACTTTTTTTTTACCACCGAAACTTCGTTCTCCCTTTTTTTTTAGCGACGACTTCTTTTTGTCGTAGTCTCTTCGTGACGACTTCTTTTTGTCACCGCCTTTTCTCTCTTTTTTTTTTGTTCAAGGAAGAGTCACCTACCTGACCCCGGCTGGGTGTGTCCGACTCAGTTGCTGAGCGCGGTCTTTTTGTTTTTGTTTGCGCTGTGGTTTTGAATCGTATCCGGCTCGGTCGCCGGGTAGCATTCGTCTCCCGTCCAACTTTGACGTCCGACACTGGGATTCGTAATGCAACCGTTCGGTGATAGCACTGGGCTTTGATTTGATTTTTTTTTTTTTTTTGCCCTGTTTTGCTCTGGTTTTTGGTTGAGCATCGGAAATCCAGCTTTGTTCGTCTCCGGTTTGGTGGCCGCGAGGTTGCTGGTTGCTATCGCGGATTGTCTCGAGGCTGTATTTGTGTTAGCC
This sequence comes from Aristolochia fimbriata, assembly GCA_019845555.1. Lineage (NCBI taxonomy): Eukaryota > Viridiplantae > Streptophyta > Magnoliopsida > Piperales > Aristolochiaceae > Aristolochia > Aristolochia fimbriata. Next base: position 10,737,406 of record CM034081.1, read on the forward strand.
GTAGAGAGATTTTTTTTCTGCGGTTTTGATTTTCTTTTGCCGCTTTTCACACCTTTTTTTTTACGACCATTTTTTTTTGTTGATCGCGATGTGAAAGTAAAGACCTTTTTTTTTTTTTTTTTGAAGATAGCTTGCGTACCTGATTTTTGAACTGACGATCCCGCCGTTTCTTTCTCTAGCAGATGTCTTCTCCATCAATTTCTGTTTGGTTCCTCGACCTCGTTCTCTCCGATGTCCGGGTGTCGGTGAGAGGCGTCCTCCGAGACCGTATGCATATCAGCAATGTGCAGGGGGATAGGGAAATCCTACTGACTGTGGGTATGCCCTCTGCCCTCGGGGGTCGTGACGTGTGATAAGTGTCCAAAAGACACTTATATAGGCATGAATTATTGATCATAAATTCCTAATTTGAGTTGATTATGAGCTTAAAAGTGACAAATATAACTCAAATACATGTTTTATGTCTCAGGTACCAGGTAGAAGAAGAAAAATGGGATTTGGAGCTAAAACGGAGGAAAAATGAGCAAAAGAGACCAAAAAGAAGAACGGGGCGACCGCGCCAAACAAATCCTCGAAAATTCAAATTAATGTGCAAAAATGTTCAACGACCTAACGGTCATGAAAGACAAAGGTTGGGGAATGTGAATGGGCGTGACCGCGCCACAGGAAGCGCCACCGGGCCACTAGAGGGCACTACCACGCCAAAGGGAGCTAAAAGCAGAAAGAGAAGTTGCCATCCGGGGACCAAGTAAATTCCTAAGGACTGGCGCGACCGCGCCGTATCGCAGCAACATTCGGCGCGACTGCGCCAAGTGGTTTCCTAACTTAGACGGATATCGGGTTCAGTGGCGCGACCGCGCCAAAATTCGGCGCGGCCGCTCCAATGACTCAGCAGCAGAAAATACGAAAATATCGGGAACCTGCAATCAAATCAAATCCAAACTTGGGAGCTGGAGTCTCAGACGTCTAAGGAAAGGTTCCCACGAAGAGTTTACGGTAAATTAATTAAGTCCAGATGCATTGAATGGTCCAAAAGAAGAAGTTAATTCAAAACTCGAATCTGCTGCCAATGGAAGGAGATAAATCCGAATTTTGTGAAGATCAGAGAAGGAATTTCACAATTCCAATTGAAGCCAAACTTGGAACGAAGCTTCCAGGTACTACAGAGGATCTTTTCACGAAATTTCAGGTCAATCCAAGCCAGGATTCTCGAGTTACAGATCTTCAAAGTGGTGGACCCGTGCAGAAGTTGGCAGCAGAAATCAGGCAACTTCCTTCCCTCATATCTCGAGTTTCCCAACTCAGAATTAAGTCAAACTTCGTGAGCATGGAAAGGACTTCAAAAGGAAGGTCTTTATGTAATTTTATCCAATTCTGAGGTCGGGAAAGGGTACTTCATACCCCTGGACAGAGAGCAATTTACATGGCATGGGCAGCAGAACAAGTATATAAGGAGGTCCGAGGCAAAGAGCAAGGCATCGAATTTTTGCAGTGTAAATGGAGTTTTAGCATCGAGTTTTAGATCCATTTTTCATCCAGTTTCGAGTTGTAAATACAGTAGTTTAGGTTTTTATTTTTTTTAGTTAGTTTGGAGTTGAGAGAGAGAGAAGGAAGAGATTTCAGCCAAGGTGCAAGAGAAGCCAAAGGCAGTCCTTCAAGGGGGTTTTTCTATACTTGTTTTCTTCTTATTTCCATGGTTGTAATTGAATCTTTTTTACTGTTCATTTATTCTATTATTATGGAGTAGTCTCTCTCTGTTGGGGAAGTCATGAACTCCTAGTTTGTTATATGTTTGAATTCTGAATTTTATAGCAATAAAATATCCTGCTTTTGTTTTAGAAACTGAGTTCATTGCTTATTTCTGATCTGAATTCAATTCTGGAATTTAATGAGGTACGGATTGAGAAGTTAAATTTCAGTAGAGAGTTGAGTCAGTAATTTGATTCATGTTTTCTAAAACAACTTGTTTTTCAAACTAGATTGTTCCGGTTTCGAAGGAGACTAGTTGAAAAGTGATGTGACTTCTATAACAATTGTTCTGAATAAGAGAGAGTAAATCTTCAAGCTTTTATATTTATGCACTTAGGATTTGAATGTTCCGGTTGAGAAGGAGTTCAAAGAATAGGTGAAAGTTATTTCCTGTATATGGGTAACCAGGTTTTCAAAAGCTAAGTCAAGGTAAAGGTATTTGAGTTATAAAATCAGAATTTTACAGGTTAACAGCTAGGAGGGATTGACACTCTTCCCCAACATCTCATCTCCAATAGTTTTTTCCAGAAGTTTCAAATTTTGTTTTCCTTTTCAGTTTTCAACAAAAACCCAAATTTCCCTTCACCTCAATCAATAGAAAAATCTTTACTTAAACTGAATTCTCATCAAGGTCTCTGTGGGATCGATATCTGGACTCTCAAAGTCTATATTACTTGCTGACCTAGTGCACTTGCTAGACACTCAACAACGTGAGTGTCCCTTTAACCAAAACGGCTTGCGAGCTTTGGAGTCGTCCGGTTGTTAGCGGGGACGACCAGATTTGCTTCATCCCTGGTGTCGGTGAAACCCCATCGCCCCCGCATGAAGCTCATGGTACCATCTTGATGAGCCCTATGCGTGACGCTTTGGAGCGTTTTTCTCCTCCAGAGCTTTCTATCGGTAGCAGTCGCTTCAGCCCCTGGGAAGCTAGAAGCATGGACATTGTGAGTCCTCGCTACGTACCATATTACTTCGAGTGGGCGGACGTCGTCCTTCGCACGTGCTCGGAGCGTCTGGCAGCGGTCGACCTATTTTATGCCGTGCGAGCCTCTCTGTTCCGGTATAGTTGTTGTTGCAACGTCGTCACAGCCGTCACGGAAGTCTGGTGTTCTTCCACCAATTCTATTTTCACCCGGGAGGGAGAATTGTCGATTTCTCTGTGGGATTTTCATCGTCTTGGTGGACTTCCCGTCTATGGAGGTATCTTCGACGAGACTTTTCCTTCCGTTGATGACTTCTCCTTTGGTCATCATCTTCCTTTGCCCGAGAGCCTCAAGTACCTTATTTTGGCTTATTTCCGTTTATCCGCACCCTCGGAGGCGGAGAGACCTGCTGGAGTCCAGATGTCCGATTGGGTATCTTTTTGGTTCCGCCTGGGAAGGAACTCATGGCCTTTTGAAGATGCCTGGGTCGATCGCAGGAAGACCTCGAGCTCGAGGAGTCGCGACAGGTCGGAGCGGTTGAATCAGCCTTTGAAGGAGCTCGGCGTTCCTGACGCGCTCGCCGATGAAGTGTATTTAGCCGCCTTCTTATCTTTTTGAATTTGCCTCTGCATTCTTCCCGTGCCCGGGGGTACATTGAGGTACACTATTTTGAAGATGGCGTGCTTTTTGGCGAGCGGTTATAAGTGCAACTTGGCCGCCGCGACTCTAGCAGGTCTGTATCAAGGCCTTAACAGTTCCTGTAGGGGGAAGGTCCCTTGGCCGTTTGTTTGTGCCTGGCTCGCGCAATACTTCGGCGATCACGTGGCCGATTCGTCGGAAGGTGACCGGCCGTTGATGATGGTCTACCGCAATCCCGACAATGGTCGTGCCTACACTCAGAGGGAAGCTCGTGCTCTGTTCTGGCGGGGCGGGGTGCGATGTTGGTATCCACCACAAGCATTCCATCCAGGCCCTATTGTTGACAAGCCCGACCACCTCGCTTCGCGAAGTGAGGCGGACTACTTCCGATGTCTGCGAGCGAGTCGTCTCGTGTTGCGGCAGCACGACCTCCTGATTGTAGAGCCGTATAGTTCGCATCGGTTAGCGCGTCAGTTCGGTTTCTGCCAGGATTTGCCGGGTGTTCTGATCGGCGATCAGAGGAGGGCGCCATCGGTCGAGTCGCTGGTGGAGATATGGCAAAGTAAGAATGCCTTCCCCCTCGGGACGGTGGATGTGCTGCCCTTCGTCAGTCCAATTTCCGATCCAGGAGTGACGGCTTTGTACCGGGAATCATGGCTCGAGGTCGTGGTTCCCCTTTTTGAGGTAAAGACACTCACTTGTATTTATGCGGCCTTTGTTTCCGATCACTTGAGCTTCTGGTTGTGTTCGCACTCACTTTCTCCTTTCCCTTCTTTTTTTTGTTTTCTCAGAAAGAGTGGGAGAGTTTTACCGGAGAGCAGGTGCCACAGAAGAAGGCTACACCGAAGAGAGGCGCCGCGAAGAAGAAGATGCCAGCATCGAAGCCTTCCCAGAAGGCTACGCAGGCTCCGGCGACCGCCGAACTAGAGGGAGGGGTCGTCATCCGAGAAGCTGCACCCGTCCCGCCTACTAACCCGGTTGTCCGGCCGAACTCGTCATCTCCACCGACTGCGGGCGTGCCCTTGGACAAAGGAAAGAGGGTCGTCGACCCGATAATAGCGCACCCTGCAGTTCCGCCGCCGAAAGTTTCTCCAAGGAAGAATGCACCGAAGAGGAAGAAAACAGAGGCCGCGAGAGTTGTTTTCGACCCTCCTTTGTTCAGGAAGAGGTCGAGGAGTAAACTCCACCGAACTTCTTCTTCTTCTCGTGACTTGCACTCTCCGACGGTCTCCGCTCCGGAGTCGCGAGAAGTTGTCATGGGAGCGTGCCCAGTAGAGAGGCTAGTGGCACCGCCTGCTGGAGAAGATGTCGTGCAGCAGGAGACGATACCGGTCGTGTCTTCTTCGGTGCGACCTGAGGTAGTGGAGAACCCTTCTGCTGGCGCACTTGCGCTGGTCCTTTACTCTCGTGCGAGCCAGCCTGAAGTCCGTTCGGATGGTTCGCGTTCTCCTGTCGCCTCCGAGGAGCGTCACCGAGAAGGGAGGGACCGAGAGGAGGTATTTTCCGACGCTGTTACTGGTAGGTCTGAGATGGGTAAGGCTGACTGCCCTATGACCATTTCCAGCGATGAGGGCGAGGCGTCGTCTCCTCCTTCAGGTGGGGAGGGTGGGGTCGGTTTTCAGACTCCTGTTCCAAACTTGGGTTATCGTTTACTCCCGGCTCCTGAGGAGAGGCTATACACCGGAAGGAGGCTGGACGATCAGGCGGCTGCTCCGGTCGTTGGGGAAGAGCGCCCGGAGCCCATCCACCGGTCCGTCAGCGAGAATTCTTTCTCCTCGCGGTTCACTGCGGTAGGCATTCTTTGCTTTCTGTTTCTGTCTCCCCCTCCCTTCCTTTTCTTTTCTTAACTCTTTGTTCGTCTGGCTATTTCTCAGTCTTCAACGATTTCTCTCTCGGCGACATCGCGAGGATGGGTCCAGCAGTCGGCGATGGACCTGTGGACTCGGTTTGTTCGGACGGCCTTAGCGCCTGCAGAGGACCCCTGCTCCCCGGAGCTTGTGATTGATGCCCGCGGTCTTTTAGAGCATTTGCGTGTAGCGGGTGTCGAGATCTCTATTTTGGAGAAGTGGGTGGAGGATTTCGCTCGAGAGGCGGAACATCTCCAGCAATTGCGTTGCTCTGCTGCCAATAAGCTCCCCAGGGCCGAGCACCCGACTATCGAGGCCGAAGTTTCGCGGTCAGTTCGGCGTGTGCATTGTCGGCGCAATGCAATGGTTGAACTGGTAAGTCTGCGCCAGGCTGAGTGTGAGACCGTGGAAGCTGAGAGGGTGGCCGTTCGCGAACATCTGGCTAAGCTGGATGCTCAGCTTGACTCCCTTCATGTGGACATTGGCATTGCTCAGGCTGAGCTTCAGGCTTTCGATACGGAAGCCTCCGTGTTGGAGTGTCAAATTGAGGATGTCCGTGCACAGCCTGTGCTGAGTGAGGCCGAGGCTCGTGAACTGGAGGATGCTCGAGCTGAGGTGCTTCGGCGACGGCAGCGGGTGATCGACTTCGAACTCAACCTGTAACCTCTATGTATTCGATCCTTTGATTTGTTGTAGTCCATTTTTTTTTTGTTCCTATTTTTTTTGTGGTCTCGTATATATATATTTTTTTGATTCCGAGACCTGGGGTGTAAAGAAAGTTTTTTTTTTCTTTTTTTTTTTACTAAAAGGAAATGAACTCCCTTCTTCTGCTACCCTTCTCAAGGATAAAATCGTTTGAGAAATTTACCGTTTGTGATAGGTAGCTCCGATCCATTGGCGGTGACGATTTTGTAAGCGCCATTCGTGTATGCCTCTTGTACAACGTAGGGGCCTACCCATTTTGGCGCTAATTTGCCCCCGATCTTGCTCGTGAAGAGCATTGGCAGTTGAACTGCTAGCACGAGGTCACCCTTCTGGAATGACCTGAGGCGTACCTTTTTGTTGAAGGCTCTGGTCATGCGAGATTGGTAACACTCGAGTCGCTGTTGCGCTTCGAGTCGTTGTTCGTTGAGAGACTCAAGTTCTGCGAGTCTCAATTGGGCGCATTCTTCCGTTGTCAGTCCTTCTCTTACAGCTATGCGTAAGGAAGGGAGTTGTACCTCGAGAGGGAGCACTGCTTCGGTGCCATAAACCAGCGAGTATGGAGTCGACTGGGTAGGCGTTCGAGCCGTCGTTCTGTATACCCATAAAGCTTCGGGAAGCTTTTCATCCCAGCTCCTTTTGTGGGCGCCGACCGTTTTCTTCAAAATTTTGCAGAGTGTCTTATTGAAAGCCTCTGCGAGTCCATTGGCTGCCGGATTGTAAGCCGACGACATCCGCTGTTGTATGCGAAATTTTTCACAGAAGCGGTCCATTACTTTGTTTCTGAAGGGTGTGCCGTTGTCCGTCACGATATACCGTGGAACTCCATATCTGTATATGAGTTGAGTTCGGATGAAATCGGCGACGGTGGTGGCTTTGACCTCTCGGTAGGCCGCAGCTTCAGCCCATTTGGAGAAGATGTCGGTGGCAGCCAAGATGTACTGCAGGTCGGAGTCGGATTTGGGAGTGATGGGGTCGATGATATCCATACCCCAAGCTTCGAATGGCCAGGAAGCGACCGTTGGGTGAAGCAGCACCGGTGGTTGGTGTATGTAATCGGCATGGAGTTGGCACGATTTGCAGGTTTGGGCCATTTCGATGGCGTCCCTGAGCATAGTTGGCCAGTAATAGCCGAGTCATTTGACTTGCAGGTGGAGCTTTGGGCCAGCTTGATGTGCGCCGCAGATCCCACCATGTGTTTCTTTCAATACTTGTAGCCCCTCTTCTTCTGAAAGACAGCGAAGGAGCAGTCCTTCGTACGACCTTCGGTATAGTACGTCGTTGATGAAAATGTACCTAGGAGCTGTTCGGAGAATTTGGACTCGCTCTCGCAGGTCGAATGGGAGCGTGCTGTGACGAAGGAAGTTGATGATAGGTTCGCGCCAATCTTCGGTTTGATTTTGGCTAGCCGAGATAGGGAGAGATTCTTCTATCTCTTCTGTTAGCTCTTCTTCTATTTCTTCCTCGACTGGTGGAGGGATGACCCATTGTTCGCAAATGGGGACTTGGTTTGGCCGTTCGTCAAAGTGTGCTAAGCTGACAGCAATGCTGGCTAATGCGTCGGCTGGCCCATTCTCGGAACGAGGGACATGGTGGAGTGAAACTTCCGGGATTTGGGCCAGGAGTTCACCGGCATATCTCCAGAGAGGTTCGAGCTCAAGTTTCTTTACTTCGAACTCCCCTGTTAATTGCTTGATGACTAAAGCCGAGTCGCCAGAGATGGTTAACTGCGGCATTTGCATCTCGACCGCTATACCGAGTCCGAGGAGGATGGCTTGATACTCTGCCTTATTGTTCGAGAAAATCTGGGTGAGCACGAACGAATACGGCAGTAGGTCTTTCTTTGGAGAGACGAAAAGAACTCCAGTGTCACTCCATTTCTTCATGCGGCGCCGTCGAAATACATCTCCCAAGGGGGAAGCATCTCGACCAGGAATATTTCTTCGTCTGGGAATTCTTCTGTTAACTCCCATTCGGCCGGCACCGGGTGGTCGGCTAAGAAATTGGCCAGTGCTTGGCCTTTAATCGCTCTTTGCGGAACGAAGTTGATCTCGAATTCTGATAGGAGCAAAGCCCACTTAGCCAGTCGACCGGAGAGGATTGGACGCGACATAATGTACTTCAGCAGATCGGCTCGCGAAATGAGATTCGTTGAATGTGCCAGGAGGTAGTGTCGAAGTTTTTGGACTGCGAAGATGAGAGCCAGGCAGGTCTTCTCGATCGGTGTATAGTTGAGCTCGGCACCCACCAGTGTTCGGCTGAGATAATACAGAGAACGTTCTTTGTTGTCGTCGTCACATTGAGCCAAAATAGCGCCCATCGATTTTTCCTGTGCTGCGATGTACAACAGCAGCGGTTTGTCGACGATTGGAGCTACGAGCACTGGCGGCTTGGTGAGATACGCCTTTATGTTGCTAAAGGCGTTCCGGCAAGAGTCGTCCCACTTGAATGGTGTACCCTTCTTTAGTAGACGACTGAAAGGCTGGAATCTCCTGGCAAGGTTCGAAATGAAACGTCGAATGTACGCCAGGTGACCTTGGAAGCTTTTAAGCTCAGAAACGTTTCTGGGCTCCGGCATCTTTTGAATGGCATCGATTTTCGATTGGTCGATTTCGATCCCTCTGTGGTGGACGATGAACCCCAGGAACTTGCCTGAGGTGACGCCGAAAGCACACTTCAGCGGGTTCATTTTGAGTTGAAACCGCTGAAGTCTCTTGAGCACTGCCCTGAGGTTGAGGAGATGGTCTGACCTCTGCTTCGTCTTTACCACCAGATCGTCGACATAGCATTCGACGCGTTTGTGCAGGAAATCGTCGAAGATATTCTGCATTGCTCTCTGGTATGTCGCATCGGCATTTTTGAGCCCGAATAGTATCACTTTGTAGCAGAAGATGCCTTTCGGTGTGCGGAACGCAGTGAGTTCTTCATCTTTCGGGTCCATCCGGATTTGATTGTAGCCGGAAGAGCCGTCCATGAAAGATAAAGCTTCGTGACCCATCGTCGCATCGGCCATGAGCTCTGTTATTGGCAGGGGGAAGTCGTCCTTCGGGCATGCCTTGTTCAGGTCGCGAAAGTCGACGCAGACCCGGATTTGGCCAGTCTTCTTCTTGACTGGGACAATGTTTGCAATCCAGGACGGGTACTTCACCTCCCTGATGAAATTCGCCGCAATTAACTTGTCGACCTCCTTTTCAATTTCTGACACAAGTTCTGGCCGGAACCGTCGTTGCGATTGCTTCACTGGTCGAACAGAGGGATGAACCGCCAATTTGTGGACTGCTACTCGCGGGTCGAGGCCGGGCATTTCTGTGTAATTCCAGGCAAAGATGTCGCGATATTCGCGGAGCAGCGCCATGTATTCGACTTCTTCTTCGGCCGTCAGTGAAGCACTAAGGAATGTCGGCCTCGGGTCCTCTGTTGTGCCCAAGTCGACGTTCTTTAATTCGTCGACGGTCGACTGACCTCCTTCTTCGAATTCAGCCAGAGCCTCCTTCAAGACGAATTCCTCATCCTCTTCTTGATTGTTGTCGACGACAGAGATGTGAGTCACCATTACCGAGTTGTAGGCGCGAGCTCGTGCGAGGGCTACCTTCAAAGTATAGATAACGACTGGACCGCCGTCTTTCTTTGGCCGACTTCGATTGTTGGCGTCTTTGGTGTAAATAATCACCGGCTTTGAAGTATTTTGTTTCTCCGTTGGGCTTTGGCCAACTGAGACTTGATGTATATCTGCCGATGACTTTCTGGTTATCTTGACCAGCTTTGCTAGGGTTGTATAGATTTTGATTGGTTTTGGCCAGTCGTAGCCGAGGCCCAGGCGACCTTGACTGATGTAGTGCCCTTCATTCTTCAATTTCTCCTGGTCTGGAGTGAAGACGGGTAAGGTCACAGGAGGTTTGGCATGAATCTCGTCTTTTGTAAGATTGCCCCCTGCTCTGGCCATCAACCGGTAGGCGTTCGGGTCGAAGCCTTCATTTGAGCGTGTAGACGGCAACTGCTGTTGGCTCGGCAACTGCTTCACGATACTTCGTTCCTCCAATTTTGGCAGAGGAAGCGTGACCTTTTCTGGCAAAGGGGTCAGCAGGATTTTGTTGTAGCCGACCAGGGGAGCTTCTCCTTTCTTCCTTTGTGACTGTGGAATGTATCGCAGGATGGGTATGTTGCGCCGATTTGGTGTAGGCGTGACTGTGGCCGGTTTAGGACTGTGTGCCGGCTGTTTTGGAGATACCACCTACGTCGTGGTCTGTTTAGGAGATGTAACTTGCGTCGGAGCCTGCGATTTTGTGGGCTGCGACGACTGTTTGAGTGTTGCATCTTGTGCCGGTTGTTTGGACGATGCAGCCTGCGTCGGAGTGCTTTTGGCGTTCACTGCTTGGTTCGACCAAGGTGACAATTTAACTGTCGGTCTGGTCGTTAGGTAGAATTTAGCATCTGCGAACGATGCCTCTGCTTCTGTGAATGGGCTTTCATCGGCGTACATTGTCTTCTGCTCGCCGTTTTCCCTGTACTTGAAGCATTGGTGCAGTGTGGATGGCACAACTCCGTTTGAATGAAGCCATGGTCGACCCAAGAGCAGGTTGTAAGACATCCTGGAGTCGATGACTTGAAGCGGAGTATCGGCTACCATGTCCCCGATGTGCAACTTGAGATTCATCATCCCGAGTGTTCTTTGGCCCTCCTGGTTGAAACCTTGAATAAGAAGAGAGCTTGGAGAAAGGTTGCTGGCGGAGCGACCAATGTTCTTCATCGTGCGGATAGGCAGAATGTTGACTGCAGATCCACAATCGATGAGGATGCGATTAATTTTGTGGTCTCTGATATAGCCGGAGACGAACAACGGCCTGTTGTGATTTCTCTTTCCCAACTGTGCATCTTCTTCCCGGAATGTGATGCACGGCAGGCATGTGACGGCCAATGCTTCCTCCGACTTCGCGAGATGCGCTTTGGTGTAGGCGTCTTCCTCTTCTTTTCGAAATGGAGTTAACCCAACTTTTGGAAGGTCGTGTTTTTTCATCAATAACGTCTCGAGCTCAGCTTTGAGTTCCTCTGGTTTGGCGAGGATTTGGACTAAGGCTTGCCTCGATCTGATGTCTAGATCGAGGTCATCCTCTATTTTATTGAGATGCGAGATTTGTTTGAGCGATGTCTCTAGGTCGTCGCATTCAACGGCTGGTCTTTTGCCCTTCTCTTTTGTTGTTGTTTGCTCGGAGGGAGCTGTTGAGCAGGTCGCCACCATTGCAGGCGGCGTGAGGAACTCTTTTGGGAAGAACTCCGCCAATGTGACAGGTCTTCTTTTCTTTTTGTTTGCCCCCTGGGCGTCAGTCCTGGGAGCTTTTCTTTGGCGTTTTGCGGCTCTTTTGTTTGGCCGCTTTGCTTTTGTTTTGATGGTCACCGGTGCCGGTTCGATTTCTCGAATAGGCTTCTTTCTCCGGGTAACCAAGATCCATCCCTCTGCGTCGGCTGCAGCTTCTTCGCGGGGTGCCGGTTTTGGTGCGACCTTAGCCGATGGTCGCTTGTTGCTGTTGTTGTACGGTCGGCTGGAGGAACCGGGCTTTGGTCTGTACTCCTTTATGACTTGCTTCTTGTTTGCCCGAGCTCGCCGGTTTGGCTCGGTTTGGATGGAGATAGCATGCGAGGAGACTGTGTTTTCCGCTCCTTCAATTTCGATGCGGCCTTGGGCCGCTAGCTCCATGATACGATCCTTTTGGACGAAGCATTTCTCCGTCGAATGTCCGATCAGGCAATGGTATTTGCAAAAATTTGGATCTTTGCTTTTGGATTGATCGCCAGGCCTTTTGATTTCTGGCAGTTTCAGCAACTGGTTGTCGAGGAGTTGGTCGAACATGATAGGAACGTCTGCATCGGCAAAGGGATATATTTTTGCCTATCGTTCTTCTTGTGACAACTTCTTGTAAGTGTTCCCGGTTAGTTGTCGCGGGAGATAAGTCGCTTTGACCTTGCTTCCGACCTTGATAGGTTCGAAAGCATTTGTCGCGAAAGAGGACTTTGTTTTCTCTTTCATCTCTTTTGGTGGGGTCGTAACGGGTGCCTTTCCCTTTTTGCGAGGGTCGGTGGAAGAGGATCCTTCTTCTCCTCATTCTTCCATGAGGATCTCCATGTTGTGAGCTTCTGTTGCGAGCTCTTGGAAATCGTTCGGCCTTCGGCTACGGATGTAGCGTAGGAGCTCCCAGTGCATTCCCCGTGAGCACATTTCGATCTCGGCTTCGAGGGAGAGGTTTGAGCTTTCTTTGCAATTTAGACTCAAGTTCCTCCATCGGTTGATATAATCGACCACCTTTTCCCCCTTCTTTTGTTTGAGGTTGCCGATCTCGACTAGTGTTACAGTGCGCCGGGTACTGTAGAACCGACTGAGGAATTCGCTCTCCAGTTGCTCCCAACTATCAATCGACTCTTGGGGTAGCTCGATGTACCAATCGAAGGCATTTCCCTTCAGCGACCGGCCGAACTGCTTGACCAACAAGTCGCCGTCTGTGCCGGCGTTATTACACGTTTCGATGAAATGAGCGACATGCTGCTTTGGGTGGTCGTCGCCGTTAAATTGTTGAAACTTGGGAGGATTATAGCCGATCGGCATTGGGATGTTCTGGATCCTCTGTGTGAACGGTCTCTTGTAGGCGACTGATTTGTGGTCGTCGGCGCTGTTTCGTACTGCACGGTTGATGAGATCTGTAATGGAATCAAGGGTAAGAGCGGACGGATCCAGTTTTGGTCGGCCTCTGCGGATGGCCATAGGAGCGACGGGCGGCAGCTCGTCATCGGAGGAGAGGTCTTCTTGCGGCAGCTCGGCTGAGGCGTTGGTAGTCGGCCGATTTCGGTTGACTTCTTGAGAGACGCCACCGGTGTTATTGGTGGTTGTGCCTATTTCAAGCCGTTCAAACATCTTCGCGATTTGATCATTGCGAGCTGCTAGTTGGGCATCGCGGACTGCGAGTTGCGCAGCTGTTCGCTCTGCTCCTTTATCGCGGCCTGCATTTCGGCAAGCTGTTCTTCAATAGTCTTGGCCGAAGTTGTCATTGCGGCCATCTTGACGGTTTGCGTCGGAGTATTTGTTCTTGACGCAACTTGGAGATATGAAGCCGTCGTCGGTGACTTCATTGGAGAGGTGGTTGCTGTGGGGGACCGGTCAGAAGGACCAGTCGCAGGTTGATTACGGGATGTGACTCTGGGAGGTGACTGGCTTGCGATGGCGGCCACTGGTGAGTTGTCCGTCGCCGATGCTCTCTGCACAGAGGACGCTGGTGTTGAGCATGTCCTGGTCGCAGGGAGAGAGGAGATGCCCCCACTTTGCTCGTATCGCTCCACCAAAGTGGGAACGATGGAACTTCGTGATGGCGGCGATTGCGTCGGGCTGGCCGTCGGGATGTGAGGAGGAGGAGACGTGGCGATGGCCAAATATGTTGGCTTGGCCATCGCTGGCATCAGTTTGGCCGCGGTTGGTTTGACTGAGGCCGCGGTAGCCTGAGGCACCTAACACGAAGTTGGCGACGCGGCGTCGCAAGATAAATGGAGCTTGTCCGGTGGACAAACTTCGCCGCAGCCCTTGTAAGTGGGCGGTGGCAGGTGGAGGAGATGTCGGAGCGAGGAGGTTGGCCGAGATGCGACCGCCGATCCTCGAAGCCCGGTGGTCGAGCTTGCAGCCTACTGATGGGGCGTGGCTGAGCAGAGCTTGAGGAGGCATTTTGTTTGCCCCTGTTGTTGGTGTTGTTGTTGTTGTTGTTGCCGTTGTTGGCGTTGCTGGCCATGGCTGTGGTTGGAGATTTTTTTTTTGGACGGAGAAGGAGATGAGAGGTAGGAAAGGTCCCACCGGGTATGCCAAATCTGTTTCACCGAAAATCTACCGGTCCGCAAAGAGGCGCGACCGAGAGAATGTATCGATTAGTTTAGAATAATTTGAGTTACAGGGTGTGGTGTAAATATCAGAAATTGCGAGTACAATCTCCTATGCTTCCTCTTATTCGATCTCCATATGAATTTGGTGAAGTTTTAAGCTTCCGCGAACGAACGTCGAACTTGAGTTACTCGAACGAGTGTTCACGAACTGTTGGGCTTCGGTCGGTCGGACGGAGGTATTTATTTGCTCGCGTATCGACTTGTGACACCGCCGGTAGTCATGTAGAGCCGCTCCGATTGAACTTGTTGGAACGACGGCGCGACGAAGTTGCTTGGCTTCAAGATTTGACGGATCCTCTCAGGAGTTAAAAGCTTCTCCTCCGAGAAGGAATTTGGGTCTTTCGGTTTGAGAGAGGGAGACAGCTTCTTTCACTTGTCGGGATGTCCTTTCTGAAATTGATTTCTTCACCACCTCTCAAACAGGGGAACTTCGGCTATTTGTAGCTGGTGCGTGTGACCGTTGATAGACGTTGCTGGGAATGGGGATCGTGATCCTCATTTCTTTGTCGATTGGGGAAGACGAGGGGAAGAGGAAGACCGGGATCGTGGCCCCCCTTTCCCTCCCGGTTAAAGATTGAAACCGGCCGCTGATTGGCCGAGGTGAGCGGTGAATTGATGACACATGCCGACGAAAGTGTTGACTCGGCAATTCTGCTGGTTGTGTTGTTGATTGTACCGATGATGATGATGGGCCGGCTTTGGACTTTTGCGGTGGGTCAGAAAAAATAACCTTGAAGATGAACAAGGCCTACCCACGATCGTTGTTTGATGGGTGATGGGTTGCGGGGCTCATTGTATTTGGGCCACGCACATTTTTAATCTTGCATGTAAAATAAAATTACAAATAAAATAATATTAAATCATTTTAGGCATTTTCTATAAAAAAATAGAAATAATAGAATTGAATAATTAATTAACTAATGTATATTTAATTAGAGTTTATTTTAAAAAAAAAAAAAAAATTTAAATTAAAAAATAAATTAAAAATTATGAATAATTATTTTAAATATCTCAAAGATATTATCGGCAAAAATCATTTTACACTTATATAAAAAATAATATCCTGATATATTATAAAATAAAAGTAATATCACTTTTAAATAAAACATCAAGCAAAGAAATATAAAGAATAGGCTCATTAGAAAATTAAAATTAACATTATTATTTTTATTTAAATTTAATATTTAATTCGAAATTTAATAAGTTAATTAATTTTTTTCTGGCTAATTAAGTGAAAGTGACAAATGGGGATGAGTTTTATTTTACAATAGCACCTATTATTTTGAAATTTTAATTAAAATTAATAAAAATATCAAAGAAAACTCAAAATCCAACTTACTATTAATTAAATAAAATAAAGATGAACAAAAATTCAAATCATTCATCAATCACTACGATTATAGTAATAAAATTAAATAATTGTAACGAGTTTTATTTAAATTACAAAAAAAAAACAATTTTTTTTTAACCTTTTAGTCCACGACCAAAAGGTCCAAAAAGATTTTTTCCCGCACAATCTCTGTACATTGCTAGCTCGGCTAGGCTCTCTGGGTCCACTTGTTCGTCGTCCCCCCGCGCCAAACCGGAGAGCCGCCGGAGCGTGGCGCCGCCCGGATCGGCGGCGGCCTCCTGCCCAGCCAAAACGACGACAACCTCCTTCATTGAGGGCCGACGGTCGGGGTCCGGGTGGCAGCATGCGAGGCCCAGTTTCAACGCCCTCTCCATTTCCTCCACCGGGTACTCCCCGGCTATCCGCTCGTCCGCCGCGTCCAGAATCCGTCCGTCCACGTAAAGCTGCCGCACCCGATCGATCAACGGCGGTTCGTCGTCCGACATCGTGTCGATGGGCCGCCGGCCCGTGGCCACCTCCAGAATGACCACCCCGAAGCTGTACACGTCGCTCGCGGCCGTGGGCGCCGGCACCTTGGCCAGCTCCGGCGCCAAGTACCCCAGCGTGCCCACCACGCGGGTGCTGCAGGGCGCTTGGCCGTGCTGGTAGAGCTTCGCGAGGCCGAAGTCTCCCAGGCGCCCCCTCATGTCCGAGTCCAGGAGTATGTTGCTCGATTTGATGTCCCGGTGGAGCACCATCTGTTCGACAAAATTCCCAAGAGAGTTACAGAGTTTCAAAGGGGCAAAGTAATTGATCATTTGTTTCAATGTACATTGCTGACCTGATCCCAACCGTGATGCAGGTAGAGGAGTCCCTCGGCGACATCTGTTAACACCCGACGGCGGGCATCCCAGTGGAGAAGCTCTTCCGGGTTGTCGAAGATGCGCTTGTTGAGGCTTCCGTTGGGCATGTAATCGTAGACCAGCATCAGCTCGCTCCCTTTCCTGCACCACCCTCGCATTTGGACCAGGTTCTTGTGCTGCAGCCTCCCCATGCTTGATATTTCCGCCATGAACTCTCTCATCCCCTGCTTCGAGTCGTGGGAGATGCATTTCACCGCGATCTCCGCATTGCTGTTGTTGTTGTTGTTGCCGCCGCCGGAGGCCAGGACCCCTTTGTAGACTTTCCCGAATCCACCGTACCCCAGCAGCTGCTCTTTCGAGAACCCCTCTGTGGCTTCAGAGAGCTGCTCGTAGGAAAACCGGTGCGGCCAGTACTCCAGCTCCCACTCTTCGATTTCATGATCTTTTTCTTCCATCGACCTCCGCCTCCTCCTTCGGTAACAGAACCAGTAGAGACCCAACAAGCAGAGACAGACGAAGACGAAGGAGCCGCAGGTAATACCTGCAATCGCCCCTGCAGACAACGAGGGCGAAGAGGAAGCTCTCGGTACAAAATCCGGAAAATTCAAAGTGTTCAATTCACGAGCCGGACGCCCTTCGTCGTTCAAACTCCAAGCCAAGATCCTCTGTCGCTCCACCCAGGTGACCCCAGAAGAAGAGCTGACCTTCGAAGCCGAGAACCCCACAAACATTTCATCAGACACGTAATCGGCAATGTCCGGATTCCTATACGAGACCAACGGCAGGGACGGGCGCGCCACGTTCGCCGGAGCTACGGTCACATTAATCCGGAAATCCGGGCCGATGAAGTCGATCCACGCTCGGACGTTCATACCCGACCTCATCTGCAGTGGGAGGAACTGGCGGGAGGAAGAATCCCAGTAAGCGGAAGCGTTGGTGACGGCGGATTCGATGTTGTTGAGATCCACTCCGACATGGTTGTCGTCTGGGTCGTTGAATTCGGTGTTCCGTCCCGTGTCGAACTCGACGGCGAGGAGGGGCGCGACGAAGGGCACGGTGGCATTGGAGAAAACCCCCAAATACTGGCCGGAGATGGCGCCGGGGGGGTCAGTGGAATTGGAGAGAACGAAAGCGATGCCGAAGCCGGGAAGAGTGGGGTTTTCGGGGAGTACGGAGAAGACGAAAGAGGTGGAGAAAGAGGAGAGTATGGTCGCGTTGGCTCCGCCGCCGCTTCTCCTCCTCATCCGCAGCGGAGTAGGGCAAAAGAGCCTACCGACGGATTGCTTGTTCTCGTCGATCGTGAGTCGAACAACTGGTGGGTCTATTCGCGCGTCCCTCAGGAGGAGGACGCCCTCGCTGCTGTTAAAGGAATTGAAAAGGAAATCCACGGCGCCGACCGAGGGAACCGCGAGGTGGAAGATGAAAATCATCATCAGGTACGCCATGAAAGCTAAGATTTCAGCCAAATTCGGTTTCGTGTTGTTCTAGCTGACGAAACCCTCCGATTTCCCCCCCTCTATTCGCTCTCATGGATTAATGTACCTTTCTGCTCCATTTGTCTCTTTCACCATTTGACTACTACACAAGAGTACCATACAGCATACAAGCCTTACAAAATCCTGCTATACCATTACCATCTGAGAGACTACGAATCTGTAATCTGCTGTACTGGGGAAGAGTTGGTGGCTGAGACTGATTAAGATTTTTTTTTTTTTTTGCGGTTTCTGGTTTCTGGCACAAATTATTTAAATGATTTAAATAGTAATGACTTCGTTGTCATCAATTAATTAAATGAGAAAAACTTCTCTGAAAGGGTCGGATTTATATCCATTGAAGTTGGGTGGAAGTCCACAAACAGGAAAGAATACTTTAAACAAGGAAATTGAAAGCGATACAATGTTGATGGGTATTAGAATAAACACTCGGTGGAAGAGGACAGTTTACTTTACTCGGATCAATCCCTAAATTGGGTGAGCGAAAAAATTGTTTGAAATCATGGAAAAGTGTAAAATTCATGATGTGTGAAATCTTCTTCTGCCTCTTCATTTACCAGTTGTGTTTGCTCTGACTTTTCTTTTAGAAACTTTATTTATTGAAATCATTATCTTACAGGTAATATTCTTACACGTCGCAGTACTAGTTCGTTTTCGATGCCCCTTTCTCTGTGGTTCTGGATGGACATTTGCAGCTTCAGCAATTCTGTATACAGAAGTTCTTCATTTGATAAACAGTTTCATCCAGTAAGATCGATTAAATTCTCAGACAAACGTGGGCTTCGTAGGGACGTCTGGTGCAGCCGAGCAGGTCAAGAGGAATAGCTTCATTTGCCAGAGGTAACGTAACGGTACGGATTGATTGTACAGCAGTAGGCGGAAAAAATAAGTGGGAGATCGAAGATCTTCAACCCACCAATGCTACTGCAGATAAAAAGCTCGTCTCCTACTACAAATTGAGGTGCAGTACTTACGGAGGAGCAATCCCAGCCAGGAAGCCTTGAAAAAAACGCAGAGACTCAATCGGGGAGATTCACGGGGAGCTCTCTTCGATGGAATCTAAACTGGGTTTCCATCCCAACGTCTTCACCGTCTTTGGCTTTCTAATTGGAGGTCTGAAGCTCTTGACTGGTTTTGTGGACCGACTGCTGACCCACTTACTCCATTTATCTTTAGAAACGTAAAAATCCTTTGCGGAAAAGAATTCATCAGATTCATCATCCCTTTTGCTGGCTGCTGCAGATTCGACTTCTGCAGGCATCAGCCGCAACGTCCCCGAGCTTCTGGTTTCAGGGTCTTGGGTCCCCCGGTCTCTGGGTGTGGTAGGGGTTTGGAGTTGGATCCCCAGGTTTGTCGGTTTGGGGTCTTGGTTCCCCAAGTTTCTGATTCTCAGCTTCCTCACGGTAGACCTGGGGACAAGAAAGAATTTCTGACCCGGTAAGAGCATCTCCCAGGGGTCCAAGATCGATTCATCAGGCCGTCTGAAAACTTCCGGCCGTGCAAGGCACATTCCGGGGTACCTCTCCAACACCTCTGCAGCTGCCACAGGGCGTTGGTGCAATTCCGCCAGCCCACCAGCCAGAACAATTCTCACAGACAAGCATTTAGTTTCCGAACTGAAAGCAGCGTCCGACTGAAATGAGCCGAAAGCACCCGAGTGGAATGAGCTGAAGCAATCCAAAGAGGCAGCAGACCTCTTTCTCTCTTCTTTCTTTCTTGAACTCTTCCGGAAGTACCAAGCTTCCCCTAATGCCTGAACATACTTCCTCAACATGGTTGTTTCAGATGGATGCCTTCTCCCCAGTCAGGTCACCGGGTTTGGGAAAGAGAGGATTACCCATTTCAATACCACAGTTGGCGGCTTTTCGTTGCTCATGGTGGCTGGTTTCTGGATCAGAAAATGGTAAAAACAGTGGCTGATTTTGTATTCTAGCTCCGGTCATAGGCTTGGCTGACGAAACCGAGGCGAGGATGGCCTCTGTATCTCTGAGGTAGGTGGATGAGGCACTTCGTTATCTTCGCCCCCACAAGATCCTCGTCTCTCCATAAACAACGAGAAGTTCATTACAAGTTCATTAGTTGTATATATTCTACTAGAGGAACAATGCTCTTTCAGAGTTCCGGGAATATTGTAACTTCTTCAGTAATGTGACAATTCAACCGACTTATGTGAGCCTT
This sequence comes from Aristolochia fimbriata, assembly GCA_019845555.1. NCBI lineage: Eukaryota > Viridiplantae > Streptophyta > Magnoliopsida > Piperales > Aristolochiaceae > Aristolochia > Aristolochia fimbriata. The sequence goes on from CM034081.1 coordinate 10,757,041, forward strand.
TTTTGAGACATGAGAGCATTCGAGTTGCAGATTTTTTTTCTTTTATCCAAAATGAGTTGCAGATTGAAAAGGGGGCAAAGCAAAATAGGGATTAAAGAAGACGATGAATACGAGCAGGCACTGAAACGGGTCCATTCTCTACACTAGCAACATCACAGTTTGGTGGTTCTTTTTAACAAAATTTCGAGTGGAACTATTGGATTCCCTTAGTAACCCTCTTTCAAAATCTTGACACCAGATACACAGAAGATCATATTCAAATAAACAAAGGAGATGTCAAACATTATAACTTCCTGAATCACGATAGACGACAGATGCTACTTGCCCACATTTCTAAATCTCTCTCTCTCTCTCTCTCTCTCTCTCTCTCTCTCTCTCTCTCTCTCTCTCTCTCTCTCTCTCTCTCTCTCTCTCTCTCTCTCTCTCTCTCTCTCTCTCTCTCTCTCTCTCTCTCTCTCTCTCTCTCTCTCTCTCTCTCTCTCTCTCTCTCTCTCTCTCTCTCTCTCTCTCTCTCTCTCTCTCTCTCTCTCTCTCTCTCTCTCTCTCTCTCTCTCTCTCTCTCTCTCTCTCTCTCTCTCTCTCTCTCTCTCTCTCTCTCTCTCTACGATCAGAAGCACATACGGTCGAGTTTCCTCGTATTGATGATTATCATCAGGTCTCTAAGATCAGTTCCTAAAACAAATAAAACTACAAAAAGATGGTGTCTACAGATACCAACGGATGTCCGTGCATATAGGAATATTTCCTTGTAAGCACGTTGAAGTAAACAGTATTGACAATAACAAGAGAACTTACAGCAGTTTGTACAACCTTTTTTGACACTTACAAGAGAACTTACAATACAACAATATGTGGTATTCAAAGACAGAAACAAGCTAAACTAGCATAACTCTGATATTAAAGTAGTGAAGTTACTGGCTTTGCTTCATCTCCATTTCATGATCCTTTTAAGCAAATCATGGACTGAACAGAGAAGAATCAACAACAACTCACATGCAGAACATGCTGATGATCACATGATGGAAACAACTTTAAATCACAAATCCGTTGTGTCCACAGAAACCAACACTTTAAGGAACCAGAAAAGTACAATTGCAAAATAACAAATGAGTCAAACGAAAATGTAGTGATCAATGAAAATCTTTCACAGGCAATGGGCCTCATTTTCATTTTTTTAAATAGGCCATTAGCTTTTAATGAAGCAAGCTTAGAATACAACATAGAATAAAAAAAAGACCAGATCCAACTATGTCCTATAGAATAGAAAAAAGACAAGATCCAACTATGTCCTACCAACAGGAAGATGGAAGCCATACAAAAGCAGAGATGCATCATAAGTTGAACTACCCCCATTATCACATACAGAAAAGAACACAAAGTAATTACATCTCCATTATGAAAGATATTAGCAAGTGACATTTTTTTTTATTTTTTTTGTGGTTCCCTGGGGGGTTGGGGGGGTGTGGAGAAAAGAGAGTGGTGGTGGTTGATGCAGGAGGGGGCCAGGCACATGTTATCATATAACATTTGATCAAAACTTTAGTGTACTGAATAAAATGAAAATTAGTTGTAAAAATGTAATTAAATGCTCCCAATAACTGAATCAAATATACCATAAAACCGAGAAGCAGGAGCTAAGTTCATGAAATTTGCTTATGACATTAAGAAATTTGTAACAGATAAGGGACAGATACATGATCAATTAGTAGCAAACTCAAAAAGTAGAACCATAAAGCAGAAGAAATTATTGAGCAGTTTCATATACATATAACAAAGTGATTACTCCATATGATGCTAACTCCTAAATCTAAATGGCAGACAATGTAGCTAACAATAGGAAAAGTTGAAACAGAACATGGGAGGAAAGAGCAACTACTTGGTATTATGGAGAAAAGAAAACGCATGCAAGCATTATCTACAAAGCATGAGTTTAATTTGTAAAAAGTGACCAGCAGAAGCACAGCTCAACATTCATATTTGCTCACTAATTATAGATCACAGTAAATCAGACTATAGCGGATAACCAACATTCATATTCGTGTAGACTACCAAGTCTACACAAATGCATTTGAATACTTGAGCTCAACAATGCTAGTGACCAAAGAATAGAGTATGCAAACAGCCTATCTGAAGATTGTTGTACCCAAAAAAAGTCCTGCTAACTTGTTTGAGTATGATAAACCATGTCACAGACCACCACTAATTGCACAGAATGAAGACTAAGGTTCAAAACAAGTACTTCCAAATTCTAGTAAGCTGATCATATACGTTTTCCTTGACCGAATCAAACTGCTGATTTGGTTGAAAAAATTAGTGGTTCGCTAGAAATTGACAGCATTATAGTTAGAGTTACCCGATGCAGTTTTATCCACAGCACCACCCAACCCTGTAAACCTTGCTACTGTGCACAAAATCACACCATTATCCACAGACTCATATGACAAACTTAAGAGTAGCTGGTCATCATAGAATGTACCTAAAGAACATGCTAATATCAGAAAACATTTTGGCCGAAAATTAAATGAAGATTCCCAAGAACAAGAGCGTCTCATTTTTATCATTACGGGAAACATTGGTGTCCTAAACTGCAATCACCAAAACAACTGAGGCAACAAAAAAAGGTAAAGAGTGACTTATACAACCAGCCCCAAGTTTGCCAGCCTAACTAAAATGCTAAAACCACTTACAAGCAAAAAGAGGATGAAAAATTTCAACAATATACGATATGTGTTGCAAGGAATGGAACGTGAACCTGAAGTTCCAGTCCTCACATACAAGGGTGGGTGCCAAATTGGATAAGAAGTTTACTCATTCAATGATAGACTGGATGACTCCTGCCCCGACAGTCTTTCCTCCTTCTCTGATAGCAAACCTCATACCCTGCTCACAAGCCACAGGCATGATAAGCTCCACAATCATCTTAACCCGATCACCAGGCATGACCATCTTTGACTCCTCGTCCTTATCATTCATAATAGATGCCACCCGGCCTGTGACATCAGTGGTTCTCATGTAGAATTGTGGGCGGTAGCCAGAGAAGAAAGGAGAGTGCCTTCCTCCTTCCTCTTTCTTCAACACATAGACAATGGCAACAAATTTGGTGTGGGGAGTGATGGTTCCTGGCTTAGCCAAGACCATCCCTCTTTGAATGTCAGCCTTTTGGATACCCCTGAGAAGAAGACCTACGTTGTCACCAGCCATGGCGTCATCAAGGATCTTCTGAAACATCTCAACCCCGGTGACAGTAACGTTACGGGTATCCTTGAGGCCTACAATGTCCACAGTCTCACCAACCTTAATTGTGCCACGCTCGACTCTACCAGTGGCGACAGTCCCACGACCAGTAATGGAGAAGACATCTTCTACGGCGAGCAAGAAGGGGAGGTCAGTCTGTCGCTGAGGGATGGGGATGTAACTATCAACAGCTTCCATCAGCTCATAAATCTTATCCACCCACTGGTTCTCCCCTCGCTTAATTGCAGGGTTGCCCATCAGGGCTTCCAGGGCCAGAAGAGCCGAACCGGAGATGATGGGAATATCGTCCCCCGGGAATTCGTATGAGGAGAGAAGCTCCCGCACCTCGAGCTCGACGAGCTGGAGAAGTTCTTCGTCATCCACCTGGTCCTGCTTATTCAAGAAGACGACCATATTGGGGACACCGACCTGCTTAGCGAGCAGGATGTGCTCTTTCGTCTGAGGCATAGGCCCGTCGGCGCCGGAGACTACAAGGATAGCACCGTCCATCTGAGCAGCTCCGGTAATCATATTCTTAACATAATCGGCGTGACCGGGACAATCGACATGGGCGTAGTGGCGGTTCTCCGTCTCATACTCCACAGTAGCCGTATTAATGGTGATACCACGGGCACGCTCCTCCGGGGCGGCGTCAATTTCGTCATACTTCTTGGGGGCACTGTTACCCATGGAAGCGAGGGCCATGGTGAGCGCGGCGGTAAGAGTGGTCTTCCCATGGTCGACGTGTCCGATTGTCCCGATGTTGACATGGGGCTTCTTCCTCTCGAACTTGCCGCGAGCCGCACGGACGGTGAGGCCCGTGCGCCGCCTGACGGCGGTCCGGGAAGACGGGGTAACCCACCATTGGGACGGGGATGAACTGGCGAAGGAAGAAGCAGAGGAGAGCACAGAAGCGGATGATCTCTTCAACGGCACCGCCCCGGGTCTGCCGTTACTCCCTCCGGCGGAGGCTCTCGCGGTGGAGAAGAAGACAAGACTGGAGGAAGCCGAGGCTGCTCCGGCAATGGCCATGGACGAACAACGAAACGGAAGGAGGGAGAAATGGAAATTGGGTCTCTTCTCCGAAGGGAGGGAGAAATGAAATGGAAGGAGAGAGAGAGAGAGAGAGAGAGAGAGAGAGAGAGCAGAGGAGAAGGGTGAAGGCACTGAAGGGAGTGGATTCGAGGGTTTATCTTATCTTCATCATCTCATTGCCGAGGCAAAGGAAAGGACCTCAAATAGGCCCTTGGCAGAAAAATGATTTTTAAAATGTATTTCACATTTTCAATTTATCAGGATAATCCGATAATGGGTTTTCGGTTTTCCTCTGTTGTTATTAATGAAGGAAAAACCAGAATTATTTTATTTTTTATTTGGCTTTAAAAAAAAAAAAAAAAAAAAAAAAGGAAAAAAAAGGGCACAACGGGGGCCACATTTGAGGGGGTTTGTGGGCAGAAAAAGGGCTGCGTGGTGTTGTGGGAAATCAGAGGTACTGTTGGTGAGCTATAAATGAAGCTTGTGGTTCATTGCTTATCAAAGGCTAAGCATCATTTCAGATTTACAGGAATTTAAAATGGGCACACACAAAAATATTGCAATGGAAGTTTAAGAGGCCATGAAGAAAAAATCACAACTAGCTTTAACAATTAGAAGCTAATTGTCAAATAAACACAAATTACCAATGAATGAATCCAACATATCCTTAAAAAGAATTGGAGAAAATGTGAAAAAAAAACTTCCAAGTATACCTAATGTTTGCATGACCTATTAATTCAGGCCGCAAGAATAGCTAAAAAAGAAAAAAAGTGTAATAAATTAATAAATACCAAAACGGAGGAGAAAGGGAAAAATTAGTAGTATTACAATGAGGATTATGTACAATAACTCACCTATCCGTGGGCATTTATCTAAATTATAAACAAAATGATGTTGTAGAGCCCCTTTTCAGGTCCCCTCAAAAGATGAACAGAACTTGGCTTTGGAACTATACCGCTTGTTGTAAGTATTGCTCCATTTGTTATGATGATGATAGAGGGGCAGCCAATCACTCTTTCCTCATAAAATTTCCAATATTTGCAACAGAACTTGGATAACATCCAGTACCGAACATTCCATCAAATTTTGACTGCAAATGCCTATGCTCCTCTGTCTTCAAAAAAACTTATACTCGTTGGTAGAGATGACTGGGTGAGAGAGAGTGAACATGGTGTGAAGGATCAAAATCCAAACTACAACAAGCTGCCTACAAGTGAGAGAACTTCGATCTGCATAAATTCAAAACATCCATCTGAAGTTCTGCTGGGAGTTCCTTCAAAAGATCAGCAACAGCAAGGGCATGTCTTTCCCTTAGTTCACTTAATTCCTTTTGGTGCTCAAGTAGCACGTCCTCTAGTTTCCCTATGACAGCTTTTACTTTCTCTGCATCGTTTTCTGTTAACTGCTCGTAAAAGTCACTTAAATCTTTACCAATGAAACCTTTATCAAGATGTAGTGAAGTAGCTTCCCCATTCGAACACACTCCTTGATCTTTGTCACTACCAAGAGAAGTATGCCGGCTAGAAACTCTGTTTAAATTCTGGTCAGTCTCTGAAGATGCACTTGCATGAGTTTGATGATGTGGAGACCCATCACCAACCCCTTTGGGTGAATCAGACCAATATACACGACCAGATGGAAACCTTTCCAGTACAAATCCACCAGAATTATTATGATCAGCCTCCTGTGCCAATGCAGTAAGCTCATCTTTACTTTCTGACTCACATTTTTCTGAAACTGGTGTTTCATCACCACAATTATCATCAAAAGAATCCCCAGGAATCCACTCAGGAACAAGACCTTGTATTTCTGAATCAATCATAGCAGCAATGGTTGTAACGTCTTGGTCAGTAAGATCCAATTCTGCAACCATTTCACTGGCAACACTTATTGCAGTGTCTGCTTCTATATCAAATGGAAAATGGATGTTGCGAAGGTGACCTGTTGGCCCAAAGAAAAGGGTCACAAAAGAAAATGTAAAAAGTAAGTCAAATTCAGAAGGAAGGTGACATATGACCTGCAGAATCACAAATTCGTAGCTTCAAAAATATAGTATTGATGTCTCTTCTCTGTCCTTCTACAGTAAAACCTCGACCTCCAGTTGGTGAGCTTCCTTTAGTACCCATAAATATACTGCTCGACTCTGAATGGCTATTGCAATAATCTGCATCAATAGCAACTGAGTACCTAAAATGACATGTTATCATCAAATAAAACTGCTTTGAATAGAAAGACCCAACATTGCCAATCTGATTTTTGATATATGTCGAAAACATCAAAATCCACTACTTCTGAGGGTTATTGGCCAAGTACACCCATTTGCATCGGCTGATATGAAGTGTATCTGGTCAGGTAAAAACAATATATCTGAAAATGTATCAACGGTATGGACAGTGATGGGAAGAACCTCTAAGCTATTACCTGAATTAGAAAGATCTGACTGCAAATATTGGGTGGCAGTGTCATCCCCATCATCTGGTTGAAGAAAAGGATCCATGAGCAGTTCTTTCGCCGGCAACCTCTCAGAAGCATCAGCTATACATTTCTCTATAAATCTTCTAACACAAGGATCTTTCACTTTTCCCAAAGATAATGGCTTTATGCCCTGCATAAGAGCAAGCAAAAATATATTCAACAAAGGCCTGAAAAGCATTGATCACTTAAACCCAACATTAACAGAAGAGTCATCAATAGAATGAGTATATCAATTTCTAAAATAAATTTTAGAAGAATGAGTCAATCTTCAAAATTAAAAGAAAAACTCATTAGTTCACCAAAATCAGCTTAATAATGTAGGACAAAATACTGAGAGTAAACAGAAACAAATGAAGCTAAGAAAAGAACAATTGTTTGCTCTCAAGATCTCATGAAAGGTATAAATTCCATTCTTTCTTAAGCCTACTAAGCAAAATCAATTTGACAAAATTACATATACGTAAAGTTCAAACCCTCTTATATTTTGCTACATTTAGTTCATTGCATTTCAACATCTTTCCATAATTATACAAATCTTATTGAGTTTAACAATGTTATTCACCAAATGTAACTTCCGTAACATGGAGCTAGTCCAACAAATACTAACTTTCCTGAGGAATGGTGTAAGATAGCCTTTGAAGTTCCGAAGGTTCCTAAGTCGTTTCCTACTTTGAAGTAGAAACTTCTAGAAAAGGATGAACCTACCAAGTCGTCAAAATATTCATGATTACAAACTTTTCCTGCTTGTTTTCCTAATGCCTGGATAAGAAACCAATCCATTTATCAGAACCACAGCAAGTTCAAAGGCTGTCTTGACTCCCATTTGCAGGACAGTGTCATTTGCATAAACTACCTCGATATGTTTTAGTAATTTTTCTCTTGGAGGACATATTACAATAACTAAAATATAGAGACAGAATTTCCTCAAAAAAAAACAAAAAGAGAGAGAGACAGAAAAACTATGGAAATATGATGAGTGTTAGCAAACAATAATAATCTATTTTCTTTTGTGTATCTTCAACTTAGAGTAATGTTTCACCATTAACAAACCCTAATTATTTGTGTTCTAAGGATTAAATTACAATACCAAATGCTTGTGTGGTATCATAAAATTATGGGATTCAGCAATCTTCGGTAGCATCCATGGTTTGTTTGCCATGTTTTAAAATCTCCAGGCATTAACCTGGTGAAGTCACCAAGACTGATTCAAACATTACTGCCAAGTATATAAACATAAACTGATAAATTTATAAAGCAGCTACAAATTAATAGGCATACCACTAAACACATAATAAAACGAGTTCATTTTCATATCTCTAAAAATAAAAATGAACGGAAATTATTTTAGCCTTATAGTTATAATAAAGTTTACAAAGCAAATCATGAGTACCTAACATAACTATAAAAAGTTATCCTAAATCCTTCAGACCAAAAAAGTATAGTGTGACATATATGATATCAAGTGGATGACTGAGTACTAGCCCATTAGAATGTGTTGAAGAACGGGGCATTTATGATACAGGAAGCTCATTCATGCTCTAGGATTATAAATTGATGAATTTTTTATATTGTTTGTGTTGTTTTAGCTTATTACATAGCAGTCGACCGCTACAAAAAGGCGTATCTGTAGTTTATTTAATGCAGACTTAAGTTAATTAAGAGGATGACCTCCAACCAGAACTGTGACATTTGTCTGTCTCTTTTCCTTCCTGGCTCTGCTTTCTTCACATTGGTCACTTCTAAAGAAGGTTATACAGATTTCAAAACAATATTAAATAAGGAAAAAGATCCCAAGTATCGGGGGTCTTTATGCATAACCACAAAAGTATGACTTTCCAATTGTAATAAGGTGATCCTACTGTAACATTAACTTACAGACTTTATTCAGTGTCAACTCCTGCTCATGGCACATAATTTTGTGGATGATTCCAACCCATGCTTCTGCAAAAGAGACTCAGCTTGGTCAAGTTAAATCATTCCAGGTCTTCCAGGTATTGTGACAGACTAATCACAGAGCTGGCCCTCCAGGTTCCAGTTGAACCTATTTCACTGTTGGACATGACCGGGTTTTATAACATTGATTCTGGGTTGATATGAATATTCACTTTTTCTAGAACCAGAACTTCTCCAGTTAAGTAGCCATTTAGAAATTAAACAAGCCTACCTGCAGAGCATTCACTCAAATGCTGTGAACCGGCTAAGATGATCACTACCTTATGCAACTACCTTGAGGCGACTCTGAGGGTTGACTTTGATTCTACTCTACCCTTGGTAAATCTAAGCCAATAGGTGCCTCCCAACAGGGATAAATCCTGGAAATCTGGGTTGTTTTCTTCAAAAGGAGGCGTGCACTGAATATTGTTTGGTTAGGAAGAATGTCTTCTTCAGTTATCTCATCACTAATTGCTATAAATAACACTAATTTAGCCAACAAGTCCTTCAATGCTATAGTTGAAACAACAGCCAATATTTGGCAAAAATGATAACACAGCTTTTAGTCCCCTTTTCTTTCTGACTTTTCCTATTGCAGTATATTAACAAACGAAGTAAAGAAGAAATATTGGTGCTTTTTTTTTTTTGAGGAAGGTGAATACATTTTACTCCCAATTACGAGTTTTTAGTCCCAATGCTACTGTGGAGACCCGAACCCAAGACCTCCCGTAGCAATAACTCCCATGGGACCATTGAGCTAATGCCCAAGACCCAGAAATATTGGTGCTTTGATTTGTCCTTTATAAAGAGAATGGGGGAAGTACGAAGAGCCTTGGGCTACCCAAGAGATTGGTACTACAAATACAAAAAACCTATGGCTGCCCAAAAGGCCCCAGTACTCATACAAAATTCCTGTAGCAGGTCCCCAATGTTTTGCTGGAATAGATCATCTTAGATCTATTTTGATAATAAAAATTACAAACATAAATCTTGACTATCGTGTGCTAGAAATTTTTTTTCAATTGGAAGGTTTAATTTTTTATTTATGTGTTCAACATGATGCAAGTGGTGCTTTGATTTGTCAACTTGCATCATGTTGAACACATAAATAAAAAATTAAACCTTCCAATTGAAAATAATTTCTAGCACATGATAGTCAAGATTTATGTTTGTAATTTTTATTATCAAAATAGATCTAAGATGATCTATTCCAGCAAAACATTGGGGACCTGCTACAGGAATTTTGTATGAGTACTGGGGCCTTTTGGGCAGCCATAGGTTTTTTGTATTTGTAGTACCAATCTCTTGGGTAGCCCAAGGCTTTTCGTACTTCCCCCATTCTCTTTATAAAGCAAATATTTTTCATGTGTAAGGTTATTTAACTCTCCCGAATTCTTTTCTTTTCATGCATTACATCAGTCAAACAAAGTAGCACACTGCAACAAGTTTCTGCCTTTTCTTCAAAGAAAATAAGAAAAAATATAGAGCCTTCAATTTGAAGCCCTTAGATTTAGAGGTAAAGATTCATTGTCTGGTAAGTTAGATTTTGGAAAAAAGATCAAATTTTTCAGTCCCGATGATTGAATAAAATCTTCAGGTATGATGCAAGAATACGCATGATAGCTTCAACATCAACCAATAAGCAAAAAATTTAAGCATCGCCCAAGATGATTGCTTTGTTTCTTCCATGTCATACTCCTATACACTTTTTTTTTTTAAATAGTTATTATTATGAATAATATTACGGTGTAATTTAAAATTTCTATACTTCAAATTTCTAATGAAACATATACTTCCCCAACTTTCCATTTTCACCTAGTAGCACCATTTCCGAAATTGAATAAAATTTTCAAGCCATGTTTCATGGCTGTACCAAGATGCAAGATTACAAATCAACGATGCAAGATATCAACCAATTCATTGTAAAAATGCAAGATTACAAATCAAACAGTATATAGAACAGAGAAAATCACAGGAAGACATAAATTATGAGGGCAAAAGACAAGTGTACACAATAAAGTAAGTTGAAAAAAGGACAATGAAACCTCACCGACGTCACTTTTTTATATATTTGAGCAGCATTGGCACATTCCACATATGGGTACTCAAATGTCACCAATTCCAGTAAGCACATCCCAAAAGCATAGATATCGACCAATTCATTGTACTCCTCCTCATAAAGTTCTGGTGCCATGAACTCTGGAGTTCCTGCAGATACAAATAAAATTGATATATGAATGGTTTATTATACCTAAAATGAAAACCATAAGACACTATGAGCTAATACACCACTGACCAATGACACTATGAGCCGACTGGGCCTGGCGAAGGATGGCTGCCAATCCAAGATCTCCAATCTTCACTTCACCCTGATTTCCATTAACAAATATGTTATCACACTTCAGGTCCCTATGAATAACTGGTGGATCATGGCTGTGAAGATAAAAGAGCCCCTGCAGGATTTGTCTTGACCAATTCTTCAAAGCTCTTAAGTCCACTCGCTTATGCTTCTTTCGGTACCTTAATACAAAATAACCAATAAACTTATCCTACACAGAGAGAGCCTGGAGACATTGGTAGGATTTACAAATCAGCAAAATAACTAGAAGAAGATCACTTACTGGCGCAATGTCCCGGATGTAAAAATTTCAGTAATGATGTTGATATTGTTGTTACCGGCCCAGGAGTGGTAGAACTTAATAATATTTTTATGCTTCAGAGTCTTCAGTAAAATAACTTCAGAAAAAAGGCGGTCCATGTCAACAGAATTGCCCAAGACATCAGATACCCTCACCTGGTTCCAAGCAACTTCGATTCCTTCCAGTTCATCAAATGCTCTATAGCTGGAAGTTTTTACAGAAGTGAAGGAGAGGCAAAGGTCTACCAGTAGAGTTATTTTCAGATGTTTTTTATACTTACAGATCCTCAACTTTTTCAACTGTTCAACCTAACACTATTTAATTGCAACACTCATTCAGATTGAAAATAGAATAAAATTTTCAAAGGATACACAGTTTTGAAAGCCCCTTTTCCCAACACCTCGCGATACTGCAGAGAAAACAAGTGAAACTGAAAAGTTTAATATCAAATGTAAAACCCATTAATGGAAATGTAACCAATCAAATAGAAGAACAAGCAGAAGCTAAACCAAAGAAGAATTGAAGTTATTTTTAAGTTTCAATCAGCATCACATCCCGTAATATAAATCAGAATAAAAAGATAAAAAATATAAATAAAAATACTAACGCGTCCATATCGGCCGGATGGATCGAATTCAACCAGCTCCGAATCAGCATCATCAGGGTCTTGATCGGTCGCGGCTTCTCCCGACATTATAAAAACCAATGAAACGAGCAGCACGGACAATGCCGGAAATCCTTAGCCGATCAACCCATCAACCTAGGACGAACTTCCTCTCGATAGAGATCTGACAAGTTACGAAAACCATAGCCCACTTGACGATTAAAAAAAAAAAAAAAAAAAACCTAGGACCAACTTCACTGCATCCGACGTTCAAATCCGTCGTTTTTCGGACGACATAATAAAATTACGGCATCCAAAAACGAGAGAGAAGGGGAGAAGAGAGAGAAAGAGAGAGGGAAGAGAAGCCAGAAGAAGCGAGAGGAAGCGAGAGAAGACGGGTGGAGCGAGGGAGGGGAGAGGTTTGTTCGTTGGGTGACCGATCTGCCCTGACTGACCGGCCCGAGTTATTTTTCCATTTTAACATTTAATAACGTGCAAGCCGGGTTCAGAATCGGGGTCAAGTACAATTTGACCCGACCCACAATTCAAACCGGTACTTGACCTTACTAGAACGGTATAACAAATAAGGTTATAGATATATAATCGTCGAGTCAATGCACTTTTCGACCTGAACCCGGTCTTGCATATACCCTTGCGAAAGCTACCCTGACCAGGGCTTTTTAATTCTTTTATAATAACATAACTGCCCTATTCCTCTTCCATCGAAAAATTTAAATTAATCTTTTCAATGTAAGCCCATCAAGGACAGGTCTACCTTTAGGCTTTAACTACCTATATTCTTTTTTTTAAATTCATTTTAATTTTATTTTATTTTATTTTATTTTATTTTATTTTATTCGTATTATTTTATTTTATTTTATTTTATTTTATTCAATATATATATATATTTTATTTTATTTTATTATTTTCTTTTCTTTTCTTTTCTTTTCTTTTCTTTTAATACTTTAAAAAAAGAAAATTAAACTTTTTTTTTTTTTTTTTTTTTTTATTGTTGAAGTATTATTGAGAGAGAAAAATAAAAAAAAATCATTATTTTTTATATAAATACAAAGAATTTATCTTTTCTATATGAATAATTTTTATACAATGCATTTGATGATAAATATTTATTTAGTAAACATAAGTTCATGTTTTTATACAATGATCCTACTATTTGATTAATTTTATTCATTAATTAAATTTATTAAATATTTAGCCATTTCTTAAGTGTAAACATATTTTTTTCTTTCGAACGATTTAAGTTATTATATATCATAGTGTTTTAAAAACTAAACTAAACCAGCCGATCCAACCCAGTTGTACCAGAAGGCCAGTCCAATTCTTATTGACTCAACTCAATTCATATTACCAGCATTATTTTTACCTTTTTTTAATAAAAATATTTAATATAGGTAAAATATGGTGTATAATATTCAATGGTCCGATTCAGTTTTTAAAATATTATTATATCGCTTTTAATTAAAATATCATAAAATATTTAAAATATTTAAAAAATTAACTTGTAATAATTTATAAATTTAAAAAAAATTGAATGTAGTTCAAAAGAAAGATCTCATAAAAACTAAATAAAACATAAAGATATTACTTTTTATTAGAAAAATGAGTCAGAGTTTACGATTAAGAAAAAGATAAGCATATTGTATGCACCAAAATGTGCATGGCCCAAATTCAACAAGTCCAGGAGTCCATCGACCCAGCAAACAAAGTTCGTGGACAGGCCTCGACAATTCTCGAAGTAATCCGACGCAGCCCATCGCCAGGATCCCGTCTCGTCGCATTATCAACACGGTGAGTCATCTTACAGCCAACATCAACTCGGTGAGTCCCCGTTTAGTCGAAGAACGACTCGGTGAGTCATCGCCACATCGGTAGAAGTCAAGATCTGATCATCCACTTCAACCGAGAGAAGATAAAATCTTTGGAAAGAGGTCACGATCCTCATTCAAGGGATCTCAACGGGGAGTTCATGGTCTCCCTCCTCCCCTCTTCTTCCTCAACCTCACGAGCAAAAAGGGGATCGTGATCCCCTTTCCCAGGCAAAATCCCTCAACAACCACATAGAATGGCTACAAAAGGCCAGAAGTTCCCTGTTCCAGGGGTTGGAGAAATCATACTCGGAAGACTCTCTTAGCACAAGTGCAAAAATTCTCTCGTTCTCAAATCGAAGGTCCAAAACTCCCTTCACCGAGAAGAATTCCTCACGCACAGAGGTTCTTTCAAATCGCAAAGAAGTTCAGCCACCCGCAGTTCATCGCTCTACAGCTCGACCAGAAGTAATTTTACACCGTCGCCGGCATCCTCACAAGTTGAAACACACGGAACACAAATACTTCCGTCCGACCGACAAAAGCCAAACAGATCGTGTAAGTTCGTTTCTGTAACTCGAAGTCCCGACGACGACCTCGCAGGAGACAAAACTTCACCAAAACCAAACGGAGATCGAATCAGAGGGTTATTAGGAGAGTGAACTCGCTTTTTTCCTGACTCACACACCTTGTAAACACTCAAATTTATTCTAAAGTAATTGAAATATTCTCTCGGTCGCGCCTCTTCTCGGACCGGCGGATTTTCGGTGAAACAGATTTGGCATACCCGGTGGGACCTTTCCTACCTCTCATCTCCTTCTCCGTCCAACCAAAAAAAAAAAATCTCCAACCACAGCCATGGCCAGCAACGCCAACAACGGCAACAACAACAACAACACACCAACAACGGGGGCAAACAAACAGCCTCCTCGAAGCTCGCTCAACCGCGCGCCCGCCAAGGATCAGAGGCTCAACCACTGGAGCCCGCGGACCAGTAACCACATCTCCGGTCGACCTCTGCGCTCCGACATCCCCTCCACATGCCACACGCCCATTTACAAGGGCTCTGGCCAGAAGTTTGTACACTGGACAAGCTCCATTCATGTGCGACACCCGTCACCCAACTGCCGTGTTCGTGCCTCCGGCTACCGCGGCCTCAATTAAACCTGCCGCATCTTCCACCAAACTGATGTTGGCAATGGCTAAGCCGACCTATTTGGTTGCCGCCACCTCTCTTTCTCCTCGCAGCCCGACTGCCAGCCCAACGCAGTCACCGCCGTCACGGAGAAGCTCTATTGTTCCCACCTTGGTACAACAATACGAGCAAAGCAGGGGCGCCTCCTCTCTCTCCGCTGCGAGAACACGCTCAATACCAGCCTCCTGCAATGCGAGAGAGCCCGGTGACGAACAACTTCGCCCGGTTATGCTGGTCTCACACGACCTTCTTGCTGCTCTCAACGCAGCAGCTGGTCCACCACCCGTCCGTTCACCTCACCGACAAACACCGGCGACCTCCCCTGTCGCAACATCACCTATCTCATCCTTTCGATTCTCACCGGCGGCTGTCACTACAAGCCAGTCGTCGCCCAGAGCCACTCTCCGCAATCAACCTGCGACTGGTCCTTCTGACCGGTCTCCCACAGCGACCGCCTCTTCAATGAAGTCATCGACGAAGGCTTCATATCTTCAAGTTGCGTCAGGAACAAAGACTCCGACGCAAACCGTCAAGATGGCCGCAATGACAACTTCGACCAAAACTATTGAAGAATAGCTTGCCGAAATGCAGGCTGCGATAAAGGAGCAAAGCGAATAGCTGCGCATAAAAAATGCGCAACTTGCAGCCCGTGATGCTCAACTAGCAGCTCGCAATGATCAAATTGCGAAGATGTTTGAACGGATTGAAATGGGCACAGCCACCAATAACACCGGTGGCGTCTCTCAAGAAGTCGACCGAAATCGGCCGACTACCAGCGCCTCAGCCGAGCTGCCGCAAGAAGATTCTTCTTCTGACGACGAGCTGCTGCCCGTCACTCCAGTGACCATCCGCAGAGGCTGACCCGAAGTGGATCCGTCTGCTCTTACCCTTGATTCCATTACAGAGCTCATCAACCGTGCAGTACGAAACAGTGTCGGCGAGCACAAATCAGTCGCCTACAAGAGACCGTACACACAGAGGATCCAGAACATCCCAATGCCGATCAGCTATCACCCTCCCAAGTTTCAACAATTTAACGGCGACGGCCACCCAAAGCAGCATGTCGCACATTTCATCGAAACCTGCAACAACACCGGCACAGACGGCGACTTGTTGGTCAAGCAATTCGGCCGATCGCTGAAGGGAAATGTCTTCGATTGGTACATCGAGCTGCCTCAAGAATCTATTGACAGTTGGGAGCAACTGGAGAGCGAATTCCTCAGTCGATTCTACAGTACTCGGCGTACTGTAACACTAGTCGAGATCGCCAATCTCAAACAAAAGAAGGGCGAACAAGTGGTCGACTACATCAACCGATGGAGGAACCTGAGCCTCAACTGCTAAGAAAGCTCGAATCTATCGCCGAAGCCAAAATAGAAATGTGTTCACGGGAATGCGATGGAACCTCCTCGCTACATACAAAGCCGAAGGTCGAAAGATTTCAAGAGCTCGCAATGTAAGCTCACAATATGGAAAACTTGATAGAAGAGAGCGAGGAGAAGAAGGATCCTCTTCGCCGACCCCGCAAAAAGGGGAAGGCACCTGCGCGATCCGCATTCCAAAGAAACGAAAGAGAAATCAAAATCCTCTTTCACGACAAATACTGTCGAACTGATCAAGGTCGGAAGCAAGGTCAAGCAAACTTACCTCCCACGACAATTGACGGGAGGCTTCAAGAAGCTGACACTGGAAGAACGACAGGCAAAGACATATCCCTTTGCCGACGCCGACGTTCCCATCATGCTCGACCAGCTGCTTGACAATCAACTACTGAGGCTGCCAAAAATCAAAAGACCTGGAGACCAATCCAAAAGCAAAGATCCAAATTTTTACAAATACCACCGGCTGGTTGGGCACTCGACGGAGAAATGCTTCGTCCTGAAGGATCGCATCATGGAGCTCGCGGCGCAAGGCCGTATTGAAATCGAAGGAGCTAAAAACACAGCTCCTTCATATGCCATCTCCATCCGAGCCGAGCCGAACCAGCTAACTCGGCCAAACAAGAAGCAGGCCACGAAGAAGGAGTACCGACCAAAGCCCGGTTCCTCCAGCCGACCTCATAACAATGGACGACCACCGGCTAAGGTCGCACCAAAACCGGCACCCCGCGAAGAAGCTGCAGCCGACGCAGAGGGGTGGATCTTGGTCACCCGGAGAAAGAAGCCTATTCGAGAAATCGAACAGGCACCGGTGACCATCAAAACAAAAGCAAAGTGGCCAAACAAAAGAGCCGCAAAATGCCAAAGAAAAGCTCCCAGGACTGACGTCCAGGGGGCAAGCAAAAAGAAAAGAAGACCCGTCACATTGGCGGAGTTCTTCCCCAAGGAGTTCCTCTCGCCGCCTGCAATGGCGGCGACCTGATCAACAGCTCCTCCCGAAAGCAAACAGCAACAACAGAGAAGGGCCAAAGACCCGGTCGTCAAATGCGGCGACCTAGAGAGCGTCGCTCAAACAAATCTCACATCTCAACAAAATTGAAGATGACCTCGATTTGGACATCAGGTCCAGACAAGCCCTAATCCGAGTCCTCGACAAACCAGAGGAACTCAAAGCCGAGCTCGAGATGCTGCTCATGAGGAAGCACGACTTGCCAAAGGTCGGGCTGACTCCGCCTTACAGAAAGGAAGAGGAAGATGCATTATCTCCACCACAATTTGCAAAAGCAGAACAAGCACTGGCCGTCACATACCCACCGTGCATTACATTCAGAGAGGAAGACGCACAATTGGGGTCGAAGAATCACAACAGACCGTTGTTCGTCTCCGGCTACATCAGAGACCACAAAATCAACCGTATCCTCATCATTTGTGGATCATGGTCAATATTCTGCCTATTCGCACCATGAAGAACATTGGTCTCTCCGCCGGCGACCTCTCTCCTAGTTCTCTCCTCATTCAAGGTTTCAACCAGGAGGGCCAAAGAACACTCGGCATGACGAACCTGAAGCTGCACATCGGGGACATGGTAGCCGACACTCCTCTTCAAATCATCGACTCCAGGACGTCCTACAACCTGCTCCTGGGTCGACCATGGCTTCATTCAAACGGAGTTGTTCCATCCACACTGCACCAATGCTTCAAGTATTGGGAAAACGGCGAGCAGAAGAGGGTGTATGTTGACGAAAGCCCATTCACAGAAGCAGAGGCATCGTTCGCAGATGCTAAATTCTACCTGACGACCAGACCGACAGTTAAATTGTCACCTTGGTCGAACCAAGCAGCTTAACGCCAAAAGCACTCCGGACGCAGGCTGCATCGTCCAAACAACCGGGCGCAGGATGCAACACTCAAACGATCGCCGCAGCCCACAAAACCACAGACTCCGACGCAAGTTGTATCTCCTAAGCGGACCACGACGCAGGTCGATCTCCACAAGAGCCGGCATATGGTCACAAATCGCCATGGCTACTCCAACAACGCCGAAGCCCCAATGTACCCATTCTGCGGTACATTCCACAGTCGCAAAGGAAGAAAGGAGAAGCTCCCTTGGTCGCCTGCCACAAAATTCAGCCGACCCCTTTGCCGAAAAGGTCACGCTTCCTCGCCAAAACCGGAGGAACGGCGCCGCGGAAACAACTCCCCGAAGTCGGAGAGCGGTTGCCAGCCACACGCCTTTCGAGCGGTTTCGACCCAAATGCTTACCGACCGATGGCAAGAGCCGGGGCAACCTCACAAAGGATCAAATCCACGAAGCCTCTGTGACCTTACCCGTCTTCACCCGAGCAGGAGAAATTGAAGAACGAAGGGCATCAGCGTCGGTCAAGGGTCGCTTGGGCCTCGGCTACGAGAGGCCAAAACCAATCAAAATCTATACAGCCCAAGCAAAGCCAGTCAAGATAACCAGAAAGTCATCGGCAGATGTTCACCAAGTCTCAGTTGGCCAAATCCCAACCGAGAAACAAAATACTCCAAAGCCGGTGATTATTTACACAAAAGCCGCCATCAATCAATGTCGACCAAAGAAAGACGACGGTCCAGTCGTCATCTATACATTGAAGGCAGCCATTACTCGAGCTCGTGCCTACGACTCAGTCACAGTGAATCACATCTCCGTCACAGACGACGACCAAGAAGATGAGGAATTCGTCTTGAAGGAAGCTCCGGCTGAATTCGAAGAAGGAGGCCAGTCGACAGTCGACGAATTAAAGAAAGTCGACTTGGGCACGACAGAAGACCCAAGGCCGACATTCCTCAGTGCTTCACTGACGGCCGAAGAAGAAGTCGAATACATGGCGCTGCTTCGCGAATATCGTGACATCTTCGCCTGGAACTACACAGAGATGCCCGGCCTCGATCCGCGAGTAGCAGTCCACAAGTTGGCGATTCATCCATCTGTTCGACCAGTGAAGCAATCGCAACGACGGTTCCGGCCAGAACTGGTGCCAGAAATCGAAAAAGAGGTCGACAAGTTGATCACGGCAAATTTCATCAGGGAGGTGAAGTACCCGTCCTGGATTGCAAACATCGTCCCAGTCAAAAAGAAGACTGGCCAAATTCGGGTTTGCGTCGACTTTCGCAACCTGAATAAGGCGTGCTCGAAGGATGACTTCCCTCTGCCAATTACCGAGCTCATGGTTGATGCGACAACAGGTCACGAAGCCCTATCTTTCATGGATGGGTCCTCCGGCTACAACCAAATTCGGATGAACCCAAAAGATGAGGAACTCACCGCCTTTCGCACTCCAAAAGGGATCTTCTGCTACAAAGTAATGCCGTTCGGACTCAAAAACGCAGGCGCGACATATCAAAGAGCAATGCAGAACATCTTCGACGACTTCCTCCATAAGCGAGTCGAATGCTACGTCGACGACTTGGTGGTGAAAACAAAGCAGAGAGCCGACCAGATTCTCGACCTCCGGGCAGTGTTCGAGAGACTGCGACGGTTTCAGCTTAAAATGAATCCGTTGAAGTGTGCTTTCGGCGTCACCTCCGGCTAATTTTTGGGGTTCATCATCCATCACAGAGGAATCGAAATCGACCAGTCAAAAATCAACGCCATTCAAAAGATGTCGGAGCCCAGAAACGTCTCTTATCTTAAAAGCTTCCAAGGTCACCTGGCGTACATCCACCGCTTCATTTCGAACCTCACCGGGAGGTGCCAGCCTTTCAGTCGTCTGCTAAAGAAGGGTACACCATTCGAGTGGGACGACACTTGTCGGAACGCCTTTAACAACATAAAGGCGTACCTCACCAAGCCACCGGTGCTCGTAGCTCCGATCGTCGACAAACCACTGTTGTTATACATCGCAGCACAGGAGAAGTCGGTGGGAGCTCTTTTGGCTCAATGTGATGAGGACAACAAAGAACGTTATCTGTATTATCTCAGCCGAACACTGGTGGGTGCCGAGCTCAACTATACACCGATCGAGAAGACCTGTCTGGCTCTCATATTCGCAATTCAAAAGCTTTGACACTACCTCCTAGCGCATTCAACGAATCTCATTTCGCGAGCTGATCCGTTGAAGTACATTATGTCGCGTCCAATCCTCTCCGGTAGACTGGCTAAGTGGGCTCTGCTCTTATCAGAATTCGAGATCAACTTCGTTCCTCAAAGAGCGATTAAAGGCCAAGCATTGGCCAATTTCTTGACCGACCACCCGGTGCCGGCCGAATGGGAGTTAACTGAGGAATTACTAGATGAAGAAATATTCCTGTTCGAAGTGCTTCCACCTTGGGAGATGTATTTCGATGGCTCCGCACGAAGAAATGGAGCTGGCGCCGGAGTCCTTTTCGTCTCTCCAAAGAAGGATCTACTGCCGTATTCGTTCGTGCTCACCCAGATTTGCTCGAACAATGAAGCAGAGTACCAAGCCATCCTCCTCGGACTCGGTATAGCGGTCAAGATGCAACTGCCGCAGTTAAACATCTACGGCGACTCGGCTTTGGTCATCAAGCAATTGACAAGAGAGTTCGAAGTAAAGAAACTCGAGCTCGAACCTCTCTGGAGAAATGCCGGTGAACTTCTGGCCCAAATCCCGGAAGTTTCACTCCACTATGTCCCTCGCTCCGAGAATGGGCCAGCTGACGCATTAGCCGGCATTGCTGCCAGCTTAGCACACTTCGACGAACGGCCAAACCAAGTTCCCATTTGCGAACAATGGGTCATCCCTCCACCAGTCGAGGAAGAAATAGAAGCAGAGCTAACAGAGGACATAAAAGAATCTCTTCCTATCTCGGTTAGCAAAAATCAAACCGAGGACTGGCGCAAGCCTATCATCAACTTCCTTCGTCATAGCACACTTCCAGTCGACCTGCGAGAGCGAGTCCAAATTCGCCGGACAGCTCCTAGGTACGTTTTCATCAACGACGTACTCTACCGAAGGTCGTACGAAGGTCTGCTCCTTCGCTGTCTTTCAAAAGAAGAGGGGCTGCAAGTGCTAAAAGAAACACATGGTGGGATCTGCGGCGCACATCAAGCTGGCCCGAAGCTCCACCTACAAGTCAAACGACTCGGCTATTACTGGCCAACTATGCTCAGGGACGCCATCGAAATGGCTCGAACCTGCAAACCGTGCCAACTCCATGCCGATTACATACATCAACCACCCGTGCCGCTTCACCCAACGGTCGCTTCCTGGCCATTCGAAGCTTGGGGTATGGACATCATCGGCCCTATCACTCCTAAGTCCGACTCTGAACGGCAGTACATCTTGGCTGCCACCGACTACTTCTCCAAATGGGCTGAAGCTGCAGCCTACCGAGAGGTCAAAGCCACCACCGTCGCCGACTTCATCCGAACTCAAATCATATACAGATATGGAGTTCCACGGTATATCGTGACGGATAACGGCACACCCTTCAGAAACAGAGTCATGGACCACTTCTGCGAAAAATTTCGCATACAACAGCGGATGTCATCTGCTTACAACCCGGCAGCCAATGGACTCGCAGAGGCTTTCAACAAGACACTCTGTAAAATTCTGAAGAAGACGGTCGGCGCCCACAAAAGGAGTTGGGACGAAAAGCTTCCCGAAGCTTTATGGGCATACAGAACGACGGCCAGAACGCCTACCCAGTCGACTCCATACTCGCTGGTTTATGGCACCGAAGCAGTGCTCCCTCTCAAAATACATCTCCCTTCCTTACGCATAGCAGTAAGAGAAGGACTAACGACGGAGGAATGCGCCCAATTGAAACTTGCATAACTTGAGTCTCTCGATGAACAACGACTCGAGGCACAACAACGTCTCGAGTGCTATCAATCCCGCATGACAAGAGCCTTCAACAAAAAGGTACGACTCAGGTCATTTCAGAAAGGCGATCTCGTGCTCGCAGTAAGACGGCCGATGCTCTTCACCAGCAAAACCAGGGGGCAAATTCGCACCAAAGTGGGAAGGACCTTACGTGGTGCAGGAGGCTTATACCAATGGCGCTTACAAGCTCGTCACTGCAAACGGGTCGGAGCTGCCAATAACAAATGGTAAATTCCTCAAACTGTTTTACCCATGAAGAAGGCAGCAAAGAAAAAAACAGAGGAAGAAGAGAACCTCGACAAAAAAACGAGCACAGACTTCTCATTGCAAAAAAAAAAATTCAGTAATGGGAACGAAGTAGGTCTTACAAACAAAATCGAGGGCAAAAAAAAAGGTCTTCTTTCAAGCTTTCCAGAACAAAAGGCGAGGCTACAAAAAAAAAAAAAAAAAGAGAAGAAGCCTCACAAAAAAACGAGGCAAACAAAAATGCAAAGGAAAAGAAAGAGTGAGATGACATCAAAGTCGCGGAAGCTCGAAACCGGCAAGTTGTCCCTTCAAACGGATCACTTCAGCTTGGGCGTCAGCTAGCTCTTGTCCTTCCTGTTCGGTGAAGGTAGGCCGAGCTCAAACCTCAGCCAAACGTCGACGAATAGTGGCAGCCTCTTCATCTTTTGCATCAAGCTGTCTCTTATCAGTCGGAAGTTGTGCATCCAAAGTGTCAAGGTGAGCTGAAACTAGAGCGAGTTGTTCGTGAAGTCGCTTCTGCTCCTCCTCGGCAGCCTTTCGAGCCACCCGATTCTGGTCGACACTAGCGGACAATTGGTCACGACTGCTGACCACATGTCGCTCAGCTTGAGTAAGTTCAGCCTCTGCAACTTGGCGTTCTTCTAGACTGTGCTTCCCCTCCAGCGAACAGCGCAAATGCTGAAGTCGAGCCGCTCCGGATGCGAACTCCTCCACCCAATGTTCCAATAAAGAAGTGTCAATACCTACCTCAATTAGTTTCTCAAGGCAAACGAAGGCATCTTCCACCAGTTCGGGTGAACTCGGATCACTGGCTGACAAAAGGTGCATGCGGACGAAATCCTCCCACAACCCCAAAGCCGCCTTCTGAAGCCTTAGTGTCGTTCTCGCCGACGGACGTCTCGAGGACCCCTGTAGAAACCGAGGCCATGAGTTCGCAAAAAGGGGAAAGACAACAAATATATACGAAAAGGAGAAAAGGAAATTGAGACTTACCGACAAAGACTTCAAAGAGGTCGAATGATCGCTGCTTGGCGGATGAAGGGCTGATGACGGTTCTCCACCATTCAAAGGCAAAGACACAATCGAGGGATGAACCACAGTGACCGGAGTCGCTGAAATAGGACGAGAGGAACTGGGGGCATCACACTGAATTCTACCACTGGCTACTTGGGTTAAACCGGTGGTCGTGACTCCATCCGTAGTCGCCTCCGCTTCGGCCTGAGGGAATGTATCATCGGCAACCACTGTCGTATCATCCTCCATTCCATCAAGTGCAGGATCAGCAGCAGATAAAGCATGGGGATTCTTACGGAATCGCATTCTGGCAAGGTCTGCCAAAGAGACATGATCTTCCTCGTCCAATATTGAGTGCTGAGGGAGTTCCAGTCCAGAAAGGTCCAACGGCTCGTCTAGAGTCAAATTAAGTTGGTTCTCCTGCGGGTCAACCATCAGAGCTTCGTCCCTAGTAGCTCCCTGAGGCGGACCTGGTAGAGGAAGAGGAGCTGAAGTTGCCAAGGATTCGGGCGGTTCTAGCAGAAGAACTGAGGTGCCAGGGACACCAGACAAAGCCTCAGACGGCTTGGAAACACCACTTCGAATACGCTTGAGGAAGGGTGGAGGAGTGAAAATCGGAGGCAGAACGGGCGACTTCCGCTTGGCTGGAGCCTTCTTCTTCTTCTCCTTAGAGGCTGGAATTGAAAGCACCGGCAAAGCAAGGACCACTGACTCGGTCTCTTCCTCCGGCACAGACGGCTCCTTCAATACTATACCCTTCGCCTTGGCCGCACCTTTCGAAGCAGGTAACTTCTCCTTCACTACCTTCGGACGTGGGTGTTTAGCCTTGGCTTTCCCCTTCTTGGCCTTAGCAGAGGCCACCTGATCAGGACGTGGTAGGAGAGCCTCTGCGTCGTCATCACTCAGCGCGCGCAGCAACTCGGATTGAGAGGCAGACACGCCGGTTCGAGTAAGGTTCTTCCACTCATGCTAAAAAAAAAAAAAAAGAGGAGAGAAGGATGAAGGAAATATCGGAAACAAAGAAGAGAAGCCAAAGGAAAAGAAACAGAAGCTCACATACCTCGAAAATAGGGACTACGTGCTCGAGCCACGATTCCCTGAAGCTCAAAGTGACACCAGGGTCTGCGTCGGCACCCAGGAAGACTGGCACTTCTACGTGACCAAAAGTCCTTGCGACGCTGATCCTCCACATCTCTAAGAGTGCCGAGAGAGACTCTACCCTGCGCTGGTCAGAGATAAGCACGCCAGGTAGATCCTGGCAAAAGCCAAACTGTCTAGCGAATCTAGGAGGGCTGTAAGGCTCAATAGCCAGAGTGTCGCGCTGCCGGTAAACGAAAGAAGTCGATCGAACACACAAAAAATAGTCTGATTCGATCGATGAAGCCATGTGACCCCTAGCGTCGAGAAGAGTGACAGAAGGAAGAGCCTCGGTTGAATACTAGGTCTTGATCGAACTCCTCCAAAACAGTGCACGAGCTTCAACTGGAGTAAAATGTCGAACGAGATCCGGATTCCGATACACCCACATGAGAGGACCGGAACCTTCGCTAAGGTCTGCACCGTGAGCACCAAAACGTTGCGCCAGCCAAGCACAAAGGAATGGCCAAGCTATACGACCGGGAGAGAAATTTTTGAGGCTCCGATAAAGATGCACCAGAGCCGCCCCATCTAAGCCTACCTTAGTCCCGCGCGCCATAAAACAGGCCATCTTGAAAGTGTCGGGTCGTATAGCAAAACCCGCCATAGGGATCACACTGCGGCATAGCCAAAGCGCCAAAAATGCTGCCAAGTATACCTCATCTGCAAGGGCCTCAGGTACGCCAAGTTCGACAAGGTCCTGATTCTGAATAGCAGAACGATCTCTGCTACGGGACTCTGTCATCTTGCCGCGATCAGCCCAAGGGTTAGACGAAGGAACGACCCCCTCCTCAGTGCGAAACCAGAATAATGTCCAATCCGAAAAGGACACGGCAGGACCCTTCTTGTCTCCCGGGTTGTGACGACAGTAAATCTGGTAGAATGCCAGCAGTAAATATGGTACGCTCTCTGGCAACGGCAAAGCTCGGACAACAGTAAAGTCAGCCACCGTCGGCACCACTTCATCATAAATAGAGCTAAAAACGGGCAGCCCACAAAGGTGATGTAAGTCCCACAAAGAAATTGAGAACTCCCCACCTCGAGTGAAAATCGTGTTCGTCGATGGACAGCACAGTTCCAAGAAAGCATGAATCACATGAGTGGAGCATTGATAAGTGAAAGCCGAGGCGCAGATTGCAATCAAAATGCCCTGCCTAGCCAAGATCTCCGGACAAGTACGAACGATAGTGCAAGTCCATTCGAAGTGAAAAGGCACGTGAGAGGGGAAAGGAACTGGTGGCGCAGGGCGTGAATCGTCCCAAGCGCCAAACCGAGGACTATGAATCGATAGCTCGGGTGCTGTGTACATGGCCAGCTTATGCAGAGGACTCAACAGAATGTTCCCCTCGGCTTGATGCGAAGGAAAGGCCGCTTGTCGCAAAAGATAACAGATCTGATCGTCCTCGACCACTGGACGACTCCACAAGTCATGCACACTCATGAGCGTGGGCGCAGACACGGACTGACCTCCAAATACTGATTCGCCATGAGGTAACAACATCGACTTTTCTTGCCTGTTTGAATCTCTAACCCGCAGGCAGCGTCGCGCAACACCGTTGGACAGAACAAAGACATCCGAGAAGGTTAGACCAAGGAAGGAAACTGAAGCTGAGACAGTAGACATCTGCGACAAAACAAACAGGTACATCAATCACTCCTCTTTAAAAAAAAAAGAAGAATGCATCTCCTGCGGCCAAAACCAACGTCGCACAAAAAAAAAAGGGAGAAAGAAACTTGCGACACAAAAAAAAAATATCGAAGTCGCAAGCAAAGAAAAACAGAGGGACGACAAAAAGAACCAGTCGTCAGTCAAAAAAAAAATGGAGACACAAAAAAAAAGAGAGTGGGCAAAACTGAAAGGGTCTACCGATTCTCTTCTGCTTGAGAAGCCAATCTCGCGCCTAGCAACGGAGCCGGACGCAATCAAAAGAATTCGGCACTCAGCGGTCGAGCTGAGTGCGATCAAAGCAAAGTCGCTACACCCGATAGCCAAACCAGGTGGAGCACATCTTCAAATTCGCAGCCAACTACAAAGCTGGCTGCAGTCAAAAAAGGGGGGGGAGCATCCGACGACCGAGTCGGGTGCGACCAAAACAACAACACTGTTCTCGGCGATCCAAACCGAGAACAATCCCAAAGTCTCGCGGCCACCAAACCGGAGGCGAACATAACAGAGTTCTCTAGTGCTCGACGATAAGTTAGGTGCACCAAAACAGAGAATTCAGCATCTAACGACAGAGTTAGATGCCGCATACCCGATCCTAGTGCCTGACGACTAAGTTGGACAGGAAAAGGATGTTGCGAAACAAAAGTACCCGGCGACCAGGCCAGGCACAACTCAACTTATTGTGACCAGTCAAACAGTTGGTCGTGATCAAAACAGACGCCCAACATCAAAACGGACGTGAAGAAGAGTGCAGAGACACCACCCGACGACCGAGTCGGGTGTTGTACTACATACTCCTGCGGCCGGCAACCGAGCCGGACGCAGCCAACAGAACAAGGTACGCAATCCATCTTCTCAGAACGAAAAAGGCTGCGACAAAAAGAAGCCGTCGCCGAACGAAAAGCTGCGACAAAAAGAAGCAGTCGCAAAAGAACAAAAAAAATGCAGCGACAAAAAGAAGCAGTCGCAAAAGAAAAGAAGTGGTTGACAACCAAACCAGAGCCGACCACTCAACAGTTCGCAGCAGTTCGCACTCGGTAACCGAGCCGGGTGCGCCAATGCAGGAATTCAGCTTCATGGTGACCCAGCCGAGCTCAGCCGAACCAAAGCCTCGGCACTCGGTGACCAAAACAGACGTCAGCCTTCTAACGAACAAGCCGAGCTCAGCCGAACCAAAGCCTCGGAACTTGGTGACCAAAACAGACGTCAGCCTTCTAGCGACCCAATCGAGCTCAGCCGAACCAAAGCCTCGGCACTCGGTGGCCAAAACAGAAGTCAGCCTCCTGTTATTCTCCTAGCAACTGGCCGAGCTCAGCCGAACCAAAGCCTCGGCACTCGGTGATCAAAACAGACGTCTAACCTCCCGGCGACCGAGCCGGGCAAGTTTAAAACGAAAACTGCAACACCCGGCGACCGAGCTGGACGCAGCCAACATATCAGGTACGTGACTCGTTTCTGGACAAAAAAAAAAGCAGCGACAAAAAGCAGTCGTAAGAAAAAAAAGGAAAAGGTCAACACAACTCGCACCCGGCGACCCTTGCCGGCTGCGACCTCAACACAATTCACACCCGGCGACCCTTACCGGCTGCGACCTCAACACAATTCGCACCTGGCGACCCTTGCCGGCTGCGACCTCAACACAATTCGCACCCGGCGACCTTTGCCAGTTGCAACCTCAACACAATTCGCTCTCGGTGACCCTTGCCGACTGCGACCTCAACAACAACTCGCACCCAGAAACCCTTGCCGGCTGCAACCTTGCATTAGCAATCAACTCTGGCCTACTGCGACCAGACTGCTAATTGCACTCGGCATCCAAAACAAGTGTGCTAGCGTAGACAGACTGTCTCCTGGTTACCAAGCCGGATCAATCCACAGAAATTTCAGCACCCGGCGACAGAGCCCGGTGCGACCCGAATGAATTGCAGCACCTGGTGACAGAGCCAGGCACCACACAAACTCACAACGTTTGGCACAAAACTGTCAATTTGTCACAACAGACAAATTGACAAACACTTAGAGCGCGAGAAAGAGGGAAAAGAAAGATTCAAAAAAAAAGAAGAGAGAGAACAACTCGTGAAAAAAAAAAAGGAGAGAGAGAATGAGAGACCGAGGGAGGAGTTGAAAATGAGAGGAGAGAAAAAGAGGAAGGAAAAGGAAGAGAGAAGATAAAAAAAAAAGAGAGAGTGGGAAACCCGGCTGACTCGAATTCAATCCGAGACTGCCGGGAGAAAAAAAAAACTTTTTTTACAGTACCTTTGTATTGGATTTGCAGAGAACTCTGACACAAGCCGGAGGGATCAGAGAAGATAGCAGACGGCCACGTGCAGCCTCCCAAAGTCGCAGACAAGAACAGTCAGTTCGAAGACTGTCTCCCAGAACACAGTCGCAGACAGAGCACAAACTGACAGAAAACGTCAAACCACAGAGTCTCAAATCGTGGACTGACAAAAAAGAGCTAGGTTGCAGACAGTCAAGAAGAAAAGGAGGATTTTTTAGAGCAGATTCACAGGAGAAGTTAAGGGAAGTCAATGAATTCCTCTATTCTGGGAATTAATTGGCAGAAGTTAAGAGAAAAGGGAATTAGGGCGGGACCCACACCCTTAATTGAGGAGGCACGACCCAGGAAAACCCTAGGTCAGCGCCAGACTAATGAGGGTGGGGCCCGCAAGCCCTCTCCCTCCTGCGCCGAAGAAAGCCTGCTGAAGCTGGAGGTCGCCGATGAGTCAACTCCACACAGGGCGGGGCCCATAACGCTGCCTTCTCTCCTCTTGCGCAAAAAATCAATTTTGCCAAAGCTGGAGCTTCGCTGCTGAGTTAGCGCCACACTGGGCGGGGCCCACAGCGCTGCCTCCCTTCTTTCCTCCTGCATAGGAGCAATTTTCCAAGTCGGAGACTCATGCTAGAGTCGGCCACACAGCCCGGGGACCTGTTGGCTGCCTCCCTTCTCCTCTGGCTACACCCTTCCCTCCTGGCAAAAATCAGTCTTGCTAGAGCCAGGGGGCTCATTGCTGAGGTCAGCCACCAGGGGCGGGGCCGGGCCGGCCTGCCTCCCCCTTCTTCTATTTGCCTCCCATTCTGCTTAGAAGCCTGGGGCTTCGCTCTTGAGTCGGGCCACACAAGGCGGGGCCCATGGCGCTGCCTCCCTTCCTCTCCTGCGCAAAAAATCAGTTTTGCCGAAGCAAGGACTTCATTGGCTGAGTCGGTAGCCACTCGAGGCCCGAGGCCGCGGCCGCCTTCCTTCCTTTCCTTTCCAAAAAAAAAATCAGTTTTACCGAGGCGGGGACTCATTTCTTTGAGTCCAAGCGCCACCTGGGCGGGGCCCGGCCTTGCCTCCCCTTCTTCCTGCGCATAAAAAAAATCAATTTTTGCGAAGCCGGAGGGTTATTCTTGAGTCGGCGCCACCACCAGGCCCGGGGGCCCGACAGCTGCCTCCCATCTTCCCAGTAGCGAGAATCAACTCTGCCCGGCCGAATTTCGTCCGGATGAATCGGCGCCCGCGAATTATGGAGCACAACTCGCGCAGCCTTTCTCTTCTCTGTCTTTGAAGCAAGTCCACCGAAGCAAAATTCCTCCGTGAAGCCATTTCGTAGAGATCATGAGAAACACCAAGTTGGACTCCAATGCGGTTTCTAATCCGCGGCATCGCAGCCGGACTCGAATCAGGTGCCTTTCACTACCCATATATCGGTACGTATATTATATCACGATATCGATATAAAAAAAAAAAAAAATTCAAAGTGTACAGAAAATATACGGTGTCCTAAAAAAGCAAGAGGACGGATAGGAATATGTACACAAAAGATAAACGATCCTAAAAGAGTAAGAGGATCAACAAAAAAAAAAAAAAAGAGGTGTGTGTGCGTCGTGTTCATTCATCTTGACATTCGAAACTTGTTCGTTCCTCCCGAACGAACAAGTCTCGAAGGGGGCAATCTGTATGCACCAAAATGTGCATGGCCCAAATTCAACAAGTCCAGGAGTCCATCGACCCAGCAAACAAAGTTCGTGGACAGGCCTCGACAATTCTCGAAGTAATCCGACGCAGCCCATCGCCAGGATCCCGTCTCGTCGCATTATCAACACAGTGAGTCATCTTACAGCCAACATCAACTCAGTGAGTCCCCGTCTAGTCAGCAACGACTCGGTGAGTCATCGCCACATCAGCGCGAGTCAGCATACAGTCATCCACTTCAACCGAGAGAAGATAAAATCTTTGGAAAGAGGTCACGATCCTCATTCAAGGGATCTCAACAGGGAGTTCATGGTCTCCCTCCTCCCCTCTTCTTCCTCAACCTCACGAGCAAAAAGGGGATCGTGATCCCCTTTCCCAGGCAAAATCCCTCAACAACCACATAGAATGGCTACAAAAGGCCAGAAGTTCCCTGTTCCAGGGGTTGGAGAAATCATACTCGGAAGACTCTCTTAGCACAAGTGCAAAAATTCTCTCGTTCTCAAATCGAAGGTCCAAAACTCCCTTCACCGAGAAGAATTCCTCACGCACAGAGGTTCTTTCAAATAGCAAAGAAGTTCAGCCACCCGCAGTTCGTCGCTCTACAACTCGAACAGAAGTAATTCTACACCGTCGCCGGCATCGTCACAAGTCGAAACACACGGAACACAAATACTTCCGTCCGACCGACAAAAGCCACAACAGATCGTTTACGTTCGTTTCTGTAACTCGAAGTCCCGACGACGACCTCGCAGGAGACAAAACTTCACCAAAACCAAACGGAGATCGAATCAGAGGGTTATTAGGAGAGTGAACTCGCTTTTTTCCTGACTCACACACCTTGTAAACACTCAAATTTATTCTAAAGTAATTGAAATATTCTCTCGGTCGCGCCTCTTTGCGGACCGGCGGATTTTCGATGAAACACATATTTAATTAAAATTTTAAATTAAGTTTATTATAATCTTATTTTATTATTATAAATATTTAATATTTTGAATGGTAATATAAAAATTAGGTCCTAAAGAAAGGTTCAATGATTTTTATATTAATTTTTTATCATGCAAGATTATATAACTTTTTATATATTTTAAAATAAATATTTTTTAATTATGATTTTATTGAAAGAGAATTCAAAACATAAAAAGAGGTAATCGCATAAACGTTTAAAACTATTTTAAATTTTTATTTGAAGATATAAAAATATAAATTATAAGTTTTGACAAGTTTGAGAATAAGTAGTCACTTATTTTTTTAAAAGAATTAAAAGGCAAGAAATTAAATTTAAATTTACAAGAAGATTTTTTTTATTTGTGTCTGCTCCCTGATTTTAGAAGGTTGTCTAGGTAGAGAATTTGAGGGATTTAAAAATTTCAGGTCTTTAGGTGAGAAATGGAATTCTCAAAAGGCCTCTAAATTTAGAGAGTCCCTGGAATTCTGATTTCTCTTTTATTTTTTAGGAGAATTAAATGTTATCGAGAATTTACAGTGACTAACCTTAGCAAGTTTTGTTTTCCAGGAATTTATATTCTCTAACCTCACTTTCTCTTACGACTAAACCCTTGTAAATTTACACTGTGTTCTGATTTGTGTCCTATTTTTTTTGGAGAATTGAGAGTGACTGAGAATTTATAGAGCCTATAACCTGAGAAAATGTTGGGTTCCTAGACTTTATATTCTCTTACTCTATTTTCTCTAATGACTAAACCACTGTTACATTGAGGGGTGATACACTTGAGTAATAGTAACATGTAGTTCAAAATTGATAACATATCTCTTTTGAGGAAATGCACTGAGGACTGCTCAATTGTTCCCAAATTCCAAATTGATGTTAGAAACATTTTATAATTAATTATAATATTTTGATTGGGCTATTGAAGGTATTCTTCTTTTTGAATAAATGATTCTAAGTGGATACTATTGAAGGGATTTAAAAAGTTGACTGTCTTTTAGTGGATTTTATTGAATCAGATACCTCTTAAACTTTAAGAATTTCTTTAGATACTTCTTTTCATAATCAAATCTTGTATTTATTGTAATTTTCATCGGTGATTGTATGTATTGCCAGCATCTTTTTGGTTTTTAATGTTGATTCTATCTAATTAACTTTCAAAGGTATTCCATTTTTATCAGTAACATAAGCCTGCTGGATTTGGGGGTTCTTTACAAAACAATAATTATTTAGTAAAAGAAAAAAACACAGAATGTCATTTTACCCTATCAGTTGAAGTTAAACAAGGTTAGGGTTCACAAACAGACTGGGAGTAAATTATGAGATAACCCTCCGTAACAGCTTTTATCAGTTATCAATCAATTTAAACCATATTTATCATGGGAGTTAGTTTTCTGAGCCGTTCAGTCGTCAAGATTACAGCACTAATTCATCTTTGCTTTTTCTGTAATGTGAATGCAAATCCATATTTAGTTATCTAGAGTACAGCCAGACACCCTGTAACTTGCATTCAAATTCAAACTCTGCTAATATTAAGAAGAAATGAAAGGAAAGAGTAATGTTAAATTCATTTTTACTCATCTACTCAACCCGTCTTTCCTCTTTTTGGAACAGTTCCAGAAGATACATAACTGCTGGGTTTAATGGAAATGGCCAATGTCATGTTTCTGTATCTTTTAGTGAAAGGCAAAAAGACAATGTAAGATCCCCCCTTTTTAGCTTTTGGGGAAACCAGGCCAATGTCACCCTGTCAAGCAAGCCATGGTCATTCTCCCTCCCTCCATCTCAGTCTGTCCCTTTAACACGTTATTTTCTCTTTTTTTTGTTGTAAAGGGTTTAGAGCTATAAAAGCTGGGCAACCTCAGGTGGGTTGTCTGGAAGAATCAAAGACAGCAGTCACAGGACCCACATTCGCTGTACACATTCTGCAGAGGTCAATCCTGCTAACCAGAATCAAGCACAAGACACCTATGCTTCCTTGCAATAAAGAAACAACTGAACTATTCAAAAAATCAAAAGTCTGCCAATCTGGTTCTACAGAATCCCTTTTAAGCAAACCATGGGTTTGTTGGAAATCAAAGACTGGATTTTATAAAACCGGCAATCAAATATTTTAATAAATTAAAAAATCATCTTAGCTGCAGCTGTAATTGGGACTCAGATCGAAATTTGAAAGATCAATTTAAGAAATGGATGGCGCTCCTGGCCTGAAAAATTACTGTTTCACATGTTCAAGTGGGGAAAAATAAATGCTTCCGTGGAAGGAAGCAGAGTTGGATCCATTTGTAGGAACATATGAGTCAGAAATGGGAATTGATTTTAACAAGTAGTACACGGAACCATTTAAGAGTTTTTCTGCTTGTTTTAAAAAAGAAAAATTCCAGTCACTGCAAAAATGGTTTTCTGTGAAATATTAGATCAGTTGTAGATTAAAGAAAGTAAAGTTTTGTAAAAGAACAGAGGGAAAAACTGGCATCAAACAAGAAACTTTGTGATAAATCATGACAGAAGAACTCAATATAAAACGGTAGTATAGGTGCTGTATTTTGATGAAAGAGGTCATCATAAAGTGTAGTACTTGTGTAACAGAAGAGGTTTTGTTAGCGGAGAAGCAAATCCAAGGAACTTTATGATAAATTATGACAACAATAAGTTCAATATAAAACGGTAGAGTATATCTTGATGAAACTTAAAGGACTTGCTACTGGTCATTCTTGTTGAGAACCCTTTTTGTAAAGAATCAAAATTTCAACAAGAAAACATAAAGGCTCCCCTAAAATAATGAATCAGTAAGATCAGTATTTATCATAAAAAAAGAGCCAGAAGCAATCAAATGGTACAAATAAGGAGTCAACAGAAGACACCTACCAAAGTATGTAAGAATATATGAATAAATTAGTTCAAAAATAAGAACAAAATTCCCACTATTAAAAAAGAGCTTGGGAATGCCACTCAGATAGATATATTCAACAGTGATCCAGGTCTGATCATGCCATACCAGGGCGATGAAACCGATTTGGATCAAGCAGGCAGAACCCCCAGCAAGCACCTGGGCAAACAGATATCCGCCCTCAGATGGTCCCAACCATTCTACACATTCACATTCCTGAGGCCAAAGAGCTCATCACTATGGCTGATTCCTCTCTCTAAAGAATGAGCTAATTTAGTTGGATATATGCATATCCAGTGCAACATCAAGTTAACATCCAAAAGAAACCTCAGGGGCTTTCACATGATTAGAACCGATCCAAGCAGAATAGCTTGGGATCAAACAAACTCTAGCCACGCTCTCTCTTGCAGTTCCCAGGCAATAGAAATTTGTACTTCTCAGCATTCTCTAATAGATAAGCAGGCAGATGAACAGCTGAATAGGAATGCGGTATTGGACCTAACTTCCCAATGATGTCCTTGAAAGTGTATTCCTCAGGCAACATATCAAATAAGTCAGCTCCACGGCAGATCACATCCTGGACCCTTGATGGGTTAAGATAATGAGAGAATCTCACTCTATCATAGTGACTGTAGGCTTTCATCTTGAAGACAAACTCACTTATACGGCGGAAACAGAAGCTGCAGTGCCAACCCGAATCAGCAAAGATGTCATCCGTTTGGCGATAGTGCGCATACCTCGTCTTACCAGGCTTGTACCGGTGGACTGAAGCTCTCCAGCTCTTGTTATCAACAAGAAACTCAAACGAATAAAGGTAATTTCTGAGCCGAAGATGGAGTACTTGAGGGATATCATCACACCACCTGAGAAGATTGATAGTGTGTGCACTGGGAATCTCATCCACATCTGACATGATCAACAAGTCATCCTCACCAATGCCTGCTATTCTCAGAAGCTGGTCTAGTGCCACTCTCTGATAAGCCTCTTCTACAAATGGGTTTTCCCCTCTCTTGAATCTTCCTCCAATAGTTCCATAAGTCAGCCTTGGCTCCACAAATTTGAACTGATCCCTGTTGAAGGAAAAAACCAGGGGCTTGGGCAAGCCAGTAAAGGTTGAATTTGATTCAAGAAGAACGAACTGAGTGATATAGGGATACAGTTCTTGCCATCTTATTGTAAGAATATCCACCTCATTGCTGAACAGAACTGCATCAAAAACCCGCCTGGGACTTTCTCTGATGCCCCATCCGTGAAGTTTGCAGAGGGTCTCCATGGAAACATTTTCATGGTAATAGTGTGGGATATTGTGGAAAGGTTTTGGTGGGGATTCCCATATTGGCCGAAGAAAATAGGATATTTTCTGGCCATGTAGATATATACCAAGTATGCAAGTGGGAACGATGACGAAGAGAAGGATGATGGCTTTTATATCAAAGCCCCTCAGAATGCACCTTAATCTCGACATGCTCAGAGCTGCTCTTGTTGCTTCCTGCACATTGCGGGGGAAAAGAAGAAAACGAAAAAAAGAAAGAAATAAAATTCAAATTAGATGCCCTACCCAAAGAGAGACAAAATCGAAGAGATAAAAACAACTCCGGTATAAAATGTCCGATTTCTCAGGGACCAGAAAATTTAATAAATACATGCCAATCGTATCAAACTGTATCCTGATGTTAGCGTAAAAATAATAGGGCAATTTGTTTGTTGAAATATGAATAAACCTTAAACAAAAAATTAAAAAAAATAAAAAGAAATCAAAATTCTGTTTCTTGAATCAAGAGAGTATTTGGAAACATTTGTTTCCAAGAGCAAATTTAGAAGACCTTCCGTGGGAATTACCAAAACATTTCAGAAGAAATTTCGGAAATTGAAATCAATGAAGCTAGGCTAGGGTTCGGAAGGAAGGAAGGAACGCTAATGAAATGGAGAAAGCGAGGGGTCCCCAATTTACAAATTAGAAAAGTGAAGGAGAAAGAAAACAAAAACAGATCCATGGAAAAGCAAAAAAAGATGCAAGGAAGAGGGAGAAATTAATACCTGGCCACAAACATCATCGCAGATGTCATCGGTCTTCTTCGAGCTATAATACCCTCCGTCCGGCATCATGAATGACGAAATAACAGAAAGAACCCAAAAGAGAAACCCAAAGTCGTCCAACGGAAAGAAAGAAAGAAAGAAAGAAAAAAAAGTTAAACTCAGACAAGGAGGAATAACGAGAAGGCGGAGAGCTCTCTCGCCCACCCAAGACAGCTCCTTCCCGGCGTTTCGATTTCCAGAGACAGCCCTCACAACCAGATCCGAGACCCAAATCAGGTGGAAAAGGGTGGTCCAAAACGGCCGGTAACCGATCCAGGAGGTCCCCGGATAGAGTTCTCCCCCCTCCCTCCCTCCGGCACACCACCCACCAGGCAGGCAGGCTGTCCCCCAGAAAGTCGATCAAAAATCAAACCCAGAACAAACAAATAGTTCACCCTGCTGCTATCTATATTCCCTCCTCCTCCGAATGAAAACCCAGAAGGAGAGACCCACCCAAATATAGAATAACCCTGTTTCTCTTCTCCTCCTCTCTCTGTATAATGGATGGCAGTTGTTCATGCAGGCTTTCATTCCACAAAACCTTCCCTCTTTATATACATCCCCAAAAAGCCTCTCCTCTCCATATATTAATGTGGATATCATTTATTAATTAGTTTATTTATTTTTATTTTCCCTTAATTTCGACCTCGGAGCCGCTCCCCCTTGTTTTCTTCCAACCCCTACTACTATACTATCCCCATAATCCATATAAAAATAAATAAATAAATAAAATAAATAAATAAATAAATAAAAATAAATAAATTGCTGGGCCCTCCCTCTCTACGTGGGTCCCACCATGAAGCGGCAGAAAGGGACCCACACGCCCTTGACTGGGTCAATGTGTCCGTTGGGGGTCTCTCCCCTTCCTCTCCTCTCCTCAGCTCCTCTCCTCCTTTTTAGTCATAAAAGTCCATGTAATTGTTGTAACCAGAATCAATCTGTCTCTCTGAAAGACTGAAACTTGTCTTTCTCTCTGTAACTCTCTCCCTCTTTTTCTTTTTTGTCTTTTTCAGTTTCTCTCTCTCTTCTCCTCTTCTCTTCTCTTCTCTTCTCTTCTTCTCTTCTTCACTCTAATGGTGGTGGAAGGTGAATTATCAGGGAGAATATTGTTCATCTCCTTATTCATTCTTCATTCATAATATGCACTTTTAATTAAGAACCGCACATGCAACACCAGCATTCCTGGATATATATAATATAACTCTCTCTATGTTTATAATCTAACAATCACTTCTCTTAGAGTCCAGTCTTTTTATAGTTCATATTCAATGAATAAGAAAAAAAAAGAAAACTTGGGTAGATGGATGGATGAATCTGTTTTTCCTTCAAAAGGGGTTGTTTGTTCCCACTTTCTCTTTTCAGTTTATCCATTATAATGCACAAGGTAACCGTAGATAACTGTTGATAACTAGATTAGCTGTTTCAAACTGAATTCGGATTTACCCATTTTAAATTATACATTAATTTTTTAAAAAAAAAATTAATCTCATTTTAGAGTCTTACTCACTATTTTAAAAACCGAACCGGACCGGCCAGTCCAACCCGGTTGAACCAAAACCGGAGGCCAATCCGGTTCTTATTGACTCTGCCCGGTTCTCTGTAATCAACATTAATTTTGTCTTTTTACCTATAGAAATATAACATATTTATAATGTATAGAGGATAATATTCAATGGTTGGTTGAACCATTGGTCCAACCCGGTCTAACCAGGTTTGACCATAACCGAACATACTGCCAGTTTGATGGCCGGTTCGGTTTTTAAAACATTGGTCTTACTACATAACTCCAGTGTTTTTTTATAATATAATTATTTTAAATTTCAAATATGAAAAATTCCATGCTACACTAGTAGTTGTGAAGGCAT
This sequence comes from Aristolochia fimbriata, assembly GCA_019845555.1. Taxonomy (NCBI): domain Eukaryota; kingdom Viridiplantae; phylum Streptophyta; class Magnoliopsida; order Piperales; family Aristolochiaceae; genus Aristolochia; species Aristolochia fimbriata. Next base: position 10,794,971 of record CM034081.1, read on the forward strand.
CATTATGTTTTTTTGTATATCTTTATAAATTATTATCACTCTTTAGTATTTAAAAAAAAAAATAGTAGAGAAAAATTAAAACATTATTAATTTAGAAAATTTCCCTTGTATTGATATGTTTCAAGGTTTAAGTAATGAAACAAAGGAAAAAAAAAAAAAAAAAAAATTATAAGGCCTCTTTGTTTAATAATAGCCCTAAGAAGATTTTTTTAAGGAATTTTGAAGCAACTGGGTCTTTTAGTTTGACAAGAAATAGGTAGCTAACTTGACTCTTTTATATAGATCCATAATTTTGCTACAATTTGGTATCAATTAAAAGGACCATTCAATTACAACTACTAATTAGTCCAATTATGCTGCTGAAAGCTACTAATTTGTCGTGATAAAATTAGTAGATGAAATTGCAAGATACCAAATTTCATATTTTACTATAAAAAATATATAACTTAAAAAAAAATGTAATTTATTCATAAGCCCCAATAATAGATAATATTTTAGGTTTATCACATGACTAAAGTTAATTTACCTAATTACTTCACAGGGCTGATATATATCCGATTAATTTTTAAAATAGGTGTGTATATATATTATATAGGACCTTTCAAAGAACTAGTTCTGGCAATTAAAGGAAATAACCAATTGGACCACGTCTTGGGAAGTTCATGCTTAATATAATTTAGAAGAGAGAGAGAGACCAAGAAAGAGAGAGCCATGTGTCCTATGCTCTGATTTAATGCAATTGGGCAGGTCAGACTCCAAACAGATATCTCTAGATAAAGGAATAAAGAATAAATGATGCTGGGAGAGGAGTGAACTTACTTTATTATATGTTACACCTAATCTGTGCTGTACTAGGATGTTCAAATGCAACCTATGTATATATGGATATATATCAGGGTATTATACATGTATTTCCCAATGGTATTGTATATCAAAATTAGTACGAAAAATAATTACGAGGAACAGGAAAAGGCGGTCTTCTATCCTTGGAATAAACTTGAATTTTATTTCGGTCGTCCGATTATTTAATTTAAAAAAAGGAATTTTCATATGTATTCTCTAGGGTTTTTCCATATACATTAATATTCTTATGCATGTTAATAATTTGAGATTCAATTAATTATGGACAACCTTAACCTTGTATAAGTGAAGATGTTAACAAGGTAAAACTGATAATGCACAAGTCTTTTGAAAAGTCTTAAACTAGAGGCAGCTTAGGAAAATCCAACCAAAGTGGTGGGAGAAGTCAATGTTGCAGGCCTTCCTAGAACCTTCAATATGGGAATAAAGTTTTTCCTTGAAGCTTTGAATAACTCCACCAGTCCAGGCCGCGTCTTCCAAGTTGATTGTCCTCACTGGGTTGGAAAGAGACAGGGGAGAGGAGTTATATGACAAGGGTGCAGAAAGAGGAGAAGAGTACTCCAATGACTTGGCTTCTTCCTCTTCTTCTTGTCCTTCCTAATTGCCTTCCCTCCTTCTACTACTACTACTACTACTACTACTACTACTACTACTACTAAGTCTCCTTTCTTACTTGTCCATCTTCAAGCAAGCAAGTCCTGACACTTGCCCAAAAAGAAATTTTTTTAAATGTAACATGTTAGCTTAATTAGATGTCTGTTTTTCCTTTCGGCCAACATGGATTGATTGGGATGGAAGTAATATATATATATAACGTGTTTTGCTTCGAGCTACAAACAATTAATCGACAACAACCTCGGTTTAATTTGCACGTCGATACGTATATACTAAACAAGTTTTTCTTCGATAAGATCTATTTGTAGTACTAATAAAACAATGCTAATTAATTGTCACCTTGAGTGTTTCACTTTGAAAGAGATGTACTCTTAACTTGCCTTGTAGTAGTAATTTAATTAAGGAGGGTTCAGTTTTTGGATTTATTCAATCCCATTATATAATTAATCACTAAGAAGTGACGCTTAAATATTTACTAGTGTATATATAGATAGACTCACAGCTCCAACCTCCCCTACACCACCAGTCTCGTCTTAATATCAACAGAGGCCGGCCAGAACTGATCATGTCAACTCTTTGTAATATTAATTTGTCTGGGTGGGCAAGTCTTGCTTGTTTGAGCTCTCATATTCCCAACTGGGGCCGGCAAAGACTAGGGGCTTTGAGAAGGAAGCGTGCATGCATTTGGACAAACATCAGGTAGGCATTCGGCATATCACTCACTTAAAATTGGTTTTATCAATTCATGCCAGCTTCCTGTCTCTATACTATCATTTTTTCTTGTCTCATTTATTGTATTTCTCATAAATTAAGCCGTCACATATGATTCTGTTAGTGTCCCAACTTTGGTTTAATCGGATTAATAGGGCCAGTTTGATTTGGTTTTAATTATGACACTCATAGCTACTAGAAAAGTTTGCATAGATCATGCATGGGTATGGGTACTAAATTGCTTGTGGTGTCACTACTCACTACTCACAGCTCAAAAGGTCGGTCTGGTAAGTAAACAATATCATTGAGTGTGGAAATGGATTGAAAAGGTTAAAAGGTTTGTTAGGGTTTGGAATGTGGTAGGTGGGTAAAGGGGGTTATGATGAGTTAGTTTATCAGCTTCTCTCAAACAAGTTGATTTCAGCATTTATATTTTTTACATCATTGGAAAGGATTGATTAGAGAGGCATCTCATATATATATATATATATATATATATATATATATACATATACATATACATATATGTGTGTGTGTGTCTCCTTGACACAGCCCTAGCCCTAGCAAGATTTAAATAGTTTTATTTATTATTGTGTGGGGAAGCAAAGAACAAATGAGGTGCAAAATTATGTGAAGAGGCACTATCATTTGTGACTACTGCAAAATTTTCTAGTACTAGGTTTATGGCATGATGTGATCTTTTCATGCATACAAAAAATTTTAAAATGCACTTGTTGTGGAGTGACAAAACTTTGATCCCATTGACCATTTGAATGGATTTAGGCTACAGGGAAACTTGGAAAATGGGTCAAAACTTGGTTGACTCGGTCGAGTTCACCGGTTCAACCGGAAAACCATTTTAGGCTACACGAAAACTTGGAAAAATTGGTCAAAACTTGGTTGACTAGGTCGAGTTCACCGGTTCAACTGGCAAACCGTTCCCATCTTTTAAGGGTCTTTCTTTCTCCCTAAGAAAAAGAGGGTCCAACATTTGTTAGAGAGGGGGATTGTTTTCCCTTACACTGTTCAAAGTTCAAAAGGGATTTAAGGTTGAGAGTTTATAATGAGTCAACACAACTAAGGGTTAAACTCGGTTGACTCAAGTTCAACACGACCTGGTCAACTCGTCAAGTAGGTGTTCATCAAGTTAAATATATTACTCATATAGTCATATATAATTTAAGTTTGCTTTTTTAAATTTTTTAAATATTCTAACCTTTACAAAACTTAAATTCTACTTTTTCGAATGTGATGTGAATATTTTAGCATCTTTTGTATATATAAGACTACAGTTTGTCGTTATGACTAGTGAATGGTTTTTGCTTATCAATAGCAAACTTCTAAAACACATTACACTTTGATGTAGATTTGTTAGATGCATTTGCTTGCACGACAAAAATTTTGATTTCCTTCAAACATGAGAAATTATAGTGTTTTGGGTCTTAATACAGCCTCCAAGAATGAACAAGTTTTATAAGTTTTATAATTCATCGACATTGTTTGACCAATATATTACAATTTACACTTCTTTGAACAGTTCATAAATTTTTTATACCTGTCGATTTTAAATTTTGATCCTCTTGGAACCTCTGAACCTGCAAATTAGAAGCATAACATACATTGGTTTGTCTCAAAAGGTTCTACCAGTAGTCATTGCAAGAACAAGAACCGTCTTTAAAATGATGAAACCGATTCCTGTCCCTGACTACAATCTCTCTCTTGTAAACTTTAGAGATCATCTTTGTTGCAGAGTGGCAATCTGTGCAGACTCTCAGGTTCTTTGATACCCGGATAGTGGTTCCAGGCTCCATTTTCAGAAGCCCAAAGGCAATAGTCAATTTCTCACTGTGGTGAGACACAGATGTTTCTTTCTCATCTTCCTCCGCATCGAATCTCGCCTCCGATGTGTTGGGGACAAAACCCTCCAACTTGATTCTCTCCACCATTTCTTCAACCTTATCATATATCTCTTTGGAGAGGGGATGGTCAGTATCTTCTGCAAAGAGCTCATGAATTACCCCATCCACCTCTATCAAGCTACACCCTGGAGTCTTCTTAATTCCCCTTTCATTCATCTGTTTCCTCACCATCACTGCATCCTCCCACCTGCCTGAGGATGCGTAAATATTTGAGATGAGTATGTAGTCGCCACTGTGCCCAGGATCCAATATAGAAAGCTGCCTCAATGCCACTTCACCAATTTCAACGTTTTTGTGAACTTTGCAAGCAGCTAAGAGAGTTCTCCAGACGACGGCATTAGGTTTTATGGGCATGTCATTTATGAATCGATGTGCCTCAATAACAAGACCGGCCCGAGCAAGGATGTCAACCATGCAGCCATAGTGTTCAATCCTTGGTTCAATGCCAAAATCTGTGGACATCATATGAAAGAGTTTCTTCCCTTCATCAACCAAACCCATGTGACTGCAAGCAGAGAGCACACCTATGAACGTTACATCATTTGGTTTCCAACCGAGTTCTTGCATTTTGTGGAAAACTTGTAAAGCTTCTCTTCCTCGTCCATTGCTAGCTAAACCCAGGATTAAGACTGTCCAAGACAGCACATTTTTTTGGGGCATCTGCTCAAATACTTCCAAGGAGTTATCCACCAAGCCACATTTGGCATAAAAGTCCATCAAGGCAGTTCCTAGGTTAACAGTGAGTTTCAACCTCTTCTTCTTAACGTAGAAGTGAACCCATTTGCCAGTTTCAAGAGCCCCAAGGATGGCACATGAAGCAAGAACGCTGACCATCGTTACTTCATTCGGTTCAATATCTGCCATCTGCATTTCCTTGAACAATGCAAGAGCTTCCCTGCATCTGTTTCCTTGGCTATAACCTGAAATCATGGCCGACCATGCTACAACATCTCTTGTGGCCATCTCATCAAACAGTTTCCTAGCCTTATCAATCTGACCGCATTTGGCAAACATGTCAACGAGTGTGGTAATCAAAATCTCGCTTCTCTTCAACCCGTTTTCCTCAATGTAGCCATTAACCCATTCTCCAAGTTCCAAAGCACCCAATCTCCCACAAGCAGTCAACACGCTGATCAAAGTAACCTCGTCGAAAGGAACACCAGAATTCCGCATTTCATAAAACAACTCGACCACTTGTTCCCACTCCCTGGTATCCGTATACCCAGAAAAGAGAGAATTCCAAGTGATAATACTCCTATCAGGCATTCTCTCAAACAGCCTACGGGCTACCCCAACCTTACCGCAACCCGCATACAGACGAATTAAACTATTTCCGGCAAATTCATACATCCCAAACCCAAATTTCTCCAAGAGGGCGTGAATCTGTTCCCCTTCCCTGAGCGCCCGAACTCTGGAGCACGCCTTCAACGTGCAGGGAAGGGTGTACTTGTCGGGGTCAACTAGATCCTCCCGCATTCGTTTGAAGAGCGAGATAGCTTCCTCGTAGCGTTTCCTCGAGGTTAAACCTCTAATCATGATGTTATAAGGGGCGGGAGCAGTTCCTTCCATGGATCGAAAGACAGAGTGTGCATAATCGAGAGTCCCTCGTATAGAAATCGCGGACGATTCAAGCACATGTTCGGCCACTCTTCGTTTGAGAAAGAGACCCGTCTTGATCAAATGAGCGTGCACCTGGCTCACATCCCTGACGTTTTTGCAATTTTCCAATAGTAAAGTTTTTGGGTCGTAGGGGAACTCGGAGACGCCATTAGAGATTGAACAATTTGTTTCCGTCGCCGGTATCGCCGTCGTAGCGACCAGAACCGAGGAAGAGACGGCCATTATGCCGGGAAGGCGCCACTCTTTCTTTGATTCTTCGTGTCGATAAATAAGTAGGGAAATAAATAGCGACTCACTACTGTAAGTATACATGTTTCCAAAAATATAAATATATTCTAATTTAAAAATCTTTCCCCTTTTCATGTATTATTTCTAACCATTTCTTACCCTTGGATTTGTTCATATAATACAAAAACTATAAATCTTAAAAAATGGGCAGCTGAAAAAAAAAAAATTAAAAAAGTTACAAAAGTTCAAAACTACAAAAAACTATGCTGCTTATTTGTATAAGATCTAAAATAAAAAAATATCATCCACTCGTGCTTTATCAATAATAATAAATATGCTAACAAAAAGATTAAACAATTTTTTTTCAAAAATATTAAACAAAAAATACTGCTGAGAGAAGGAAAGAGGAAGAACCGGGAGGCAGAGGAGAGAAGTAAATTCATGTACACTGTTTGTATCTGTAAGAATCAATTTTGTCCAGTCCTACACTTACGGTCCAAATCAAACCGATGAAATTGAGCCGTCGATCAAGCCTCAACAGATCAGCGACCGAGATCTCAATCGCTCCGTCAGCAGCTTACACGGGCGACAAGTCACACAAGGCGGCCACGTCAACAGCCAACAAGGATTACACATGGCCCTTGTCTCAGTCCAAGACAGCTCCACTTTTCAAGGGAGACGGGACGCAGAAGTGATCGAAGCAAGTTATAACCACTCCGATAAACCTGGTCCATGCAGTTGGAACTAGGTAAGGCTATAAATACAGAGGCTCAGGAAGAAGGGGGATCAAAAAAAAAAAAAAAAAGATCACAGAAAGATCAGGCAGACACACAAAAATTTCAAGACGTACGTCCAAAAATCCTAAATCACCACCCAAATCTGAGAGAGCAACAAGCATTCCTGCCGCTGTCTCGCAAATCAACCTGCCGTGAGCCAATCGGAATACCAAATTTTCCGTCAAGCTTTGGCGAAAGTCAAATTCATCTCGTTCGTTCGTTAAGGAGGCGTACGCTACTGTTCGTGTCTATTCGGCTATCGTTTGTTTTTTGATTGGAGATTGAATCAAAGGAATTCTAGAAGTCGCACCCCACACAATCACCTAAAAATTACCAAAATACCCTTCAAATTATTTTGTACACTGTACATCGGATCCGTATTTTTCGGTCCACATATTGTACTCGTTTACAAATTTGGCACGCCCGGTGGGACTCTTCTACCTTTCATCTCTTCCTCCAATTTGTCAATTCAAATGGCCGGTTCCAACAACAACAACAAGGCATTTGCCAAAACCCCAACTGCCGGAGCCAGCTCATCGCCGGCGCCGAGAATGACCGATCCGTTGGTCACCTTCCCTTGTCGCCCGCGCACACCAACGGCTGCTGCCGCCAGCCAAGTCAGAGGGATTCGCCCATCGCAAATTCCTGTGATCGGTCGTTCAAGGCCAACCACCAGATCTGTCACGGGATCTCTTCCAACCCAGCGCTCTGTTCAAATCCAGCCGCAGGCAGCCGGCCAGCCCTATAATTTCTCCATCAAGGGTCCATCCCTCGAGGAGTTATTCGGCTGTCCTGACATCTCCGCCACCGACCAGTCTAGTGGTTAGCCCGGCCGCGAGCCCAGCAAGGAACTCTCCCTCAATGGCAAGCCGGGTCCCTGCGCTGATCACTCACTTTGAAGGACGGCGCATCATTCCTTCTCTGCGACCGGCTACACCAACTGGGGTTCCTCTCGCTCCAAGTCCCCCTTCCCCCACATCTCCAGTCATCAGGGTCTCGACAATGATGACACAAGCCAAAACTGTGGAGGAGCAACTGGCAGAAATCCAAGCTGCCATGAGGGAAAGGGACGAGCAATTGAGAGAGAGAGAACTGCAGAGGGATCTCCAAATCGCCACGATTCTGCAGAAATTCGAGCAAATTGCAGATCGCTCGGGAGCATCCTCCCGGCCAGAAATGATGAGGGGACAGACAGGGACCCAAGACGCCCCCGCCAATCCTATCCCTCCTTCACCCATCATCCGTTCATCTCCAGCTCCCGAACACCCAGTGAACCGGGAACCACTGCTTGAAGAACCAGGGGCACTATCTTACGGTACCTTGCAATAAATGATCTCCAACGCAGTGGAACAGAAGGTGCAATCCGAAGGAGTTAGATCTCAAGCCTACACTAGGCCCTACTCCCGACGGATCCAGGCAATCCACATGCCTACCTCTTACCACCCACCCAAATTTCAACAATTCAGTGGAGACGACAACCCAAAACAGCACGTCGCCCACTTTATTGAAACCTGCAACAATGCAGGAACTGACGGCGATCTCCTCGTCAAACAATTTGGGCGATCCCTCAAAGGGAATGCCTTCGATTGGTTCATTGAGCTCCCAGCAGAGTCTATCGACAGCTGGGAACAGTTAGAAAGTGAATTCCTCAGTCGCTTCTACAGCACAAAGCGGACGGTGACGCTGGTGGAACTCACCAACTTGAAACAGCGCCAGGGAGAGAAGGTGATCGAATACATCAATCGCTGGCGCAATCTCAGTCTCAATTGCAAGGAGAGCACCTCCTTATCCACGCAGACATCCATCGACATGTGCATTCGAGGGATGAACTGGACTCTGGTTTACTTCTTACAGAGTCGGAAGCCCAGAGACTTCCAAGAACTGGCGACCGAAGCACACAACATGGAGATCCTTATCCAGGAAAAAGGAGAAGGAAAGGCTCCACTGACCGAGGCTGACAAAAAGCCAAAGTTCGTAAAGAAGGAGTACAATGCTCCAACAAAAGAAGCGCTCGCCACAAACATCGCCGAACGGCAAAAGATCATGGCGACCCAAAATAAAGGTACGGGCAGTGATTGGAAGCCAAATGCCAATCGACTCGCCAGTACTGCAATCCGCCAAAAGTTCACGTTAAAGGATAGGCAGGCTAAAACCTATCCTTTTCCCGACTCAGATGTTCCAGGCATGCTGGAACAACTCCTGGAAAAGAATCTGTTGCAGCTTCCAGAAGCCAAAAGGCCGGAAGACGTTGGGAAAACTTCGGATCCCAACTATTGCAAATGTCACCGACTAGTAGGCCATCTACCGAAAAGTGTTTTGTTCTGAAGGACAGAATACTTGAGTTAGCGACGCAAGGTCGCATCATCTTGGAATCAGACGACAACACGGCTGCTTCCCACACCATCTTCGTCCAATCAAATTTCGGCACCAGAACGGAGAATCAAAGGACGAACAGAAAAATCTTCATCTTGCGCACTGGACCAAGACTGCGACCCGCCGCAAAAGACAAAGAAGGGTGGGAAGTGGTAACCCGCAAAAAGAAACCAATCCCAGAAGCCCCCGTGAAAATATTCATTAAGGAGTTCGCGGCAGAAAAAGAGGAGAAAGTCCAGAAGAAAAGAGGAGGAAGAAGGCACAGACACAAATCAACCTCCGCCAAAGTCGAAGAGATCTATCAAAAGAAGCCGAGGCCAATTACTTTGGCTGATTTCTTCCCGTCAGAATTCCTGACGCCAACCCCTGCACTGGTGGCCACTTGTTCACCCCAAGTGGTCGAGCAAAGGCGTGAAGGGAAGGCTCCAATCGAGTCTGCCGACGATATTCACACATGTTTACAGGACTTGTCCGTCACAAATGCGGTACATGATGACTTAGATCTGCCAATCAGATCTAGGCAAGCCCTCATAAAGTTCGTTGCCGCCAAAGACGACTGGCATCCGAAGTCGAGCAATTAAGGATGCGGAGGCACGATGAACCAAAAATTGGTTTATCTCCCAGCAAGTTGAAAGAAGAACAACCGTCAAAGCCACCATAAATCAAGGAGGCTCATTCAATCTCCATCTCCTTCAAAGAAGTAGACATGCTGCTCGGGGAAAAGTCTCATAATCGGCCTTTGTTCGTTTCTGGAGCTATCAAAGACCGATGGATCAACCGCATACTTCTGGATAGCGGATCAGCCGTAAACATCCTGCCAATCCGGACTTTGAAAAATGTTGGGCTGGTGGCCAACGATCTCCAAGCCAGTTCGCTGATGATCCAAGGCTTCAATCAAGAAGGACAGCGAGCGTGGGGGACGATCAAATTGGAACTACTAATTGGGGATATGACTTCCCACGTGTTGTTCCACGTAATCGACGCTCGCACCTCTTATAATGTGCTGCTCGGGAGACCTTGGCTACACAACAACAGAGTCATTCCCTCGACTCTCCATCAATGCTTCAAATATTATCAAGATGGAGAGGAAAAGACTGTGTTCGCGAATGAATGCCCTTTCACAGAGGCCGAAGCTTCCTTCGCAGACGCCAAATATTACTCGGAAGAAAAAGGTGCTACTTCGAGTAAAGCTGTTCCCCCTAAAGCTGTCAAGGGAGAGGAACCAATTCTCAGGTACGTTCCTCAATCAAGAAGGAAGAAAGGCGAATTTCCTTTCGCCACTTGCGACCGAGAAGAGCCAGCAGAGAAACTGAAGGCCTTAAAGGGCGCTGCCACAATTCCTCTGCCTAAACTCAACAACCGAGGCATCGTTGTTGAAGAAAAGAGGAACCCACCCGAGCTTCCTAAAACTCGGACACAAGGATTCGATCCTAATGCCTATCGGATGATGGCCAAAGCAGGGTCCGGGCTCTCCCTCGAACAACTGCAAGAAAAATCGGTGACGTCCGTACAAAACCTGTCACCAACTCAGAAAAACCTCCAGGCGCAGGGTTATCCAATCCCTCCTAACAGACATGGGCTTGGCTATCAAAAACACAAGCCAGTTGTGATCTCGGGCAAGGCCAGTGTCAATCAAATCACAACCAAAAGAAAGGCGTCTACCTCGGAAGAAAACCGAACGTCAGCTTTTGACAAAATCGGCATCCCAGAGCCACGAGTCTCGGCATTCGTTCAATTGGGACAAGAAGAAGATAGAAATCCAAATATTCCTCCAGAGCCAAGTAACGAGCATAAGTCCAAAGTTACGAAGGTCTGGCGGAGAAAGGGGCAAGCAGAAGACCCTAAACCAAATACCACCGCTCCACAGGCCACAGAAAAACTCAGCGTATTCCAGAGGCTGGGAAAACCGAAGGAGCAACCCAAAAGGACCGTCTTCCAAAGACTTGGGGCATCTACACGGGTCCCTGCGACCCAAAGATTGGGGAAAGTAGGAGGGACTTCTTCAAAAAGAATAAAGTCAGAAAACAGCGAAGTCACCCCGGTGGTGATATACATATCGTCAAAGAAAAAGGACCGAGAAGAAGAAGAAGAGGTAGTCGCTATCCACCACATTTCGGGCCGACGAAGGTAACGACTCAACCCCTGAAGATGATCTGGGAGAAGCACCTGCAATCTTTGAGGAAGGCGGCCAAGCAACCATCGACCCGGTTGAAGAAAGTAAATCTGGGGTGAGAGGATGATCCAAGACCCACCTTTTTGAGTGCTTCATTGTCTGTAACGTAAGAAAAAGATTATATGTCTTTACTCAATTAATATAAAGACGTTTTCGCTTGGTCGTACACTGAGATGCCTGGGCTTGACCCAACAGTTGCAATTCACAAACTCGCCATCAAATCCAGAGTCAAACCGATAAAACAGTCTCAAAGACGATTTCGTCCAGAGCTTGTCCCAGAAATTGAGAAGGAAGTCGACAAACTCCTCAAAGCCGACTTCATCCGAGAGGTCAAGTACCCAAGCTGGATCGCCAACATCGTACCAGTGAAGAAGAAAAATGGACAGATTCGAGTCTGCGCCGACTTTAGAGACTTGAACAAAGCCTGCCCAAAAGATGACTTCCCCCTCCCCATCACCGAATTAATGGTGGATGCGACAACGGGGCACGAGGCCTTGTCGTTCATGGACGGATCTTCCGGCTACAATCAAATTCGAATGGATCCAAAAGACGAGGAAAAAACAGCCTTTCGTACGCCAAAAGGTATTTTCTGCTACAAGGTAATGCCATTTGGTCTGAAGAATGCAGGGGCCACTTATCAAAGGGCCATGCAAACGATATTCGACGACTTCCTCCACAAATTTGTGGAATGCTACGTCGACGATGTGGTTGTCAAAACCAAATCAAGAGGCGACCACCTAAGAGACTTACGAGCTGTCTTCGAACGTCTGCGACGGCACCAGTTGAAGATGAACCCTCTCAAGTGCGCCTTCGGGGTTTCATCCGGGAAATTCCTTGGATTCGTAGTCAGACACAGGGGCATCGAAATCGACCAGACCAAGATCGATGTCATCCAACAAATGCCTGAACCAACGACTTTGTCAGAATTAAAAAGCCTTCAGGGGCATCTGGCTTATATTCGGCGGTTTATCTCAAATTTGGCCGGAAGATGTCAACCCTTCAGCCATCTCATGAAGAAGGAAACACCCTTCGAATGGGATGAATCTTGCCGACGGGCATTTCAAAACATCAAAACTATCTGATGAAGCCACCAGTCCTGATGGCTCCGACGTCGGGAAAGCCTCTTCTCTTATACATCGCGGCTCAAGAAAAATCTCTGGGTGCCCTCCTCGCCCAAAACGATGACCAAGGGAAAGAACGTCCGTTGTACTACTTAAGCCGTACGATGGTCGGGGCTGAACTCAATTACTCCCCGATCGAAAAGACGTGCCTTGCACTCATCTTCGCTATCCAGAAGCTGAGACACTACCTGTTCGCACATTCCACAAATTTGATTTCACGGGCAGATCCCCTCAAATTCATCATGTCCAGACCTATGCTCTCCGGACGACTGGCCAAATGGGCCTTGTTGCTCTCTGAGTTCGAGATCAACTTCATCCCACGGAAGGCCATAAAAGGACAAGGACTTGCAAATTTCCTAGCCGATCATCCCGTCCCAGCAGAATGGGAGGTAAGTGAAAATCTGCCTGATGAAGAAGTCTTTTACATTGAAGTGTTGCCCCCATGGAGGATGTACTTCGATGGCGCTGCACGAAAAAATGGAGCAGGCGCTGGCGTCCTTTTCATGTCTCCAAACAACGACTTAATGCCGTACTTCTTCATCTTGTCTCACTACTGCACAAACAACGAGGCAAAATACCAAGCCATAATCCTTGGTCTCGGGATGGCTGTCGAAATGGGCTTAAGCCAGCTGGAAATTTTTGGCGACTCGGCTCTGGTGATCAAGCAGATAATCGGAGACTTCGAGGTCAGAAAAGACGAACTTGTGCCCTACCAAAAGGAGGCGTAAAAGTTACTAGAGAAAATCCCAAATGTGACCCTGGGGCATGTACCCCGAGCCAGCAATACCCAAGCTGACGCCTTGGCAGGAATTGCCGCAAGTCTGCCACAGTTCGACGCAAGGCCCGAACGCATCCCAATATGTGAAAGATGGGTCGTGCCGACCTTGGAGAAATTCTCAGCGGAAGAATAAATCAATCTGGTTTCGGTCTACGCAATTGAGGAAGAAGATTGGCGTCAACAATTCCTTGATTACTTAGAAGACAAGAAACTTCCCGAAGAACTGAAAGCTCGGGCGTACGTACGAAGAGTTGCACCCAAATTCTGCTTGTTCAACAACATATTGTATCGCCGATCCTACGACGGTATCCTACTCAGATGTGTCTCCAAAGAAGAAGGACAAGCTCTCCTATCCGAAGCACATGGAGGAATCTGCGGTGCTCATCAAGCGGGCCCCAAACTTCATCTCCAAGTCAAACAGTTAGGCTATTATTGGCCTACCATGCTGCGGGACGCGATAGAATTGGCAAGACACTGCAAGGCATGTCAATTACACGCCAATTACATCCACCAACCTCCCAGCCCTTTACATCCAACGGTGGCCTCCGGCCATTCGAAGCCCTGGGGAATGGACATCATAGGTCCAATCAACCCAAAGTCGTCACGCAAATCACCAGTACATACCGGCCGCCACATATTACTTCTCTAAGTGGGCGAAGCGGCAGCTTACAAAGAAATCAAAGCTGCCACCGTGGTCGACTTCATTCGGACACAAATCGTGTATCGGTATGGTGTTCCAAGATACATCATGACCGATAACGGCACCCCGTTCCGTAACAAGACCATGGATAATTTCGTGAGAAATTCGCATCCCCGCAAAGGACGCCCACTGCATACAACCCTGCCGCCAATGGCTTGGCAGAAGCCTTCAACAAAACCTTGTGCAAAATCTTAAAGAAGACAGTCGCAGGGAATAAGAAAGACTGGCACGAAAGGCTCGGAGAAGCACTGTGGGCATACAGGATTACGTTCCGAACGCCAACAGAATCAACCCCGTATTCACTAGTCTACGGAGTCGAAGCCGTGCTACCACTGGAAATTCAAATTCCATCATTGCGAGTTGCTCTTCGAGAAGGACTCACGGAAGAGGAAAATATCCGACTCCGCCTGCAAGAGTTAGAATCCCTCGATGAGAAGCGATTAGAAGCACAACAAAGGCTTGAATGCTATCAAGCTCGCCTCACTCGCGCATTCAATAAAAAAGTCAAGTTTCGTTCCTTTCAAAAAGGGGACCTTGTCTTAGCAGTGCGCAAACCAATCATGGCCACAAGCAAAGATGGGGGAAAATTTGCACCTAAGTGGGAAGGACCACTCGTCGTCCAAGAAGTCTACACTAACGGTGCGTACAAATTGGTCACTCCCGAAGGAAGAAGACTCCCAGCCATAAACGGTAAATTTCTCAAGAAGTTTTATTCATGAATATTCTATAGTGGAATGCAAAAAAAAGCAACAAAATTCAACTACACAACAAAAAAAAATGTGGTTACAAATCAAATCAAAAGGCGGAAAACAAAGCAGCTCCTAAAGATTCCTCGCCATCTCCTGCTGTAACTCCGCAAAGGCAGCCCTCGACGATAGGAGAGTTGCCTCCCTCACCAAGACCGAGGGTGGGCGTGGCAATGACCCTCGCTATCAACCGCTTAGCTTCAACCACACCCGTCTTCAAACCCCGTACACTTTCCTGGACCTGCTCTGCTTGAGTTATAAGGTATGCAACTTTTGTCCCAGCCGATTGAAGTTGTTCTCTAGCTAACTCCAAGCGTTCACGGGCATCCTCTTCCTCGGCCTTAGCCTCCGAAAGTTCCTCAATAACCTCGCCCAAAGTGGCTTTGGCCTCTTCTAACTTGGAGGATACTATGGCCAAGGTGTTTCGAGCAATACTCTCCGCCTCATCCCTGGAAGTCCGAAGAGCCTTCTCTCCAGCCGAACGTTCGATCTCCTTAAGAGTCTCAGAGGCTGGCTGAGTGTAGACCCAGAGGGCGAAGTCACATCATGACCCATCTCCGCAACCTGCTGATGGCAAAATCCTGCATCGGCCACCAAAGATGTGTCACTCACCGCTGGAGATAACATACGAGGGACAATTCGGTCTCTCCAAGCCTGCACCATCAAGCCCTCAACATAAGACAAAAACTCCTGTGACGGGGTCTGCGATGAAGTCAGAGAAGACGAAGTAGGCGGCGTGGCCAAGCTCTGCACGATCGGAACTTCCTCAACGGCTGGCTCAACGACTGGATCGACGGCCGGAACAACCTCTATAACTTCCTCCTCAGGTGCTAAAATAGTCTCCAAAGCTTCTTCAGTAGTCGGGACCTCCTCCTGGATTACCTCAACCACTGCCTCAATAGCTGGAACTTCGACCGTTGGAGTTGGAGCTTCCTCTTCAACCGCAGGAGGCGGAGCCTCTGCCTCGACCACTGCCTCAATCAATGTAGCTGGAGTCTCCACAACTCCCCCCTCTTGAACAGGCAAGCCCTCAGTCAAAGTTGGTGTAATCTCTGCGGGCTCTTCCACTACAGAAGCCTCCTCTCGAGGCACTGCAGGTGTCTCTGGGGAAGAGAAAATCTAAACCGTATCGATAAGAGGGTTCTCCGTCGGACAAGAAGTCGGAAGCTTCGTCTCTGGAATAGGCGGAAGGAATGTCGGAGGCGAAGGGGGAAAAGAGGCAGGCGGAACTTCTTTGCGCGCCTTCTTCTTCTTCTTTGACGCAGAACCAGAAGCGTCCGCCAAAATGGTAAGAGGAGCCCTCTTCTTACTCGCCTAAAATTCAAGAAGAAATAAGGAAATACAAAAAAAAAAAAAATAATAAAATAAAATAAAATAAAATCATAGCAAATCACAAGTATTCTGCAACTTACCGAAGAAGCACCAACTGGCCTCTTGCCGTTCAGCCTCCGCCATGCAGGGTGAGACCGATCATTGTCATAGTCTTCGTCACTATTCTCATCTTGCAGAAACAACTGGAGCCGACTCAATCGATTTTCTTTGGAAGACACAAGACAATGAGGAAAAGGAAAACAAAGCAAAGAAAAACAGAAGGGGAGATAAACTTACCTGAAATAGTGACGACATGTGGGTCATCCACCAGGTATAATAAGCTGAAGTGGTCCCTGGGTCTCGAGATGGGTCCCGTTCTCCCGACGGAGGCAGATCAAGCCGACCACAAGGACGAGCAATACTGGTTTTCCAAAGGGCCACCAACTCCGATAAAGAGCTAATCTCCCGATGATTAGGTGCGATCCCCATATCGCCGGGCAGATCTTGACAATAACCGAACTGTCGCGCAAATCTGGCTGGACAATACGGCTCCACAAAGAAATGAATAGAGCGCCGGACCGTCAAGGAATAGCTGCGGACGCTGAGAAGACTCTCATAATGCTGTCTAGCTATCGGCTTCTTTCGCTCGTCCACCAAGAAAGAAGTTTTGGCGGTGGCAAGAACATATCTATGCCACACCGGCACCGGAAGACGCTGAAACAAATCGCAGGTCTGGTCTTCCGTAAAATTACGTTTGAGAGAAGGATCCCCGAAAAGAGATCATACCTGGTCGCCGACTTACTTCTAAATCCTCCCCGATGCGTGTGAAAGTAGACGGCGAGCCAAGTATACAAGTAAGGCCACCGAGCCATCGATGGCCATCCAAAGAAACTGCGTGTCCCAAACCTTTGTAAAGGCAGGCCAAGGCGGGACCGACTAAAAGCAAAATGGACCCCGGTGGCCATATAACTTCGCCACCTTAAAACCATGGGTCGGATCTCATCACCAATCGACCGGAACACGAACCGTGACAACCAAACCGATAGGAGCGCTGCCAAGTGGACGTCGTCCTCTCTACCCGGTGTGACATGGAGAAAGCGAAACACATCGCGCTCTGTGGCCGTGAACTCTCTGAAAGAGGGCGCATCTTTCCCAAAACGTGCATGCCAAGCAGCCCAGGGATCATCAACTGGAACGGCATCGTCCTCTGTGTAGAACCAAAACTCGACCCAAGCGGCAGAAGATACCGTGTTGGACCCCGAACTCCGACAGAGATGGTGGTACGCTAGAAACAGATAATGACAGCTAAAGGGTAAATCTGTACTCCGCACTTCCTTAAAATCAAGTACCATGGGTGAAATCTCGTTGTAAAACTGACCAGCGATGGGCAAGCCAAAAATCCTATCCATGTCCATCAGAGAGATAGAAAGCTCACCCTGGCACGTGGCCAACGTATTCGTCTTGGCACTCCAGGCGTCAAGAAAAGCTCTGACTACCGACACATCGCAGCTGCTTGAAAGAGGGATCCCCAAATGTCATAATAGACCCCCTACCGTGGAGAAGGCTGCCGCAACGACCCATAAGCGAGAGTGGTCCACTGAAAAAAAGAAACGAAATCGCCATGTCCAAAGTCGTGTCCGGAGTATAAAGGGTCCTCTCAACTACTCCATCTTCAAACATGCGAGGCAACGGGGCTTATTAACCAACCAAGAGGCACGCTGAGCTAAGAGTTTTCGGCTTGGCAGCTTCATCTTCCCCTCACGGAGAGTCAAGGCAAGGCAGGAAGAATACACGGTCATTGGTAGCCAAACGCCTACTCAAAAACTCACATGAACGAGAGCTGTCTGCGAAGGATGTTGGTTTCTCGGCATGACCCCCAAAAATTGATTCTCCACTCGGGCAATAGGTCATATGAGAAGCGTCGTCTTCCATATACAACGCCAGAGTCTGAATAATCTCTCCTTCAACAACCACGGTGTGGTCAAAAGCCTTTAGTCCACCAACCAAAGTTACCGAAGGAGCAGCCATCTGAAATCAAAATTCAAAGGTCAGATCAAACTCATAATCTCCGGCAAAATCAGCAAATCTGGCAAAATTCTACAAGCTCGTCCAGAAGTGGCACGATCGCGCCAAATTAAAGCACAATTTGGCGCAACCACGCCAAAAGTCACAAAAAGCGAAGTCCCGAAGCGGCGCGATCGCGCCAAATTAAAGCACAATTCGGCGCGACCGCGCCAAAAGTTAGAAAATTTCTTCAAGTTCAGAATTCGGCAAGAGCAAAATCCAGCAAAGTTCAGAATTCGGCAAGACCAAAATCCAGCAAAGTCAAGAATCCAGAAGTGGCGCGACCGCACCAAATTCGGCGCGACCGCGCCTGCAAAATTAAAAATCCAATTTCGGAAGAGTCAGAAAATCGGTTGGCGGAATCGGAAAATTCGTCACAAAAGATGGCTTAATTCCTTAGTTTTTAATTAAGGCCAAATTAAGTCTTAATTTTTAATTAAGGGATTTCCTTAGTTTTAATTAAGGCTAAATTGGCCTAAATTGGCTAAGTCTTAACTTTTAATTAAGGGACTGCCTAATCAAAGGCGTAGAGGGGAAATCGATTTGCCTAGTCAAAGGCGTAATATCGATCTGCCTAATCAAAGGCCTGGACGGGATGAATTCTCAAAGGCTCAGAAATCAAAGGTTCGGAAATCGATCTGCCTAGTCAAAGGCGTAATATCGATCTGCCTAATCAAAGGCGCGGAGGGGAAATCGATCTGCCTAGTCAAAGGCGTAATATCGATCTGCCTAATCAAAGGCCTGGACGGGACAATGAATTCTCAAAGGCTTAAAAATCAAAGGTTCGGAAATCGATTTATCAAATCAAGGGTTCAAAAATCGATCTACCTAATCAAAGGCTGGAATATCGATCTGCCTAATCAAAGGCTGGGCGTCGAGGGTCCGCCTAATCAAAGGCACAAATATCAAAGTCAAGCCTAGTCAAAGGCGCCGTTGGCGATAAGTTACATCTTTAAATTTCTCAATTCGAGTTAAGTTACTTGATGGAAATTCATTTTCATTAAGTTATCTTAAATTTCGATTAAACAAAAAAAAAAAAAAAAAAAAAAAAAAGTGAGTCAAGCCTGAGTCGACCCGAGTCGACCCGAGTCAACCTGAGCCGCGACCCGCGACCCGAGTCGCTACCCAATGAAAACCAAAATTTTCCTAAGTCCAATGACTTAGGGATTTTCCCACCCTCGCGGAGGCACAACCTCGTCGCGCCACCAAGAACGGAGGCGCCGCCAAAGAACAAAGCCGACGACGTCTCTCGGTGTCGACGACAACAACAAGGAAGAAAATGAAGGGAGGCCAAATCGAAGCTTCGAAAAAAGATGAAGCCGGTAAACGATGGAACAAAATCCCACCGAACCAGGCTCCACCAAATCAAGCTTCTCAATCGCCGAGAACGCCGCAAAAAACAAAGCCGGAAGGGAAGAAGAAACAAAATTCAAAACCCAAAATTAGGGTTTCAACGAAGAAGATGAAGCGGTCGGGTCTCGTGACGCGGACCCTCCAAACCCGACACGCGGGAACGCGATGTTTGGGTCCCGCATTACGGAACCCTAAAATCCGTCTCTCATACCGCTTTATAACGGGTCCCGCAATCGGAACCCTAAAATCCGCCTCGCGTACCGGCAGCTTAACCGGACCCCGTACTCGGACATCGAAGACCCGGAATCGCTACCCGACAAGCCAAAGCCTCGCGAGGGCGAGGCTCCGTAGCTCGTCTCTTTCACCCGGTTTCAGCGTAGCGAAGGACACCGCCGCCGATAAACGACGCGACGACGCCCTCCACCGCCGCTCTCCGCCCATCTCCGGCGCCGATGACAGAAATACCACCGACAACGAGCCCAAAATCGCAACAAAAACGAAAAAGAAAAAGAAAAGAGGGGAAGGAAACGTCGTGCAAAGCCAAATCGAAGTCCAAGAAGGTGCAACCGACGTAAACAATGGACCAAAATTCCATTGAACGAGGCGCTACCAAATCGAGCCTCTCAATTGCCTCACAGACGTAAAAGATCGCGGTGAAGTCCAAAGAAAACATCATCAAAATCAGAAGGTTAATGCAAAATCGAAGGTCTGATAGGCAAAACCCCAGTAACGGTGGACCAAACTCCACAGAACCTGGCTCCACCAAATCTAACCTCTCACCAGGCGCACAAAATCTCGGAAAAAAAAAAAAAAAAAAAAGGTCACAATGAAATCCAGAACGAAGACGGAGTTCAAATCCGAGGTTTGAGCAGAGAAGCCACAGTAACGTCAGACTGAATTCCGACGAACCGGGTTTCACTGCATCAAAACCCCCTCAATTCCCCCGGAGAAGCCAAAAGCAGAAAGCAACAAAAAGAAAAGAAATTCATCGTCAGTCAATCAGCAAGAATGGTAAAAAAAAATATTCAGTTGGCAGAAGGACGACAAAGAGAAGAGCGCCCGCAGGCCCTCTCGGTAACAATGGCCCTCACTCCATAGAACCGAGAGGACGGCGTTGTCATCTCATTATTGCCTTCCCACCAAAATAATGGTACAACATCAAAGTAAAGACAAAAAGCAAGAGATTACCTCGTCAAGTGGAAAGGAGAAGCAGACGTCAGGAAAAGACAAAGAGTAGACGTAAAAAAAGAGGAAGCAAACGTCAGAGGAGCAGAACAATCAATTCGCAATTAAGGCCGGGTACACCGATCGAGGGTTACTTTATAAGGGAGATTTCCCTCCCTTATCCTTGGTTTAAAACTCAAAACCGGGGATAAGGAAAGGGTTGAAACCCTAATTTATCTCCATTGCCTAATCCGACCCGGACCAACCAGACCTGACCCAGACCGACCTACTGGGACCAGTTATACAAACCCGACCCGGCCTGACTTCGGTTTACACAACTTCGGCGACTCAAACCGGTCTACGGCTCGACTCGGACCAACTCAACTCAGCTCAACCCAAAGATACCGAGCCCACAAAAGAACAAGGCCTAAACAGCCCATCAAGCCAAGAACGTCTGAAGGCCCAAACCCGAGGTAAACCCAAATCTGCAATGGGCCCAGGCCCATTTGCCAATAGGCCCAAAAAAAAAAAAAAAAAAAGGGGGGGGGCTTCAAAATGTACACATTCCTAGTGTACATTCTCAAATCATATACACTTGATGTGCACATTTTGACTGGGGGGCATCTGTAAGAATCAATTTTGTCCAGTCCTACACTTACGGTCCAAATCAAGACCGTATGATGACTCGCGTCAACAAGTCAAAGAACGATCCCAGTCAAACCGATGAAATTGAGCCGTCGATGAAGCCTCAACAGATCAGCGACCGAGATCTCAATCGCTCCGTCAACAGCTTACACGGGCGACAAGTCGCCACGTCAACAGCCAACAAGGATCACACATGGCCCTTGTCTCAGTCCAAGACAGCTCCACTTTTCAAGGGAGACGGGACGCAGAAGCGGTCGAAGCAAGTTATAACCACTCCGATAAACCTGGTCCATGCAGTTGAAACTAAGTAAGGCTATAAATACAGAGGCTCAGGAAGAAGGGGGGATAGAAAAAAAAAAAGATCACAAAAAGATCAGACTGAAACACAAAAATTTCAAGACGTACGTCCAAAAATCCTAAATCACCACCCAAATCTGAGAGAGCAACAAGCATTCCTGCCGCTGTCTCGCAAATCAACCTGCCGTGAGCCAATCGGAATACCAAATTTTCCATCAAGCTTTGGCGAAAGTCAAATTCATCTCGTTCGTTCGTTAAGGAGGCGTACGCTACTGTTCGTGTCAATTCGGCTATCGTTTGTTTTTTTATTGGATATTGAATCAAAGAAATTCTAGAAGTCGCACCCCACACAATCACCTAAAATTACCAAAATACCCTTCAAATTATTTTGTACACTGTACATCGGATCCGTATTTTTCGGTCCACATATTGTACTCGTTTACAGTATCACAGACTCTCTGGGGAAGAGAAGATCTTCGGCTGACAGAGGAGAATCCATGGCTGTCAGCCAAATCTATAGAGCCTGCCTTGGTGACCAGCTCCCAGTCCCAAATCCCGATTTCTGTCTTTCGAGTTTCAATCTATTTTTTCTCCTTCCTTTGCTGGAAGAGCGCAAATGGGTACACCTGGTTCTGGGGAATGGGGGAAAAGATATATATATATACGGTACATTTGATTCTTCTGCTGCTTTCTTTGAAACATCAAATGCAATTTTTCGGGGGTGAAGGACTGAAGTGAAGACCCACGAAGGGGGGAACAGGAAGAATATGGGTTCACAGTTGACAGCTCCTTCCTGCTGCTTTTTAAACATATGCCGATACTCCGTTGGACAATAGGCCTTTCATTGACGTTCAGTTAGGCTTTACTGCAAAAGACTCATTGCGCTGGATCAGTTTGACAGGACAATAGTCACGATATAGAATTGCTCCAGGGACAATAGTCAGAAAGTAAAACAGGAAAAATGACGATTTGTTGCCTAAGTTATTCCTGCTGACAGATTTCATTTGTTTCTCGCAACTGTTTTAGTAGTTTGTCGAGCAACAACAGCTTCTCTGGGAGCGTCCCAGTTTCAGTACATGAAGGTGACTTCAGTTCTTAACTTGAAATTGGGAATCCACAAGAGGATAAAAAACAGAAATCACAACTCTGCACCGTGATATCCCCTTCTTATCAGGACAAAAAAAAACTCCTTTGTTCATAATTTCCTTCCTCTAATCAAAACAATTATTGACAGCTCAACCTGCATTCAGTTAACAAGGCTTTACTCACACTCCTAGTGGTATAAATTTTTTTTTTAATGGTTCTTAGTGGTATAAATAATGTATCACATACAGTTAATGATTACTTTTCAATGCATTTAAAGGGCCAATTTCATACCTCCTCCCTTAAGTGATCCCAGTGATAGAGTAGGAGAAGGAATATCATTCTCATCCCCACTGGCCCCATTGGAGTCTTCAATGTGGAAGGTCAAGACAGCTCCGATGCTCAGCATCTGCTGGCGCAGCTTTGCTATACCTGGAAAAGCCACAATGTTTCAAGAGATGTTAATGTTTTGTAACTTCAAGTTCCTTATTCAGCCAGTTCTACTGCTGGCTTTATCATTAAGAAAAGTCTCGCCACATTCACTGTATTCAAGTAGCAAAATACTTTGGAAGTTTTCATCGTATAATTGAGTAATAGTACTCTGTAAAAGCGATTACTACAAATCAACTAGCAGTATAGAGTGAATACCAAAAACATATATTCAACTTTCTTGGGAATCCCAACAGCAAAGGTAGGACAAAGTGCATAAAACCTACAGGATATTGCATCACAAATCATATTATCAACAATTTTTATTTGAAGTCCATATTATCAACAATAGCATGTCCCTTATCTGAAACACACTGACAATTTATACCACGACATATCAAATTAACTTATGTTTCACCCCCCGTGCTCAAAAGTTGAGACCAAACAACCGCCAGGTTGTCTAGGTACAGCAATCTCTCCACACTAAATATCCTTCTTCTTTAGCAATCTAAGTCGGTAAGGCAAAGTCCTTTAAACATGAGCTGCCTAAAATGACACAACTGAATACAAAAATTTAGTCTTTGCCAAAGCTTAAAGTGACATTCCCAAGAGATTCATCAGAAATTGCAGGTCCGAGTAATTAGGGCAGATGATAAATCAGATACCAAAAGGAAGCCATTGCAAATACTAAGAATACAACTTGGTTAGGTGTTCTGAAAAGAAATGTTCGCTACCAGGACTATAGTCCTGCATCCACCATGATTCAGGGACAAAAGACTCTTCATAACAGTTTTGAGATTGTTAAATGCTCCCAAATAATGTATGGTATTTTGGACATCATAAAATTTATTAATGTTTTTGAACCGAGAAGTTATTAATGTTATGATAGGGAAAAAAGTAGTTTTCAAAGGGCTCTAAGCCTATGACCAGGCCAACATGATACTTGACACGAAAATTCAAACGATGTACCCATATAATTTTGACATGAGCAGATGATACTTCTTGATAAAGAAGGCTACAAACACAATGAAGGCTTCTCACCTTCACAATTCTAAAATTCCAAGGATTCTCAGAGAACCCACAATGGCTATTTAGTTAAGATCCACAGATTTTCTTTGACTCAAACTTAAAATGGAACGAACTTCACTGTCACTAACTCAACACAAATGCTACTTCCAGAGACCAGCTCATAAAAATCCTTACAAAAGGCACTAATTTGAAACAACAATTTACTTGCGCAAGAACATCCATGGAATTTGAAATCTTTACATGTTCATTAAGCTCTCACTGGTTTAACAAAACTTAAAACATAAACGCTTACTTAGACGAACAGCCACTACGCAGAACATGTGGGTTCAACAAGCCGTTCCTTGGTGAAGATGCATATCAACAGCTTCAAAGTAAACCACTTCATTATGCATGGTGCTGTAGTATATATACATAATATAAGTGATGATAAAGGCAAATGATAATAGAGATGCATAACGAAGATGATAAAATAAAATATTTAACCAAAAAAAAAGTGCACACTATAAGACTAAAGGTGGCTAATGCCAACATTCATATAAAATTTGATGACAGTTAAATAGCTAAAATAAAATCAAAAGATTACAGCCTAAATAAAAAGAACTTAAAAACCCAAAAAGGTTTAAGATTAATAAAAACAAAAAAAGGAAAATAATAAAAAAATCACACAAAACCAAAAATAGTGAACAAAGGAAAGTTTTAAAAGAACAGACTATGTCAAAAAGTAAAATAAAGAAATTATAAAAAAATTGAATAGAAATATAGTAATGATCAAATTTTTGCACTGGAATAGTAGTTACTGCAATAAATATAGCACTTACAGAATGTTGAAAACATGACATCCTTTTCCTGCCCCACTGTCCTCCAGCTTTATGTGCACAAAATCTAAGTAGCTTCATCAAATTCCCTCTTAAAATTCCACTAAGCCCATCTTTTTGGGCAATAGATGTCACAGAATGCCAAACCATCATGAACTTTCATGGTCTTTTTAGGTGAATTCTCAACATAAAGCCCATGGATCAAAGGGGCATGATGAAATCTCCAGGCATAAAGAACATATCGCAAAGAAACACATCCATATCTTCTATTCCAACGTGCTCAAATGGGTACAGACCTCGGCTGCTTCTTCAACAAAACCACTTTTTTCAAGTTTTTTAGATAGTGAAAAATACGTAGAAGGACGACAAACAAACCCCATCTCAGAAATTTCATGATATAACTTTAATGCCTTTACCAACTCTCCTACCTTGCAGTAGTACTTTATAAGTATTTGATATGGAACATGATCAAGTACCACATCATTTCTCATCATCTCTCTGAAACAATCTTCTACTTCTTGTGTCATCCCTTTGATGCAATAACCTTGGATCAACTCTGTATATGTAATTATATCAGGGTTACAACCTCTCTTTAGCATCTCGTGATGCAAATGAAGCGCAATCTGGATACGATCTGAATGACAGGCACCATAAATTAACAAGTTATAGGTAACTACATCGGGGAATATTCCCTCCAACATCATATCTCGTCTAAGTTGTAAGGCCTCATCAATGTTTCCATTCTTAATATAAGCAAATATTAATGTATTATAGGTGAAGATGTTTGGTTCAACTCCAAATTTAAGCATTTGATCACGAATCACCAGAGCACTTTGAAGCTTACCGACTTTTCCAAATCCATATATCAAAACATTCCAAACCAGAGCCGCAGGAATCATGGAAACTTCCAACATCTCATTGAGAAATTCAACAGCCTTGAAGATCTCATCCTGCCGACAGAGACCTTGAATAACCATTTTGTATGAAATTGTATCTGGAGCAATCCCAACCAAAGACATCCTAGATACAAGTTCACAAGCCTCTTCCACTTTTCCTTCTTTACAAAACCCGCTTATAAGTGTGTTATAGGTCACTCTATCAGGAGAAAAACCATGTTTACACATTTTGCTAAAACAACCAAATGCAAGTTTCATCTCCCCAGCCATGCAAAATCCTTTAATAAGGGCATTGTATGCCACAATATCAACTTGGATGCCTTTCCCAATCATATCATTCCAACATTTGACTGCCTGATTCATCTTGTAGTGCTTACCATAGCCATCAATTAGTATGGTGGATGTTATTATGTTTAGCTCTTCCTGTTCCTTTAGTATCTCTATTAGGAGCCTTCTGGCATCTTCCAGTAGACCCGTATCACAGAGGGCATGCACAAGTATGTTGCAAGTTATTCTGTTGGGCCTAATACCATTATGGCGAACCATGGATTTGACCAGACGCAATGCTTCATCAACATTGCCATTTTCACAATATCCTTTGATCAAAGTGTTGTACGTAACACAAGTAGGGTAACAGCCCACCTCAAACATCTCTTTAAACAAAGAAGTAGCCTGCAGCAATTTTCCCATCTTGCAGAGCCCATTGATGAGATGATTATATGTGACCGCATCTACTACAACTGAGTGTCTCAGCATTTCTTTCTGAAGTTGTAGAGCAACACCTACTTTACCTGACATAGCCAATGTCCTAATCAATGATACCTGGGCAGGCAGTTGGGATTTAAAACATGATTCTTGGATACCAAAACAGGCTCCTGATGGACTATTAGCACCAAATATTACTAAGCTTTCCCTGTATGTATTAAAGAGAGATAAATCAGAGATATCCAGATGAAAAGACAAGATACATCTACTTCAACAATATTCTGTTTTAAAAACAAACTGATCCATCACAATAATTGACACCTAGAAGATGCAAGCTGAACTAATTGACAAGATACATCTACTTCAACAATATTCTGTTTTTAAAACAAACTGATCCATCACAATAATTGACACCTAGAAGATGCAAGCTGAACTAATTCTCCTTGCTTAAGAGTACTAACTAACAACATTTACAAATTGAATGTACAACTACAACCACATAAAGGCATGGGAAGTATGATAATGAATCAAAACTCCAAAATCCTACCTCATACCCATTTGCCAAAGAAACACGAGAGAGTGAGAAAGTGCACTAGATTATGGAAAAAGTTTCTATGCTTTTGTTTACATTCATATAAAACAATCTGCCCATCTCAACAAAGAGACTTTGATAAGATTTTGCACCAAAAGAACAAATATGGTGTTACTTATATCTAAAGTTGACACACGAAACAAACTTTTCTATGTAAACTGTTATGCTATTAATCTAATATACCGCAGAGCTTTTAAATGCACAATGCAATATTGTTCCTAACAGGCATCATACAGACACCAAAATACAAGTAGAGTCACAAGCAACCTTAAAAATAGGCTATGCTATGTGAATATATAATGATGTTAGAAACGCAGAACAGTTCAAAGAGTAAGGAGATGGTTAGGATGACAAGAGCACCTAATCAAATAAACATTAAATCTGGGTATGAGCCAGAGAAGGGAAAATAATTACATTTAGAAGGGCTCCTTTGCTTTTCTGAAAGATTGAGGACATAAAATTTTTTAACCATATAACAAGCATAGTATAAGATTTGATTCTTGCACATGCAAACAAAGGACAAGGAACATGTTTCCATCTTTTCCTCTCTGATTGGTGTGGGATGAGCTCTCTTTAGAAATTTTTTGAATAAAGATTGATAAGTATACAATAAACATTTGTGCAATTTGTTCATTTCAAAAACTATAAGCGGCAACTGACCTTAAATTCTTCAAACGCTCCAAACTGTCTCGCAACAACATATCCATGGCATTAAAAACCAGTTCAGGATTACGTCCATCCTTATAATCCTTGTGATTCCCAGAAAACAAACCTTGGGTGTCAATATGGCTGAGACTCTCATCAACTGCCAATGGATTTTCAAATGTGATGTTTGCAAGCTCATCAGACCTACAACTGTAGTAAAGATTTATTTTAGAAAGTAGACAAAATAATACTGCAGTACTATTTTATAAAAGACAAGCATGAGTAATCAGATTATGAATGACATACTTTCTATTTTTTTAATAAGAGAATGGCACACTTAAATTAGCAAACTGACATTAACTGTCATTGATAGAAGGACTAAACAACATGAAGTAACTCCCCAGAACAATAAAAACATGATGAAAGAAACCTACTTTTCAAAGAAAACCTCTTTCCCACAAAATCAAGAGATGTCAAGCCAAGTATTGTGCAATGCTAAGTTAATCAGTTCAAAGGACACATGTTAATCAATTAAACAAGCCTAGGTTCACAAAGTTGTAACACAACAAGCCAGAAGATCTCAGGTATCAGACTAGCATCATTTTTCTATTTTCAAAATCTACAGGACATATTCCTATAGTGAACTTCACAGTTAGATTCACTTGTAATTGCGTTAAACTTTTGCTATAAAAGATTACTTGTTCAAATGCTTCTTCTCACTCTCAATCACAAAATCATTCTACCAACCATGTTGAAGTCGGTGCATTAATACTCTTCCATTCTTCTTCTAAAGGGGGATCTGAAATGAACGACCTTCAAAAATAGGGGTAATCTAGGAAGGAGAGGCGCGGGAACATGGAGAGGGGCGAGAACATGGAGAAGGGTGAGATGAAGAAGGCATTACGAGGAGCTCCCAAGTTGTGGCTGTGCTTTGTCGACCATGGGAACAGACAGTAAAAAAAGAAGTTCCAGAGGAAGCCAATGTCTCATTCCTTCTGAAGGAGGGAATCAGAAGGTTGCACCTGAACATGATCGTATTTCGGGAGGTACTCACATTAAAATCGCTGAGAAAAGCCCCAGTTGTCGTTTGTACCTCTGAATCCCTGTTGAAAATATAGAAAAGGTGGGGAACTTGGACAGTAGCTCAGTGGTTCCATGGGAGTTATTGCTATGGGAGGTCTTTGGCGGGCCTCCACAACAGCATTGGAGTTTATTGAAGTTTGTATTCAACGGTTCAAAAAATATATATAGAAAAGAGGTGAGGAAGGCTATTTGCAGTGTGACACTTACTAGCAGTATCGAAAAACCTTCAAAAGTGTGTAATAGTAGGTTTCTCATTGAAATCCAAGAAGATGGACACTCTACGTGCAAGAGTGTCGGAAAGAAAAGGATCTATGATAGTGGGATATGTTGCATCCTTAAAAGCTCTAACAATGGTAAGGGTTGAAACTAGCTCGTAGACAAGATAAGGATTATCCAAAGAAGCAGCAAGGAGCTGACAAGACTTTGGGTAACCCCAATTCTTACCCAACAAAACCCAAATTTTTACACTAATTTTTTAATACCTCATGAAAAATATATAAAAATTTAAAAATAAAAAACCCACAGGTCAGATTTCGACAGATCCGAACCCAGCCTGCGAGTTGGATTTGGGAATTCAAACCCTGATTTTTCAGGTCGGATTAGGTTGGGTTACCCGGAAAACCCGACCCGATGCCTACCCCTACCCGATAGCCTCCCCCCAGGCACTCTCTCTCCCACCACCACCCAGAGATAAAATCCCACTTCTCCCATCTACTCCAAGATTAGATGGGGCCTCCTTTCAAATAAGAAACATAGAGGTATGAAAGGCTCTCCACCTTCACTATGTATGTTCACTGTGAGGGGTGGTCCCTTTTCTCTGACCAATAGAGGAGCAGGCAAGGGAAAGATTTGTCTGCCCAGTGCTCCCCCTTTATCTCAGGGATAGAAAAGAGGGAAGATGGAAAGATGCAAACAATTGCTTCTCATTCTCCCCGTTGCTGCTCCAGCACAAAACAGACAAGGATTTTTACTACACCTGTATATTACCTACCTTAAGTGGGGCAAAAAATGAAGTGTGGAAGAAAGGTTTCCATGCTAATCCTTCTTGCTGCATTCTCTAAATAGTTAGGTTCCGGCCCTTAACTCATCTATTCAATAATACAATAGAATACTAAATTAATAAGAACCATGCAATGAGGACAGAAGGAATGGGACCCAGACCTGCCACATGCTCATTGCTGAAGCATATTTTCATTGAAAACAATCCAAAAATAAACTTCAAAAAAATAAACACAAGCATTCAAGCAGTATACCTTTCACTTTCATTGATGGTCGATTTTTTACAAAAGCATTCCAACATAATCTGACCAATACACCCCAGCGAATTTATGGTTCTGATGCCAATATTCCACTTAAACAGAAATAGTTGCATATCTCCAGCCACTATAGTTGCCTGAGGAAATAAAAAAGGAAAAGAAAATAAAACTGATTAGAGATCTCCCAAAGAACAAAAGGTTAAATAAATTAAACAATTTTAAGGTAATTGAAGTTTTACCACCATTGGAAGCAATTATTTACAGTTTTTTTCTGTTTTTGTGCTCTCTGAAACTGTTTAAATATCAGTTTTTTTTTGCATATTATGACTATTTGTCGCTCTGACATATGCTGCACACTTCAGAATCCAACTGAACACCATGCACCATTTTAAGCAATGACTTGTGAAGTTTCTGCAACCCTATTCCCAATTTGTCATTTTCACCTTGTATTTTACCCCTGTAAAAAAGGGCAAAATCTAGATGATTCACTTGAAATATGACAAAGTCCATAATGCAGAAAACATTGTTTTTTGGAGACTTAAAATAGGATCGTTGAAACGAAATCCTACAAAGCTTGAGTAAATGCTCAAATAATATGATACCCAAACAATTTTATTGATGAACTGAATGAACTTATTTTTCACAAATCCATGC
This sequence comes from Aristolochia fimbriata, assembly GCA_019845555.1. NCBI lineage: Eukaryota > Viridiplantae > Streptophyta > Magnoliopsida > Piperales > Aristolochiaceae > Aristolochia > Aristolochia fimbriata. The sequence goes on from CM034081.1 coordinate 10,825,613, forward strand.
TAACAATATAAAGAAACTCGATCAAACCATTTATTCCATTTCTATATTTTGATTTCATAATAGAAAGACTTGAATGCACAATGCCCCAGTCAGAAAATGAATGTGGAGAATGCACAAGTAAACCTTTACATTTTTTTCTTCTACACATTCAAAAATCTAAAAACCATGTCCGCTTCTTACTGAGCATTGTACGGAAAAAATATATTTTTCTACTCGGCAATGATCGCCTGGAAGTTTGTATAAGATCTTAAATATCATTCACTCGTGCTTCAACAAAATATGCAGACAAAAAGATTAAACAAAAAATTTTCATATGTATCTAAAGAATCACGGTACAGATTGCATACCATTAATTAAACAAGAAATTACAATAATAATAAATAAAATAAAATCTAGAGTGGATTTGGACAGGAGAGTTGCAGAGAGGATTGGCCTCCCGCTCAACCAGGGAGCAATGCACTCTCTGTAGAAAACATGGGAGCATGGCATCTCCACGGCCACCTTGTGAAACAGAGTAATCGTACCTTGTGACAAATCTTCCCATTAACTACTAACTAGGAATGAAGTGATTGTCAGGGTATTTCATGATCGATGGAGCGCTGGAATCCGAACACGAAGTGAATTAGTAGTTGTCAGATTCGTAAAATGAATCAAAGTAAACTTGGGAGAGGCGGCGTTTCAATCAGGATTTCCCTAATACATGAACTAATACAGATACCAGAGAGTAAGAGAACACTAAAGTGCATGGCGCATATCCAAGGGGGTAACAAAATATCCCATTATCTAGGAGTGTACTATTATCAAACAGAAGGCTCAGGTACGCAGCCGAAGGTCTCATGAATGATCTTCCAGAAGTCAAAGTTTCGACTTCTCTTCAAATCACGAATTGCCTCCGAACCCATGTTAATACTGTTCCAAAGGGTCTCTTTGGATCATCTCTTCGCCTCTCTCCGCATTACATCACCGTAAGATAAGACGCTCCAAATTTGCAATGAAATGACAAGAAGAGGACTTCCCGATTACAATGAACAAATAAGAGAAGACACTTCCAGCTCCAGTTCGCAATGGAAAGGAACAACAAAAATTAAAGACAACGAAGCAACATAGTGCAGGAAGAACGCAAAAACTGCAGAGGCGAAATATATGAAGCGACGGAGCACAGCCCTTCGCTAACCCAGTTCAGGCATATATGTGGATGGATATTCAAATCAAATGCAAAAAATTCAAATTAAATCGTTAAAAATGGAATGGATATTCATTTGTTAATGATTTGATTATGAATTTTATTCATAATGGTAATGGATATCCACCGGACCCGAAGCCTTAGCCGACCTCACTCTCTCCCTCCTAACTCATCCTCCCGACTCCCCCCTCCCGACTGCAACATCTACGCGAGACTTCCCATGCAAAACCAAATCAACGCAGTGACGGCGCAGGGAAAAAGGGACCCGAATCAGAACTCGGGCATATCGATCCAGAACTGCACGATAACTGCTGCGCCAGATTTGGCTTCCAATAACGGGACGGCCGTAAAAACCTACCTGGGGCGGCCGTGGCAGAGGTACTCGCGAACCGTCGTGATGCAGTCGTTCATAGACACTGTGACTTCTTCGAGGTGGGATCGGGAAGAAAGAGAAGTAGAGTATAGAGAGACGCGCATTGTGAGGAGTGATAGCAAAGGGGCTCGGCAAGAAAGTTGTCGATTTGGAGAAATATGGAAGAGAACAACAGAGCAAGAAAATAGAAAACCAAACCCGTGAAGAAGAGTTTCGCAATACCGAGCGCAAACCCAGGTCGACGAGTAAGGGTGGCAGTTTTACCCGATTACCCGATTCCCGATTATCCGATTACCATTCGGGTAATCGGATGGATACAGAATAAACTTATTGTATTTCGATTATCCGATTAACCGATTATCCGATTAACCGATTACCCGATTACCTGATTAAAAAATTACCCGATTACTCGATTAAAAAATTACCCGATTACCATCGAAACAGACATGGATAATGGGTATTCCTTACCCGATTACCCGGATGGTAATTTGGTAAATATTTAAAACTTTATGTCGTGTACATTTATTTGAATTATTTTTAGATAAATTTAAGAATTTGGATGTAGTTTTTATATAATTATAATTTTAATATTTTTATAAATTTATAAAGGTAAGATATTAATAAAATATTATTATCCATTTATTTACCGATTACCGGTTACCCGTGGGTAATGGGTAAAAAATCGGGTGACAAAATAGCTAGTTTTTATTCGGGTGAAAGCGGGTAGCGGAATACCGGGTAGGGTAAGCGAAACGGGTAACGAAATACCGGGTAGGGTAAACGAAACGGGTAACGGAATAACCTTTACCCATTTCGTTTATTACCCGTTTACACCCCTATCGACGAGGGAGAAGATAAAGAGACGAAATACCTCTGGTTTTTTCTCCGGCGTCTCTCCATCCGCTACTCCCTCAGCGCCTCAGCCCGTTCTCATTTCTTTTCAAGAGTCTCTCCGACCCGGATTCAAGTACTAAGTTCCATATAGTAATTTAAATTTTAAAACTATTTTATTTTTTAAATATTAATTTTAAAATAAAAATCCATTTTAACCCGAATTTGGTATTTTAAGTTGAACTAATATTTTGGCATAAATTCTTCTTTATCCTTGCATAAATTCTATGGAGTCTAAAAACTCTACTTTAAATTTTTCTTTCTCTCTCTAGGTTTTTCTCTCTTTCTCTCTCTATGTTTTCCTCTCTTTCTCTCTCTAGGTTTTCCTCTCTTTCTCTCTCTATGTTTTCTCTTTCTTTCTCTAGGTTTTTCTCTCTTTCTCTCTCTGGGTTTTTCTCTCTTTCTCTCTCTAGGTTTTCTCTCTTTCTCTCTCTGGGTTTTTCTCTCTTTCTCTCTCTAGGTTTTCTCTCTTTCTCTCTAAATTTTTCTCTCTTTTTCTCTCTAGATTTTTCCTCTCTATATTTTCTCTATCGAGGTTTTTCTCTATCGAGGTTTTTCTCTCTCTAGGATTTTCTCTCTAGGAATTTCTCTCTCTAGGACTTTCTCTCTAAGACTTTCTCTCTCTAAGACTTTCTCTCTCTAAGACTTTCTCTCTCTAAGACTTTTTCTCCCTAAGACTTTCTCTCTCTAAGACTTTCTCTCTCTAAAACTTTCTCTCTCTAGGACTTTCTCTCTCTAAAACTTTCTCTCTCTAGGACTTTCTCTCTCTAACACTTTCTCTCTCTAGGACTTTCTCTCTCTAGGACTTTCTCTCTCTATGACTCTCTCTCTATGACTTTCTCTCTCTATGACTTTCTCTCTAGGATTTTCTCTCTCTAATATGTCCTCTCTAGAATTTAATATATATATTTAATTTTAAATTTAATTATTTTTTTTAATAATTTATATTTAAATTTAAATTTTATTTAAAATATTATTTTCTTATTGGATTTTTTTTGGATATCCAATAAGGATCAATAAGCTTATTGGATTCTTTTTGGATATGGAGATCCAATAAGAAAATTAATGATTTGATTTGATTTGGATATTGAATATATCCAAATCATTGCCACCCCAGAACCTGAATCAATGGAATGGACCAATGAAATTAAGAGTGAAATTACAATAACGAACAAAGAAAGGAAAGAAATTAGAATAATAAACGTTTTAAACAAAGATACATTAACAGTGCAATAATAACATCAACAATAATAGCAACAATAATTATAAAAAACATCAACACAACAACAACGATAACAATTCTTTTTTAGGAAAACGCTTTTGTATTATTGAAAACGAAATGAGAAGTACAAAGAATGGAATTACAGGAGCGGAGGGGTGTCTCGACAAGTGACACCCCATTCCGGGCTAAGGAGTCTGCAATTGCATTTACAGCCCTTGGGATACATCTCCAGCCCTCTACCCCCTCTTCTGCTAAGGCTAAAATCTCTCTAAAGCTATAGCAGAGACTCCATGGTGGCCTTACACCTCCTTCACACCAGCCTATGACATTACTAGAATCGCCTTCAACAAGTAACTTCCCTTGCATCCGGCTTCTGAAAATTCAGAGCCCTTGTAGCAGGGCGGTCATCTCAGCAACTGTTGAGTCTTCATGCCCAAGGGGGCCTGCATAGGTGAGAAGGATGTTCCTCTCATGATCACGAAAGACCCCACCAATCCTGCTGGGCCCAAATTGTCCTAAGATGAGCCATCAAAGTTGAGTTTGATGCATCCTAGGGGTGGAGGCATCCAGCCAATTGGTGCTTCCGTCGAACCGCCTTGTTTCATTGCTGCTATGGCGTACCAAGTTGACCTCATCTGATCCCCGCTAAATTCCTTGAAGATTGATTTCGTTCTCAACCAGCCTGTAATCTTTTCTTTAATATCGATGGTTACCCTGGTCCAGTCACTATATTTTCCTTGGAACACTCGCCTATTTCTCTCTGTCCATAGTGCCCAAGGGATGAACGCCAAGCATGAGCTCCACATAAGTTTACCCCTGAGGGATAGCCAAGGTGGGGGATCCTCTCGAAGTAGATCCATCATCCGACTAGGTATACACCAGGTAATCCCAAACATATCCATAAACCAACTCCCTATGTACCAGGCCATAGGGCACTGCAAAAGTAGGTGGTCAACAGCTTCTTGCTTATCCTCACATAGAGGACAAAGCAGAGATGGCAGAGAAAATCCCCTTCGAACTAGGTTCTCCCTAGTAAGAATTTTGTTGTGGGCAACACTCCAAATAAACATCTTCACTTTTGGTGGGGCTTCCATTTTCCAAGCCAACTTGGCTTGTGACGAGCCACCGGGGTTTCCTAAAATGTGAGTATATGCTGATGCTACTGTATAAGATCCATTAGGGGATATTGACCACACTAGCTCATCCTCCATGCTGGTGCATTGGTAAAATTTTAGAAGAGTCGTGTCAAAGGAGCAGAATTCTGCAGCTTCCGCATCTGTCATCTCCCTTCTAAAAACCTCAGTCCAGTCTATCATGGTGAGAGGGGATGATCTTGTAATGTCAGCCACTGTGGCATCCTGTACTCTGGCCAGTCTATATAGATTGGGGAAGGCCACCCTGAGGGGGCTTTCCAGCAGCCAAGGGTCACTCCAAAATGATGTCTTCAGCCCATTTCCAACCATGTACCGAATAGAGGAACGGATGTCTGGAAAGAGTCGGTAGATGTATCTCCAATTTACTGATAACCATCTAGGGGAGTCTCATCCAAGCACCCACGGTTCTCCATCAATCCCTAGCTTAACCCTCACCATCACACACCATGGGGTATCCGTGCTCTGGTTAATTTTCCAACACCATTTACCAAGCAGTGCTTTGCTCATAATTCGCATTCTCCTAATACCAAGGCCACCCAAACGTTTAGGCTTGCATACTTCCTCCCACCGCACTAAGTGATGCTTGAAACCCTCCTGTCCACCTTTCCATAGAAAGTCTCTGAAAAGTTTCTCCAACCTATCTGCCTAAAATTTCGATTGGCTGATTGCGAGAAAAATTTTCTTGCTGGGGCCAAAAATAAAATGTAAAAACATATAATAAAATATATCATATATTATATATTATATATATTCTCTCTCCTTCCTTTTCTTTTAAAAATAAATCTCTTTCCTCTCTCTCTCTGGATCTCTCTCTTCTCTCTTTCTCTCTCTCCCTCTGGCAATCTCTCCTCTTCTCTCTTCTCCTCTAATGTCCTCTTTTCTCTCTCCTTTCTCTCTTTCCCAAAATTCTTCCTATTTCTTTTCTCCTCTTTCTTTCAATCCAAAATTTCCTCTTTCTTTTTTCTTTCCTCGAAAATATCTCTGAAAAAATTAATGATGACTCTTGACAATATCTTTCTTTCAATCTTGGCCTCTTTCTAACGGCAATATCTCTTTCCCTCTCTTTCTTTCTCTCTTTCCTCTTTCTTTCAAAATTTTCTCTTTCTTTCCCTCTCTTTCTTTCTCAATTCCCCTCTCTTTCTTTCTCTCTTTCCCTCTCTTTCTTTTCTCTTTCCCTCTTTCTTTTCTTTCTCTCTTTCCCTTTCCCTCTCTTTCTTTCTCTCTTTCCTCTCTTTCTTTTTCTTTCTCTTTCTTTTCCTTTCCTTTCTCTCTTTCCTTCTCTATATATATAATATTTATTTTTTAAAATTGGGTGGGGGCCTCATTGCCTAACCCTATATAAGGGTTTAGGAAATTTTTGGGGGGCCATGGCCCCCCGTTGCCCCCCCCTGTCTCCGCCATTGGCCACGCTGTAGGGGCAGTGCAGGAAGGACAAGTAATATGTGGGGATGCCCAACAAGCATGAATTGATGAGAATCAGCCGACCAGCCTTTGACATCATTCTCCTCTTCCACACTTTGAATCTTTTCAAGGACAGGATCCCATAAGGATTTTGTGATCCTCCCATGGAAGAGTGGTAGTCCCAGGTAGGTATCTGGAAGAGAGCCAACCCTACAGCCCAGCATATTAGCTAGCCCTTCTAGGGAGTCTTCTGCTAGGTTGAAACTGTATATAGCTGACTTTTGCCAGTTCACCTTCTGGCCTGAAGCCAGTTCAAACAGCCTAATAAGGGCTTTCCATCTCAAAGTCTCTTCTTCAGTGCCAACTCCAAAAAGTATAGTGTCATCCGTAAATTGTGCTAAAGGTGGAAAGTCCTCCGAGATCACCGGCTGAAGCCAGTCCAATCTTCTAGCAATTCTCACCAGGGCAGTCAACCCTTCCCCCACTATGTTGAAGAGTAGTGGGGAAAGCGGGTCTCCTTGCCTAAGTCCTCTTGATCCTCTGAAGTATCCAAAAGTACCTCCATTAACCGAAATGGAGTAGGCAGCCGATGAGACACAGGAATGTACCCAGGTTCTCCACCGATTCCCAAATCCCATTTGTTGCATCATGACATCTAGAAAGCTCCAATCCACCCGGTCGAAGGCTTTCTCCATGTCCAACTTAATTATCACTCGTGGTTCCCTGCTCTTCATGAAGGTGTCAGCTACCTCATGGGCCACCATAGCTGCATCTAAAATTTGTCTAGACTTCGTAAAGGCAGACTGCTCCTTGCTGATCACATTCGGTAGACCCTTCTTGAGTCTCTCAGATTGGATTCTAGAGATGATCTTGTAGGGGCTAGAGATTAGGCTAATCGGTCGGAAGTCTCTAATCTGCTCAATGCCTTCCTTCTTCGGTACAAGGGCGATGGAGTAAGCCCCTAAGCTTCTGTATGTAATCCCCCTATTATAAAATTCATTCACCATCGTTGTAGCGTCGTCGGCAATAAAATCCCAGCTTGCTCGGTAAAACTCGCCATTAAACCCATCAGGGCCTGGTGCTTTATCTAGCGGCATTTTCTTCACGGCTCGTTCAATCTCTTCCTACTGGAAGATGGTTTCTAGGCTAGCCTCTTGCACTGCTGTGAGACGGTGGATGGGGAGGCCATGCATACTCGTCACTGCGCGCTCTTCATCCCTGTAAAGATCTGCAAAGTACTCCACTAAGGCATTAGTAATAGACGACCTCTCAGAAGTGTACTCCCCATCAATCTTGAGGGAGGACACTCTGTTAGTTCGTCTACGACCTGAGGCAATAGAGTGAACGAAGCGGGTGTTTGCGTCCCCCTCTTACAACCATCTATACCTAGCTCGTTGCTTCCAAATAATTCGCTCATGTGAAATAAGATTTATCAAGCAGTGCGAAGCCACATTGCGTTCAAAGAATTCCTCAAGGGACAGAGGGGTACCTTCCTCACGTGCGTCAAGGGCATCTGCCTGGAGCTGGAGGAGAGTCCTTTGTGCAGCGGCTATGGCCTTCTCATGTTTCGCCCATACAACGAGTTTTTGCTTCAGCTTTTTTAATTTCATGGCTAACCTTCCACAAGTGGGTCCATGCACTTCGAAAGAGGTTCACCACTCCTTCATCAATGGAACCAGCTGCTCATTTTGTAGCCACCAGCTCTCAAATTTGAAGCTTTTCCTCCCCCATGAGCAGGTCTTAGTGTCTAATGATTTGGGCCAGTGGTCAGATACCACCTTGCCCACCACCGTTCCCGTAGCGTCTCTAAATAAGTGGAGCCAGCTCTCCGATGCCAAGAAGCGGTCTAGCCGGCAAGGGGTTGGGTTGCTTCTGCCATTGCTCCGCGTGAAACGCTTCCCCGAGGTGGGAATTTCTTCCAATTCCCAAGCGCCAATGAAATCATTAAAGCTCCTCATTGTAGCATTAATTCTGGATAGTGGAGGTGACTTCTCGGCTCTGAATCGAATGCCGTTGAAGTCTCCTGCTAGTAGCCAAGGAACTGGCCATCTGCTTAGGAGATCTCCCAGCTCCTCCCAAAAACTCTGCCTCTCCTGGTATGAGGAAGGGCCATAGACCCCTCCTAAACTCCACGTAGTGGCATTCTCCTTATCTTTGAATTTAACTCCAATAAAGTATTGTGCTCTTTCCTCCTCTTCCATCTCTAAAAGGTTCGAATCCCAAACCATAAGAATCCCTCCAGCAGTACCCTCAGCCTCAGCCACCACCCTTGCTGGATTCTAGAAAGGGACCAAATCACTTATTAATCCTCTTGAAACTTCCATTACCTTTGTTTCCTGAAAGACCACCAACTTCGCCTATTTTTCTGCAATTGTACTACGGATTGCAGCCCTTTTGACGGGACTGCACACTCCTCTGATATTCCAAGACAGAATTATCATTGAGAAGGGGAAGTGGGACTCCCTTCATCTGGCCTACTACCCTTGCCCTTGAGACTATCTATTTCAGAAGCCAGGTCTTTCATCCGAGCCAACACTTTGTCATTGTACAACTCGTTTTTGCCTTCTACCATTTCCATCCACGAGGTGAGCATCTTCATGGCCGACTCTCTCTTCTGTCCTCTTTTCTGGGTAGCGGGACCCACATGCTTCCCAACGCAGGATGAAGCAAAACTGCGAGCTGACCTGACCTCTATCAACCGATGTCATACTTTCAATGGAATTGGGAGACTCCCGGGGTGAATCAATCTGCAGTGTGTTGGGCTTTCTGGTGCAGGTTTTAAAGGGGTGTTGGGAGGTGGGTGTGATATTATCCCCAATCTCTGGAGAGAAAGAGAATTGATGGGAGCCTTGAGAGGCCGAAGGTGTGGGCGAATGGGGGTAGAGCGGATGGACTGGGGACGCCGGGTGGACCGATTCAGAGACCGGGGGAGGTGAAGGTGGGCAAGGTGATGGAAGGGGTTTGGGTCGGCCGGTTGGAGGGGGGGGGGATGAGGAGGATGAGGGGAGATCCCTCTCGGCTGGAGGGGAAGGGGCCGAAAGGGAGGGGTGCTTACATACCTCCGAGTACAGTCTCTGAGATGTCATCCTGGGCTTATCTGGGAGCCCTGGCTTTAGTGAGGGCGATTGAAGTTGCTTGGAGCAGGCCCCGCTTTGCCAGTGATTGAGGGAAGGCTCCGAATGAGTTGACTCACTGAGCAACTCGGGCGACTCAGTGAGCAACTTAACTCGAGGCATGATATCCGACTCAGTCACAAACTCAGCACTTGATACCCAGTTCGACTCAGTGTTATCTTCCTCCTCTAATTCTTCGTCTCTAACCTGCGTCCCCCCCCTTCTCCTCTGTGAACACTAGTGAGAAGGTCTTGGTTCCCACTCTCACTATCCTGCTCTCCTCCGCTTCGATAGGGTATTTCAGTCGGATGAGTGCTTGCGCGTAGTCCAATTGTCGTGCCGTCACTATAGCTTCATCGAGTCGAAGGAGATCCCCCATCCCGCGAAAGATCGATTCCAGGAAGGTCTGACTCCATAGTTCAAGCGGAAGACCTTGGAGCCTCACCCAGGTTGCCGAACGTCCCTCTCGTGACTGTTGCCGCCATTTCTCGTAGGGATAGCACTTCATTGATGCCTTATGCCCCTTCTCTAGCACTTGCGCTTGCTCCGCTACGTCTTCAATCCATAGCAGCCAGGTGTTTCGAGCTAGGTAAGACACTTGGGGGTCGTGCGATAAAGGCCACCACTTATCTATGCGCTCGATTACCAGGGGTAAGGCCTCCCACTCGCCTTCTGCCTTCAATACAACACTTCGCCGGAGTGACGCCGCCCCTTTGTCCCAAGCCGCATGTGAGAAGAGTATTTCCTCTTTGGCTGGGTTCCGTGCGGAAGGGAGGTTGAGCGCCAGAGGTTGAGGGGATTCCCTCTCCTTATCTTCGTATATCGGAGACCGTCCCAAGACGAACTCCATAGCTCCGCGTATTTCATCCCATCCAAAGCCTTCAGCACGGAGAGGGAAGTGAATCTTGGCCAAGATGCGTCCGGCTCTGATCTAGGTGATTCTGCAAATGGGTCTTCTCGCGCCATTAAGTCCCAGAAGGAATTGGGTGCCCTCACTCCAGAGTTCCCGACCGATCGATCCGCTTCCCTCTCGATTTAGGGCTTCGAGGATGTGAAGGAAATCAGACGCGATGCCAGTCGGGACTCTAATATATGACCTCTTATCACCTTTCATCGTCAATAGCTTCATCCCCCTATAAGGCTTCCCATTTCGAAGGTCTCTAGTTTCATCTATTTGCAGAGCCGACTCCCCGAATCGGAAAAACTTCGACTTTAGAGCTCTACCGCCCTTGCGCCACTTTCCCTTGCGCACTTCTCTCCATGGTTGCTCGTCACTTTCTTCAGTCATTGCACGCTCCTTGCCGCTGCCCGCTGAAAACTCCTCCCGCAACGTTAACGCCGTCGACCGCCCGTTCGGTGAGGTCGCCCTTTCGCCTCTTGAGTCGCTCTCAGACGCCATCCCTTTTTCAAAGAAGGCGATATAACTGCATATGTTACAACAATGATAACAATTATAATAATAATGATAATAATTATAATAATAATGATAACAATAATAATAATAATGATAACAATAATAATAATAATAATAATAATAATAATAATAATAACAATAACAACATTTTTACATTACTTCCTTAATTGTCTCTCGGGGCCCTTGGTCCATTACTTCCTTAATTTGGAGGGAACCATTTTTACATATCTTTTATGTATCACTTCACTTGGTAATAAATGTTAAAATCAAAGTCTGATGTTGCTTCCCTGTTTATGCAATTTTAGGTGTTGATTGAAAATTTACTCTCCCACAAATTAAGTATTTTCATAGTGATGGTGATGGAGATTTCATGAGCCACATTTTTCAGTCTTTCATGTTCACATATAGTATCTATCACTGTATTTTGTGTCACCCATACATTGTAAAACAAAGGCATGGTCAAGTAAAAGCAGCGACACATTGTTGAAGTCGGCCTATCCTTGCTTGCACGAATATCCATGCCCAAACTTCACTAGGACTGGTTTTGCAACTATCATGTACATCACTAATCGTCTCACCACCCCCTTGCTCAAATCTAGCCGCCATTAGAGGCTTTGTTTCAACAAAAACTGAATTATTTAGAATTTCCTATTTTCAGTTGCCTCTGCTTCCCTTGCCTACGTCCTTAGTTATATTAAACACAAGGTCACATACTGGTCTAATCGTGTGTCTTTCTCAGTTATCATCCAAATTACAAGGGTTTTCGTTGTCTTGATGTTTCTCTGGTTGAGTTTACATCTCCCATAATGTGGTGTTTGACGAGACAGAGTTCTCCTTCTCTAAATTGGCCTCTTGCCTACTCCTGTCTAGTAACCAACAAGCCATCCCTAATCCCATTACCTTGCTACCTTAATTACCCCCACAAATTATGTGTCAAACCAAGACTCCATGCCTCCAACCGGCACCCAATCAGCCTCCTGTGATTCTTATTCTCCAATCTACCATGATCCTCTAGCCTGCCTTCTAAGCCTTCAAGAAAACCCTTCACCTAAAGTCCCTCAACCACCTAGGCATTGTTAGCCTTTATCAAAAAATGGGTTAATCTTTATTGAACTGTACAAGTCCTGATATACATGAGTTGCACATATAGAAATGACCAAACTACCCCTATATATAGTTATATTACACTAACATCCCCCCTCAAACTCAAGAGGGATCAAGTGAACACATCTTGAGTTTGGAACACAAATACTGAAATCGCGACCTGGTGAGCGATTTAGTAAAAATATCTGCAATCTGATCCACAGAGGGTATATGGTACAACTGGAGAGTACGAGAAACACAATGATGTCGAATAAAGTGGGAATCAACTTCAATGTGTTTGGTCCTCTCATGAAATACATCATTGTGAGCAATTTGAATAACACTTTTATTGTCACAATGAAGTGGAGAAAGAGTGTCCAATTGCCCACCCATATCATGAAGAAGCCAACAAAGCCAAACTAGGTCAAAAGTAGTGTCAACAAGAGCTCGATATTCTGCCTCAGTACTCGAACGAGACACAGTAGACTGCTTCTTGTTGCGCCAAGAAATCATAGAGTCACCCAAGAAAATACAATAGCATGTAGTGAATCTTCGATTAGTAAAATCACCAGCCCAATCGGCATCCAAATACATAGAGAGATTAAGCTGCGATGAGAAACCAAAAAATAATCCTTGAAACAAAATGTTTTTAATGTATATCATAATACACAAGACAGCAGCATAATGGACAGAGCGAGGAGCAGACATAAACTGACTAACAACATGAACTACATAGCTAATATCCGAACGGGAGATAGTCAAATAGAGCAACCCTCCAACTAATTGTCTGTATAATATAGGGTCGGATAATAATTCACCATCAGCAGGCCGAAGTTTAGCATTGAGCTCCATAGGACTATCACAAACCTTGCTATCAGACAGACCAACCGGATTGAGCAAATCAGAAGCATACTTAACTGAGAAAGACCATAACCATCATCAAACAGAATAACCTCAAGACCAAGAAAATGTCGTAATTGGCCAAGATCTTTCATCTCAAAACAAATGCTAAGATAGCGCTTGAGATCAGAGATGCCCTGTATGTCATCACCAGTAATCACTATATAATCAACATAGAGCAATAACAAAACTGTTCCAGAAGAAGACGGACGAGTACACAATGCAGAATCATGACTACTCTGTGTATACCCAAATTGAACAATCTTGGAACAGAAAGAGGAAAACCAAGCACGAGGTGCTTGTTTGAGCCCATACAATGCTCGACAAAGTCTGCATACCTTCTCGGAAGGATGTGAAGAACCCGAAGGGGGCACCATATAAACTTCTTCAGTGAGTGTACCATTCAAAAAAGCATTCTTCACATCGATCTGAAAAAGATCTCAATGACGAATAGAGGCAATGGCTATCAACACACGAATTGAAGTCAATCTAGCCACCGGAGCAAATGTCTCCTCATAGTTAATGTCATACTCCTGATTATATCCTTTGGCCATAAGGCGAGTTTTATACTGATCAATAGAGCCATCGGCCTTAGTTTTAACCTTGTAAGCCCACTTGCAACCAATAGGAGATTTACCAAGAGGAAGAGAAACAAGGTCCCAAGTATGAGCTTTGTCTAAGGCTTCTTCAGCCATAGCTTGCTGCCAGATAGGATCAGAGAAAGCTTCCCTGTAGGAGGAAGGTTCATAGACAGAGGTAAGAGCAGAAAAGAAACAGTGATAGTCATTGAGACGTACCGAAGTTTGACGAATACGCGAAGGCTGACGAGGTACTAATGGAGGGACGTCTAGAGCTAGATCAGGAATAGCCTCAGACGTCGAAGCAGGGGAAGGCACAGGCACGTCAACTGTAGGAGGCGAAAGAGACAGAGTATCGTCAGACGGCGAACCTGCAACAGAATCAGAGATGGTAGAGAACAATAGGGAATCATCATCAGGAAAAATATCAAAGGCAACTGTAGGGGACATAGAAGACTGAGGTGAGTATTTTGGCTAGGAATAAAATGGAACATGTTCTCAAAAGGTGACATGACGAGATATGCGCAACTTGTTAGCAATCAAAGCATCGAAAAAATTTATGTTCAATACCATAACCCAAAAAGACACACATAGCAGACTTGACATATAACTTATCTCACTCACGGTCAAGCAAAAACACAAAACAAGTAGAGCCAAAAACACGAAGACGAAGCCTCGCGACGACGCAACCCGAAGATAGGTTTTCAAAACCTCTCAAAAACTCCAATTTCCCAAAATTTCAAGAGGGATCTGACAGAGGAACCAAAATCAACCTTAAACGTGGTCGATGAAGAAGCTTCGAGGCCTGGAACACCTCAAATCACTGCAGCAAGACTTCTTTGAAAACCCAAAACGTGCAACGAGGGAAAAAATACTCCAAATTTCGAAATGATTTGAAGGGGAAGAGACAAGTACTCAAGATCACGACTATTTTCGCGTGATTTCTGCGCGAAAAACAACTCTGCTAGCGATGAACGTCGTCGCCCTTGACAATCCGAAACCCTAGCTGAAAGTTGAAGACGAACGAGTCAGTCTGGGTTGACTCGTTCATGACCCTGTTTTGGACCGAGTTCAACCGATTCGTGACCTGTTTTGGACCGAGTTCAACTGAGTCGGGTCGATTTAGAACAATTTGAGGGCCCTAATTAACCCTAGGCTCTGATACCATGTTAGTCTTTATAAAAAAATGGGTTAATCTTTATTGAACTGTACAAGTCCTTTTATACATGAGTTACACATATAGAAATGATCAAACTACCCTTATATATACAGTTATATTACACTAACAGGCACCACTTGCTACACACCCTAAGACAATCTGAGCCATACATGTAATATCATACCAAAAGTTTTTCATGCTACCAAATACCAATCTTGGTGTGTTTTGACTCATTAAGCCTAAATGTTGTGCATAAGCAATGAAAGTTCTATAGTGGCATGATGCAATACATGTTGAATTGATGCAGTACTAATAGTCATGGAACTTGGTCGTATGTTTCTCTTGGGGTGCAAGCCTATCGGATGCAAATAGGTTTATCGCATTAAACTGAAGGCTGATAGCAGCATTTACTAGTACAAAGCTTGACTCATTGCTAAGAGCTTCAATCAAAGAGAAGGTTTGGACTATTTTGACACCTTTAGCTTGATTGTCAAACTAGCTAGTAACGTTTCGCATGATTTTGACTTTCGTCGTCCTCAGACATTGGCCTATTTTTCAACTTAATTGACATA
This sequence comes from Aristolochia fimbriata, assembly GCA_019845555.1. Classification (NCBI taxonomy): domain Eukaryota; kingdom Viridiplantae; phylum Streptophyta; class Magnoliopsida; order Piperales; family Aristolochiaceae; genus Aristolochia; species Aristolochia fimbriata. Next base: position 10,840,656 of record CM034081.1, read on the forward strand.
GTCAATGCCTTCATGGCTACTCGAACAATGCAGCAACCGTCAGGCTTCAAGATCCACAAAATGCAACTCTTGTTTATCAACTTCACAAGCCTCTCTATGGCCTCAAACAAGGTCTTCTGCATGGTACCAATGATTGACGACTTATTTTGTCGAGCTTGGTTTTGTTACTTCTCATACCTTCTCCTCTCTTCTTTGCTAGTAGAGATGTCTAGTATCTCTTTGTTCATCTTAATTTATATTGATGATATTGTGGTGACTGGCAGTAATATTTCTGAAATCACGATCTTCTTAATAGCATGCACACCCAATTTTGTATCAAAGACTAGGGGGTTTTACACTATTTTTGTGGATTGAGGTTGTTTGCGTGATTGGTGGAATGCACCTCTCTTAATTAGTCCAAGTATGCACGACAACTTATTTGTGCACCTATCTTGGTACTCCTTTTGAGAATGCAACTAAGTATAGGTACGGTTGGGGCTCTCTAGTACCTTACTCTCACATGCCCAGACATTCAGTATACAGAAAATCAAGCTTAGCAATTTGTCGACAAACACCTGACGGGTGTCTAAAACATTCTACGCTATGTCAAAGGAACGTTGTGTCATGGACTGTCTGTTAAACCGACCAATAACATTGGTATATATAGGATTCAAAACAAGTACATTCTCACACGTGATCAAATTGAAGATATGTTCACCAAAGGGTTTACAGCAATCAATTTGTACTAATTACACTATGTCTATACTTGCCATATATCTATCTTATTAGGGTTGATCAACACCCAATATATCTAACCCATTATTCATTAATTAATAATCGACTTTTAGGACATTTGTGGCAGATATATAAGAAGCTTAAATGTAAAGATTCAATAAAAGTATGTATGACTTTGCCTAATTCCTAACAATAACACAAGTAAACATTTAATGAGGTAATTAAGAAATCTCATTCTCAGCTTTAATTTAATTGTAAGTGATCTCCCAAGGTAATTTGTGTTTATATATATATATATATATATATATATATATATATATATCAATTAGATCCATGAACGGCGGAAATGGAGGGTTCCAATCACGTAGTACTGTTAAATCTTCTGTGTCTTGATCAAGACTTTTTAACTCTGGGGGAGATTGAGAGAGTCGCAGAGAAGGTAAGAGATCACATCTGGGTTTTGTTTCACGACGGCCGTAGTCTCCCTGCAAACTGCAAAGTGTATATCCACTTGAGCAAAATATTTGTCATGTCATTGTTTTCTGAAGTCTCTCTTTCCTTCTCCCTCGCTCTCTTTTTCTTCCCAGAAATGAGCGTTAATATTATTATCTCTCCTGGATCATGTGGCTCCTTTTCCAAAGCGTACTGCGGTAGGGCTTTCGTGAGCTCGTGGGTGATAACTGATATATGAAACTGACTGATGGATGGATAGATAGATAGAAAACATCAATGGAGAATACACATAATGTGAAACTGCAGCAGGAAGAAGAAGACGAAGGAAATCGATCATTAATTTACCGTTCGGAGAATATTAATGATCAAAATGGGACCGGGTTTAATTTTTCTTGGCTTCACTTTAATTAAATATTAATGTTTCTTTACCTGACGACGTACCAAACAACGAAGCAGAATTTATTCGGACGGAACAGGGAAGGATTTAAAACCCACTCATGCACGCTTCAAATCCATCAAAACCAGCTACGCAGTAATGTATTGCTCGGATCAAATCGGTGGCCGGCCGTAGTATGAATTGAGTAATGATTGTGTACATTTATATATACTGCACCACCTTTCTTCGTCGTCGTCGGCGTCGTCGTCGTCGTCTTCGTCTTCTTTCTTCTCCAATTTTCATTCGTATATCTTCCTTAGTATTCCCGAGTTCATTCAATTCGAACCTCACCTTATGTATAGATATATATATAAATATATATCCTCGGCATGGCCTTCGAGACAATCTTTTTCTGTTCGGAAACACAAACGTACAGAAAATATTCCTTGGATGGGATTTCATGGATTTTGCTGCCTCGTGGCCCTCGTCTTCATTAATGTCTTCATTTTCTTTCTCGAGAAAAAAAAAAAAACAAATAAATGCAGAAGAATGAGAACTGAAAAGACCGCTGTACTTTATTTTCTGTGCATATATATATGTACATGCTTCAAACTTGTGGCCTTCCATAGCATCCATGATTGCATGTAGAAGAAGAGAAGAGAATGGAACCATATATGTTACATATAATTTGTCTAAGTACCAGAAGCGAAAAAAAGGTTCATGTTCAAACTTCAAAGTACCTGAAAACAAACATATTGTAATACATGATTCAATAGTAATTAGTTACTCGAGAAGTGTACTGATCCCGGAGTAGTGTATAATACATACCTGCACTTTGGAATATTGAAAACTGAAAAGGGTTTCTGATCATCATTCCTTCCTCCAGCAGAAAGTTGATTGTGAGACAAATCGAAGAGAAGAATAATGAAGATGAAGAGCACATATATATATATATAGAGAGAGAGAGAGAGAGAATGAGAATTAATAAAGCCGAGTTGTAAGTACAGAAGACATTACACAACAATTAATATATATATATATATATATATATATATATATATATATAAAAGACAGAAACCACCCAGATTAACAGAACCCCTGTATTAATAATATTAGTAATTACCGAAAACAAAGAAACGAAGATTACATCCCCAAACCCATGACATCAAACCCTTTTTCCCGTTCCAATTTACAAAACAGTCGTAGGTAATTAATTGAGGAAAATAAGGATGAATCAGGCGTTGTGCAACCTGGATGCAAAGATGTCAACGAGTTCCGGGTAGTGGATGATGTCCTCCAAATCCAAGGACGCTTCGGCTACTCCGGTGAAGCTCCTGGGTTGCCCTCCTTCCTCGTACACAGAAGGAGAGTACTGCAGCTGGTCCAAGGGCTGATGATGATCCCCGCCTCCTTGGTAGTTCAGGTACAAGTTCAGACACTTGTTCTGATGATGATTATCATCATCATCAACAATTTCTGAATCTCTACTACTAGTAATACTAGTAATACTACTCTTGGTAGCAGCAGAAGGTTCGTGATGAAGAGTACTAGTGCAAGAGTAGCACTTGGACGAGGCGACGGCTGTAGTGGTCGATTTGGGGATGAACCCACTAATGATTTCTTGCAGGAGGCCGGAATCCGGGTGTTCCCACGGAAAGAAATCGGTGGTTTCGGGGGTGGGAACCGAATTGTGATCCATGGTCGGGTTGTTAGTACTGTAGAGGGGTTCCTGATCAACGTTAGCAGTATAAGGTAGAAAGTCCATGGCGGTGAAGGGAAGGGTAGAGGTATTAGTAGTTGCAGAGCCATTTGCTCCTGCGGGAAGAAGAGGTGACAAGTAAGACACGGTGGGAGGAGTTGCAGAGGTAGAAGAAGAAGAAGAACAAGAAGAAGAAGAAGGAAGGAGGGTTGGGTTCATGAAGGGGGTGGTGTTTGGTGGTGGTGTTGGTGGTATGGTGGTGGTCTGATATGTTGTGGGCCAGGAGCAGGCATGGAGAAATGGGTTGGGTCTGGAGTAGTAGTTGAAGAGGTGGGTATTTGTGTTGGGAGGGGAAGGGGAGGAGGAGGTGGTGGTGGAGGAGGAAGAGATGGGGAGGGGAGGCGGCGAGTTTGTTGGGTAGGCGAAATTGGTCCTGGCTTTGATCCCTCTCATGGCTCTGGCGGCGCTGTCGTAGGCGCACGCCGCTTCCTCCGCCGTGTCGAACGTGCCCAGCCACCGCCTCTCTTTCGACAGAGGGTCACGGATCTCGGCCGCGTAACGGCCCCACGGCCGCCGCCGGACCCCGCGGTACCTCATCCCGGCGCCACAGCCGCCGACGACGCCGACGACGCCTTCTCTTGACGTGGCGGCCGAGGACGCCGACCTCCGGTTGCACTTCTTCACCTGTTCCTCCATCTTGGCCCTTCTCTCTCTCTTTTCTCTCACATACGAAGAAAGAAGAAGATGAAGGGAGTGGTGTGGCTCAAGTGGGTATTTATAGAGGGAAGAGAGGAGGAGAATGAAAAAAAAAGAAAAAATTAAACGAAAGAAAGAAAGAGAGAGTAAAAAACAAAAAAAAACAAAACCATGAATGAATGAACTTTTAACGACCAGAAAGTGAGTGTGCTTTCCAGCTCTTTCATTTTTAATTTACAGAACCCAATTAAACAAATTAGAAGCTCCCTTAACAGAGACTTTAATTCTCTTTCTAATTTGCATGGGAAAGGGCCTAAGGGGAGAGAAGGATCAAGGAATTAGCTGGCTGATCTGATTCTGGTCTATCATATATATATATATATATATATATATCTCATCCGAAGTGGGTAGTAGCTCCATTATTATTAATTATTTCCTTTTTTCAGAGAGAGAGAGAGAGAGAGAGAGAGAGGGAAAGATCAAGCAGAAACAGTTAAGAGGTTTGTAAATAGTGCAGAGTAATTAGTAACTGCAGGGGGGGGAGTGGAGAGTGGAGAGGAAATGAGGAATGGTTTTTTGTTGGGGGTTTGATGTTTGATTGATGGATATGTAGTAATTTCTTTGTCTTCCCATTTTTGGGTTCTTTCTTGTTTGCAAGGAATGCCTTAAATAAAACAGGAGGAGGAGATTGGGAGGGAGTGATGGATGGAGAGAGATATAGGGAGATCCCTGCCCTGCCCTGCCCTGGCTGCTCCCATTAATTTTTGCTTTACTTTTCTAATAAAGCAGAGTTGGGTTGGGAAGAGAAGAACAGCTGCTGTGCATGATTATCATTCTGAATGATTACACTGCCGGCGTTCAGAAGCTGTTGGCTAGGGTTTCCTCAATATTTTAGTTTTTATTCCCCCCCTCCCTCCTCCCAGACTTACACTTTTTTTCTTTTCTTCTGACTTCTGAGAGAGAATTTTTTTGTTTCCCACTTTCTTTTTTTCATACTTTTCTATTCCACCCGTCTTATATATTATTTGATTTACTGATTTTTCATTAACATGCAGCTTCAAAAACCTTGGAGATGTGAACTTTTCTCAGCTGTGCTGTTTCAAATTAAGAGAGGATAAATAGAAAATTATCTTAGATAGAATGGTACTAGAGAGAGAGAGAGAGAGAGAAAGAATTGAAAAGAAAACGGAATTTTCTTGAAAGAATTGTTTTTGGATGGTAGCGGTTTAGGGTTTGGAAACCAAGGATTTTGTCACATGGACTTGTCTCAACTAGGGTTTTGTAGGGTCTTAAAGAAGGTTTTTAGCTTCCAGAGGTGGAAGGGACGGAAAGGGTTTTTTTTCTGTACCACAAGGTCAGACCCTCGTGCCATTCTACATCCCATGCTTCCCTCATCTCATCTCCTTCTCACTTCTCACTTCTCACTTCTCACACCATGCCTTCCCCTTCAATATCCATAAGTAACACACTATCAGACAATACTAAACTGGAGGTTTTTTTCTTTTTTTTCTCTTTTTTTTTCTTATTTTCTTCAACCCAGTGATCACTGCACAGTACCCGTTCTTAATTTGATACGAGAAAACCAAAAATTAATCAGATCCACTACTACTCATGCATCCTCTTATATATGCAAAACCATGCAAATTAAACAAGGCATTCGAAGCTTAATTTTCAGTGACTGAAGACTTAGAAGGAGCAGTACCGAAAGTGTTCATTTGCAGAGTGTGAGTTGCAGTTGCAGAAAATCTTAATCTTCTTCTCCAGCAACTCAAACTAGGAATTCTTTCAAACAGTTAGCCTGCAAAGTATATAGCCATTTTTACATCCTGCTGGTTGACTGAAGCAGAGGAGCAACCTGGAGGGTAAACTGTTGAGAAAGAGAAGGCATAGTAGTGTAAAAGTGCCTGCTTTCTGTTTGTTGCAGACAAACAAATCTCAATTCTGTGCAGGTATTCCACTTGTCAGCAGCACTCGTGCATGGGCTCTAGAAGTGCCTTGCTTGCTCAGTTGCTCTCAGTCACAAAGGTCAAATAAGGCGTGCGGACATGCCTTCTAGAGCTTTCAGAATCATACAGTGCACTGCTCCTCTTCTCTCACTCGGTATCAGACTCTCTCAGCAGAGAGGTTACTTGTAATCCAAAATGCCTCAGTTAATTTCTTCTTTGTTGGTTGGACTTTGGTGGGAGTCTTGGACTCTACTACTCCGAGTATTAATGGAGTAGAAGGGTTTTCATAATTTCATCGTATTGGGACTCGGAAGGGAGAGGCGAGCCGCGAGCCCTTTCAAGTCTTAAGTTTCATCCAATGGCGGTGGTAGTTGGGCAGAGTCCAGAGGCGCGACACAGTAAACGGAGACGTGCGACGTCTTCTGCGAGATTTTAACGACAAGGGAAGATCCTCCTGTCAGAAATGGCAAGGAAATGCGGAAATTAAGAAGGGGGAGAGAAAAAAAAACAAAAAAAACATTTGCTGTAGGTGAACTGGATGCTCAGTCCGAAGCCGATCGGAAGAACGCGAGGAGTAAAGATGAATCCGACCATTACCCATTTCAGATTTGAGATTTTGGGTCCTGGGTTTAATCCCTGAAGAACGAAAATGGAATGTCTGAAGCCCTGAAATGCCGTTCCAGTCTTATCGTCAGAAGGACCCTCCTCCATTAATAATGTATCTCTCTCTCTCTCTCTCTCTCTCTCTCTGTAAACAACGAGTCTGTGACTGCTGTTTCTTTACTGTTGCAACGAACCCACACGTAATCTCCTCTTTTCTTCTCTCTCTCTCTCTCTCGGTCTCTCTTTGGGTCTCTCCCCCCTTTCCTCCATCGCCGGATATCATGACTTTGAGGTCTCGGCCACGGCCAGTGTCTCGGGTCTCCTCTGTCTTCTCCATCCAATCTGCTTTGCACCGGGATTTGCTCCCCCGGTCACTCCTTCTTTGATTCTTGTCATCCCTCACACTGTACCTGCGATCACGATTGGATCCTTCTCTGTTCTCTTTTAAATTTTGTTCGTCTTTTTTTTTTTTTTTTTTTTTCTCTCTGCTTCTTCTTTAATCTTTACTATATATTTTCCTGCGCCGCTCCCAAGTGACTCTCTCAACCCCCCTTCCCGCTCTCTCCCTCCATTAATGCCTGGATCTACTACAAAAATGGAAAAAGTTCGGCCGCGCTGGAGATTTTGTTGGGTTCGCTTGTCGAAGGTTGCCCTGCTCGACAAGGGCTTCAGGCCTCTGAGCTTTTTTGAGCGAATCAACTTTCCCAGAATCCCTGCCCTCTTCCTATATATATATATATATATATATATATATATATATATATATATATTCTCCATAAAAATTCTCTCTACTGAGTGAGTAATGGAGAAAAGGAAAATTAATGAAGACTCTCTTATGTTATGTCTAAGGAATTAATTTATTTTGTTTTTGGTGTCTAATTGAACAATATTCTTATGGGTTTAGGCTTAGATTATATTATCTCAAATATTATATAAAAATTTCAATTAACATTATGTTGTAAGTCATATTTCATGTATGGTAATAGAAATGAAATACAAAAATCAACATTTGATAATACAGTTACTGAAATAAGAGAAGAAAGGTAGGAAACACAACAATCAAAGTAGAAAGTTTAGAAGAAACTTAATTAGTTTTTTACCCTTTGGAACTTTAAATTTATATATTATACTCTATATTTTTGTGTCCCATCAGCTTTTAGTACATTGAGTCATTGACAGGTTAATATATAGTTCCAACTTCCAAGTGCAAAACAAGGATTTGATTTCCCATCAACGTCAAATGGAAAAACTTTTCAAGGATATTATTTAAATGTAAGACCTGATGTGAAAAGAAAATTAGATTTTAAAGTATGACAATGCATTTTAAAAGAAATGAGAAATGATCCCTAGCTAGTTCTATTGATTTACTCTAAATATTTCATTGCATTATTTATTTTCTTAAAGTGACACATAAAATATAGTGGTGGCAATAGTACTCTTGTACTTGTTATTCAATAGAACAAAAATAATATATCCATAGGTTATAACTTCATATATAGTTACCCATTTACAAGAATTGCAAATATATGGAGAGAAGTTTGTAAATGTTAAGCTCCTTCATATGTTTAGTATAAGAAAAAAAAAAAAAAAAAAAAAAAACATAACCCAATTTAAAGTTGTTTGGCTGAAGATAATTTATTACTTCAATGGTTTTTGTATAAGCACAAATATTACAAGAAAAGGGTCTAGCTTTTTTTCATTGTTTTTCTTAAAAAAAAATGTTAATTTACATATTCTAAATATATGTAAAATGTATATAGTTCCTTCAAATGTAACTATTAACTTACGTATTCTAAAAGTATAATAATGTTAATTAGTTAAAAATATAAGCACTTTTTTTAAAGTAACCCATAATTAAACAATATTATTGCCCATGATAATTAATCTACATTCTCATTTGAAAAATCACAAAAAAAAAAAAAAAAAAATATATAGATATATATATATATATATACATACATAAATGCTCTAATGTTGCTGATGTATATACTGTGTGAAAAATATTGGAGTAATCTCTTGAAGGAGACGGGTCCTCCTTGGTCGTTGCTACATACTCATCTCCGGTACTCGGGCTTCTTCGTTGCAGGAGGAAGAGTTCCATGGACACGCATCTGAGTATTTTAATTCATCTCGATTGGTATCCATCGTGTCAGGACGACGACTCGATAGGTGGGTTAATTAATAAAACTCTTTTCTTGGATCAAGGGCGCCTGGCCTCTGTACTAATAATCTATGTCCATTCGTCTTCCCTGATCCAGTTTCCATTAACGGGCCGGAACGCAGCTTCGTTCGACGGTGATAAAAGAGGAAGAATGGTAAACCGTGCTCCGACTTTGTAAGCAGAAAAGAAACAAGCTAGGCCGGAATTAATATGCTCTTTCTTCTACTAGTTACTCAACCAACCGTAGCTCTCATATCATAGCTTCTTAAAAACTACCTTTTTTTTTTTTTTTTTTGTTTTGTTTTGTTTCCTTCATGGGGGTGAGAGGTGTATATGATGTTGTGTGTCTCCATGCGGATCGATTCGACCCATTTGATTTCCTGTATCATTGCGTCGAATCCTCTGAAGTCTGAACTGTGGATATTGCAGGAAGGAGCCATCAGCCATATATATGTGTGACGATGATGTTTGGGTGATGAGTGTGAATGAATATCCCATGGCACATGATTCATGACTGCATTATGTATATAGATAAGATAGAGTCATAGACATTAAAATCACTGGAAGAACACACATGGGGGACAAAAAGCACGACCACCTGCAACCAGCCCCCTATGTGTTTGTGTATATGCCTCTGTCACGGATTTCTTGTCAATAGAATAGGGGAGTGAGGGGAGGCCCGGGAGGGGGGCGGGGCCTAAACGGCAGAGCAAAGTAGCAAAGTGCAAAGAGGAAGCCTCCTCCCTTGCCTCGGAGCACAAACCATTTATAATAAGGAGGAAACTAAAGACCCAGCAGTCCGGCAGGTAGCCCCCTCAACTGAAGCCCCCAATCCACGTCTCTCTAGTCTCTGCCGCTCCTCCTGCGTTTGATGTGCTTTCACATTTCAACGGGCCAAGCTATATTAAGCAACTCTGAAGGTGAGAGCCCCCAGATCTCTCCCTATCTTTTTGTCATATTTGTCCCCCTCTCCAGTACCCACTGCTAAACTCTCAGTCCCCTTCAGGCCTCTCCTGATCATTTTGTCTCTACCGAACCTCCACCCCTCCTCTCCTCCTACACCAAAAAGCCTGCAATTTTCAAAGCCCCCAAAGAAAAAAAAAAAAAAAAGTAAAACACAAGACTAAACCACTAAATACTAATGCTAGAGCGAGCCTACACTTGAGAGTGTGTGAGACTGCAGAAGAGATTTGAGCAAGCATGTCATTAACTCATCAACAGCTGCCTGCCTCCTTTGCCTGCCTCCTTTGCCTGCCTCCTTTGGAAGTTTGGATTTTGGAAGAAGCTGGGTTGCTTTCACGTGGATTCTTGGGGAGATCAAGAGCCGGTAATCAGTAACCACCCCACCACCAATCATTCGCCACGTGTGAACACGTGGCTGGCCATGCTGGCACGCGTGGGAAAAAGGGGTAGGGTTGACCTTGGGAATGAAGGCCTACCCACAGCCGACTTCAGGCCTCCGTGTTTCACAGTTCACACTCATATTTCTTGGGTTTCTGCAGGTTTTAAGCCTTTTTAGGGAACGCACCTCTCCTCTGACTAGTCACTGCAAGGCCAGTCAGTCTCTGGACACTCTGGACTCTGGACTGTCTGGAGTCTAATTAAGCTTCTCTCATGAGGGATGAGTAGGGAGTAGTGAGGAGTGTGAGGATTTTCACTCATCATATATTAGGGTTTTCACTCATCTCATCTGATTCTCAAATCTTTCTTCATAGTTTATCACCAAGTAATTAATTAAGACTCCCCAAACGGCCAAACCCAGCCAAAAAAATTAAGCAGGATAGGTGGACTAGGTGATTTACTCAATATTGTACATTCAGACCTACCAAATTAAATTAATACTGATGTTTGGCCTTTGTATGTATTAGTATTTTAAGGACCCTAAACCAATAAGCGGTAGTTTAGTAATGAAATGCTTACCCATATTATGGTGACAGCAGATGATAAGAATTCATTATTAGAAGAAAGAAAATTAATTGTCCATGCTTTGCAACTGGATGGCTTCCGAAGCCGGATGGGAAGAACAAATGAAGGTGAACCCCAAGAAATCATAAACCAAAAAACAAATGAAGAACGAAGGAGAGTAAAAGGAAACAGGAAACTCTGAATTAATTGCCGTGAAATTCCATTGAAGCACTCGACGATCCGTATTCTAAACAGAGCAGGAAAACAGAGGACAGAAACTATGAAGGCATTAATTTAACCCCACACATGTATGAATTCAAAGACAAGCCAGAAGAAGCGAAAGAGTAGAAAGAGAGGTTAGGAATTACGTCTTACGATCTTGTTGGCCAAAGTACCTTCTCATACTCTCTCAGCGGAACTGTTCTTCCTTCTCATAGTCATACACTCTCAACGGAGAGAAAACCATATTCAATAATACGAATTCATCTGACCGGTTGGATTATGTTAAATCATCTCGACCCAAAAGTACTGGTTCAGCGGTTCATGACCCGACGAGTTCGAGTCATGGACCAGGTCGCATTGGAAGTCATTTACTAACTGGCAAAAGAAAAAAGAAATTAAATATGTTGGGTCGAATTTGGTCCGACCAATGGTTCGACCAATGGTTCAACTATTATACTCTTTAATTTGTATATATTTAATACTTCTATAAGACCAGTGGTTTAAAAATCGAACCGAACTAGCTGGTTTGACCCAGTTCAACCAGAATCGGAGGCCAGTTCGGTTTTTATTGTCTCAGCCCAGTTCACTATAACCAGTATTATTTTTAACTTTTTTTATAAAAATATTAAATATATGTAACATATGGTGTATAATATTCAACGGTCCAACGCCATCTAATTAATTAGGTTCAACCAAAATCGGACATAGTGCTGGTTGGACGGCCGGTTCGGTTTTTAAAACATTGTATAAGACAGAATAAATGATTTATTTGTGTTGGTTACATTGTATTATATGAATAATAAGGTTGCCTATTGGGATCCCGCATGTTAAATTTTTGCCTGGCCTTTATCTTTTGAAGCCTATTATAGTAAACTGAACTGGCCTCTGCTTTAGGTTCAACTAGGTCGGTTCAGTCCTGTTTTTGAAACATAGAACCGAACATATTGTTTCCTCGAAAAACCTCTTATCTGTGAAACGGCACGATCGATTGATTAAATTGACAAGAATACAGTGAAAATTATAATTTTGTGTTTGCAAATTTGGAAATTGTGGGGATGCGATCTCCTAGCTTTCTTCTGATTCGATCTCTGTTTTTAGTTGGCATGAAATTACTGCTTCTTGCGAGTTGATGACGAACTTCGAGTTTTCGAGAGGAGTGTGCACGAGTGATATGGCTTTGGTTGGCCGAACGAAAGAATTTGTGTTCTGTGTATTTCGATGTGTTGACGTTGCCAGTGAACGTGTAGAGCTACTCCTGTTGAACTATGTAAATTTCGACGAATTGACAAATCGCTGGAACTTCTGACTTGAGAGCTTCTATATTCTAATGTACAAAAAGATCTCTTTTTTCCTTATGATGTCTTGCTATTTGTAGCCATGGCCTTTCTGTCAATCCTCAAAAAGGGGATTGACCTCGTTGTGACTTTATTCTCTCCATCGGAGAATTTTCCTTTTTCGGTTCTTACAACTGTGACTTGGTTGAGCTGACGAGGTTCATGTCGTGGCAAAATAGTGGACCTGGCGATGAGCTATCGGATGCTGACTTCAGAAACTACTGAGACTCGCTCACGACGATCCTGTGAGGAACGATTGATGAGCTGGTAGGCGACTGAACTCACCGTTAATGGGCCAATCACATTTTGGCGTCTACACATTTAAGTTTCAAATTCAAATCAATTTCATATACTGAATATTCAAACTTTTAAAAATTTAAAAATAAATTTCAAAGCTACACCTATAGTGGAGAACCTCTAACGTTTTCACAAGTATAAATTAAATTTAATATTGGTTTTGAAGAGTCAAAACTCAAAAAAGTGATGAAAAACACAAATACGATGGATTTTAACTCGATTTCACATATTTAATATAAATAATTAGAACTAAGATTCAAAAATACCTCATTCTTTTCTTACTTTCTTCCTTGATGCATAAAACAACTTGGTTTTCACGCTGTAAATTTTCTGTTCCATCTTCCGGTTATCCTAGTTGTTTAAGAAGATAGCTTTTTGAATTTTATTGCTATCTCATCATCAAAGATTAGATCCACAGACAAAAAGTCATTTCATTAAATACAATGGTTGTCCCATGAAATGATACAAACTTCAAAACTTGAGAATATTTATGGATTTAAGAAGCTCTTGTTGCAAAATTTTACAGTTTCATAGTTGCATTTCTTAGGTCCCCCACATTCATGTCTGCCCAGTTAAAGAGCACCACCATAGCTTTGAGAACTCCATAATCGGTCCTTGTCAAAATTGACCCCTCATTATCATTTTGGGTCAGGTGCTTATCTAAATCTTGTCCAACCAACGGGAGATACTTTCCTGAGAACAGAAATGCAAGTCCTGCAATTAGAACGAGAAAGAACAACAGTGAGAAATCAGATCAATAGAAAAACAAACAGATGAAAAGGATGATAAGAAAACATACGGAAAGGTCAAAATCTGGCTGAGAATCAAGCTGTATGTTATCAAGGTCAGAAATCCCAGGTACTGGGTTGAAGTCTCTTGCTTGCTCATCGCTTCTGAAGACATCAAACTCAGACAAGTATGGAATGTCATTGAATTCTGGTTCTTCGAGAGGATAGACATCAAGTATTTCATTGCATTGAAGCAAGTCTGGCGATTTCTTCTGAACCAGCCCCTTCACTGCCTCAGATTTGCCTGCCCACCATAGGGACTCTACACAATCATCCTTGAGATTTACAGCACCTGGTTGAGTTTCAAGTGTTCCTGGAATGTCCTCAGCCTCCTTCTATACATAAAATACAAATGGATGAATTTCACCAGCATAGAAATAGAACATAATAAATACAGAGAAGCTTCATTTTAAAGAGCTATAAATTTTCTCATTGATATTTACAAGACAATAATATGAAAATAAGTGCCAGTAAATTGTACTAAGGATGAGGATTCAGTCTTAGAAGTCAGTTCTAAAGTTGCCTAGTATGAAACTTAAAAGTATTTTGGACAATATGAGATGTTAAGGGCAGTTAAAAAGACATGTTTTCTTTATTGCTTAATCATTAAAATTTGTGTGCTAGAGAAGGAAGTGCGTGTCTGCTCCTCTGCTACTTAAAGACCAGGCGTTTCTAAATGTAAAGAAACGTAAAGGGCAAAATCTACATACCTGACTAAGCAAAACCTGGTGCTCCTCTTCGTCACAGTCATCATTCGGATGATAACTTCCTTGTCTAGGTGGATGAGGTGTGCTTGTCTTAGGAGTTTTTGGACTATATCTAACTGTCTCTGAAGCAGATTCTTCATGAGCTAAATCATTACTTCCTCTTGGCTGAATCACCTGCTTATGATGCTGCTGAGAATTTGCAGAGACTAAAATCTCTCCTTTGTTCTCATCCTCTTCATTTCCAACATTATCATCATCTATGTCTCCAGTTGATTGCTTCTGCTTCTGTTCACAGAAAATTTTTGAAACAACAAATTCACCTTCTTTCTCATTTTCTTCAGTCCCAAGATGATACTGATGCAACTTCCAATTGGTTTTCTCTGCTTTAGAGCCCTTTTTCAAACTCTTGTAAAGAACCATTATCTTCTTAAATCCTCTCTGAGTTCCATTCTGCATTACTGACTTGGTTACACCTGTCTTATGCCACCTGACTTCTTCTCCTAAGGAACTATGTGGACCATGGATCTTTCGTCGCTTACGATGTCCAGTGGCATAAGCATTGGAAGTTCGGTGGAAGAAATGGGCACTATTACCATCTTCTGTGATACCTGCAACAAAAGAAAGCTTTTGGTAGTATAAATAAATCATCTTTCCCAGATAAGAAAGCAGATGCAGGAGTGTTTCAGTTTTAGGTAAAGGATTGGTGCAATAGATGGCATTGAATTGTTTTAATTAAACCTGGTACTTTTGCACATCAGACAGTGGGGATTGGTAACACAGATGTGCCATGACCTAAATAATATCTTAGAGCTGGGAAGTCATATGGAATTATATGTTCAGCTACAATCCATTACCTGAGATATTTGGCCACTACCTGTTAGAGTGACAAATCTTACTTTCACCAATCCTTTTACTTAAGAAAACATATCAAGTGTCAAAAGATATAAGTGAAGATGGTGTATTATCTAACCAGGAAGGTCTTTAGGATGCGTATAGCAAATTCCCTCTTCCTTTTCAATTGTTGGAATAAATTCATCAATAAACATATGAGGCTTCCGGAGACCAATTTTTCCCTCTAAATGTTCCAAGAGTTCAATGTCAGAGGGATCGAATTTAACACCAGCAGGCAGCCCAGGCCATTCATTTGAAACCTACAAAAGAAAATGCAGCACATGATAAACATGAGTTAAGCTTCCTACAGGGGTGAAATCTTTCTGTGAAAACATCAATCCAACCAAAGTAGTAGTTGATGGTATTCAACATAAAAAAAATGTCCTCCTAGAAGTGGTCATTTGCTTCCACCTAGCATTCTGAAAAATCAAATGATACACACAAAATTTTAACTTGATATGATAGCTTGGGTGAACTTTGACTAAACAACATGTGGATAAAATCATAGAACTCTTGTACTAAAGATTCAAGCAGCACAAAAAGATATATACTGTACACAATGTGAGAAATATCTATATACACTAAATATCTTTCCAGGAAAGAGTATCATGAGTATCATCAACATAATCTAGTCACGACTATGTGCTGGAGTAAGATCCACAAGTTGATCATTCTACCCAGACAGTTGCTTGTTTGATTCCTAGGCTTCAGTCTTCCATATTTCTTCCCTCCTCCCGCACCCACCACTTCCAACCAACCACGCCAGTATCAATCCCCCACTAGTTTTTGTTGGTCCAAAAATTTCTTACACCAGTGCACAATGTCTTCATGGAACATGTTCTCCTTTCCAAAGAAAATCTGTTTTTTTCTAATAGAATACCAGATCCATGTCAGCCACTCCAGGTTTACTCTCGACGTTCCAAACCAACTAGAGAACAGATTATGGTCCAGGAGGTACTTCCTGATTTGGTGGGTCATCAAGACGATCCTAAAGGACAGGAGTACAGTTGCGAATAACCACTCTTCTATTCCTCCTCTCCTCCCATGATCCTATACCTTCTCCTCCTGATTCCACTTTTCTATTTTCCTGTTTTCTGTTGTAATAATACATGGAATATAACTCTATAAATAATCCAAGTCTAGTTTCCTTGCTGCATCGATTATTTAGAAATCAGAACACTTGTAAGTAGAATTGTCCTTATCGAATTGGGCTTATTATCAATAAAATCATCACTTTTTCATTATCTTTCTATTTTCATCACTTCCATTTCACGGCCTCTATCAAATTGGTATCAGAGCATGTCAGATCCAAGATGGTGGTCACCACTCATATTTCTTCAAGCAACCAAGTCGACTTTCAAAACCCTCAAGCTACCTGTCCATCACCCACTGCTCCTACAGACCAGATTGCTGCTCAACTAGCCACTATTGCATCTCGACTTGGTCCGTGGATAGTTTGATGGCAGAGGTCGCTGCACTGAAGGCTCAAATTAGTGCCGCACCTCCACCGGCAGATGTTCGTGGTAAAGGCAAAGAACAACCTCCAGCTCTGCCACAACAGAGGCACCACAACTGGTTTGGATTTGACGACGAGAAAGAAGTGGGAACCTCTTGGAGATGGACACACCGCCATCGATCACATACAAAGATGGAATTTCCCAAGTTTGTCGGTGGTGATCCTCGTGGGTGGATCCTCAGAGCGGAAAAGTATTTCTGCTACTACCAGACGTCGAAAGATATCAAGGTCGATGTCACCACCATGTACTTGGAGGGGAATGCGCTTGACCTAGTTTCTTGGGTCAATTCTGAATGAGCAATTGTGTATTGGCATGAGCTGGTCCAGGCTTTGCAAGAGAACTATGGGCCAGCCGAGTTCCAAAATCCCGAAGAATTTCTGTGTGATGTTCGTCAAACTGGAACTGGGCAAGAATACTGCCAGGAATTTGTTAAGAGATCAGCTCGTATCTCGAACTGGCCAGATCATTGTTTGTTGGGTGTTTTTCTCAATGGGTTACGAGAAGATCTGAAAGCTGACGTTAGAATCCATGAGTTCTGATAGAATACCAGATCCACGTCAGAGAATCCAGGTTTGCTCTCTGACGTTCCAAACCAACTAGAGAACAGATGATGGCCCAAGAGGTACTTCCTGATTTGCTGGGTCATCAAGACGATCCTAAAGACCAGGAGTACAGTTACGAATAACCACTCTTCTATTCCTCCTCTCCTCCCATGATCCTATTCCTTCTCCACCTGATTCCACTTTCCTATTTCCTGTTTTCTGTTGTAATAATACTTGGAATAAAACTCTGTAAATATTCCAAGTCTTGTTTCATTGCTGCATCGAATATTTGGAATTCAAAACACTTGTAAGGAGAGTTGTCCTTCTCGAATTGGGCTTATTATCAATAGAATCATCACTTTTTCATTATCTTTCTGTTTTCATGACTTCCATCTCATGGCCTCTATCATTTTCTATCCATTGACTGCACTCTTAAGTCCTCACTACTCTTTATTTGCAAATCTCCAATTTTTTTTTTTTTTTTTTTTTGCGAGTATTGCAGAACATTTAACATAGTATTCCCATCTCTATACTCTTACAATAATCACCCAACACCGTGGAAGCCTAGGAAGCTTGCCTTCTCCAATACTTGTCTCGTAGAACCTTTCCTTCAGCGGTTTTTAGATAGCAATTTTTTAATAGAACACCCACTCATCCACTAACCTCCACTTTTTGTTTTGAAGTTGAGATAAGCATTCCATTGAAATAAGTAGAACATGCATACGAGGGACAGCAAGAACAAAAACAGTAATACTTATCGAGCACTAGGAGCAGAAGAATTTTCCCACGAGTATAGGTTGACCCTCTGCACCAAAGACGAATTCTCTTCCATTTGTAATCATTGTTAGCAGATCATAATTCAGTTTAGATCAGATAACTGCCAAAAGAGTTGGCTTACAAGGTCTTTGCTTTCATATAGGACAGCTCTACAAACTCGTAAGACCAAACTAACAAGCACTTTGAAATGTTAACCAGTTTTACTGAATTTCAGATAAAACAAATATACATAAACCATAGACGAAAAAAATTTGCTTCCTTTATGAACTTCTGTCACAAATTTTTGTCAGAAATCTACTGAATCTTCAAAATATACAACAAAAGGAAACAAAAATCATATGAGAAATAACATACAGCATGAGGATAACCGTAATTCTAGTAGAGCAATTAAACAAATAATACTAGAATTTGCAGAAAGACTAGTTTTCTGAAAAACGTTTGACAAAAATGTAAATAAAAGCACAACTTACATCACTGTTATCAATTAGATGATGGCAATTTGGGCATTCCCGATGAGCATCTGTACTCCATTCTCGAATTTGATGCCTAGTAGCACAAGTAGCATTCTTGACTTTTCCAGCAATTCCCCTACTGTTGATGAGCCATGACCTGCAATGCACATATTCAAGGCTACGCTATTTAAGTCAGCTCTAAAAGAAACTGCTAAACCCAAATATTATACTATTTGTAGTGACAAGGTCCAGTAAAGGAAAAGATGCAGCAAAAGAAAGTAGAGTAATGAGACCCAAGTAGCAAAAACTTTCTTGTCCTCCATTTATTTAAGTATATTTTTCACTCCAATCGGATGAAACTCACGCCTAGTATGCACCAAGTTGGACATAATCCAGACGCTCCGAGAGAAATAATGGCATTTTCCACCTCATTTTTCTCACTGCACATGTTTGTATCTCCAACACAAACTCCCATCCATATTCCATACCCTGCACACTGTTATACGCCTATTTTGCTACGCCGACCCGAAGGGTAAGATAAACTGCAGTCCAACAACTAAAGCAGGGGATTCATTATCAAGTATCTCCATTCCGTTACTTGCATAGATAAATCTTTCCCCAAAAAA
Source organism: Aristolochia fimbriata (assembly GCA_019845555.1). Lineage (NCBI taxonomy): Eukaryota > Viridiplantae > Streptophyta > Magnoliopsida > Piperales > Aristolochiaceae > Aristolochia > Aristolochia fimbriata. The sequence continues at coordinate 10,859,362 of CM034081.1, forward strand.
TTGCAAATGCGGAGACATTAAACTGGATTACCGGCGTTTGATTACCCATAACCAAAAATAAACCCCCAGTCAAATTACTACCTCGAGTAGCCGTCAATTTTACAACAACAGAAACATTAAGGGCTCGATTCGAACGTCAAAGTGGATGCTGTTTCCCACAAGTACCCATACTAACCACATTGTCATTTATCCATAGCAAACACAGGGCCAGTACACATTCATCAACTTCAGATTCTTCGCCACTACTGCGACCGATAAATACAAAAATTTCCCAACCAGATGAAGAACCCAACCAGCAAAAAAAAACCAAATAAGAACAGGGGTGGTTGTTTTTCTTTACCTTGCCATCATCCGTGAGAGCGCAGCCAGCAAACGAGAACACAGAGGCGGAGGACAGAAACATTCATTCCAGGTCCCGACTCCCGACTCCCAACTCCAGACTGAGCTCCAGCGCATTTAGGCGGGAAATGGAACCGTTCGGTTTGGTTCGGAGCAGAAAAGGCCATGGTTCGGAGTAGAATCACCTCTTCTCTATGACGAACCGCGAGGCTCGGAGAGAATCCAAACCCAAAGCCAAAGCTCAGGTTCGGAACATCTGCCGTACATTTGTCGCCTCGATAGCATTAATGGCGGACAGCCTCTTCCTTCTTCCCCAAGTTTCCTTATGAGGGCCCTTCCCTTCGTATTTTTTTATTACGAAAGTTACCCTCAACAATTTGAAAAATGACACAGAGAATCTTTGGCGCCCGCGCGCGCGGGAAATGGAACGGGGCTGCGCTTCAGCCTCCTTCGTAGCGTTAAAACTGGACTTTTGAAACGGTTGCAAGGAGCAACATAAATTTATCCAATCTAAGAAATTCGAAAGGGAGAAATCTCTATATTTGGAACAATACACCTATATTGGATTTGGGAATTATTACAGATCATTCATTGGCAGAATGAAAGTAATTAGGTGAGGAAGGGCCCACAGGGATAAGTACATTTTTTTTGTAGTATTTAATTTTAAAAATTAAAATAATTTTTCTTATTTCAAGTTTATTTTTATTCTAACAAAACTTGAAAAGTAAGCCATGAGTAAGGTAAAGCAAACTAAAAACCCAATGAAAAATATAAACCAAACTAAAAACCCAATGAAGAATATAAACCAAACTAAAAAGCCAATGAAGGACACCAAAATAATCCCACATAAAACACAAAATTGGCAAGCTCCATTTAAAAAACATTACCTAATTTTTGGGAGACTAAAGGAGTAAACGGTCTTTTTTGATTGATCTTCTTTTCATTGAGAAACTGTAACAAGTGTGGTAGTGAAGATTTAGAGGCAAACAAGACAGAGTAATATCACAGCGATAACTAACACCGAAACTATAATTCCAATAATTATTGCTCCTTTGAGACTTTCTTAGTGATTTACTTCTCGCCGTTTGATGTGTTGTCATCTCTGCAATCACTACCGGGTGGTGCAAATCTAGACCAAACATTTCCTACAGTACTTTAAAAATATAATGTTCATATAGAGCAAAAATTTAACCACCATAACATACTCATGAAAATAAAATGAGAAAAAAAGAAACGAAATTTCAAAAGCAAAGATATACACATTCGAGGTCATTTATTTCTTTCAATTTCATTGGGATCCAACCAGTAAATTGGATGTTAGTTGTATTCCTAAAGCAAGGAAAACAAAACTTTAACTCCATAAGTTTCTGGATTATATGAATTAAACTAAACAAATATACTATAAATTAAAAAAATGTATAGTTCTTCCAATGGAAGATCTAGTAAAATATTTATAATATTCAAGAATTGATTGGTTTTGCAAACTCATTCACATTACAGAAAGATCATTGTTACATATTAGATGATGAAATGTGGTTTACAGTTCATCTTGCTCCTTACATAGTATTCAAAATTGACAAGGATCTAAAACGCTTAGGAAATTTACCTGACAATGAGTTGAATGACAGATCCCTAAATGTCATTCAACAATCGATTAATAAAAATCAAATGTCAATCTAAATAACAGTCATAAAAAATTTCTTAAAAGACTAAGTGTGAAGTCAACTCGGAGAAAGAGGAATCATTTGGATTTACAAGTGATTCTTGAATCCTCCTACGCAAGTCAACTACCAAACAAGTTTCTCAATGTATTGAGTATTTTATTTTATTTTTCTCGTGCTCTCAACACTAAAATAAACTTTCACCATGCTGAAAATAAACTTTCACCATGCTGAAAATAAACTTTCACCATGCTGAAAAAAAATGTCAACCAAAAGAAAAAATTGTCATGGATGTCATCTAAAAATAATTATGACAAGTAGTGAAATATGTTAGACCAAATAATGCACATAATACATATTGCGAGTATGAACTAGTTTTGCAATTAACCATTTAGAATCGAGACAAACCAAATGTTTCCACAAAGAACAAGTCACATACATTATGAACCTAAGAACTATGCAACTATAATTTGTCAACATAAGTGTTGATACATAATTGACTCAATACTTCTTAAAGACCTCAGATTTAGAACTTCAGAACATTTAGTCCATACCAACGAAAAATATGTCAACTATATAATCTAACAACTTCCACCAAATGTTGGTAAAACTTAATAACATTATTGTTGATTAATACTTTTTTGGTGTACAACACAATTTCATTCCCCTGCCTCTCAAAAAGAAATAAGCATAGAAGCATACAACTTAAACAAAGAGATAATGAGAAATAAAAATATGTGTTAATTTTTTTCCAATAGAAAAAATATTTCAAAAATGTAATAAGAATATATGATACAAGAAACAATATAAAAATACCCATCATCTCATATAGATATAAACTAACGAAGCCGATATCTACAATACTTCATTTAATTTCATATTGACAAAAGCGTACAATGCTCCGACATGCATATTACTGACCAAAACAATTTCCAATGCAAATCCAAGCAGCATTAGCTTGTTAAATTTATCTTACTCAAGCAAATACACAAAATCCATTAACACCAAAGTAATACTAATAAAATTGTAGATTTATGTTATATAATAGCTGATTAAGTTAGGAAAATACACCACATTTAGCTTATGAAGTAACCCAAAATATCACTCAACTGACCATTGAGTTGGTTGCTGTGAAGATTGTTGTGCTCATTCAAAATTCCAATATAAAATGAATAACCAAACAATCCAGCAAGGAAACAATATATGCAGAGGAAAGTTCAAATACTGGTACTTAAGATTAGACATTTGAGAGATTGAATAAGGTACATCATCGGTAAATATGTTCAAAGCAAGATTTAAGCTATCCTACCGCAAATGATTTTCAAATAATGACATTATTTAAAAATAATTTATGCTATTTTTGTTATGATCCTGATTTATGTGCCTAGCCTTCCTTCTTCCATCAACTCTTGAGCTTTTGGCATATCGATTAGGTGCGTAACATTTGATATTAGAGCAGGCAATATATCACGTGTTTGAATTCTGGAGGGGGCTTCATATGTTAAGAGCTACCTGGGCTAGAGTGAGCGCTGTCGGGTGGAAAAAGCTACTTATTAAAAAATGAAAGTCATCATAGAGTTGTTACGATCCTGATTTATGTGTCTACCCCTCATTCTTCCATCCTCTTGAGCTTTTGTCATACCGATTAGGTGCGTAACAATTTATCTCTTTTGTTCAATGTTGGTTTAGCATGCATGCAACCTATTTACCCCAACCAAGACTTAACCCAAGATCTCAGCGTCTTTTCATTCTCTATAAGTTGAAAGTCCTTATAAATTTTTTTTCCCTTTCAACAAATCCTATTCAATATGCTGAATTAATAAAATATAATGGTGAAAACATCTACATGCATTAAGGGAAGAGGTAAATTTTCTAAAATGAATGTAACACAAATACTGAAAAAAAACAATATTTTTACACATTCTATCTCTTACCAACTTGTGAAGATATACAAACAGATTTTTTTTGTAACATGGTTAAATGGATTTCTTAACATGCAAAAAATCATATCCAATTTTTTAGTAACATGTAAAAAACAGATTTCAGTTACAAATAGGGGTGGAATCGAGCCGAGCAGAGCCCGAACTTACCTAAGGTCGAGCTCAGCTTGATTTAAAAGACTTTGGCTCGAGCTTGGGCTCGAGCTCGATGTCGAGCCATGACTAGAGCTTGAGCTCGGTCTTGGGTTAACCTTTTAGAGCTCCAGCTCAGCTCGAGCCCGCCTTGAGCCGATATATCTACCTAAGAAACAAAAGTTTCCTAACTCTTGAATTGAAGACTCTTATTTCAATAAAGTGGTGTTTCCAATATCGAGGAATATATACCCACAATTGATGTATTTAATAAAGATTGTACTTTAAAAGTACAACTAATTAATGTTGAAATAGAGTTGTATATCAATAAAAAGTGAACTTTGAAAAACTTGACGAGCTTTCGAGCCGAACTTTGTAAGTCTTGAGTTCGGCTCGAAAATGTTATCGAGCTTGATATTTTATTCGAGTTCGGCTCGAGCTCGTTTAAAACAAGCTCGAGCTGAACTATTTTCAAGCCGAGCTCGAACTATTCGCGAACAATTCGAGCTCGTGCCCACCCCTAGTTACAAACAAGCTTGATCATTTGATTCCTGTTCAATCTTTGTCACTAGGATCTCCTCCACTTTCACGCCAACCAGTCAATTGAGAATGAGAGGATAAGTCGCTATACATGACTTGCAAGGGTAAGACTTTAAAAAAAAACAAAAAAAAGTAGTCCTGTAAATTCTCAAATATAGGACATCTTAAAGACAAAATCTATTTAATTATAATTGTTGGCGCATGAATGTATGGTTGGCTATTTATGACAAACACATCTTGATTAAGAGTTCTGGGAACTCATTCTGATTTAGAATTCTAGTCCCAGTAAGAGACAGAAATTACAAAGTGAAGTGTTTGAGTTTCCTAGTTGATATAGGAAAGAAATTAGCACAGGATATGATTGAGGCTAAATATGGAACAGACGAGAAGTCTCGAGTGTTTGAGTTTCCTAGTTGATATAGGAAAGAAATCAACACAGGATATGATATGGCTAAAGATAGAAAAGGACATGGTTAACCCTAAAGATATATGTAGCACAACGTGTGATGGGTTAAGGTTACGCAGAAACTGAAGATTATCTATCAAGGATGAGTTTGATGGGGAGTTAGAGGAGAGAATCCATACACTTACATCTGGTTTTTTGTGTGAAGTTATTGAAGCTGATCAAGAGGTCTACAAGCTTATCAAGAAGCTATTGACCATCATAATAGTATTCTCATCCTGAGAAGACTGCGTGAAGAAACTCCCTGGAGATAGGGAACACACTAAGGGGGAGACTTAGTGTGGGGGTATCGAAGGGCTTCTGTTGAAATGAAAAATAGGAAGCTTGTCTAGAAAGAGGCTGTTGTTCGAGTCCTTGAGATGAGGAGAACATATTACTGTAAATCTTGTTGTTCAACTTCTGCAATTCTCTTACTAGTGGATTCTGATACCCTGGGCTGAATCCCGCAGAGTAGGAACGATTGGTTTCGAGCTGCGATAACAAATTGTCTCTGTGTTTATGATCTATAAGTATAATGATAAGTGTCATTACACCGGTCCTCGGGTGTAAGTACACTCCTGCGTACACGTACTAGGTTTACTGGGTATTCAATAATAAAAAGCAACACTTATTCCAAATATTATAGTAGAGATTAAATTATCTCATTATTAACTTCCCTTCCTATTTCCTTATTTTTATTTTCATTTTAGACACATTTGTGTGCTTTATTCTTTTTGCAAAATGTACATGACATCATAATGTTGGAAATAAACAAAATAGGAGGTCAATGAAGGATACCAAAATAAGTAATCCCACATGAAACACAAAATTGGTAAGCTCCATTTAGAAAACATTACCTAATTTTTGGGAGACGAAAAGAGTAAACGGTCTGTTCTAACTGATCTTCTCTTCATTGAGAAACTGTGACGAGTGTGATGGTGAAGATTTACGGGCAAACAAGACAGTAATATCACAACGATAACTAACACTGAAATTATAATTCCAACAATTATTGCATCTTTAGTCTTACTGATTTGCTTCTTGTCGTTTGATGTGTTGCCATCTCCGCAATCACTACCGGTGGTGCAAGTCAAGCATTTCCTTCAATACTTCCAAAATATAATATTCATATAGAGCAAAAATTCAACTACCATAACAAATAAAATGAGAAAACAAGGATATACACACTCAAGGTTATTTATTTCCTTCATTTTCATTGGGATCCAACCAGTAAATTTGTTATTAGTTATATTCTTAAAGCAAGGGAAACAAAACTTTAATTGCATGAGTTTCTGGATTATATGGAGAAGCAAACTAAACAAATATACTATAGAATTGAAAAATCTATACTGCTTCCAATAGAAGATCTTGTAAAATATTTATAGTACTCGAGAATTGAGGTTCTGCAAATGTCTGTACAGGACATAAAGGTCATTGTTACATTGAAAGTTGTAGATGGTAAAATGTTGTTTACAATTCATCTTGTTCCTTATATATTATTCTAGTTTTTTAAGGATCTAAAACTCTTAGGAAATTTACCTGACAGTGAGTTGAATGACAGATCCCTGAATGTCATTCAACAATCAATTAATATAAATCAAATGTCACTCTAAATAATAGTCTAAAAAATTTCTTAAAAGACCAAGTGTGGAGGCAACTTGGAGAAAGATGAATCATTTGGATTTATAAGTGAATCCTCCTATGCAAGTCAACTACCAAACAAGTTTCTCAATGTACTGAATATTTTATTTTTTTTCTCTCGTACTCTCAAGCACTAAGATAAACTTTCACCTGATCAAAATTTTGTCAACTAAAAGAAAAAACTGTTGACGGATGACTTCTATAACTATGACATGTAGCGAAATATGTTAGATTAAAAAATTTATATAATAGCTATTGAAAGGATGAAGTAGTTTTGAGACAAACAAAATGTTTTCACAAAGAACTAACCACATACATTCTGAACCTAAAAACTAAATAAATATAATTTAGCCAACACAAGTGTTGATACATAACTAACCCAATACTTCTTAAAGACCTCAGATATAGAACTTCAGATTATTCAATCCATACCAACGAAAAATATGCCAACAATATAATCTAACACAACTTCCACCAAATGTTGGTAAAACATAAGAACATTATTGTTGATGATGCTTTTTTTGTGTGCAGCACAATTTCATTCTCTTACCTCTAAAAAAGAAATAAGCATGGAGGTATACAACTTAAATAACGAGATAATGAGAAATGAAAAGAAGTGTTAATGTTTTTTCCAATAAAAAAATATTTCAAAAGTGTAATAAGAATATATGATACACGAAACAATATAAAAAAACTCATCATATTGTATAGCTATAAAACAACGATGTTTGCTATAAAAACTGGTATCTACAATATTTCATCGAGTTTCATATTGTCAAAAGTGTTCAATGCTCCGACATACAAATTATTGACCAAAATAATTCCCATAAAAATCCAAGCAGCATTAACAAGTTAAATTTATCTTACACACGCAAATACACAAAATCCATTAACACCAAAGCAATACTAATAAAAATTATAGATTTATGTTATATAATACCTGATTAGATTATACAAACTCACACCACATTAACTTTATGAAGTTGCCCAAAATATCACTCAAATGACCATTGAGTTGGTTGTTGTGAGGAATATTGTGCTCATTCAAAAATTTTAATGTAAGATGAATAACCAAACAATGCAGCAAGGAAACAATATGCAGAGGAAAGTTCAAATATAGGTACTTAAGATTTGACATATGAGAGATTGAATCAGGTACACCACCGGTAAATATGTTCAAAGCAAGATTTAAGGTATTATATCACAAATAATTTTTAAATAATAACATTGTTTAAAACTAATTTCAGCTATTTTTGTTACGATCTTGATTTATGTGTCTAGCCTTCCTTCTTCCATAAACTCTTGAGCTTTTGGCATATTAATTAGGTACGTAACATTTGGTATCAGAGCAGGCACTTCGTCACATGTACAAATTCTAGAAGGGGCTTCATATGGAAAGGGCTACCTGGGCTAGAGTGAGAGCCGTCATATCGGTGCAAATGCTACTTTTTCCAAAGTGAAAGCCATCATAGAGTTGTTACGATCCCTTTTGTTTAATGTTGGTTTTACATGCATGCAACCTCTTTACCCAAGCAAAACTTTCCCCAAGACCTCAACATCCTTTCATGCACTATAAGTTGAAAGTCCTCATAAATTTGTTTCCTTTTCAACAAATCCTTTTCAATATGCTGAATTAATAAAATATATAGTGGAATCATCTACATGCATTAAAAATATGGGAAGAGGTAAATTTTCTAAAATGAATGTAACACAAATATAGTAAAAATCAATATTTTTACACATTATATCTCTTACCAACTTGTGAAGAGATGCAAACCGTTTTCCTTGCAACTTGGTTGAATGGATTTAACATACAAAAAATCTTATCCAATTTGATTGCAACATGCAAAAAATGGATTTTAATTACAAATGAGCTTGAATAGTTGATTCCTATCCAATCTTCGTCACTAGGGTCTCCTCCAATTTCACGCCAATCAGTCAATTGAGAATGAGAGGTTAAGTCAGTATTATAACTTGCAATGGAATGACTCTAAAAAAAAAAAAAAAAAAAAAAAAAAAAGTAGTCTTGTAAATTATCAAATGTAGGACAATATCTTAAGGATAAAATCTACTTAATTATAACAAAAAACAACACTTATTCTAGATATTATATTCGATATTAAATGATTTCATTATTAACTTCCCTTCCTATTTTCTTATTAATATTTTCATTTTAAACACATTTATGTGCTTTATTTTTTCCAAAAAATGTGCATGACATATTAATGTTGGAAATAAACCAAATAGAAGGTCAATGAAGGATATCAAAATAAGTAATCCCACATGAAACACAAAATTGGTTAACTCAATTTAGAAAACATTACCTAATTCTTGGAAGACTAAAGGAGTAAACGGCCTATTTTGACTAATCTTCTCTTCAATGAGAAACTGTGACGAGTGTGATGGTGAAGATTTATAGTCCAATATGACAAAGTATTACCACACCGATAACTAACACTAAAACTATAATTCCAGCAATTATTGCTCCTTTTGCATTTTGCTTATTGATTTGCTTCTTGCCGTTTGATGTGTTGTCATCTCCGCGATCACTACCGGGTACTTTTGGTTCAACTGATCATGTATTTCCTTCAGTACTTCCAAAATATAATGTTCATATAGAGTAGAAATTCAACTACCATAACATACTCATGAAAATAAAATGAGAAAAAACAAACAAACTTTAAAAGCAAGGATATACACACTCGAGTTTATTTATTTCTCTACCATTTGTCTGACGTGGACGACGTGAATAACAAGTGGCTTCATATCAAATTCTCTTAACTGCAAACCATATTTTCCAGTAACTTCAATACCGTTTAATAACATTTTGCCATAAATTGCAAATTACTATAATAGTGAGAAAATATTAATTAAGGTCAATTTTCAAATATGAATATTTTTATATTCTTGCTTCGTTGTGCGTAACAACAAAAATTGTTTAGGACTTGGGAACCATGGGCTTCTCATAAAATTCCTAGAAGGCCTCTTCAGTCCCCATAGAGTATGTCTATGAGGATTGGGCAACTTACTTTAGTGCGTTGGTTGTAAAGAGGCTAATCAATGACCCCATTAGAATATTGAGTTATACTTACTATAGGATATCTTTATTGTAACAGGTTTAATTTATATAGGCAAAATTTAAAAGATAAAAATCTCTTTAAAAGGAGGTTAGGATTATATTTGTTATTGATTCTACCCGGACGAGGATTATTTATGTTAAATTTATTTAACAGTTATTTTTTAAATAGAGTTCCCGAGTTTTAAGAATTTACACAAAAAATGCTATATCGCCATTTTAACATGTCACCCGCCATAATGACCTCTTAAACTAAAGAAAATCTATTGTCAAGAATAATATCCTTCTTATATGCAGTTTAATTATCATTTTCTTTTAAACCATGTTGATTTATTTTTTGTACTCTATATCACTAGGTGTGTAATTTGTTAAAAAAACATACTTTAATTTTTTCTTTTCTTTTGAAGAAAAGAGAACCCTTCCTAAAGAAACTTATCAGCAGCAGCCCTTCCAATTTTTATTTTTTTAATTTTTTTTGCAAAAAAGAGGTGGTTCGTTCAATGTTAATCTAAAAATGTAAAACCTAAAGTTCAGTACTAATTTTTTGACTAAAAGCCAAATTTGCAATGTGTATATATATTCAAAATTTCTAGACTCAATTACTAAAACCCTTCAACCATGTTTTTTTGTTAATAACGTATTTTTAAGTTGTGCTCATTTATTCCCCGAATACGTGTTAGTGGGAATTTTTTAAGCATTCACTTAAAAAAGAATGATAATAAACAAATGCAGTACAAGTTCAAATTCCCAAGAGGAAACCTTTACCCTTGATTTTTCCTTAACTAACTCCTGAGAATAATGGGGACTTTTTTTTATAGGGTTACTATACTATGATAGTAATGCTAATATATATATATATATATATATATATATATATATATATATATATATATATATAGGGGAGTGATCCCTAGCGATTGCAATAAACCTGCGCTTTAACGCGGCGATTAACATTTTTGAACCGTCAGATCAACTTTAGAAAAAATCTACGGTTTTTTTTCCTTTAAAGTTATTTTCAAATTTTTACAATATTGCCATTAGGGGAAGAGCATGGCAAGGGGCTTTTCACTCCTAAGGCGGGAACTTCTGCCAGAGGAAGCTCTCGGAATCCTCCCACGGGGACTCGTTGAAATCGGGAAACTTGATATCCGAAGCTGCAGAAGAGCCAGCCGACTTCGTCGCTCTCGCTTTCCACCTTGTAGCAATCTTCCAAACCCGGGTTGCCAATATATATATATATATATATATATATATCATGTAGAGGCGTGATCCAGTGTGAAACACCATTTTGTGTGAAACGTGAGAAACAGTTTAACAACCGTTCGATCAGATTTTTTCATCAACGGACAGAAGAAAAGAGTAAAAAATTGCCGCTTTCCCGACTCCTCGCAGCCCGATCGTCTATCCATTCTGCCTTCACTAAGTCTCCTCTACTTTCCCGATTCTCCTCGACCCATCGTTGCATGAGCGGGAAACCTCCGACCCTTCGTTTTTGCATGAGCGGTAAACCTCTGGCTGAAGCTCCGACTGTCCGTGGGTATGCTATACTGCAAAATTGTCTCCCTCTTACTCTTGCAGCAATCTCCTCTCAATCTCGAGTGAAATCCCCTTCAAAATCTATTCAGGTGCGCATTCAGCTTTTTCTCATTCTTCTTTTTCACTTCCTTTTCCACTGTTCATTTTTTTTTTCTTTTTTTCTGATTTTATTATCTCTCCCTCTCTCCTAATCCTCTCTTCAATTTTTCATTTTTCTAGTTTCTTCTCTTTTGGTAGTCGATCTTATGTCATTCTCCCCTCTGTTTTTATTCTGATTCTTTTCTCTATCTTTCTTCTCTCCTCAATTTCGAAATCCTCTCTATTCTCTTTCAAAAGCCTATTTTTCCTTCTTTATTCTTTAATGTCTTACAACCCAACAAAGCACGGACAAATGGGTCCAAACAATGCAGAAAGGAAATCCGGCTCTTTTACATCAATTTCGTTAGTTAAGAAAATTATGTCATAAATGTCATTAGTGAGGAACTAAAAAACAGGACAAATCATGAAGAACAAAAAGACCTAGCTCTTTTATTTTCCTTTCCGTCTCATCCATCTCATCTGAAGCGATTTTCTCTTCCTGATTCACAAATTAATTAATTCCCGGATTTGCCTAATTTCCCACTCCATCTGCTAAATAAGTGTTGGTTACCACTGTGATTAAAATACACTGAAGTTAAAAAAAGAGTTGAATTGTGTAGACACTTAACTCAGTATGTCCATGGGACCTAGCTTCCTGAGTTAGAATCAAAGTTTTTCCAATTTATCAAATGCATCAGCTGTTTGTAATGTATCTTTTTTGTTGTTGATGATTTTTCCTGTTTTCCTTTCCTAATTATTTCAGAAACAAACGACTATGGCATGCATGAATGTATCTATTTTTTCCCTTTTTATCTTAAATCTTTTTGGACATTTCTCTATGGGAGCAGTGAGAGGATTTCTTCATTGATCTTTACATACCCTAATCAGGTGGCTTAATATTGATTTCATGATTTTTCAAATTTACTGTGAGAGTGGTCAAAGTAGTCATTTTTCTTCAGTTTATAAAAATTATGCCCTTTTACTAGTTGGCTTTTTATAGAGATTTCAGGTTGGATTGCAGTACCTTGCGGGGGATATTTCAGGCATTGCAACACAAAGTAGGTTACTTTGATATTAAAATGATGCTATTTTTGCATTGTTGTTGTGAAATATTCATTAGCTTGTCCTGGTTTTTTCACTTATAAACTCTGTAGCCTAATTAGGGCACCGGTATAACCAGAGATTTGGGTTCAAGTCCCAGCAGGGTTACTTTGATGCAAGTACATATGCCGATGTCCAATAAACCACAAAAGAGCTTCTAAGCTTCTCTAATCACATTTTTATTCTGAAGTGATCGGTGGTCATTTTTTGTACTTTGACATATTTAGGTTAGCATTATTTGCAAGTTTTATGGTTGCAAGTTTACCAAGAGTGGTAAACTGAAACTAACAGGCTTTTCTCTGTAACTCAAGTAAAGTGTTTTGTCAGTAACAGTTTAAGTGATCTTTGGTTGCTGCTTTTTGTCTAATGTTGGAGTCTTGATTTTAAATACAGTTGTTGGATGATATAAAGTAGCTTCTATGCTGCAGTCAAGAATTTTTCTATCTAAGGAGATCTTTTTTTGGTTTTAATGCTAATAATTGGTATTTTCACTAGTTTTTTTTTGCACTATTTTAAAATATTTATAGCAGCTTTGTTTGAAGTTTTTGTCAAAGCAACTAATTAGCAATTCATAGATTTACTTTCTAGTTTCAAATTCTCTTTGTGGATCTTTAAGCTCAAAATGGTAAGAGCACTCAAAATTATACATTCAACGAGCACCTCGAAAGTAATGAAACAGGGTTTTGCTTCTTAAAAAGTCGAATAGAAATGTTGATAGTTTTTGTAGCTTTTACAGAGTGAGACTCTTATACAGTCCAGGTTTATATAACTTTTTTGTACATATTTCTGTTACTACGCCTTGAAAATTGTGTTAACGTATAAATATAGGACCATTTAATCCCGATTAACGTAGAGTTGGATGATAGTTAAATATCGATTGATTTATTTTTTAGATATATAATATTTTATTAATAATAGTTTGATAACAGTTTGATAATAATTAAAATAATTAGAAAGTATTATCTTTTATTAATTTTTTTTTTTTTCATGTGTACTTCCAAATACGTTCATAGATAATAGAACTACAATTGGGAATACAAAGTAATTATAATATTTTTATTTTGTTATAAAACTTACATTAATCCACTTTGCCCGTCGTATGACGGGCTTAGATTTGCTAGTTGAGCACAACCAAGCTATCATCTTGTTCTTTATTTAACTATTCACTTTCCCTCTGCTTTTATTTTCACTAGAAGAAATTAATTATTGTCAGACTGTCATAAACTGTCACTGAAAATAGCAAAAGCAATTGCCAAATATAAGGGTTTCACAGTGGAGTCAGTTAGGGTTGAGGTTTTCTCGGCGGACCCGAGCCCAACCGGGTTCCACACCTGACCACGACCCCTTTCCACACCTGACCACGACCCCTTTCCACTTACTATATATGCTTAGTTTCGGGACCTGCTTAAGTTCCACGTGGGCGCACTCTTTAGAGTCTAAAAGAGTTCTAAATGCCATCAATCCCGCTCGAAACTCATTTAATTTCATTTCACTTTTTTGCTTACGGTCTCGAAGACGTGAAGAGCTCCATTTCCATTCTTGTCCGTAAGGATGACGAAACTCTTCCACAGCTAATAAAGAACCTCGGTACGGGCTTGATGTGGACCTGTGGTACAGTGGTACTTTCTCTGAAAATCGAAAACTGTGTTGTCAAAAGTTTTGTGCAACAACAGAGTGCAGAAAGTAGAGGAACCTTGGACTGGTTTTGGTCTCTAGCAGGTGTACATCGTTTTTGCTTTAGACGAGTTTTTGGTTGCGAAAACCCTTCCATTTCTGTTTGTTTCATTTCTTTGATGTTTTAAGTTGGTGTTCCGACCGATTGTCACCTTTATGCATTTGATTTGATTTTTTTTGTCTTTGTTTCTTAAGTACTATTTCTTCATTTTCTGTTTTGTTCTTCTCTTTTTTTTTATTTTTTTGGTGGAAAAACCGCTTTTAGGAGATTTAATGGCGTCTTCTCGTGGAACGTGGTTTTGCGAGGGTTTAGCAAAATTGCAGTAGTGAAAAAAAAAAAAAAGTGGCGTAAAAATATGTCTGTTTGTTAGTTACCGTTTACGATAAGAGGAGTTCTTTGCAGCTTTTCTCTTTGGATGCTATTTATGTTTGTATCGTTTGAAGTTTTACGTATTTCTCGATCAAAATCACCAGTTGTGTTTCTAACGGGAGTTCGTTGTCATGTTTTGTGTTATCTGTGATTAAGCGATACGGTGTATAGTTGTTGAAATCCAAAGAGCTAAGGAAATTTCTTGCGTAAGAGAGCCGAGTATCGTTTTTAGTTTTATTATTAGATACGTTTTCATTTCATTTCTTTATTGGAAAAGGTTGATTTGCAATGAGAAATTCTATAATAAGTTATGGAGAGAAAGTGCCACCTTATTTATTCTTCATGCAATAATAAAGTGCATATGGAGCTTTGGTAAAGGTTCCAATATTGCAATAGCTGGTCTTTAAGTTTGTTTGGTCTGTTTATGTGCAGCAAAATGGGAGAGAAAAAAACACGAATTATTTTTCCAAAAGAAAGGACTCGTACCATTAGTAATGCAAAACTTTACACTTCCATCAGATTTTTGAGAAAAGCAGATCTAGGAGGAGTCATATTTGGTTGCAAAAATTACTCAATGTCTGAATGCCTTGAAAAGCAACTATTTGGTTAGTACTTTTTTCTTATTTCAGTAGAATGTTAAGCTACCTGTTGTCTTCTGGTTAAAATAATTAGGCGATGAGTTTGCAGATCATTGACCAAAATAATTCTCAATGCAAATCCAAGCATAAACACCAAAGCAATACTAACAAAAATTATAGATTTATGTTATATAATAGCTAATTAGGTTAGAAACTCACACCACTTTTAGTTTATGAAGTTGCCCAAAATATCACTCAAATGACCATTGAGTTGGTTGTTGCGAGGATTATTGTGCTCATTCAAAAATTTTAATGTAATATGAATAACCAAACAATGCAGCAAGGAAACAATATGCAAAGGAAAGTTCAAATACAGGTACTTAAGATTTGACATATGAGAGATTGAATAAGGTACACCACCGGTAAATATGTTCAAAGCAAGATTTAAGCTATTATAACACACATGATTTTTAAATAATGACATTGTTTAAAAATAATTTTAGCTATTTTTGTTACGATCTTGATTTATGTGTCTAGCCTTCCTTCTTCCATCAACTCTTAAGCTTTTGGCATATTAATTAGGTACGTAACATTTGGTATCAGAGCAGGCACTTCATCGCATTTACAAATTCTGGAAGGGGCTTCATATGGAAAGGGCTATCTGGGCTAGAGTGAGAGCCGTCACATCGGTGCAAATGCTACTTTTTCCAAAGTGAAAGCCATCATAGAGTTGTTACAATCCCTTTTGTTTAATGTTGGTTTTACATGCATGCAACCTCTTTACCCAAGCAAAACTTTCCCCAAGACCTCAACATCCTTTCGTGCTCTATAAGTTCAAAGTCCTCATAAATTTGTTTCCTTTTCAACAAATCCTTTTCAATATGCTGAATTAATAAAATATATAGTGGAATCATCTACATGCATTAAAAATATGGGAAGAGGTAAATTTTCTAAAATGAATGTAACACAAATATAGTAAAAATCAATATTTTTACACATTATATCTCTTACCAACTTGTGAAGAGATGCAAACGGTTTTCCTAGCAACTTGGTTGAATGGATTTAACATACAAAAAATCTTATCCAATTTGATTGCAACATGCAAAAAATGGATTTAATTACAAATGAGCTTGAATAGTTGATTCCTGTCCAATCTTCGTCACTAGGATCTCCTCCAATTTCACGCCAACCAGTCAATTGAGAATGAGAGGTTAAGTCAGTATATATAACTTGCAATGGAATGACTCTAAAAAAAAAAAAAAAAAAAAAAAAAAAGTAGTCCTGTAAATTATCAAATGTAGGACAATATCTTAAAGATAAAATCTACTTAATTATAACAAAAAACAACACTTATTCTAGATATTATATTTGAGATTAAATGATTTCATTATTAACTTCCCTTCCTATTTTCTTATTATTATTTTCATTTTAAACACATTCATGTGCTTTATTTTTTCCAAAAAATGTGCATGACATAATAATATTGGAAATAAACCAAATAGAAGGTCAATGAAGGATATCAAAATAAGTAATCCCACATGAAACACAAAATTGGTTAGCTCAATTTAGAAAACATTACCTAATTCTTGGAAGACTAAAGGAGTAAACTGTCTATTCTGACTGATCTTCTCTTCAATGAGAAACTGTGACGAGTGTGATGGTGAAGATTTATAGTCCAATATGACAAAGTATTACCACACCGATAACTAACACTAAAACTATAATTCCAGCAATTATTGCTCCTTTTGCGTTTTGCTTATTGATTTGCTTCTTGCCGTTTGATGTGTGGTCATCTCCGCGATCACTAACGGGTAGTGTAGGTTCAACTGACCATGCATTTCCTTCAGTACTTCCAAAACATAATGTTCATATAGAGCAAAAATTCAACTACCATAACATACTCATGAAAATAAAATGAGAAAAAACAAACAAACTTTAAAAGCAAGGATATACACACTCGAGTTTATTTATTTCTCTACCATTTGTCTGACGTGGGCGACGTGAATAACAAGTGGCTTCATATCAAATTCTCTTAACTGCAAACCATATTTTCCAGTAACTTCAATACAGTTTAAAAACATTTTGCTATAAATTGCAAATTACTATAATAGTGAGAAAATATTAATTAAGGTCAATATTCAAATAGGAATATTTTTATATTCTTGCTTCGTTGTGTATAACGACAAAAATTTTTTAGGACTTGGGAACCATGGGCTTCTCATAAAATTCCTGGAAGGCCTCTTCAGTCCCCATAGAGTATGTCTATGAGGACTGGGCAACTTACTATAGTGTAAAGAGGCTAATCAATAACCCCATTAGAATATCTAATGGGTTATACTTGCTATAGGATATCTTTATTGTAATAGGTATTCTAATTGGTTATACTTACTATAGGATATCTTTATTGTAACAGGTTTAATTTATGTAGGCAAAATTTAAAAGATAAAAATCTCTTGAAAAGGTGGTTTGGATTATATTTGTTATTGATTCTACCCGGACGAGGATTATTTATGTTAAATTTATTTAACAGTTATTTTTTAAATAGAGTTCCCGAGTTTTAAGAATTTACACAAAAAATGCTATATCGCCATTTTAACATGTCACCCGCCAGTATGACCTCTTAAACTAAAGAAAATCTAATGTCAGAATAATATCCTTCTTATATGCGGTTTAATTATCATTTTCTTTTAAACCATGTTGATTTATTTTTTGTACTCTATATCACTAGGTGTGTAATTTGTTAAAAAAACATACTTACTTTAATCTTTTCTTTTCTTTTGAAGAAAAGAGAACCCTTCCTAAAGAAACTTATCAGCAGCTGCCCTTCCAATTTTTATTTTTTTATTTTTTTTTGCAAAAAAGAGGTGGTTCGTTCAATGTTAATCTGAAAATGTAAAACCTAAAGTTCAGTACAAATTTTCTGACTAAAAGCCAAATTCGCAATGTGTATATATATTAAAAATTTCTAGACTCTATTACTAAAACCCTTCAACCATGTTTTTTATTAATAACGTATTTTTAAGTTGTGCCCATTTATTCCCCGAATACATGTTAGTGGGAATTTTTTAAGCATTCACTTAAAAAAGAATGATAATAAACAAATGCAGTACAAGTTCAAATTCCCAAGAGGAAACCTTTAGCCTTCATTTTTCCTTAACTAACTCCCTGAGAATAATGGGGACTTTTTTTTATAGGGTTACTATACAATGATAGTAATGCAATATATATATATATATATATATATATATATATATATATATATATATATATATATATATATATATATCATATAGAGGCGTGATCCAGTGTGAAACGCCATTTTGTGTGAAACGTGTGAAACAGTTTAACAACCGTCCGATCAGATTTTTTCATCACGAACAGAAGAAAAGAGTAAAAAAGTTGCCGCTTTCCCGACTCCTCGCCAGCCCGATCGTCTAACCATTCTACCTTCACTAAGTCTCCTCTACTTTCCGATTCTCCTCAACCCATTGTTGCATGGCGGAAACCTCCGACCCTTCGTTTTTTGCCACGAAGGGAAACCTCCGGCTGAAGCTCCGATTTGTGCGTGGGTATGCTATACTGCAAAATTGTCTCCCTCTTACTCTTGCAGCAATCTCCTCTCAATCTCGAGTGAAATCCCCTTCAAAATCTATTAGGGTGCACATTCAGCTTTTTCTCATTCTTCTTTTTCACTTCCTTTTCCATTGTTCATTTTTTCTTTTTTTTGATTTTATTATCTCTCCCTCTCTCCTAATCCTCTCTTCAATTTTTCATTTTTCTAGTTTCTTCTCTTTTGGTAGTCGATCTTATGTCATTCTCCCCTCTGTTTTTATTCCGATTCTTTTCTCTATCTTTTCTTCTCTCCTCAATTTCGAAATCCTCTCTATTCTCTAACAGGTGTACATCATTTTTGCTTTAGACGAGTTTCTGGTTGCGGAAACCCTTCCATTTCTGTTTCTTTCTTTTCTTTGATGTTTTAAGTTGGTGTTCCGACCGATTGTCATCTTTATGCATTTGATTTGATTTTTTTTGTCTTTGTTTCTTAAGTACTATTTCTTCATTTTCTGTTTTTTTGTTTTTTTTTTTTTTTTTTTTTTTTGGTGGAAAAACCACTTTTAGGAGATTTAATGGCGTCTTCTCTTGGAGCGTGGTTTTGCAAAGGTTTAGCAAAATTGCTGTAGTGCAAAAGAAAAAAAAAAAGCGGCGTAAAAATGTGTCTGTTTGTTAGTTACCGTTTACGATAAGAGGAGTTCCTTGCAGTTTTTCTCTTTGGATGCTATTTATGTTTGTATCGTTTGAAGTTTTACGTATTTCTCGATCAAAATCGCCAGTTGTGTTTCTGACGGGAGTTCGTTGTTATGTTTCGCGTTATCTGTGATTAAGCGATACGGTGTATAGTTGTTGAAATCCAAAGAGCTAAGGAAATTTCTTGCGTTAGAAAGCCGAGTATCATTTTTAGTTTTATTATCAGATACGTTTTCATTTCATTTCTTTATTGGAAAAGGTTGATTTGCAATGAGAAATTCTATAATAAGTTATGGAGAGAAAGTGCCTCCTTATTTATTCTTCATGCAAAAATAAAGTGCATATGGAGCTTTGGTAAAGGTTCCAATATTGCAATAGCTGGTCTTTATGTTTGTTTGGTCTGTTTATGTGCAGCAAAATGGGAGAGAAAAAAACATGAATTATTTTTCCAAAAGAAAGGACTCGTACCACTAGTAATGCAGAACTTTACACTTCCATCAGATTTTTGAGAAAAGCAGATCTAGGAGGAGTCATATTTGGTTGCAAAAATTACTCAATGTCTGAATGCCTTGAAAAGCAACTATTTGGTTAGTACTTTTTTCTTATTTCAGTAGAATGTTAAGCTACCTGTTGTCTTCTGGTTATAATAATTAGGCGATGAGTTTGCAGATCATTGACCAAAATAATTCTCAATGCAAATCCAAGCATAAACACCAAAGCAATACTAACAAAAATTATAGATTTATGTTATATAATAGCTTATTAGGTTAGAAACTCACACCACATTTAGTTTATAAAGTTGCCCAAAATATCACTCAACTGACTATTGAGTTGGTTGTTGTGAAGATTGTTGTGCTCATTCCAAAATTTAATATAAAATGAATAAGCAAAGAAACAACATATGCAGAGGAAAGTTCAAATTCAGGTACTTAAGATCATACATTTGACAGATTGAATAAGGTACACCACTAGTAAAAGTGTTCAAAGCAAGATTTCAGCTATCATATCGTAAAAGATTTTCAAATAATTATCTAAATATAATTTCAACTATTTATGTTACGATCCTGATTTATGTGACTAGACTTTCTTCTTCCATCGCTTTCCTTATCATGAACGAGTCTATCTTAATATATGGGAACGTAATTGTTTCATAAAATTGCCATGATACCACATTGCAGACCGAACAGTAACGGTAATGCAGATCATTGGGTTACTCTCATTCATTGGTCATATTTTACTTCAAAAGAGTCATTATTTTTCACAAAAAAGTTGTGATTCAGTCAATAAAAATTTATACTAATTATATAGTTGCTACAAGTTAATAGGAAGCCTTCTTATATTTGGATCCACTAACCGGTATTTCTCTTTCAAATTGAAAGCTCCTTCAGTTTTTAATAACAGCCAAATTTGGTAAAGCTTTACACTTTAAAAATTCACTTTATGGACCAAAGGTTAATAATAACCTTCTTTAAGTAATTATTTAATTAATTAATCCTCTTTTGAAATTTCCAAGCTCCAAATTAATGATGCCAGCTCATCACATTTTTCATTCATCAAAGACTTGTTGTGCACACTCAACCCAATAATTTGTATGTAACTAGATAAGTCAAATCCGTAGTAAAGTTGTCTATCTCTTGTCATCCTGAAAAAAGGCATGCACTTGTGTATATTATAAAATTGCATTACCTGCTTAAATGTAGTTGTTTGATATAAAGGAGTACTAAGGGCATCATATGGATCAAAAGAGTTGCCAAAACTTGTTAATATTGTAGCAATTCCAGGCTCCTTTGGCTTAAAATCTGCAAAGGCCAATTTAAAATTATTTTGAATCCGTCACTTTAAAAATATAAGGAATACAAAAAGGAAAAACCTCACCAGCAGCAGAAGACAAGTCACGAAGGCCCTCAGATATGTCATCCATAAAAGTAGAAGCACTCATATTTTCTGCTTCTTTTTGAGTGATACAATTGGTTCGAAAGCTATTGGAGTACAAAACTCTTTTTCTCCCACAATATTGAACTTTATTGACTGCAATGTCTTGCCACAAAGTTTGAGGTTTTGATATCTGAACATGAGAAGTAGAAGTTACAAAAAAGGTATGCATAAATAACTAACTAATGAAATAAAATAAGTGGAGAAAAGCAAGTAAAAGAAACTAGTGTGGTAAATAGTGTTACATTATTGTTGGGTGAGGCAGAGCAGAAAGAAAGGTTGAAGGTGGAAGCCATGGAAGATTATGAGGCTATCCTTATTATAATTCAGTTGCAAAATGCCCTTGCAAACCAAGAGACTAACCAAGCCAATACGATATGTTGAAAAACAAGTAGAGCTGATGTAATTCCCACACCCTTTGTTGATCCTGCCTTCACACTGGAAAATGAGTTTCAGTTATTTGGACAGAGCATTCGACTAAAAAGTGTAGAAAAAGTTCAGTGAAAGAACGCATAATTAAGCTGAAAGCAATTCAAAGTACATTATAGACTTCAGAAGCAAAAACCATCTATGGTCAACTTGGTACATACACATTTCCCTTGTAGCAACAATTTCGAGTCCAAGGCTACCTGAATAGCTCCTTTTCAGAAATAATAAAAGTTACAACTGCAACGCCAATACTCTCTCCACACAAGTGAAGGTTTAAGGGGAATCCTATAATACATGTGAAATGAATCCAAAAGATTGATTCACGAAGGATACCAAGTCATAGGAGAGAGGTTTAAAACATCAGGTAAATTCGCATGTTATGTTTGAATTTTTAAAAAATGGAGGTCATCACTATACGAGAGAGAGGTAAATGTGAATTTGAAAGACCTCCCTTTTACGCACATTCCTACAAACGAACCAACGCACCACCGCCTTCAAAATGGGTATTTTAAATACCATTAGTTGATTGTAAGGGCTGATTAAACATAGCCCTTGCCTTAGACCTCTACTATTTTACCTTTCCGTTCGTCGCTATAAATTTAGCCTCGTGAAGAAAACCAACTTCATAATATAGTAAGCTTTGCTCCAACTTTATGGTATTGAAGTGAGCTAATATTGATCCATTGGTTACAATAATTAGAAGGAAATTATGTGAAAAAATTATATGAAAAATCCAACACGTATATGTATAAAAGTATACGTGTTGGATGAAAATGAGAGAGACTGAGATAGATATATAGAAAGAGCAAATAAGAGAGAAGAAGATGTGGTACTAGTTATGTGCATTAGTTGGAATGCCCCATATCAATTTGACAAGTATAAACCCTTTACCCTTTACCCTTATTTTATGTGTAAAATCATTGAGCAACATAGACTGGAGGAGTTAAATGTTGTAGGTTACAGTAAGGGTATTTGAACAATAGAGTGTCAATACTTTCTGTTACCACAACAACTATTGTATCTGGCTTCACTGTATCTTTAATGACTCAGCTTCTTTGATTGCATGTATTCTGGAAAAAAACTTATTAAAACATTCTATGGGGCTAATGCTTAATGGTCTCACCCCATTATTTTTCTCTCTAATAAGCAAAACCATTTGTGCAGCTTCATCCCCCTATTCATGTAGCTTGGGAACCCCCTCCTATTGGGTGTCTCAAAATAAATTTTGATGGAAGTTTATTTGAAATTTGAAAACTCGCTAGGATTGAAGTATTAGAGATTATTATGGTGTGATCCAGCCCGCTCAAGCCCACTCAAATTCGAGCTCGAGCTCGAACCTGAGTCCAGCCATGGGCCGAGTCCGAGCACGAGGTGAGGCTTTATGGGCCAAGCCAAGCTCGAGCCGTCATGGATCCGACTCAGTTCGTCTCAGCCCTATATGAGATTAGAAAATCGGCTTTGATACCATGTTAAAGCAGGGTCCAAGTCCATTCCAAATGGGTAGCCACTTCGAAGGTCCCAAATAAGCCACATTCCAATGTGTGACTGTCGGTATATTAAACTTTTGATGGCTGAAGTAGAATCACTAAAGTCCAATGTGGAGTCTTACGTAGAGAACATACATCTTCAAAGTCATTTAGATATCGCGAACTTAGAGAAGATGATGATTCTTCTTCACCAAAATCAGCAGTAGCTTTCCGAAACCGGGAGGCCAAGGATGAATCCTATTCAACATCATCACAAGTGGAATTTAAAGGGTATCTTCATTGCATGCAAAGTTTCAAATATTCTTGAATTCTCTAAATTTCAATTATCCTAAACTGGTTTCATCATCTTCTCTAAGTTCGCAAAACGGGTTTAGCAACAACTTCGACTACTACGTTGTTCAAGAGGCCCGCTTCCAGATATCATGAAATTACATGTGCACTTGGCATGTTGTTATCTTGCATTTGAGGGTTGGATAGTTTCTGAGTCTTAAACTACTAGTGTTTCAAATACTCGTATTCAATTAAAAATTTGGACTTTATTTTTTATTTTTTCAAATTTACTAATGGAGAAAGTGGTATAGTGGCTAGAGGTAACTGATTTTTATCAGTTATCACTTAACTGGTAACCTAGCTCTTAATAAGAGCAGTCTAAAATTACATGTGAAAACTCACTGTTGAAGTGGGATTAGAATTTGCATTGATAGTAAGAACATGAAAATTCATTGTGGCACATTTTAATACGTTCCTTTTGCTTTGCGACTTCCTTTACTATAGCCTTCAAACATGATTTCTATTCAAATTCCTTACAACAACCTTTCATCATGATTTTTGTTTCAAATACTTTACTATAGCCTTAAACCACTATTTTCTTCAAATTCTCTTACTATTGATTCTAGCTATGATTTTCCTTCAAATTCCCTTACCATAGTCTTCAATTAAGATTTTATATATAATTTCCAAACTATAGCCTACAACTCTGATTTTTTAAAAATTCTCTCACAACAACATGCAACCATTATTTTCTTTAAATTACATTATAAAATTCTTTAACCATGAGTTTTCCAAAAATTCCTTTGGAATTATTTTCTTTAAATTCTTTAACTATAGCCTTAAACCATGATTTTTCCTAAAATTTCCTTACTATAGCCTTCAACCATGAGTTTTCTTCAAAATCCCAAACCTTAGCCTTGTGCCATGAATTTCTTCAAATTCTCATACTATAGCCTTTAGTCATAATTTTTGTCAAAAGTCCCTTACTATAGCCATCAATAATTATATTCCATCAAATTCTCTTACTCGAATCTGGCCTAATATTGGGCACCATTTATTTATTTATTTATAATTGTAATATTTGGATTTATTTGAGAGATTTTTTTTGGTGTATTACTCTTAGCATCAACTAAAATTTGCATTTTAGCCATGATTTTTACTACTTAATTTAAAAAAATTCAATCGTGAAAACTATTGTAAGGGATTTTAAAGAAAAATATGATAGAATATTATAGTAAGGGAATTTGAAGTAGAATCTTGGTTGAACGCTATAGTAATGAAATTTGAAGAAAATTAATGACTGAAAGCTATTGTATGGGAAGTTTAAGAAAAAACATGGTTGAAAGCTTTAGTAAGGAAAATGTAAGAAAAATCATGGCTAAAGTCAGTAAGAGAATTTAAAAAAAATTCAAACGTGAAGACACGGGTTGTCGCAATTGAGGCAAGGCTGAAGTCAGCCTTGCCTGAAAGTTGTTTATGTAATCAATGCAGAACGCGTCCAATTGGCGGCCCACTAGAACAATTACCAAGTGTCTAGTACTTACAAAGGAAAAAATAGTAGAAGATAACAGCTTAATTAATGTCGTCTTTGATTCTTATTTCAGATTTGTCGAAACAAAAAAGATAAAATACGGCTGCGACTCCTTTTGACATATATACTTGCAAAATGGAATATCCGAGGCATGGCAAAAGATACCTTGGGTGATAGCTATGTTTGCAGCTGAAGCATCTCTAATCTTGATAAATCCATCACATGGTCATTATGTGACCATTACCAAGTTCTTGATGCATTCTTCCAAGGTGGATCTTAAGGTATTTTGATTCTCCTTTTTTCTGTTAATTTCTAGGAATTGACATTTGTGTGAATCCACTCAAAGCAGCATTATAGGGTATTCTGGATCTGGTCAAGTGCGGATAGGTAATGTGTTTAGGGTATATGCCAAAGATGTGCTCCATTTAATTTGTTGCTGCGATTATCTTATAGTTCATGAAAACATATTTGATGTACTTGGGTAAGAATAAATTGATTCGTGGTATCTTATTATAAGCGGATCCACATAAAGTTGGAACAAGATTTGTATAACGTTTATCAACGAAGGTCCTAATCATTTAATTATAGAATATCCGAGGCTTAAAAAAGGGTAAAGGGTAAAGGGTATGAGAAAATGCTTTAGGGTTTTGTGATATCATAATTTTTTATTTTTCAGGAAATATACCTTTATTAAATGGAATATTTGTAATTAGTAACGGTTACAAATATTCCATTACTTTCTTTTCTTGAAATTCCCACGCTTTATTAAAATTAGTATGGGAAATTTTACCAATCCCAATTTTCTATATGAGAAAAACTCATGTGGAAAACCATTATATGATTATGGTTTTTGTAAGGGATTACTTTTAAAGAAAAATAAACTTGCATATATATATATATAATCAGGCCTCCCTTCTTAGACCATTTTTTTAACTCTAATGAGACGTTCCATGCATTGAATCAATTTATTAAACATACGTTGGCCACGGAACGCGACGTTGATTAAAGGCTATAGTAAGATAATTTAAAAATATTCAACGGTAACTATTTGAAATAAAATTCTTAAATTGTAGAGTCATACAAAGGACAGTTTCTAATTTTTAAAATTAATTAAAAATTTTAATTATATCCTTATATATGATTTGCTTTAAATAAACTATATATTTACTTTTTTGGTGTCTTTCTCCTCCTCACTGTTACCATCCAAGGATAAAAACATGGGGAAGCCCTTCAAAGAGGTTTAATTATATGCTTGGAATCATCAATCTGCGCAGATGAACCAGATTGGCCCGGGGGGTGGGGATACTCGATCGAGGCTGAAAATGCAGGTACAATACTGTCAAGTTTATCCAGCATTTTCCCAACTGCGCATGCAATGCAGCAGGTTGCATCTTGTCACAACAGCTCGAAAATCGTCCAGATCTAGTGATCAGCTGCCGTAAGAGAGTATTTTAGTTGGTAGATAAAAGTTATCATGGTAAATGTGAGAGAAGTATGCTTCGGAGCACTAGCACAAGTATAGCAAGGGGCTCATTCCGGATCATTAAAAGCTTTCATGAGTCGAAATACATGATAACATGAGCTAGCTTTGTGCAATTTCTCTATCGCTGTCAAAACCATGGATCATGTCCACCAACTCATTATCAGTCCAGGTAATTAAAATCGTGTAATTAATGTTGCCATCTTCCTCAAATCACGTAGTGAAATGTACCCTTTCCCTGATTCTGCAAACAAGATATTGTCATCAATCAGGAGTACTGCTAGACTTTCACAATTAACTGTACAGAAACTAGGATAAATTGAGTTTCCAAGGAGTATGTCAATACCATTCTAAGACTACGTCTATTCCATTTTTGCCGGAACAACGAAGGTGTAATGATACTTAAGGGCTATAGTTTGGTTTGTAATCCAAGCAAAATTTGGAAAATTGAATCATAAATAATTATGATTCAATTTTATTTATAGCTTGGTCCAACCTTCGTTGGACATGAAGAAACGTCACATCCCTTATAAAGATAACAATTAAGGGTCTTTCTAATTACTTTTAATTAAATGAATAGTCTTCAATTGTATGAGGAAACGTCACTACAACATTCAGCCATTATTCTCTCCAAATACCATTACCATAGCCTTTAACGATGAGTTTTTTTAAAATTTCCTAGGAATTATTTTCTTCAAATTTTCTAATTATAGCCTTAAACCATGATTTGCTTTAAATTTGATTAAGAAATTACCAATTAAAATTTAAATTAATTACCAAAAAAATAAATCGTTGCGTCAGCATCAGTCAGCAACCAGCCATGTCACGCTGCCACTCAAGCCATTAGTTAGTTAAACGACCAAGTCTGGTAGCGGCCGAGAAAAGTCACTCTTAAGCCTCGTTCGATGGAATTGCTACTTTGGTAATTGGTATGAAATTTGAAAATTTCTTTGGTAATTGCTATGAAATTTGAAAATTTCTTTGGTAATTGGTATGAAATTTGAAAATTTTAGCGAAAATATTTTCACATATAAGCAACATCTGTTGAGAAAATTTCTTTTAGCGAAAAGAATTTTTTCCATTATAGCAAACATCAGGCGATTTCAGAATATAAAGATTAATGAAAAATGTGACTAACAGTTTCCCATTCAGAACTGCAACTGAGTGACAGCCCCTCCGGGTGTACATAATTGGAATCTTCGTCCATGATGCTTCTCGAGGATCATATCTTTCAGCTGATCTTAAGAACAACAGTCAAAACTAGATCAACAAAACTAATACACAATGTATATTAAAAAAAGAGCATACAGTATCCCATCCACTTCCACTGCTGAAGGAGCAAATCTCTGGAGAAGACACAACTCTAGTGAAGAAGTGAAAAAGCATGTCTACTAAATGTCAAATAATTTGTCTTCAGAGTAGAATGGTATGTTGTTAATACAGTTCTCATGTTTTTACTTTTCACAGCATCGTCGTTGTTAATACAGTTCTCTTCAGAGTCGGATGGACTATCGTCCATGCGCAGAGAGAAACCAAGCGTCGGCAGAGCTGGAGGTCAGGGACGACCTCCGCTCTGAGTCGATGTCGTCGATTTGGATGGCTATTCCGGCGGTTTTTCGCCACTGTCCGAGGCCGCAAAGGTTCGTCGCAGAAGGGCGACCCTACCTTCCATGCGCAGAGAGAAACCAGGGTTTCTCTCTGCGTCGCTCCAGCTGGAGGTCAGGGACGACCTCCGCTCTGAGTCGACTCGGTCGTTTCGACCGGGTCAACAGGGCGACTCGACCGAGTCAATCCGGCCGTGTCTGCCGAGTCAATCCGGCCGTGTCATGGTCCTATGGTTCTATGTATATAATATTAAATTAGATAAAATAATCATATTAACATTTAAGTGATGAATGAAATATTTTTAAAATATCTTTTGAAGACAAAAAAATTTACATTAAGTTGTTACCTAATTTCAGAATAGTAGGGTTAAATACATTTAATTGTTGCCTAATTTTAAAATAATAGGATTAGATACATTTTTTAAAATAATATTTAATTGGATTAAATAATCAAATTAACATTAAAGTGAATTACATATTTTTTATAAATCTTTTGAAGACAAAAAAAAAATAATATCAAAATAATAGGACTAAATGCATTAAATTATTAGCTAATTTTAAAATAGTAGGGTTAAATAATTAATCAAAACAAACATAACAAACAAATACAAAATTTAATTAAATTGTGTCATTACAAGTAATTTAACATTTAGTTGATATTTAATTGTAAAATAATTGTTAGTTAATTCTAAAATAACATTAAATTGGATTCAATAATTACATTAAATTGAATTACATACTTTTGAAAAACCTTTTGCATTAAATTCTTAGCTAATTTCAAAATAATAGGATTAAATAGATTAATTTGTCAACGAATTTCAAAATAATAGATAAAATGCATTAAATTGTTAGCTAATGTTAAAATAGTAGGATTAAATAATTAATAAAAACAAACATAACAAAAAAATAAAAAATTTAATTAAATTGTGTCATTACAAAAAAATTTACATTGAATTGATTATTAATTGTAAAATGATTGTTAGTTAATTCTAAAATAACATGAAATTGGATTAACTAATAAAAAGTTAGAACACAGTTGGTTTAGTCCGATTCAGTAAACAACAGTAGCCAAATAATAGTCGATTTGGTTCGATTTGGTCCGGTTATGCAGATAACAGTTGACTCGGTTTGGTTCGGTTAGTCTAACAACAGTTTGTTTGGGTCGGTTAGCCAAATAATAGTCCATTTTGGTCCGATTTGGTCCGGTTAGCTAAATAACAGTCGACAACAATCAGTTTGGTCTGGTTAGTCAAACAATAATTTGTTTGGTCCGGTCAGCCAACCAACGGGTAGTTTGGTCCGGTTAGCCAAACAATAGTCCAATTGGTCCGATTAGCCAAACAATAGTCCAATTGGTCCGGTTAGCCAAACAATAGTCCAATTGGTCCGATTAGCCAAACAATAGTCCAATTGGTCCGATTAGCCAAATAATAGTCCAATTGGTCCGATTAACCAAACAATAGTCCAATTGGTCCGATTAGCCAAACAATAGTCCAATTGGTCCGATTAGCCAAACAATAGTTTAATTGGTCCGATTAGCCAAACAATAGTCCATTTGGTTCGATTTTAATAGGCAGTTTAATCCTGTTAGCCAAACTATAGCCGGTTTAGTCCGGTTAGCTAAACCATAGCCAGTTTGGTCCGGTTAGGCAAATAATAGCCGATTGGGTCCGGTTAGGCAAATAATAGCCGATTGGGTCCGGTTAGGCAAATAATAGCCGGTTGGGTCCGGTTAGGTAAACAATAGCCGGTTGGGTCTGGTTAGGCAAATAATAGCCGGTTGGGTCCGGTTAGGTAAACAATAGCCGGTTGGGTCCGGTTAGGTAAACAATAGCCGGTTTGGTCCGGTTAGCCAAATAACAGCCGGTTTGGTCTAGTTAGCCAAACAACAGCCCGTTTGGTCCGGTTATCCAAAAATAGTTGGTTTGGTCCGGTTATCCAAAAATAGTTGGTTTGGTCCGATTAGTCAAACAACTTTCTGTTTGATCCGGTTAACCAAAAAATGGTCCATTTGGTCTGATTTTGTTCGGTTAGCCAAATAATAGTCGACAATAGCCGGTCTGGTCCCGTAAGTCAAACAACAGTCTGTTTGGTCCAATTAGCCAAACAATAGTCCATTTGGTTCGATTTGGTCCGGTTAGCCAAATAACAGTCGACAACAGCCGATTTGGTCCGATTAGTCAAATAACAGTTTGTCTGGTCCGGTTAGCCAAACTATAGTCCATTTGGTTCGATTTGGTCCGGTTAGGCAAATAACAGTTGACAAGAGCCGGTTTGGTCCAGTTTGGTTCGGTTTGGTCCAGTTTGGTCCGATTTGGTCCGATTTGGTCCGATTTGGTCCGGTTTGGTCCGATTTGGTCCGGTTTAGTCCGATTTGGTTTGATTTGGTCCAATTTGGTTCAATTTGGTCCAATTTGGTCTGGTTTGGTCCAATTTGGTCCGGTTTGGTCCGATTTGGTCCGGTTTGGTCCAGTTTGGTCCGGTTTGGTCCGATTTGGTCCGGTTTGGTCCGATTTGGTCTGGTTAGTCAAATAATAGTCTATTTCGTCCGGTTAGGCAAACAATAGTCCATTTGGTTCAATTCGGTCCGGTTTGCCAAATAACAGTCGATAACAGTCGGTTTGGTTTGGTTAGTCAAACAACAGTCTATTTGGTCCGGTTGGCCAAACAACAGTCTATTTGGTCCGGTTAGCCAAACAATAGTCCATTTGGTTCAATTTGGTCCGGTTTGCCAAATAATAGTCGACAACAGTCGGTTTGGTCCGGTTAGTCAAACAACAGTCTATTTGGTCCGGTTAGCCAAACAACAGTCTATTTGGTCCGGTTAGCCAAACAACAGTCTATTTGGTCCGGTTAGCCAAACAATAGTCTATTTGGTTCGATTTGGTCCGGTTTGCCAAATAACAGACGACAACAGTCGGTTTGGTCCGGTTAGTCAAACAATAATTTGTTTGATCCAGTTAGCCAACCAATAGACAGTTTGGTCCGGTTAGCCAAACAATAATCCAATTGGTCCGATTAGTCAAACAATAGTCCAATTGGTTCAATTAGTCAAACAATAGTCCAATTGGTTCGATTAGTCAAACAATAGTCCAATTGGTCTGATTAGCCGAACAATAGTCCAATTGGTCCGATTAGCCAAACAATAGGCCAATTGGTCCGATTAGCCAAACAATAGGCCAATTGGTTCGATTAGCCAAACAATAGTCCATTTGGTTCGATTTCAATAGGCGGCTTAGTCCTGTTAGCCAAACAATATTCGGTTTCGTCCAGTTAACCAAACCATAGCCAGTTTCGTCCTGTTAGCCAAATAATAGCTGGTTGGGTCCGGTTAGGTAAACAATAGTCGGTTTGGTCCGGTTAACTAAACAATAGCCGGTTTGGTCCGATTAGCTAAACAATAGCCGGTTTGGTCCGGCTAGCCAGACAATAGCCAATTTGGTTCGGCTAGCCAGACGATAGCCGGTTTGGTCCGGCTAGCCAGACGATAGCCAGTTTGGTCCGGCTAGCCAGACTATACCCGGTTTGGTCCGGCTAGCCAGACGATAGCCAGTTTAAAAAAAAAATTTAGAGGTAATAGTCTCATGGTATTGCCATCTTGTTTATTTTATTTTTATAGATTTTTGTGTAGGGTACTTATTAATGTAGTTGAAGGTAAACTCACATTCGTTCAACACCTAGAAAATATTGTTTAATAAAAGTATTTGGTGTGAAGTGAACTTGAGAAATAGCTCTGTGGTCACATGTTGAAGTTAAAATGGGAGGTCTTAAGTTCAAGTCTTCTTGGGGGCATTGGGGGTATCAGGTTTAAAAAGTAGTTCTATACATACACACTTTCCTAAAAAAAAACAAATTGGTGTGAAAAGGAAAAAATAAGTTGCAAATGCTCGTACAAAGTCTTAGTTGTTCCTATTTTTACGAATAGCGATTAGTTGATAACCTACTAACAGACGGATATTTAGTTGATATTTTCATGGTTACTATAATGGTTCAGCCGAAGTCATTCTAAAATCTAAACTTCAACTTACTTTTTTTTAAGATAGTCACCAACGGGTGCTATCTTATTTACCCTAATGTCTTATTAATAAATATATTTGTTCCTATGATAAAATACTATAAATTTTGCCACTAGAATAAGGGAATTTGTCTTTGTAAAATGTGGAAATTATGGTAAATAAATTGCATTTGTTTATTGTCGACTATGTGGGGGTACATTTCCAGTATCATTACTTAAAATTTTACCATATATTTAACTATTTTGAGAAAGTTAAATATATGGTAAAATTTTATTTTTTAGATGTTTCACATTATTAAAAATAAAAACATTTTTGAGGCCTCTCCCCATAATATGTAGAAAATATTTTTTTATCATATATAGGTAAAATATTATTGCCTCATGTAGAAACAACGAAAAAGAAAAAAATTAATAGCATTCCATTACACCTGCCGACATTCACCTCTTGAATCAAATCTTTCATGATATGCTCATATAAGAATCTTGTTCATATTAAATAAGAGTGATTTTGTTATATGCAAAAAATTAATGTGTTCATACCACTCATACTCGCAATGACTTGACTTATTATTCATGAATTTAAGACCAAGCCAAGTTCGATGTCTATATTTGGAGTAACTTCTTTTTATAGTATGAGGAAACGTCACTACAACATTCAGCCATTATTCTCTTTAAATTTCATTACGATAGCCTTTAACGATGAGTTTTCCTAAAATTTTATAGGAATTATTTTCTTCAAATTCTAACTATAGCCTTAAACCATGATTTGCTTCAAATTTGATTAAGAAATTACCAATTCAAATTCAAATTAATTACCAAAAAAATTGAATTAAAGGGTTCAACAATTCCACCAAGAGTGTCAATACTTTATGTTATTCAATAGAAGTGCAGTCCAAATTTTTCATCAAGTTGAGAACAATTCGTTGTAGTTTTGGTTAAATTTGGAGCTCAAACATAGTTAAGACTGCACTTCTATAGCAGAAAGCTAAAGTAAGAGAATTTTAATAAAAATAATGGCTGAAACAAATAGTAAGCAAAATTTAAGAATAATCATAATAGAAGGTTATAGTAAGTGAAATTTAAGAAAAATCATGACTTCAGGCTAAAGTAAGAGAATTTTAAGTAAAATCATGGCATGGCTGAAGGCTATAGTAAGAGAAATTTAAGAAAAATAATGGATGAAGGTTATTTTAAGTGAATTTTATTAAAAATCATGGATGAAGGCTATAGTAAGGGAATTTTACAAAATGAAATTTTGAAGTAAAATATGACCAAAGACTATAGTAAAGAGATTTAATAAAGAATCTAAGTTGAAGGTTATCGCAAAGGAATTTAAAAAAAACTCTTCACTGAAGGCTATAGTAAGAGAATTTTAGAAAAAAACATAGCAGAAAGTAGTATTTAGGAAATTTTTAAAAAAATTATTTCGATTACATAAAGTATATTTGCAAAACGAACGTATGTTCTTTCTTACTTTCTCCATTATAAGGCGTGAAGCCTGAAGCCATGAGTTTCCAACTAAAATATAGCGAGTGTTTCAAATACTCGTATTCAATATAGCTTCTTACTCCAACTCATGGTCATACTATATAAACTTGTCGGTCATTTAAAAGTTGAGAAGTTAGTAAGCAACAAGTACTTCTAATGGCCTGTGAAGCCATTAGGAGTGGTACAAATCTTGTTAACACACGCCTTTATGTTTAAATACCACACGCCAACTTTAACAGATAGTTTACGTGACATCGAGGACTTTTGAAACACAGGTACTACTTTTGGCTTTGCAGACTTTTAAATTATTGTTAAAGCCCGTTCTATTTTGTTGTAAGACATAACAGGAATCAAAATGAAGGATTGACATGATATATGTAAGAATGACCCAACATGGTTTTTTCTCCTGTCCACACGTTGATTCTTCCAAAAATTATTTTGAAATGACATGCAAGTTCCTTGGATATGGAATAATAATA
Organism: Aristolochia fimbriata; assembly: GCA_019845555.1. Lineage (NCBI taxonomy): Eukaryota > Viridiplantae > Streptophyta > Magnoliopsida > Piperales > Aristolochiaceae > Aristolochia > Aristolochia fimbriata. Next base: position 10,893,430 of record CM034081.1, read on the forward strand.
ATGGCTGTACAGTTAGTAAATTTTTGAAATCAGATCGGTGTGTTTTCTTAAGATCCCTAACTCTGAACGACATGCAGGATCTCTCCCGCTCGTGAGAGCTGCAGTCGACATCTCTGTTCCAGGAGCATCCCTGACCCCTCTAAAACATGAATTTCTTTTCCAGCATGGATGCTAACGTGGAAGGTACCCGGTGGGGGTACCTCTATGCGTACCCTTATCATTATAGAAATATTAAATATACATAAAGTATAAAATATAATATTGGTCTAACCGGGTCTAATTGAGTTCGACCAAAACCAAACATAGTATTGATTTGATGGCCGGTTCAATTATAAATTGAAAGTCAGTTAGTGACAAGCTGCGGTTGGTTAATTGAAGCTGGATCCAAATTCCCAATACAGAAGGCTAAAGTAAGGGAATTTTATGAAAATTCATTAGAGAAAGTTGTAATAAGGAAATTTGAAGTAAAATATGACTAAAGACTGTTGTAAGGCAACTTAATGAAAAATCTTGGTTGAAGGCTATAGTAAGGGAATTTGAAGAAAATTTTTGACAAAAGGCTATAGTAAAGGAATTTTTAGAAAACTCATGGCTGAAAGTTATAGTAAGGGAATTAAAAGAAAAAAACATTGTTGAAAGTTATTGTAGGCAAAATTTAAGATAATCAAGGCGGAAGAATATTGTAATGGAAATTTAAGAAAAATTATGGTTGCAGGCTATCGTAAGGGAATTTCAGAAAGAATCATGGCCGAAGGCTATCATAAAGGAATTTGAAAAAAAATCATGGCTGTAGGGTATAGTAAGGGAATTTTAAGAAAAAATATAGTTAAAGGCTATAGTAAAAAAATTTGAAGAAAATTCTTGACATAAGGCTATGTAAGGGAATTTTATGAAAGAACATGGCTGAAAGTTGTAGGATGGGAATTTAAAAATTTATAAAAGAGGTGGGCTGAATTCAGGGAGGTAATTGCATATCAAGTAAATTTCCTATTTGACTGAGTAAAAATACCACATACTTTTATGATCCAAACCCACCAGTTACAGGATTAGCTTCAATTGTAGGGGTTCATGTAAAATGCCCCTTAAATTCAAATTAAGAAGTGGCTAGAGGGGGGTATCACAAATGTTGAATTATATGGAGATGTTGAAGACACTTTAGTAATAGAGGTAAGCCTGTAAGTAAATGCCCCTTTAATAATTTGAGCTCCAAATTTAACTCTGATTAAGGTAACCCACCTTAAAATTCTCATGTTTAAGTGGAATACCAGCTCATTGCTTATCCTTCATGCAATGTCTGACAAGTGTGGCAAAAAATATTGAGAAGTTGATTAGAACATTTCTATGGAGAGGTAAGATGGATAACTTTAAATACCATCTAGCAAATTGGAAAAAGGTTTGTCTTCCAATGGCCTATGGTGGTTTGGGCATTAGGAAAATTCTACTAGTGAACTAAGCCTTCATGATGAAATGGTGTTGGAGAATCAAGATGGAGAAACGTGTTCCTTGGCGCAAGTTTGTGATAGAAAATCTTGGAGTAGAAGAGGATTCATGGATCATGGGCTGGAATTTACGTAGAAGACTCAGCCATTCTGAGGTCTATACATAAACTCTTTGAGGAGTTCAGATCCCATATTAGATGGGCAGTGGACTCTTTATTTTGGGAGGACCCATGGATGGACAAGGATCCACTAAAGCAGTCATACAATGGGTTGTACAAACATTCAAGGATACCTGCAGCTACGATTGAAGATATAATGGTTTCAGCTGAAGTTCATAAGTCCTCTATGAGCTCAGGTCATTTAGGACTCATTTGGTGGGGGAGTTAGTTGTGAAGGGAGACTCAAAGAATGTAATAGAGTGGTGTAGATAGACTGTATTATTAATTGGGGACTTACAAAATTGAACTGAAGACATTAGTAAGATAGTAAATGGTATTTTGAAGTGATTACTAACCAGTCTAAATTTGATCAATAAATTAGTATTAGGAGAAATCCTTAATTGATAGTTTTTATATGTACTATCCATGCTTAAGGTATCAATTTTAAGGTTGTATATTGTTCTTTTTTTTATACTATGGTTAAGCAAAGCTCTTTCTACTAAAATACTTCCTGGAGCATTTTTTCATACCAGAAATTTCAAATCGGTGCCCAATATTAGGCCAGATTTGTTCACCAAAAAAAATCATGGTCGTGTCTTTTAAAAAATCATGGCTAAAATTCTTTTTCCATAGCCTTCAGCCATGAGTTTTGCTCAAATTCCCTTTCTGTAGCCATCAGTTTTGATTTTGTTCTTAAAATTCCCTTACTATAGCCTTTAGCTGTAATTTTTCTTAAAATTCTCTAACTCAAGCATCAGACAAGTTTTCTAATTTTAAATATTTTACTATAGTGTTAAACCATGAATTTTCTTAAAATTTCCTGCCAATAGGCTCCTATCATTATTTTTCTTCAAATAGCCTTAATATACCCTCGTACCATGAATTTCTTCAAATTCTCTTAGAAAAGCCTTCAGTCATTTTTTTTTCAAAATTCCTTTACTATAGCCTTCAACCATGATTTCTCTGCAAATTCCTTACGACAGCCTTCGGCCATGATTTTTGTTTCAATTACTTTACTATAGCCTTGAACCACCATTTTCTTCAAATTCTCTTACTATTGCTTTCAACTATGATTTTACTTCAGATTCCCTTAATATAGTCTTCAATTTGGATTTTTCATATAATTTCCTAACTATGGCTTTCAGCTCGGTTTTTTAAAAATTCTCTGACTACAACTTTCAACAATTCTTTTCTTTAAATTCCATTACAATACCCCTTAACCATGAGTTTTTCTCAAATTCCCTAGGAATTATTTTCTTTCAATTCTCTAACTATAGCCTTAAACCATGATTTTTTCTAAAATTCTCTTACTATAGCCTTCAACCAAGTTTTTTCTTCGAATTCCTAACTCTAGCCTTTTGCCACGAATATTTTTAAATTATCTTACTATTGCTTTTAATTATAACTGAAATTAGTTTTTGTGCTTCACGTGTACGTATGAGTGTACTTACACCCGAAGATTGGTGTAGTTACACTTAACCTTAATCTACTATTATCATTATAGACACCAGCAATTGTTATCGCAGTTCGGAACCAATAGTTCCTATTCCGCGGGGCTCTCAGCCCAGGATATCAAAGTTTACTATAGAGAGTATTACAGTAACAGTGATTCGGTAACACTTACAGTAATGAGTTCTCCTCCCTCAGGATTTGAACACAACTCTCTTAGCCTCGTGACTTCCTATTCCAGCAATCAACTGAAGTCTTCTTGATACCCTCCACACAAAGGCTCTCCCCCTTAGTGTGTTCCCTCTAGCTAGGGAAGTTATGCACGCGGTCTTCTCTGGATGAGAACACTCTAGGATGGTCAACAGCTTCTTTGATGCTAAGCCAATACGACCTCTTGATCAGCGCCAATGGAGATACTCTTCACTCTGTATATAACACGATCATCATTATTGAAGAACTCCCCCTTTATTCACCCTTTCTTCTCTTTCTATGCTTTCTGCGTAACCCTAATCCCACAACTGAATCACCCTTATATAGTCCTAGGGTATTCACTCCTTTCCATCACAGAGTCCTGTCTTAATTGGTCTATTCCCGTAATCAAGGAATCCAGCTGACATTAGTTCCCTCTTGTGTTTCAATTCCCTTTTATACATTTTCCATGTGTGTGTGCACTTCTATGCGCATTAGGAAACTTCCGTTCTTTGGCACCAATCAGGACTCGTCTATGAAGTGCATTTTGTCATAACCAGCCAATCACACGTATGTGTTCTAACAATTCCTTTACTATAGCCTTCAACCATGATTTCTCTTCAAATCCCTTACGACGGCCTTTTGCCATGATTTTTGTTTCAATTGTTTTACTATAGCCTTGAAACACCATTTTTTTCAAATTCTCTTACTCGTTCTTCCAGCTATGATTTTACTTCAAATTCCCTTACTATAGTCTTCAATTTGAATTTTTGATATAATTTCCTTACAATAACCTTCTGCTCTGATTTTTTAAAATCACAAAATTGGAGCACGAAGAAGCAGAAGGATCAAGACCCAAATTTAGGGAAGTTTCTCTTACACCCTTGAGTTTTATTTCTTTCATTGAGGATAATGCAAATTTTAAAGTTTGGCTTAGGGGATTTGAATTGTGGTTCGATGTTGGCTTTGCTAGAAGGACTTGGTCATGGTCCAAGTGATTGGACCAACACGAACTGTTGATGTAGGATGACCAGAAGACTTCTCCTTGGATAGGCTTCCTACAGGTATGAAAGGTTTCCTGGCATGGAGCGCTGGAACGCAAACTTGAGATCTACGACTCCGGGAACCGAATAGGAAGAGCTTGAGCATGCAACGACGGTCTTCTAGCCAGACTTGTTGTAGTTGAAGAAAGACATCTTAGTTTGACTTGAAGTTGGAGAAGGAGAAGGTAGAAAGGGTCCAACCAGGCGTGCCAAATCTTTAATCAGGTACAAGGCGCCGAAATGTGTTATGATGGTTCTCTCTCTAGTTGTTCCTTCGATTTGATCTCTGTATGTCAATTTGTGCGAGGACAATTTAATTAATGTGTCACAAACTCGTCACAAGCTTTCTGGTTGGTGAGCTTGAATTTATTTATCTAAAGCTTGATGAGGAATTGGTGCTCCATATGGCCAGGTGGTGTTCTGGGAAGCGCTGGCGTAGAGGCAAGAAGACCAATTGTTGCTACAACGTTCAACAAGCAGCATTCTTGACAGCAATCGAGGATCTTGTGACTTCAATTTCGTTTGCCTTTACTCGGGAATTCCACCACAAGCAACTGTAGGAATCTTTAATTTGAACTCGAACAAGCTTCAGTAGCACTTCATTCTTCGACAGTGACAACTAGTTATTCGTTCTTCATTCGGCAACCCACTACAAGAGTGCATTTCTAGCTCTGGTTGCATCTCTGACACACCACCTCTAGAGCTCCAAATGAGCTTATACTTTATAGATGAGGCAGTTGATTTGATTTTCCCCTTTTCTTTTGTGAATTTGAATTTCTACCAATGGGTGATCACCACGTGTCAGGGGCAATTGTTTGTTGCTTGATTTACTTAGATTGTGCCCCATGTAAAAGGCAAAGTCCAAGCTTCACCAGATCGCTTCATTGTCATTGAGTTGAGTCAGCTTTGGATGAGTCGCTCGTGCTGCATGTCGGCTTCTGATTGGAAAATACCATCACATGTCACCCAGTCAGTAGTGAAGTGTGTGCTGATGTGTCACTCTCAATCGGCCTTTAATTGTGTTGAGTTAGGCTTGGATCGATCCAACTTGACTTCGATCGGTCCTCATAGGGCCCAAAAGACTTGAATCGAACTTGGTTTGATTTTAGCTGACGTTGAATTGGTTTTCACGATAGATCGAAATAAAGCCTTTGATCGAAGATCCAACTTTGACTATTGACCAAGTTATGTTCAATTCTTAATTTTTAGTGGTCAATTTTGGGAATTTGATAAGATTGACCATAAAATTGGAACGATGTTGACCGCATAATGGGGATCATTAATCACGCTTAACTAAGCCTGTTTGATCTGGCTGTGACAATTTGTCAATTTCTAGTCAATCATTGATTTGTGAAGGTCAATTTGGTGATTTTGACTTCAATTGGTAAGAAATTGAGTTGATCGAGCCGTAGATCGTAAGATCAATTTTAGACGATCAGATCTTAGTTCGGTTAAATCTCCATGTCTTTAATAAGATAATAATATACTTATATTCACATAAAATATTTATGTTTTTTATTTAAAATATTTTATAAAAAATAAGTTGGGGCATTTAATAATATATTTTATTATTATTATTTAAGTCCATTCTTTCTCGTGTTCATCACATAGGGTTCATGCTAGTAATTGTATAACACAATCGATTTTTATGTTTTAGAAAATTTCTAAAATTAAAAGTTTTTTCTCAACGTTTTTACTCTATAAAGGTATGTAAGACTTATCTCTTATCTTTTATTAATTTACTTATTTATTTATTTTTATTTTTTGAAACCTATAAATGGTTACATATTACACTTTTAAAATGACCTTTATGTTATGTTTTTACTAATATATAACTTGCATTTAATTGCTCATTTTTTAGTCTTTTAAAAAATTCAAGTATAAGATATGGATCCATATAAAAAATTACAAATTTACTCTCATTAGCTAAAAAAATGTGTGATATGGGTATTTTGGGAATAATATTTTTTTAACCAGAATTTAAAGGAGACATCTCCTTTGGGCTAAAGAGATATTGTTTAATTTGGGAATAGGCGGGTTATTTGAAATGAAAATTTTGTTTAAGGGTTTATTAGATTTTATTAAAACGTAAATGATTTGTGTAGTTCTGATGATAGAGGAGTAAAAAAATCAAGCCTAGAAGACATCTCTGTTGGCTATTGTTGACAATCATGTAGTTTGCTCTCTTGTTGACCTAATTATTGAAGAAAGAGAGTATAGTATGTATGTACTAGAACGTTCAAATACAAGTTTTTTCCAGTTGCAACATGGACCTGCTAGTGCATTCTGCTTGTCAGAGTGCCACAAAAAAAGATATTGCAACACATATATTTGACATATGAAATATATAATTTACTTGGCACATCTGAGACAACAGATAAATTTCTCTTGATCATCAACTATATCTTTAGAAGTAACAATGTGTATAAATTTTGAGTGCTCAAAAAATTAATAACCATCAAAACTTTCCTCAAAATTTTGTTATTGACGGGCAAACTTTTGTCCTTTAGCTGAATCTTCTTCACTGCATATTGCCTTTCATCTAGTTTATTTTTGAACAACATAACATGGCCAAAACCACCATGACCTGCAACCAACATGATGATGGTAAAAACAACAGGAAAGAAAAGGCAACAAGTACTAATTTGGCTCAAGGAACATAGTGGAAAAAGAATATTTGGAGAGGAAGAGATAGGGAGAGAGACAGAGAGAGAGAGAATATCTATCAGTTTTTTTTTTTTGTTTTTTTAAGAATATCTATCTGTTTTGAACCCCCTTTTATAAAGTCCATGTTACAAGCCCATCTGCACGACTGAATAATTTCTGTTGTATGTAAGGAGAGAGGTAATGGGTGCTTATGGGTTCCCTTTTCACTTACTACATGGCTTTATGACCAAATTCCTCAGTTTTCTCTGATTGCAGGGCTTTCTCTTTCTCAATTTAGCCAAAGTGCATTCACCACGGGGAGTTATTTAATCCTTTTGCGCTTGACTTTCAGGAAGGTCTATAGCTAGTTTCAATTCGCATCACTATAAGCACCATGTTTTTATTAAAATTCTCTTACTCAAGCATCAGACAAGTTTTCTTGTTTAAAATATTTTACTATAGCCTTAAACCATGAATTTTCTTAAAATTTTATGCCAATAGCCTTCAGTCATTATCTTTCTTCAAATACACTTAATATAGCATCATACTATGAATTTCTTCAAATTCTCATACTATAGCCTTAAGTTATTTTTGTCAAAATTCATCTACTATTGCCTTCAACCATGATTTCTCTTTAAATTCCTCACGACAGCCTTCTGCCATGATTTTTGTTTCAATTACTTTACTATAGCCTTCAACCACCATTTTCTTCAAATTTTCTTACTATTGCTTCCAGCTATGATTTTATTTCAAATTCCCTTACTGCAGTCTTTAATTTGGATTTTTCATACAATATCCTAACTATTGCCTTCCGCTCTAATTTTTTTAAAATTCTCTCACTACAATATTCGGCCATTATTTTCTTTAAATTCCATTACAATAGCCTGTAACCATGAGTTTTCCTAAAATTCTCCAAGAATTATTTTCATTAAATTCTCTAACTATGGCCTTAAACCATGATTTTTCCAAAAATTCTCTTACTAAAGCCTTCAGCCATGTTTTTTCTTCAAATTCCTAACTCTAGCCTTGTGCCACTAATATCTTTAAATTCTCTTACTATAGCTCTTAGTCATAATTTTTGTCAAAAGTCCCTTACTACAGCCTTCAACTATTATTTTCCTTCAAATTCTCTTACCCTAGCCTTTTTCCATTACTTTCATAAAATTCCTTAACTATAGCCTTCAGCTATGATTTTTCTTAAAATTCTCTTACTCAAGCATCAGACAAATTTTCTTATTTAAATTTTTTTATTATAGCCTTAAACCAAGAATTTCCTTAAAATTCACTACCAACAGCCTTCAGTCATTATTTTTGTTCATATAGCCATAATATAGCCTCATACCATGAATTTCTTCAAATTCTCTAATTATAGCCTTAAGTCATATTTTTGTCAAAATTCCTTTACTATAGCCTTCAACCATGATTTCTCTACAAATTCCTTACGATAGCCTTCTGCCATGATTTTTATTTCAATTACTTTACTACAGCCTTGAACCACTATTTTCTTCAAATTCTCTTACTATTGCTTCCAGCTATGATTTTACTTCAAATTCCCTTACTATAGTCTTCAATTTGGATTTTTCATATAATTTCTTAATAATAGCCTTCAGCTCAATTTTTTTTAAAATTCTCTCACTACAACATTCAGCCATTATTTTCTTTAAATTCCATTACAATAGGCTTTAACCTTGAGTTTTTCTAAAATTCCCTTCGAATTATTTTCTTTGAATTCTCCAACTATAGCCTTAAACCATGATTTTTCCTAAACTTCTCTTACTATAGCCTTCAACCATGTTTTTTCTTCAAATTCCTAATTATAACCTTGTGCCACGAATATCATTTAATTCTGTAACTATAGCCTGTAGTCATACTTTTTGTCAAAAGTCCCTTACTACAGCCTTCAACTATTATTTTCCTTCAAATTCTCTTACTCCAGCCTTTTTGCTTGACTTTTATAAAATTCCCGTACTACAGCCTTCAACCATAGTTTTATTAAAATTCTTTTACCACAGCCTTCAGCCATGAGTTTAACACAAATTCCCTTACTATAGCCTTCGGTCTTGAATTTTTTCTTAAAATTCCCTACTATAGCCGTCTGCTATGATTTTTATTAAAATTCTCTTACGCAAGAATCAGGCAAGTTTTCTTATTTAAAATGTTTTACTATAGCCTTAAACCATGAATTTTTTTCAAATTTCGTGTTAATAGCCTTCAGTCATTATCTTTCTTCAAATACACTTAATATAGCCTCATACCATGAATTTTTTTAAATTCTCATACTGTAGCCTTAAGTTATTTTTGTCAAAATTCCTCTACTATTGCCTTCAACCATGATTTCTCTTTAAATTCCTCACAACAGCCCTTTACCATGATTTTTTGTTTCAATTACTTTACTATATAGCCTTGAACCACCATTTTCTTTAAATTTTCTTACTATTGCTTCCAGCTATGATTTTACTTCAAATTTCCTTACTATAGTCTTTAATTTATATTTTTCATACAATTTCCTAACTATAGCCTTCAGCTCTAATTTTTTTAAAATTCTTTCACAACAACATTCGGCCATTATTTTCTTAAAATTCCATTACAATAGCATGTAACCATGAGTTTTCCTAAAATTCCCCAATAATTATTTTCATTAAATTCTCTAACTATAGCCTTAAACCATGATTTTTCCAAAAATTCTCTTACTATAGCCTTCAACCATGTTTTTTCTTCAAATTCCTAACTCTAGCCTTGTGCCACTAATATCTTTAAATGCTCTTACTATAGCTCTTAGTCATAATTTTTGTCAAACGTCCCTTACTACAACCCTCAACTATTATTTTCCTTCAAATTCTCTTACCCTAGCCTTTTTCCATTATTTTTGTAAAATTCCCTTACTATAGCCTTCAACCATAATTTTCTTAAAATTCTTTTACCATAGCCTTCAACCATGAGTTTTGCTGAAATTCCCTTACTATAGCTTTTAGTTTTGATATTTTTCATAAAATTCCCTAACTATAGCCTTCAACTATGATTTTTCTTAAAATTCTCTTACTCAAGCATCAGACAAATTTTCTTATTTAAATTTTTTTACTATAGCCTTAAACCAAGAATTTTCTTAAAATTCACTACCAACAGCCTTCAGTCATTATTTTTGTTCATATAGCCATAATATAGCCTCATACCATGAATTTCTTCAAATTCTCTAACTATAGCCTTAAGTCATATTTTTGTCAAAATTCCTTTACTATAACCTTCAACCATGATTTCTCTGCAAATTTCTTACGATAGCCTTCTGCCATGATTTTTATTTCAATTACTTTACTACAGCCTTGAACCACCATTTTCTTCAAATTCTCTTACTATTGCTTCCAGCTATGATTTTACTTCAAATTCCCTTACTATAGTCTTCAATTTGGATTTTTCATATAATTTTCTAACTATAGCCTTCAGCTTGACTTTTTTAAAATTCTCCCACAACAACATTCAACCATTATTTTCTTAAATTCCATTACAATAGCCTTTAACCATGAGTTTTCTTAAAATTCCCTAGGAATTATTTTTTTTAAATTCTCTAACTATAGCTTTAAACCGTGATTTTTCCTAGAATTCTCTTAGTATAGCCTTCGGCTATGGTTTTTCTTCATATTCCCTCACTCTTGCCTTGTGCCACGAATATCTTCAAATTCTCTTACTATAGCCTTTAGTCATAATTTTTTTTTAAAGTCCCTTACCATAGCCCTCAACTATTATTTCCTTCAAATTCTCTTACTCTAGCTATTTCCATTGACTTTTTTGAAATTCCCTTACTATATCCTTCAACCATAGTTTTCTTAAAATTCTTTTTCCATAACCTTCAGCCATGAGTTTTGCTCAAATTCCCTTACTATAGCTTTCATTTTTTTTTCTTAAAATTCCTTTACTATAGCTTTCAGTTGTGATTTTTCTTAAAATTCTCTTACTCAAGCATCAGACAAGTTTTCTTATTTAAAATATTTTACTATAACCTTAAACCATGAATTTTCTTAAAATCCCTGCCAAGAGCCTTCAGTCATTATCTTTCTTCAAATACACTTAATATAAACTCCTACCATGAATTTCTTCAAATTCTCATACTATAGCCTTAAGTTATTTATTTTTGTCAACATTCCATTACTATTGTCTTACACCATGATTTCTGTTCAAATTCCTTATGACAACCTTCAACCTTCTGCCATGATTTTTGTTTCAATTACTTTACTATAGCCTTGAACCACCATTTTCTTTAAATTCTCTTTCTATATCTTCCAGCTATGATTTTACTTCAAATTCCCTTACTATAGTCTTCAATTTGGATTTTTCATATAATTTCCTAACTATATAGTTAATATAGTTGATAAAAAAACCAACTTGATAATATTTGCCCTTACTCACTTTTTTCAGTAGAACTTAGGAACAAATTGATTATTAGAAGGTTTGCACTTCTGTTTAAACAACTTTTAAATGACCGAGAAGTTTATATAAGCTTGAGGTCAAGCATCAATAAATTAAGCTACAAATAGCTCCTCACAGAGACACTGAAGGACCAAAAATGATCATTAAAATCGCACTCCTCACAGTTATCTCCAAATTATTGTCTTAACACATTCTTAATCCATCAAAAGAACCTTTACGGTCTATAGGCGTTGTTGCTAGAAAAGTAGAGGATGACAAGATGGACATTGGTCAAGAAATGGGTAATATAGTTCAACTTGACTTTTTAACTCTTCATCTATGTTTAGGAAGAACCATAAAAATGACAAACTTCTTATTCACTGCTGGAGTCTTTGGAAGAAAAATCTGGTGCCATGTCTAAGAAAATAGAGAGATAATATCTCTCAATGATGAAAAGGAAAGAAGGGAATATGGGAGAATGAGAGGTAACCAGTTGTCAGAGATTGGATCTACTTTTGCTATAATAGAACAACGAAGGTTGAAACAAAGGTAAAATTCAAGTACCCACTTAAATAACTTCCAAAAGTTTTTTTTAACTGCGATATAAAACATTCTAGACTTTGATGATAGAGGTCGGAGAATTTGGGCTGGATTTTTTCATATAATTCGGTAGGAGCTGCTTCTGGGAACGGAATTCGCCGAAACAGAGCTACCCTTCTCTCCGACGCGATAGCCAGGTCACCAAAGTTACATTTTTTCTTCGGCGCGAGACTCAGAATTGACAAAACCATCGTACCCAAGATTTCACAACTTGTCAACCCTTCGACACAGCGTGAAGGGATGTTGTCAAAATTGAGTTGGCCGCAATTCGTCGAAATGAAAGTTGCTCTTCTCTTCAGCGCGACAACCAGGTTGCCGAAACTACATTTATCTTCAGTGCGACCGGCCCTACTCCCCCACACCATCTGTGACCTTCTTTCAATTTGAAATTAGAAGAGAAGTGGGTCATTGGGTCGCGAAATGCAATCAAACCGAAGTAGAGCAGTCATGCTTCACTTCAGTTCACGAAGTAGTTCCTCGGCGCGATCCTCCAAGTCGCCAAAACTTGCCGAAGCCAGCAGAATCCATCGCCATCGTCAGAAGGATGGGCCAGTGGTCTCTAAAGTATCTCGCCGAGTTCAATTTTCTCTCCGGCTCGCGACCAACTTTTTTGAAGCAACATTCGGCCACAGCAATCATGTAAGCTACAACCTCTGTTCAGTCAAATTCAATTCAGCGTCGATGCTGAAACCTGAACAACACTTTTACTCAGGTAGTCATCATCGTCTCTCTATACCGTACACACTCTACATGTACGCGTATACAAAAAAAAATCATCAAAAATTAAAAAAAAATTAAAAAAACAAACAGTTCTAAAACAGCAAGAGAGACAAAAAAAAGAAGAAAAAAAATATAACATACAAGTGTACAAAAATATACACTATCCTAAAAGAGTAAGAGGGTCCAAAAACAAAAGGAGAAAAAGTGTGTGTGCATGTGTTCTTCTTCATATTCGAAACTTGACCGTTCTCTCCGAACAATCAAGTCTCGAAGGGGGCAATCTGTATGCACCAAAAGGTGAACAACCCAAATTCGACGAGCCCAGAAATCCACCGACCCAGCAATCGATCGTCGTGGGTAGGCTCTGACGATTCTCGAGGTTATTCATCGCAGCCCATCGCGAGGTCCAGCCGCGTTGCTACGTCATCGACATAATCGATGCTCCAGTCAGCAAAAAGCTGCCGCGTCAACACCAGTCATCAAGCTAAGTTACAAGTCAGTCTCCTCAATAGTTAAACGACCAAGTCTGGTTGTTAATCGAAGGAGTCGAGAATAGACAAGGTGATCCTCATTTGGGGGATCCAGGAGAGAAACTCTCCGGTCTTCCTCCTCTCTCAAAAGAAGCAGCCAAAAGGGGATCGTGATCCCCATTCTGAGGATCATCCGCAACAATCGCACAGGGTTGGCTACAAATAGCCAGAAAATCTCTGTCGCAGGGGTTGGAAAATTTTGGTTAAAAAACGGAGATCAAAATCCCTTCGTGAAGAGAAATTTTGTGTCGAGCCACACTCTCGCACACACTCTTTCGAGCCAAAGAAGTTCAGCAACTCACAGTTAATCGTCGTTCAACAGCTTAACCGGAGCAGCTCTACACATTCGTCGGCAACGTCACAAGTCGATACACGCGGATCACAAATACTTTCGCCCGACCGACTAAAGCCACAACAATTCGTGCACACTCATTCCAGAAACTCGAATCTCGACGACGAGTCGCCAGAAGCTTCAACTTCACCAAAACCACACAGAGATCGAATCAGAGGAAGCCTAGGAAATTGTACTCGGATTTTGCTGATATTCACACCCAAATTGTAACACAAAAACTCTGTTATAATCGAATTACTGTCTCGGTCTCGCCTCTTCGCGGACCGGTGGGTTGTCGAGCAAACAAATACATATGACTAAAATATTGAATCATGGATATAGAGATATGTTTCACCGAAAATCTGCCGGTTCGCGAAGAGGCGTGACCGAGAGATGTTTTCAATTACTTTAGAATAAATTTGTGTTACAGGGTGTGTTTTGTATCAAGGAATGCGAGTCCACTCTCCTAATAACCCTCTGATTCGATCTCCGTGTGAATTTGTCGAAGTTTCGGCTTAGGCCGAGAACGTCGAGGTTGAGTTCTCGGAACGAGTGTGCATGATCTAGTGTGGCTTTGGTCGGTCGGACGGAAGTATTTGTGTTCCGTGTGTTTCGACTTGTGATGTTGTCGGCAAACGTGTAGAGCTGCTCCGGTTGAACTGTTGAACGACGAACTGCAGTGGCTGAACTTCTCTGGTTTGAGAGAGCTTTTGTGCGTGGAGTTTCTTCTCGGTGAAGGGATTTTTAGACCTCCGTTCGAGAGAGAAAGAACTTCTGTGTGTGAAGTATTTTCTCAGCAAGAGCTCTCGAATTTGATTTTTTCCAACCGTAGGGATGAAAGTTTTTTCAACCAACCTCTGGAACAGGGAACGTCTGGCCTTTTGTAGCCAGTCTTTGTAGTTGTTGAGGGATTTTTGCTGGGAAAGGGGATCACGATCCCCTTTCTGCTCGTGAAGTTGAGGGAAGAGGGGAGGAGGGAGACCAGGAGCTCCCCGTTGAGATCCCCTGAATGAGGATCGTGGCTTCTTTTATAGGTTTTCATCTTCCTGTTTGAAATGGCTGACTGTATGCTGACTCATGCTGACATGGCGATGACTCATCGAGTCGTTGCTGACTAGACGATGACTCACTGAGTTGACGATGCGGCGAGACGGCTCGCTGTGTCGATGATGCGGCGAGACAGATGAGTTTGACGATGGGCTGCGTCGGATTACTTCGACAATTGTCGAGGCCTGTCCACGAACTTTGTTTGTTGGGTCGATGGACTCCTGGACCTGTTGAATTTGGGCCATGCACATTTTGGTGCATACAGATTGCCCCCTTCGAGACTTGTTCGTTCGGGAGGAACGAACAAGTTTCGAATGTGAAGATGAATGAACGCAACGCACACACCCCTTTTTTTTTTGTTTCTTTTTTTTTTGTTGATCCTCTTACTCTTTTAGGATCGTTTATCTTTTGTAATGCGTATTTCTATCTGTCCTCTTTTTTTTAGGACAATGTATATTCTCCTCATTACACCTTGTATGTATATATATTTTTTTTTTTTTCTTTTTTTTTTTTTTTTTTTTGGCTCTCTTGCTATTTTAGAGCTTTTTTTCGATTTTCCTTTTTTTGTATACACGCATACATGTGGAGTATGTGCGGTATAGAGAAATGATGAACACTGGAGAGAGATGTCGCAAAGAACAACGACGACTTGGAGTTGAGCTGCTGGCTACGGTCTGCTTTGAGTGTTGCCGAAAGTTGTTTCAAACCTCGGATGGCTAGTGAAATTCTGCTTCGACGGAATTGGTTCTACACCGGAGGAGGGAGGAGGGCTGCAGTCTTGACTCATCTTGGGCGACCTCCGACTTCGCAGAACTGCTCTCCCCCATTGGGGGAGGAAGGAAGGACGGTTTCGCAGAATTGTTTCGCCTCGGCAGAATTGTCCTCCTGGGCAGTGAGTCGCCGATTTTCGACTGAGAAGGGGAGGCGGTCTGCAGGTGGCCCCTCGACCTGTTTACCGACTTCGTGACAAACTCCTGTGGCGACGAGTTGCTCAAGCCGCGCAGAATGCTCCTACCAGTGCGGGGGTTGTCTCAGATTTTTGGCAGAACTGCCCCCCCCGCTGAGGAAGGGAGGCAGGAGCGGGCCGGACCCATGCTGTGGCGCTTAACTCAACGGGCGAAGCCCTCGCTGCAGGGAGGTTGTTCGATTTCAAGAGAAGGGGAGGCGGTCACCTTGGTGACCCGGCTTGGCGGGGCTGACTCAGCGGCAAGCTCTCCGCAATGCCCGTGAGTTGCTCGCCCGGGCAGAATTGTTCCAGTTTTTGGCAGAAGGGGAAAGCGCTGCCGTGGGCCCCGGCCAGGTGGGCCGACTTCGGCGGCAAGCTCTCTGCGGCAGCGGAGTTGGTCCGATTTCGGCAGAACTGCTCCCCTGCGCGGAGGAAGGGAGGCAGCGCAGTGGGCCCCGCCTATTTCGTCTGGCTCGAATTTCGCGACTAGACGACCCAAAGATTTGTCGAATTCTCAGAGAACCGGTCGCAATGAAGATCGGTGTAGCTCTCGGTGACACCTTTCGCTATGCGTTCGCGAATTGGCGAAGTTGAGCAATTTTTTTTTGTATGATGAATTCATCAACGCACCGGAGAAAAGAGCTTGAACCAAAGTGAATTGAAGAGACTTCGTTCTGATTCGGCTGCCCTGTAATGGATTGTTCCTCGCTAGTCGAATAGATTCGAATGGGCTCAAAACGCAAGAATATCAACTCTCTCCTTCTGTTTCGTCTTTACGACTTTGGCTTCTCCGATTTAGAGTTGAATCATCAATTTGTCTATAGCCCCTTTATTTTTTATTTATTTTTTTTTTTTTCTCAAGGCCTCGAAGCTTGTGTGGAGGAGAGCATAGGTCCTCTTGCACATAGTCGCCGGGCACCTAAGTCGAACATGGGTGGGGACGGGCCGCAAATGGAACAGGGATGGGGACGGCAAGGAGAGAAGGAGAGAGGAATTGAAGTGGAAGAGAGAGAGGGGGAACCGACGCCGCAGGAGGGAGAGGGAGGCGAGGCAGAAGGGAGAGGAGGAGACCGGGAGAGGAGGGGAGGCGACGCCGCGGGCGGGAAGGAGAAAGGAGGAGAACGGGAGATTGAGGTGAAGAGGGGAAAAGTGGGAGAGGAACGAAGCCGGAAAGCAGAGGGGAGCCGAGGCCACGGGTGGGAGAGGGGGAGAGGAACTGAACCGGAAGGGGGAGAGGGGGGAGTCGAGGCCAGCAATGGAAGAGGGGGAAACCAACGGCCGCGGAGAGAGAGAGAAGAGTCCGAAGAGAGAGGAGTTGAGGCGAGGGGAAAGTGAGAGAGGAACCAAGCCGGAGAGCTGAGGGGAGCCGAGGTCACGGGAGGAGAGGGGGGAGGGAGAGGAGGAGAACGGGAGACACCGGGGAGCTGAGGGCCGCTGGCGGGAGAGGGGAATACGGCGCCGGAGGAGGGGAGGAGAACGGGAGACACGGGGGGAGAAGGAAAAAAGGGGGGGGGCGGAAACGAGAGCGGAAGGAGGAAAGGAGAAAGGAAGAGGAAGGAGGGAGCCGAGGTCGCGGGTTTAAAGAAGGTGGGCCCCGCTCTTCTATTTAGGGTTTATTCGCGGATTTCCCAATCCGAGAGTTTGAATTTGAATTTGGGAGTCTCCTTGATAAGCTCCTCTAAAGAAGGTTAATCGAACCCTTAAGTTAAGGGAGGGTACTTAACTTCCTTTAAAACCACCCGCGTCAAACCTTATTGGGGAGACTGCGACTCTTGCGACTAAGTTGACTGAAACTGAATTTCTGCTAGTCTGCCAATTTGGAGAGATTGAGTCTGCGAATTTAGGTCTGAGAGATTGTTTGCAATTGTGACCTGAGAGACAGTTTGCCTGTTGCCCTATGTGTTTTGACTTTGCAATCTTCTCGGCTTGCGTCAGAAATCTTCTGCGAATCACAATTTTGAGGTATTGCATTAATTTCTTCTCTCCCGACAGTCTCGAATTAAATTCGAGTCAGCCCGAGGTCGACCCCACTCTCTTTTTTTTTTTTCTCTTCTTCCCTCTTTCTTCTTCTTTTTCTCTCCTCTCATTTTCAACTCCTCCCTCAGTCTCTCATCTTCTCTCTTTTTTTTTTTTTTTTTCACGAATTGTCCTCTCTCTCTTCTTTTTTCACAAGTTGTTTTTTTTTTTTCTTGCACTCTAAGTGTTCGCCAATTTGTTTGAATGGCAAACCGTCAGCTTTTGTGCCACACCTTGTAATTTTGAGGTGTCTGGCTCAGTTGCTAAGTGCTGGAATTGACTTGGGGTCGCGGCTGGCTCTGTCGCCAGGTGCTGAAATTCATTCGGGTCGATCCGGCTTGGTTGCCAGGAGACAGTCTGTCTGTGCTAGCACACCTGTTTTGGATGCCGAGTGCAATTAGCGGTCGGGTCGTAGTAGGCCAAAGTTGATTGCCAATGCGAAGTTGCAGCCGGCAAGGGTCGCCGGGTGCGAGTAGTTGTTGAGGTCGCAGCCGGCAAGGGTCGCCGGGTGCGAGTTGTGTTGCCCCTTTCCCTTTTTTTTTGTTACGACTGCTTCTTTTTGTCGTAGCTCTTTATTTTTTGAGCGACGACTTCTTTTTGTCGTGGCCTTTTTCTTGTTTAGCGACTGCTTCTTTTTGTCGCTGCTTTTTTTTGTCCAGAAACGAGTTACGTACCTGGTATGTTGGCTGCGTCCGGCTCGGTCGTCGGGTGCTGCAGTTTTCGTTTTAAACTTGGCCGGCTCGGTCGCCGAGAGGTTAGACGTCTGTTTTGATCATCGAGTGCCGAGGCTTTGGTTCGGCTGAGCTCGGCTCAGTTGCCAGGAGGCTGACTTCTGTTTTAGTCACCAAGTGCCGAGGCTTTGGTTCGGCTGAGCTCGGCTCAGTCGTCGCCAGGAGGCTGACTTCTATTTTAGCCACCGAGTGCCGAGGCTTTGGTTCGGCTGAGCTCGGCCAGTTGCCAGGAGACTGACAGGAGGCTGACTTCTGTTTTGGCCACCGAGTGTCGAGGCTTTGGTTCGGCTGAGCTCGGTTGGGTCGCTAGGAGGCTGAATTCCTGCGTTAGCGCACCCGGCTCGGTCGCCGGGTGCGAGCTGCTGAGTGGTCAGCTCTGGTTTGGTCGTCAACCACTTCTTTTCTTTTGCGACTGCTTTTTTGTTTATCGCCGCATTTTTTTTTGTTCTTTTGCGACAGCTTCTTTTTGTCGCAGCTTTTTTGTTTCGGGACGGCTTCTTTTTGTCACAGACCCCTTTTTTTTTTTTTTTTTTGAGAAGATAGAATGCGTTACTTTGTTACGTTGGCTGCGTCCGGCTCGGTCGCCTACCGCAGGAGTGTGAAGTGCAGCACCCGACTCGATCGTCGGGTAGTGTTTTTGCACTCTTCTTCACGCCTGTTTTGGTGTTGGGCGCCTGTTTTGATCACGACCAACTGTTTGACTTGGTCGCAATGAGTTGAGTTGCGCCTGGCCTGGTCGCCGGGCATTTTTTTTTCGCAATATCCCTTTCCTGTCCAACTCGGTCGTCCGGCACTAGGATCGGGTATGCGGCATCTAACTCTGTCGTTAGATGCTAGTTCTCTGTTTTGGTGCGCCTAACTTGATCGTCGAGCACTAGAGAACTCTGTTCTGTTCGCCTCCGGTTTGGCGGCCGCGAGACTTTGGGACTGTTCTTGGTTTGGGCCGTCGAGAACAGTGTTGTTGTTTTGGTCGCACCCGACTCGGTCGTCGGATGCTGCTCTTTTTTTTTTTTTTACTGCGGCCAGCCTTGTAGTTGGCTGCGAATTTGAAGATGTGCTCCACCCGATTTTGTCGCTGGGTGAGATAACTCCATTTTGATCGTACTCGGCTCAGTCACCAAGCACGAGACTTGTTTTGATCGCGGCCGGCTATGTTGCAGGTCGCGAAGCTTTGAATTGTGCTCGGCTCGCTCGCCGGACACTTGTTTTGGTCGCAACTGGCTTTGTTGCTGGTCGCGAAGCTTCGAATTGTGCTCGGCTCGGATGCCGGGCAGTGGTTTTGATTACGGCCAGCAGTTGGCTGGTCGCGGAGCTTCAAAGGATACTCGGCTCGGTCGTCGGGCACCTGTTTTGGTCGCGGCCAGTAGTTTGGCTGGTCGCGAAGCTTCGAAGGGTGATCGGGTTAGGGGCTTCTTTTCCGATGAATAGAGAAACCGTGAGAACAAAGATCCAAGAAGCAGAGAAACGCTCTCCCCTTCTTCTAATCTCTTCTCTATTTTTTTTAGTGACCGCGATGGTGGGCACAACAAAAGGCGAGAAGTCGCGATTTTTGTTATCGCGGCTTCCATTCGTCTTCTCCGGCGACGATGCGACGGAGCCTGTGCGGGTCCTCTTTTTCTATTCTGAGCTCAATTTCTTTCTCTTTTTTTTTTTTTTTGTCTCTCCGTTTCTTCACTTCGTTTTGTTTTCTGTTCTTCATCTCAGGTGTATGTGACGAGAAGCTGGCTGTCCTGCGTCGTCTTTGGCTGCAGGTGCGACGATTGTTGCGACTTCAGATCCACGATTTTAAATCACTTTTTCACGGAAACACTCCCTTGCCTCTTTGAGCTTCGGTGATTCCTCTAAACGCGACGGCACAACCGAGGGGCTTTTGTCCGCGGTGAGCTCATCACGGCAATTGGCGCAGATAAGCTCTTCCTTTTTTTTTTCTTTTATCTCTGTTTGCCTTTTTTTTTCGTGGGCGCAACAGGAGGCGGAAGTCGCAATTTTTTGTCATCGCGGCTTCCGGTCGTCTTCTCCGGCGGCGACGCGATGGAGCCTGTTCGGGTCCCAATTCTCTCTTCCGGCGACGGTGCTTCGCGGGCAGTGTTGGGGTGATGGCGACGCGACGGAGAACCCTTCGCCTCTACGCGACTTCCAGCAGCGTCGGCTGCATTGTTTGCGGCATTTCTGCCTCTTCGGCCGCTGCCAAAAAATGGGTACGGCTGTGGAATTTCGACTCCACTCAACGGATCGATTGGAGCAGATGGACGACCTCGCCCTGCTTCCGGCTTCGAACCAGCGAGACTAGGACTAGAGCTGCGAGGCCGAGGCATTTTAAGAGGAAGCCGCAACCAGGCTCAGTTGGTTTCAGTTTGCTTCGCCCAATCCTCGATGAAACGGGGACGAGGGAACTGTCCGAGACTCGTGCTGATTCGGCTGCAGCTATGGATGGCCACCTTGAACTCCCACGACTCTGATGTAGCTCTTTTTTTTTTTGTATTCTTTTTTTTCGACTTGTACCTCTCCCTTTTTTTTTTTTTTTTTTTGCAAGTCTTGCATTATTCCCATTTTTGTAATGAGAAACATTGGCTTCTTGTATTCGACTCTTCTTTTTTTTTTTTTTTCGCTGCCCCCTCAGCAGCTTCGAGCCGTTTGATGTTACGAGTTGTACGCGTCATTGGTATAGGCTTCCTGGACTACGTACGACCCTTCCCATTTCAACGCGACCTTGCCCTCGGTTTTGCTCATAAAGAGCATTGGTCGTCTGACTGCTAGCACCAAGTCGTCTTTCTCGCGTGTAGCCGAGGCCTCTTTCGAGACGAACAACAACCGATTATGGTTTCAGGCCCCCCCAGTTGTGCATCCTTCTCTCGAACACAATGCGCGCGATGGGCAGGAGACGACGCGCCTCTTCTGACTTTACCGCCTGCGGGGAGGATTGTGCATCTTCTTCCCCCTTTCGGTAGGGTGGAGTTAACCCGACCTTCGGCAAGTCATGCTTTCTCATGAGCAACCTCTCGACTTCGGCATGGAGTTCCCCTAGTTTGTCGAGGACTCGAATTAAGGCTTGTCTTGACCGAATGGCCAAGTCGAGGTCGTCTTCTATCTCGTTGAGTGACGAGATTTGCTTCAATGACGTCATGAGGTCGTCGCATTCGACGACCGGTCGTTTGCCTTTGTCTTTGGCTGCCACTGGTTCGGGAGGAGCTATCGAACAGGTTGCCACCATTGCTGGAGGCGTGAAAAACTCTTTGGGGAGGAACTCCGCCAAAGTGACGGGTCTCCTCTTCTTCTTGTTTGCCCCTTGGACGTTAGTCCTCGGAGTTTTCTTTTGGCGCTTCGCGACTTTTTTGTTTGGCCGCTTCGCCTTGGTTCTGGTATTTGCCGGTGCCTGTTCGATTTCTCGAATAGGCTTCCTTCTCCGGGTGACCAAGGTCCACCCCTCTGCAGGCCTCTATCATAGCCACAAAAGAATTTGTGGTATACCTTCTACTTTTTGCAGTCTCCTTATTAAAGGAAGGAGGCGATTCTCTGTTCTCCATTCTTGCTACTTGAGAGTTTGAAGGAGATAGTGTAGGTGAAGATGATAGTGAATTTGGGCGTGAGGCTTGTTTTTTCCTATTGTAAGTAATGGATTGCTGAGGGGGAATGGTTGGTTCGGTGGGTGTGGAAGGGACTATGATGTCCATGGTTCGGGTTGGTTTAGGGACTGTTTTTGGTGTGATGTTGTCTCCAATGCAAGGGGAAAATTGGGGTTGAGAGAGGGCCTGTATGTTGCTGTCCGAGGGACTATGTTTCTCGGTCAGCTGGTTATGGGATGGAAGGCTTGTGGATGATGAGTGCATATTGCTGTCCAGGGGGCTATGTTTTTCGGCCAGCAGGTTGTGAGGAGGAGGGCTAGTGGATGGTGAGCGGTTGGGTGGTGAAGGTTGATAGGTGGTGGAGTTGAGAGGTGAAGTTTGATAATTGGGGGAGGAGAAATGTGAGGTGGTTGGGGAGGATTGACGGCTGGAATGGCTGTTAGGGGAGAAAGAGATGGATTGGTTGGGGGAAGATGTTTGAGCTTCAACCGTGACTCCTTCTTTGCACACTTTGGAGTGGATCTTCGGTACCATGAAGCCTCCAAACTAAATGTTAGAGTTATCCCCCCATCTGTTGAGTGATACTTCTACATCTGAATCCGTTGTTTTGTTACTTGTTTTTTCTACCATATCCACTCCTTCTGCCTCCTCAACCCATATGATAACCTCAAAATTTTGTTCCCCTACCTTGACCTTTAGATTTTGCTCCTTGAGAAATCTCCCTGTTCCAATCATAATCCTTGCATAATCGATCCTATTCAAGCACAAGGTGTGCGTATCAATTGCTATCAACCTCCCAAAGGTATGGCTGATTGCTTCAAAATGTACACATCTCTAGTGTACAATCTCAAATCGTACACTTGATGTGCACATTTTGAAGGGGGCATTTGTAAGAATCAATTTTGTAAAGTCCGACATTTACGGTCCAAATCAGCACCGTACAACCCGGGTCAATAAGTCAAAGACCGACCCCAGTCAGATCAACGAAATTAAGCCGTCGATCAAGCTTCAACAGATAAATGGCCAGCTTACATGGGCGACATGTCATCCAAAGTGGCCACGTCAGCAGCCAACAAGGATCATACATGGCCCTTGCCTTGGTCCAAAGCGGTTTCACAATCCAAGGTAAAAGTTACGTAAAAGATGTTGGGAGTTACAATCATCCTGATAAACTTGGTCCATACAGTTGGAACTCGGTAAGCCTATAAATTCAGAGGCTCAGGAGGACGAAAAAAAAAAAAAAAAAAAAAAGGAATCGATCAGGAAAAAGGATCAGACAGACACACAAAAATTTCAAGACGTACGTCCAAAAATCCCAAATCACCACCCAAATCTGAGAGAGCAACAAGCATTCCTGCCGTTGTCTCGCAAATCAACCTGCCGTGAGCCAATCGGAATACCAAATTTTCCGTCAAGCTTTGGCGAAATTCAAATTCATCTCGTTCGTTCGTTAAGGAGGCGTACGCTATTGTTCGTGTCTACTCGGCTATCATTTGTTCTTGATTGGAGAGTGAATCAAAGGAGTTCTAGAAGTCGCACCCCACACAATCACCTGAAAATTACCAAAATACCCTTCAAATTATTTTGTACACTGTACATCGGATCCGTATTTTTTGGTCCACATATTGTACTCGTTTACAAATTTGGCAATCCCGGTGGGACCCTTCTACCTTTCATCTCTTCCTCCAATTTATCAATTCAAATGGCCGGTTCCAACAACAACAACAAGGCAGCTGCCAAAACCCCAACTGCTGGAGCCAGCTCGTCGCCGGCACCAAGAATGACCGATCCGTTGGTCACCTTCCCTCGTCGTCCGCGCACACCAACCGCTGCTGCCGTTAGCCAAGTCAGAGGGGTTCGCCCATCGCAAATTCCTGTGATCGGTCGTTCAAGGCCAACCACCAGATTCGTCACGGGATCTCTGCCAACCCAGCGCGCTGTTCAAATCCAGCCGCAGGCAGGACAAGCTCCGGCCAGCCCTATAATTTCTCCATCAAGGGTCCATCCCTCGAGGAGTTATTCGGCTGTCCTGACATCTCCGCCACCTGCCAGTCCAATGACCAGCCCGGCTGCAAGCCCCGCGAGGAGGAACTCTCCCACGACGGCAAGCCGAGTCCCGGCATTAATCACCCATTTCGAAGGAAGGCGCATCATTCCTTCTCCACGTCCGGCTGCACCAACTGGGGCACCTCTCGCTCCAAGTCCTCCTTCCCCCACATCTCCAGTCATCAGGGTCTCGGCAATGATGACACAAGCCAAGACTGTGGAGGAGCAACTGGCAGAAATCCAAGCTGCCATGAGGGAAAGGGATGAGCAATTGAGAGAGAGAACTGCAGAGGGATCTCCAGATCGCCACGATTCTGCAGAAATTCGAACTGATCGCAGATCGCCTGGGAGCATCCTCCCAGCCTAGAAATGATGAGGGACAGGCAGGACCCAGCATATCCGCCGATCCTATCCCTCCTTCACCAATCATTCGTTCATCTCCAGCTCCCGAACACCCAGTGAACCGGGAACCACTGCTTGAAGAACCAGGGGCGCTATCCTATGGCACCCTGCAAGAAATGATCTCCAACGCAGTGGAGCAGAAGGTACAATCCGAAGGAGTTAGATCTCAAGCCTACACTAGGCCCTACTCCTGACGGATCCAGGCAATCCACATGCCTACCTCTTACCACCCACCTAAATTTCAACAATTCAGTGGAGACGGTAACCCAAAACAGCACGTCGCCCACTTTATTGAGACCTGCAACAATGCAGGAACCGACGGCGATCTCCTCGTCAAACAATTTGGGCGATCCCTCAAAGGGAACGCCTTTGATTGGTTCATTGAGCTCCCAGCAGAGTCAATCGACAGCTGGGAACAGTTAGAAAGTGAATTCCTCAGTCGCTTCTACAAAGACGGTTTAACGGTGGCGACGGTGGAACTCACCAATCTCAAACAGCGCCACGGCGAGAAGGTGATTCAATACATCAATCGCTGGCGCAATCTCAGTCTCAATTGCAAGGAGAGCACCTCCTTATCCACGCAGACATCCATCGACATGTGCATTCGAGGGATGAACTGGACTCTGGTTTACTTCTTACAGAGTCGGAAGCCCAGAGACTTCCAAGAACTGGCGACCAAAGCGCACAACATGGAGATCCTTATCCAGGAAAAAGGAGAAGGAAAGGCTCCACTGACCGAGGCCGACAAGAAGCTGAAGTTCGTAAAGGAGTACAAAGCTCCAACAAAAGAAGCGCTAGCCACAAACATCGCCGAACCGCAAAAGATCACGGCGACCCAAAATAAAGGTACGGGCAGTGATTGGAAGCCAAATGCCAATCGACTCGCCAGCACTGCAATCTGTCAAAAGTTCACATTAAAGGATAGGCAGGCCAAAACCTATCCTTTCCCCGACTCCGATGTTCCAGGTATGCTGGAACAACTCCTGGAGAAAAACTTGTTGCAGCTTCCAGAAGCCAAAAGGCCGGAAGACGTTGGGAAAACTTCGGATCCCAACTATTGCAAATATCACCGATTGGTAGGCCATCCTACCGAAAAGTGTTTTGTCCTGAAGGACAGAATACTCGAATTAGCGACGCAAGGTCGCATCATCTTGGAAACCGACGACAACACGGCGGCTTCCCACACCATCTTCGTCCAATCATATTCCAGCACCAAAATAGGGAATCCAAGGACGAACAACAAAGCTTTTATCCGGCGCATGGCACGACCAAGACCGCAACCCGCCATAAAAGACAAAGAAGGGTGGCAAGTGGTAACCCGCAAAAAGAAACCAATCCCAGAAGCCCCCGTAAAGATATTCATCAAGGGGTACGCGACGGAAAAAGAGGAGCCAAAAAGAAAGAAAGTCCAGAAGAAAAGAGGAGGAAGAAGGCACAGACACAAATCAACCTCCGCCAAAGTCGAAGAGATCTATCAAAAGAAGCCAAAGCCAATTACTTTGGCCGATTTCTTCCCGTCAGAATTCCTGACGCCAACCCCTGCACTGGTGGCCACTTGTTCACCCCAAGTGGTCGAGCAAAGGTGTGAAGGGAAGGCTCCGATCGAGTCTACCGATGATATTCATACATGTTTACAGAACTTGTCAATCACAAATGTGGTACATGATGACTTAGATCTGCCAATCAGATCTAGGCAAGCTCTCATCAAGTTCGTTGCGGCCAAAGACGACTGGCATGCCGAAGTCGAGCAATTAAGGATGCGGAGGCACGATGAACCAAAAATTGGTTTATCTCCCAGCAAGTTGAAAGAAGAACAACCGTCAAAGCCACCACAAATCAAGGAGGCTCATTCAATCTCCATCTCCTTCAAGGAAGCCGACATGCTACTAGGGGAAAGGTCTCACAATCGACCTTTGTTCGTCTCCGGAGCCATCAAAGATCGGTGGATCAACTGTATACTTCTGGACAGCGGATCAGCAGTAAATATCCTACCAATCCAGACTCTGAAAAATGTCGGGTTAGTGGCCAACGATCTCCAAGCCAGTTCTCTGATGATTCAAGGCTTCAACCAAGAAGGACAGCGAGCATTGGGACAATCAGACTGGAACTACAAATTGGGAATATGACTTCCCATGTGTTATTCCACGTAGTCGATGCTCGCACGTCCTATAATGTGCTGCTCGGGAGACCCTGGTTACACAACAACAGAGTCGTTCCCTCGACTCTCCATCAATGCTTCAAATATTATCAAGATGGAGAGGAAAAGACGGTGTTCGCTGATGAATGCCCCTTCACAGAGGCAGAGGCTTCCTTTGCAGACGCCAAATATTACTCAGAAGAAAAAGGTGCTACTTCGAGTAAAGCAATTCCCCCAAAAGCTGTCAAAGATGAACGGGTTAACCCTAAGGGGCAGACTGAGGAACAAATTCTCAGGTACGTTCCTCAATCAAGAAGGAAGAAAGGCGAATCTCCTTTCGCCACTTGCGACCGAGAAGAGCCGACAGAAAAATTGAAGGCCCTAAAAGGCGCTGCCACTATCCCTCTGCCCAAACTCAACAACCGAGGCATCGTTGTTGAAGAAAAGAGGAACCCACCCGAGCTTCCTAAAACTCGGACACAAGGATTCGATCCCAATGCTTACCGGATGATGGCAAAAGCAGGATCCGAATTCTCCCTCAAACAACTGAAAGAGAAATCGGTGACGGCCACACAGAACCTGTCACCAACCTAGAAAAATCTCCAGGAGCAGGGTTATTCAAATCCTTCCAACCGACATGGGCTTGGTTATCAGGAATACGAGCCAGTTGTGATCTCTGGCAAGGCCAGTGTCAATCAAATCACAACCAAAAGAAAGGCGTCTACCTCGGAAGAAACCCGAACGTCAGCTTTTGACAGAATCGGTGTCCCAGAGCCACGAGTCTCGGCATTCGTTCGATTGGGACAAGAAAAAAATAGAAATCCAAATGTTCCTCCAGAGCCAAGTAACGAGCATAAGTGCAAAGTTACGAAGGTCTGGCGGAGAAAGGGGCAAGCAGAAGACCCTAAACCAAATACCACCGCTCCACCGGTCACAGAAAAACTCAGCGTATTCCAGAGGCTGGAAAAACTGAAGGAGCAACCCAAAATGACCGTCTTCCAAAGACTTGGGGCATCTACACGGGTCCCTGTGACCCAAAGATTGGGGAAAATAGAGGAAAGCTCTTCAAAAAGGATAAAGGCAGACAGCAGCAAAATCACCCCAGTGGTGATTTATATGTTGTCAAAGAAAAAAGAGCCGGAAGAAGAAGAAGAAGTTGTTGTCCATTATATCTCAGTTGACGAAGGTGATGATCCAACCCTTGAGGATGATCTGGGAGAGGCTCCTGCAATCTTTGAAGAAGGCGGCCAAGCAACCATCGACCAGCTGAAGAAAGTTAACTTGGGTACAAAAGACGATCCAAGGCCCACCTTTTTTAGTGCTTCATTGTCTGTAACAGAAGAAACAGATTATATGTCTTTACTCAATGAATATAAAGACGTTTTCGCTTGGTCGTACACTGAGATGCCTGGGCTTGACCCAACAGTTGCAATTCACAAACTCGCCATCAAATCCGGAGTCAAACTGATAAAACAGTCCCAAAGACGATTTCATCCGGAGCTTGTCCCAGAAATTGAGAAGGAAGTCGATAAACTCCTCAAGGCCGACTTCATCCGAGAGGTCAAGTACCCAAGCTGGATCGCCAACATCGTACCGGTGAAGAAGAAGAATGGACAGATTCGAGTCTGCGTCGACTTCAGGGACTTGAACAAAGCTTGTCCAAAAGACGACTTCCCGCTCCCTATCACTGAACTAATGGTGGATGCCACAATGGAGCATGAGGCCTTGTCATTCATGGACGGATCTTCCGGCTACAATCAAATTCGAATGGATCCAAAAGATGAGGAAAAGACAGCCTTCCGTACGCCAAAAGGTATTTTCTGCTACAAGGTAATGCCATTTGGTCTGAAGAATGCAGGGGCCACTTATCAAAGGGCCATGCAAACGATATCCGACGACTTCCTCCACAAATTTGTGGAATGCTACGTCGACGATGTGGTTGTCAAAACCAAATCAAGAGGCGACCACCTAAGAGACTTACGAGCTGTCTTCGAACGTCTGCGACGGCACCAGTTGAAGATGAACCCTCTCAAGTGCGCCTTCGGGGTTTCATCCGGGAAATTCCTCGGATTCGTGGTCAGACACAGGGGCATTGAAATCGATCAGACCAAGATCGATGCCATCCAACAAATGCCTGAACCAAAGACTTTGTCAGAATTAAAAAGCCTTCAGGGGCATCTGGGTTACATTCGGCGGTTCATCTCAAATTTGGCCGGAAGATGTCAACCCTTCAGCCATCTCATTAAGAAAGATACAACCTTCGAATGGGATGAATCTTGTCGACGGGCATTTCAAAGCATCAAAGACTACCTGATGAAGCCACCAGTTCTGATGGCTCCAACTTCGGGAAAACCTCTTCTCTTATACATCGCGGCTCAAGAAAAATCTCTGGGTACCCTCCTCGCCCAAAATGACGACCAAGGAAAAGAACGTCCGTTGTACTACTTAAGCCGTACGATGGTCGGGGCTGAACTCAATTACTCCCCGATCGAAAAGACGTGCCTTGCACTTATCTTCGCCATCCAGAAGCTGAGACACTATCTGCTCGCACATTCCACAAATTTGATCTCACGGGCAGATCCCCTCAAATTCATCATGTTCAGACCTATGCTCTCCGGACGACTGGCCAAATGGACCTTGTTGCTCTCTGAGTTCGAGATCAACTTCATCACTCAGAAGGCCATCAAAGGACAAGGACTTGCAAATTTCCTAGCCGATCACCCCATCCCACCGGAGTGGGAGGTAAGCGAAAATCTGCCCGATGAAGAAGTCTTTTACATTGAAGTGTTGCCCCCATGGAGGATGTACTTCGATGGCGCTGCACGAAAAAATGTAGCAGGCGCTGGCGTCCTTTTCATGTCTCCAAACGACGACTTAATGTCGTACTCCTTCATCTTGTCTCACAGCTGTACAAACAACGAGGCCGAATACCAAGCCATAATCCTTGGTCTGGGGATGGTTGTCGAAATGGGCTTAAGCCAGCTGGAAATTTTTGGCGACTTGGCTCTGGTGATCAAGCAGATAATCGGAGACTTCGAGGTCAGAAAAGACGAACTTGTGCCCTACCAAAAGGAGGCGCAAAAGTTACTAGAGAAAATCCCAAATGTGACCCTGGGGCATGTACCCCGAGCCAGCAATACCCAAGCTGACGCCTTGGCAGGAATTGCCGCAAGTCTGGCACTGTTCGACGCAAGGCCCGAACGCATCCCAATATGCGAAAGATGGGTAGTGCCGACCTTGGAGAAATTCTCAGAGGAAGAAGAAATCAATCTGGTTTCGGTCTACGCAATTGAGGAAGAAGATTGGCGTCAACAATTCCTTGATTACTTAGAACACAAGAAACTTCCCGAAGAACTAAAAGCTCGGGCGTACGTACGAAGAGTTGCACCCAAATTCTGCTTGTTCAACAACATATTGTATCGCCGATCCTACGACGGTATCCTACTCAGATGTGCCTCCAAAGAAGAAGGACAAGCTCTCCTATCCGAAGCACATGGAGGAATCTGCAGTGCTCATCAAGCGGGCCCCAAACTTCATCTCCAAGTCAAACAGTTAGGCTATTATTGGCCTACCATGCTGCGGGACGCGATAGAATTGGCAAGACACTGCAAGGCATGTCAATTACACGCCAATTACATCCACCAACCTCCCAGCCCTTTACATCCAACAGTGGCCTCCTGGCCATTCGAAGCCTCGGGAATGGACATCATAGGACCAATCAACCCAAAGTCGTCTGCAAATCACCAGTAAATACTGGCCGCCACAGATTATTTCTCTAAGTGGGCAGAAGCGGCAGCTTACAAAGAAATCAAAGCTGCCACCGTGGTCGACTTCATTCGGACACAAATCGTGTATCGGTATGGTGTTCCAAGATACATCATGACCGATAACGGCACCCCGTTCCGTAACAAGACCATGGATAATTTCTGTGAGAAATTTGGCATCCGACAAAGGACGTCCACTGCGTACAACCCTACCGCCAATAGCTTGGCAGAAGCCTTCAACAAAACCTTGTGCAAAATCTTAAAGAAGACAGTCGCAGGGAATAAGAAAGACTCGCACGAAAGGCTCGGAGAAGCACTGTGGGCATACAGGATTACGTTCCGAACGCCAACAGAATCAACCCCGTATTCACTAGTCTACGGTGTCGAAGCCGTGCTACCACTGGAAATTCAAATTCCATCATTGTGAGTTGCTCTTCGAGAAGGACTCACGGAAGAGGAAAATATCCGACTCCGCCTGCAAGAGTTAGATTCCCTCGACGAAAAACGCTTAGAAGCACAGCAAAGGCTTGAATGCTATCAAGCTCGCCTCACTCGCGCATTCAATAAAAAAGTCAAGTTTCGTTCCTTTCAAAAAGGGGACCTTGTCTGAGCAGTGCGCAGACCAATCATGGCCACTAGCAAAGATGGGGGAAAATTCGCACCTAAGTGGGAAGGACCATTCGTCGTCCAAGAAGTCTACACTAACGGCGCGTACAAATTGGTTACCCCCGAAGGAAGAAGGCTCCCAGCCATAAACGGCAAATTTATCAAGAAGTTTTATTCATGAATATTCTATAGTGGAATGCAAAAAGCTACAGCCAAAATTCAACTACACCGAAAAATGTGTGGTTACAAATCAAATCAAAAGAAGCAGACAACAAAGCAGCGACTAAAGCTCCTTCGGCAACTCCTGCTGCGACTCCGCAAAGGCAGCCCTCAATGCCAGAAGAGTTGCCTCCTTTGAGAGTAGGCATGGCAGCGACCTCCTCCACCTTTCGCTTGGCTTCAAGAACGGCCTCCTTCGCTTCCTGTACACTCTCGCGAATTTGCTCGACTTGGGTGGCAAAGTACACGACCTTCATCTTGGTCGACTCAAATTGTTCCTTGGCCAACTCCAAGCGTTCACCAGCGTCTTCATGATCGAGCTCGGCCTGTAAAAGATTCGCAGAACAAGTCTCTCGAAGAAAGCGCTGCACCAAAGCAGTGCGCCCAGCAACCAAGCCGATCGCAAAACTTCGCACCCGGTGACCAAGCTGGACGCAACCAAAATAAATTCTAGTGCCCAGCCTGGCTACAGAACCATACGCCGCACATTCGATCCTAGTGCCTAACAACTGAGTTGGACGGGAAACGAATGCTGCAAAACCTGCGCCCGGTGACCGATCTGAGCCCAGTTCAAAAAAATATCGCGACCAAAAACAAAGATGGACGCGACCAAAAACATCACACAGATCGATCCGGATGCAACCAAAAACAAAAATCTGCGCCCGGCGACCAAGCCGAACGCAAAGAAGGAACCATCAAATGCAACACCCAGCGACCGAGCCGGTTCAGAAATTTGTCCGTTCAGAAATTTGTCCTTTGTTCGTTCAGAAATTGATTCGTTTGGTTCAAAGTTCGACCCGACCCAAATGGGTCGAGATGAAGTCAATGCCATCGACAAAACTGAGGTGGAGTCAACGGTGTGGTCAAAAGCCTTCAGTCCACCAACCAAAGTTACCGAAGGAGCAGCCATCTGAAATCAAAATTCAAAGGTCAGATCAAACTCATAATCTCCGGCAAAATCGGCAAATCTGGCAAAATTCTACAAGTTCGTCCAGAAGTGGCGCGATCGCGCCAAATTAAAGCACAATTCGGCGCAACCGCGCCAAAAGTCTGAAAAAGCGAAGTCCAGAAGCGGCGCGATCGCGCTAAATTAAAGCACAATTCGGCGCAACCGCGCCAAAAGTTAGAAAATTTCTCCAAGTTCAGAATTCGGCAAGACCAAAATTCAGCAAAGCCAAGAATCCAGAAGTGGCGCGACCGCGACAAATTCGGCGCGATCGCGCTTGCAAAATCAGAAAATCCAATTTCGGTTGAGTCAAAAAAAAAAAATCGGTTGGTGGAATCGGAAAATTCGTTACGAAGATGCTTAATTTCTTAGTTTTTAATTAAGGCTAAATTGGCCTAAATTGGCTAAGTCTTAATTTTTAATTAAGGGATCGCGGAAGGAAATCGATCTGCCTAGTCAAAGGCGTGATATCGATCTGCCTAATCAAAGGCGCGGAAGGAAATCGATCTGCCTATTCAAAGGCGTGATATCGATCTACCTAATCAAAGGCGCGGAAAGAAATCGATCTGCCTAGTCAAAGGCGTGATATCGATCTGCCTAATCAAAGGCGCGGAAGGGAAATCGATCTGCCTAGTCAAAGGCGTAATATCGATCTGCCTAGTCAAAGGCGCAGAAAGGAAATCGATCTGCCTAGTCAAAGGCGTAATATCGATCTGCCTAATCAAAGGCCCGGATGGAATGTCGGAGTCATGCCTAATCAAAGGCTGGGATGTCAAAATCAAGTTCAGTCTCGGTAAGTTACATTTTAAAATTTTTCAATTTAATTTAAGTTACTTAATGGAAATTCATTTCATTAAGTTATCTTAAATTTCAAAAAAAAAAAAAAGGCAAGCCCGAAGTCGGCCGAAGTCAACCCGAAGCCATGACCGAAGTCGCGACCCAAGTCGCTGACCCAATGAAAACAAAATTCTCAACATCGGGACTTAGGGATTTTACACCCTCACGAAGGCATCCCTTCGCCAAGCGACGCCAGCAGCGGAGGCGCCGCTTCACCACGACGCCGGAGGCACCACCTCGCCACACCACCGGCGACCAGAACAGCGCCGCTGCCTCGCCGCGCCATCGACAAGCCACGGAAAACATAGGTAATCCGACGGACAAACGTCCCCAAATCGGTATCCCCGCGACAAAGCGAAGCCGCACGGAAGGGAGGAAGACACAAATTTTGAAAACCCAAAACTAGGGTTTCAACGAAGAAGACGAAGCAGTATGGTCCCGTACACGGACCCTCCAAATCCAACACGCGGAACCGCGATGTTCGGGTCCCGTACGCGGAACCCTAAAAATCTGTCTCTCATACCCGCTTTATATGGGTCTCACAATCGGAACCCTAAAATTTGGCCCCGCGTACCGGCAGCTCAACCAGACCCCGTACTCGGACATTGAAGACCCGGAGTCCCGACCCGATGAGCCGGAGCCTCGCAAGGGCGAGGCTCCATGGCTCGTCCCCTTCGCTTCGTCTCAGCGAAGCAAAAGACGTCGCCGCCGATAAAGGACGCGACGACGCCCCTCGCGACCGTTCTGCTCTCTCTCGGGCGCCGACGACACCTATGAAGAAGACGCCGCCGATGACCGCAACAAGAGCCCAAAATCGCAACAAAAAAACAAAAAAAGGGGAGCGTCGCGAAGACCAAATCGAGGTTTAGAGGACGGAACCGAAGTCAACAATGGGCTAAAACCCCATTGAACTAGGTTTCGCCGACTCAAGCCTCTCAATTGCCTCACAGGCGCAAAATCGCGAAGAATAAACCAATTACGGTGAAATCCATAGCGAAGATGGAGTTCAAATCAGAATGCCAAATCAAAGGTCAGAGAAGGCGACGCCGAAGTAAACGGTGGACCAAACTCCACCGAACCTGGCTCCGCCTACTCAAACCCCACACAAGGCGCACAAAATCACGAAAAAAAAAAAAAAAGGGTCGCGATGAAATCCTGAACGAAGACGGAGTTCAAATCCGAGGTTTGAGCAGAGAAACCACAGTAACGTCAGACTGAATTCCGACGAACCGGGTTCCACTGCGTCAAAACCTCCTCAATTCCCCCGGAGAAGCCAAAAGCAGAAAGCAACAAAAAGAAAAGAATTTCATCGTCAGTCAATCAGCAAGAATGAAAAAAAAATTCAGTTGTCAGAAGGACAACAAAGAGAAGAGCGCCCGCAGGCCCTCTCGGTAACAATGGCCCTCACTCCATAGAACCGAGAGGACGGCCATACAGACGTTGTCATCTCATTATTGCCTTCCCACCAAAATAATGGTACAACATCAAAGTAAAGACAAAAAGCAAGAGGTTACCTCGTCAAGTGGAAAGGAAGCAGACGTCAGAAAAAGACAAAGAGTAGACGTCCAAAAAGGAAGCAAACGTCAGAGGAGCAGAACAATCAATTCGCAGCACAATTAAGGCCGGGTACACCGATCGAGGGTTACTTTATAAGAGAGATTTCCCACCCTTATCCTTGGTTTAAAACTCAAAAACGGGGATAAGGAAAGGGTTGAAACCCTAATCCATCTCCATTGCCTTATCCAACTCGGACCAACTAGACTTGACCCACGGACCAGTCATACATACCCGACCCGGCCTGACTCAGTTTACACAACTCGGCCTGACTCAAACTAGTCTACCTGACTCGACTCGGACCAACTCAACTCAGCTCAACCCAGTATGCTGAGCCCACAAAGAACCAGGGCCAAACAGCCCATCAAGCCAAAAAGTCTACAAAAGGCCCAAACCCGAGGTAAACCTAAACCTGCAACGGGCCCAATCCCACGAGCCAGTGGGCCCACAAAAAAATAAATAAATAAATTATAGAACTTCAAAATGTACACATCTCTAGTGTACAATCTCAAATCGTACACTTGATGTGCACATTTTGAAGGGGGCATCTGTAAGAATCAATTTTGTAAAGTCTGACATTTACGGTCCAAATCAGCACCGTACAACCCGGGTCAATAAGTCAAAGACCGACCCCAGTCAGATCAACGAAATTAAGCCGCCGATCAAGCTTCAACAGATCAACGGCCAAGATCTCGATTGCCACGTCAGCAGCTTACATGGGCGACATGTCATCCAAAGTGGCCACGTCGGCAGCCAACAAGGATCATACATGGCCCTTGCCTTGGTCCAAAGCGGTTTCACAATCCAAGGTAAAAGTTACGTAAAAGATGTTGGGAGTTACAATCATCCCGATAAACTTGGTCCATACGGTTGGAACTTCGGAAAGCCTATAAATTCAGAGGCTCGGGGAGGGATAAAAAAAAAAAAAAAAAAAAAAAAAGGAATCGATCGGGGAAAAAGGATCAGATTGCACACACAAAAATTTCAAGACGTACGTCCAAAAATCCCAAATCACCACCCAAATCTGAGAGAGCAACAAGCATTCCTGCCGTTGTCTCGCAAATCAACCTGTCGTGAGCCAATCGGAATACCAAATTTTCCGTCAAGCTTTGGCGAAATTCAAATTCATCTCGTTCGTTCGTTAAGGAGGCGTACGCGATTGTTCGTGTCTACTCGGCTATCGTTTGTTCTTGATTGGAGATTGAATCAAAGGAGTTCTAGAAGTCGCACCCCACACAATCACCTCAAAATTACCAAAATACCCTTCAAATTATTTTGTACACTGTACATCGGATCCGTATTTTTTGGGTCCACATATTGTACTCGTTTACAGATTTAAAAAGAAAAGTGCTTCGGACCACTAGAAATAGAAGGTGACTCAAGCATGTCATTAGTTGGTATAAAAAATCTCTTCCTTGGACATTTCAATGGATTTTATGGAAATATGCATGGGATACCTCAAATCAATGTAATCCTACGTGGAAATTATTACTAACATTAGCAAAGGCTCTTCTTGGGGATTTTGGGGGGGGGGAGGGAGGGAGGGGGGGGTTGGTTATTCTACAAGGCCTTATTGTAATAGATCTACCTAAGAATGTAAAAACTAGTGAATTGGCCTTCTGGCCTTACAAGAAATAAACAACACTTTCCTCAACAATAAATACCAGTCTTGTCTCATCTCAAAGACTACGCATTTAAGATGTCATCTTCCCTAAGTGAGATTTTTTTATGAGTTAATCCAAGAGGTGCAAAATCCAATGATGTAGGGGAGATGCAAGGTTGTTGAGAACTGGGGCTTTGCTATGGATAATACTAACTTTGTTTTGTCTACGTCTTGCTTGTTCCCTTCTTAATTTGCTTTGATTTGAAGGGAACCTAGTTGGGGCTCTTTTTTCTTGCGTCTTGTGGATTCACCATTGTGTGTGCTCCAAACAATGATTGGTAGATGGCTTAGGCTTTTATTGTCACTTTCTACTACCTACCCATTCGGTTTTCCTTGCAACATGAGAAAATATTCACAAATGATTAACAAAGTAGTAGTTCTGGTTAAGTAAAAGAAAAAAGAAAACTGAAATGGATTAGACAAAAGGAGGGGCATCTAAACCCATGAGAAAAAGGCTAATTTGGATGGCTTTTGTTATGAATCCTGGAAGCAAAAATATTTTGGTTTTCTTTCGGAAAAAGAGTATTTTAGTTTTGGATAATGGGGGTACAAAATTGTGAGAACTAAATTTGAAAATATTTTTTAGTGAATCTACACCTTTTACAATATGATCGAGTCTCTTCCACTTGGGTAACTATGGACATGGCCAACTCAGATAGACCAAATTTGGTTTTCGAGATCCTAAGTTGGGTCTGAGTTTGAGTTGCTGAACTATGCTCCTCCATCTCCCCACTTTTCGTTCCTCCGTTAACACATCTTTCCATGATAATCTTAATTTATTGTTATATATGCACTTGTCTCTGCAAGTGAGAGAGCGATAATTGTTGTCTAGGAGAATAGTCTCATGTAGGTTTGGTCTTGAAAAGATACTATCTTTTTTAGTTGCATAATTGCTTCCTAACTTTTGGTTGTCATTTTGGGAGGAACTTGCCTAACTTTAACATTATAATTAGTGTTAGTTGATAGATAATTAATGCTCATGTTGCTTATTGTTGCAGAGTGCACACCCTAATTAGAGGGGGTTACTCTAGCATGCAAGTGCACATGTTGCACAAGTAATAAGGTGGACTTAGAGTCTGAATATTGAACCCATAAGGACTATTTTTAAACTAAACACTAAACTGATATCCTAATAGCTATGTCTAAATGATTGAAAGAATGACAAGTTAAAATAACTCAAATACAAAAAATAACTAGAACTCGACAAGGGATAAAGGAAGTGAATCTACTTAAGATAGAGGTAGGGGTGTTATTTCACGTCTCATGCTCTGTATCTAACCTATTCTAGCATTCGAGTATTTCATTGAACACTTGGTGGACCCATGAATTTGGTATGTACGACCCTCTCCTGAGTGTATCGTAATTTGACCCCCTAATCTCCCGATTGAAGATCTAGGAAATGGAACCCATTGTGTGTAGCCTATTGGTCACGTGCGGCGGTGGGTTATTCCTACCCTCACCCACGAATCTCCTAACTAGACCTCTAACTAGGTAGAATGCATGTTGCCTAATGCAAGTCTACTTGAATCTACTCTCCTGGGATCTAATTGGGTTCCTAAATCCCAACTAACCGCAAACTAGGCAATTAATCGAACACTAAGCATGCATTAGTCACACCACATCATAGAATCATGCTCAAAGTACTAAAATACATTAATACATCACATAAGTATGCTACATCGCACCACCAAACGGGAGTGTAAACACAATGTTAAAATACAACATAATCCCAAATCTAAACACTCATCTATACAACAAAGTATACATGAATGAAATAAAATGAGAAAGACAAACTCAATGTGTTCTACACTCCTTGAGGGATCAATCCTCCTTTTGAATGGAAATGGCCTCAAGATATTTATCTGAAATCCTCTATTGAAGCTCTGACACGAAGCCTAAACGAGTCTAGGCATACTCTCCCACTCTCCTACTCCCAAGTCCGAATCCCCAAAATTTCGTCCAAAACAGGGATTTATAAAGTACTAGTAAGTGACCGGGTGCCACATAGCGCTGGGTGAAGTGCCACGACACCTGGTCACTTAAACAACGACAACTTACAAAATGGCACTGGGCACATTCATGTAGCCCAATCACATTGCGCCATCGTGCTGAAATGCAGCGTAGGGGAGCCAAGTTTCACATTTTGATGCGATTGTCATCGTTGTGGCGCAGCGGATTCAGCGCCATATGGTGCCTGCCCAACATCCTCCCATGGAGTCCATGGTTGCACGTGCCTCAGAAAGCTCTCGCAACGCTCGTTCGCCCAACTCTGCGTAATTGGCGTTGTATGTTGTTAGGTGAGTTTCATGGTGCCAAGACAAAAATAGGGATCATGAATTTCTCCTGGTGCTGTATGGGGCACAACTTCTTCATTTCTTCCTAAATGGGTTAGAATCCTTGTTCTTTGCCCTATCCGTTTGGGACTTCTTCCATTGTTGTTCTTATTGCATTTTCTTAATGTTTCCTGCAATAACTAAACAAGACTAAGTCAAATTGCCCCAAAATGGGGCAAATTCTTGTATATCAAATAATGTAAAAATACATGAAATCACTTGCCTTAGATTGATTCATTTTTTAAATCTCAGGCTGACTTAGATGAATATTCAAAGTTTAATTGATTGACTAAATGTGAAGGGATAAGTTTGATCCACCATGGTTTTTTGACCTTCCTAACTTTTGCTAATCATTTTAGGAGGAACTAGCCTAACTTTAAAATTATAATTATTGTAAGTTGATAGATAATGCTCATATTGCCTATCTTGGTTTGATGAAATTTTTGAATCTCAGGCTGACTCTGATAAAGTAATTCAAAGTGTATTTGATCTTCTAAATGTGACGAGGGATAAGCTTGATCCACCCCAGCATTTGAACTCCTCTCAGATATTCTTAATTGGAGGACATAACGGCAACTCATGGTTATCAACTTTGGATACTTATATACCTTCGAGGATTTGTTAGTATCACTGAGACCAATGAGCAACATTCGTTCTTATGCTTCTGCATCAGCACTGAATGGTGACATATATATTTTTGGAGGAGGAGATGGTAGCCTATGGTATGATACAGGTATGCATATTTTGATATTTTTGTATTTTTTTAGGAAAATACTTTTATAAAATTGAGTACTTTGTGGAAAGAGTAAGAGAAACAAGAGTTGAGAGAGAGAATCGACGAGGATGTGCAAAATAGAGAAAAACATTGATTCCCAATTTTGAAGGATTTTACAAACTGGAATATGATTTCAGAATAAAAATTAGAAAGTACATGATGCTTGTTGGCTAAAACTTGAGCACTTTCGAATTAAAGGTTGTTGCTCTTGCACGCAAGCGTACGCCTCGCACAAGTAATAAAGTGGACTTTGAGTCAGGATGCCGGATTCACAGTGAATGTGTAGACTAAGTACTAAGGTTTGTATCCTAATAGCTATATCTAACTAATTGTAAGGATGATAAGTGAAAATAGTAAAGATTTAAGCAACTAACTAGGACCCAAACAAGGGATAAAGCTTGAGATTCATCTTAAGATAGAGGTAGGGGTGTGATTTTCACATCTCCATGCTTAGTATTGAACCTATCTTAGCACTTGAATATTTGGTCAAACACTTGGTGGACCTAGGATTTTGGTATGTACGACTTTCTCCCTAGAGTACCGTAACCGTATTTCCTATTCTGAACCCATTAAACATGGCCTATAAGTCACATAAGGTGGTAGATTATTCCTAACCTCACACGTAAATCCCCCGTCTAGATGCCTAGATGGGCGTGACCGTATGTTGATTAATGTAAGTCTACCCATTCTACCTTCTTGGGATTGAATTGGGTTCTTAAATCTCAATTGACCGCTAGCTATGCAATTCATCAAACATTAAGCATCATTAGACAACCATAGTTAATTCATGCTCAAAATACTAAAACATGCCAACACATTACTTAAGTATAGTATATCACATCCCCAAACAGGGGTTTAAATACACATAATGTTGAAATACAAAGCAAAAATTAAATCCTAACACAATGTATATAACTCAAAGTACACACAAGCGAAGGAAAATGAGATAGAAAAAGAAAACCCATTGTGTACAACACTCCTTGTGGGGAGAATCCTCGTCCCGGATGAAAATCCCTTCAAAAAGTGTTCTTAAAATCCCGCTCTAGCACGAGTCCTAGATTCCTTGAGGTCAAATCCCTAGTCTCCCCAGCCTGAATTCTTCAAATCTCGCCCAAAACAATTTTATATAGAGATGCAGAATTGCAGTTATAGAGAATGCAAAATGCAGTTATTGAGAATGCAAAATGCAATTATAAAGAATGCATAATGCAGTTAAGCTTGTTGGATGCCATATGGCACCCACGCCTTTTCTATGGCGCCCAGTTACTTAAACAACTCATTTTCCATGAAAAAAGAGCTAGCGCCATAAGACGCTCAGTAAATCTATGGCGCCCAGTCACTTAAACATGCAGAACACTATTGTGCTGATGTGCCATGCAGAGGCGCCCGATTTTGCTATTTGACATTGTGGTGTCGATGTGGCCATACAGCCCGGTGCCATATAGGCCCACGAACTGTTGTGTTGCCTAATACTGTTTTTGGCAAATTTCTTCATTTTAACTCCAAAGTGCACGGGGTTTCTTGCATTGCTTTTTTTTTTTTTCATTTTCTATGTTTTCCCTGCAAAAGAAAAGCAAAAATCAGTGAATTGCCCCAATTTGTTGCAATTTGGAGTACTAATATATAGGTAGAAACATTACTAATCAATACTCTTTTAGACTTCTTTCTAAGGAGATCCACGCAAATACCTGTACTTTAGTCATCTATAAAAGTAAAAATTATTGAATGGTAAAATGATTGAAGGCTTGATAGGATTCCATACATTTGAATATTCTAAATGAATAGGACGTTGACTTCATCTATTACTAGTCTTAAATGCACTCCAAAGGCTTCCTTAGCCAGCATAATTGAAAACCAAATGAAGTTGACACTGAAAAGGAGGCAAAGGACTGCATGTTTTCCTATATATGGATGTTCCAGTTGCAAATCAAATAGGTATGGGGACGGCAAAACCTGTAATGCTATAGTAGATAGTGCTAAAGCAACATGTAGGTTGAAAAGCCCATTCCGTTCATCACTTGAACTGTTTGTCTTTCTCGTCTGCTAATCCTGAAAGTTGCATCAAGAAGGTAAAAAGGTTTATAAAACAGTTCAGTGATTTGGTAAGTTTACAGATCGAGAGAAGATTGGTGGAAATTTATTAACATATAGAATAAATGCTAAGAAAGACTCCTCGCAAATACTTCAAGTAGACCTGTCTAGCAATGCAATTGTTTTATGCACAGATGTGGCTAAGAAGAAACAGAACTCTAGTGAAAAAGCATGCCTGTTATATGACTTTGACTCACCAGAATCAATGACCTTGAATGTGGCTAAGACATGTAGATAGACATACTTGATCAAGTCAGTGGTGTTGAACTAGGGATTCCGATCTGGTTTTGTGCATGAAAAATTCAATTTGATGCTCCCTCGTGGAAGTAGCAATCAATTCCCTTAATCTGGGTAGCATAAACAGCCAAAAAATTCCTGATATCTGCAAACAAATATGCTTTCACAGGCTGGAGGACAGTGCTTTCTGCAATAACATTATGGGTGCCAGAAAAATATGCTAGAAACCTCAAAATGGCACCAAGCTGCATTTAGTGCTTGCAGAACATATTTAGGAACAGATTAAGGAATCTATTTTACCCTTAATCTTATTTTTTAAGCGTGCTAAAGCAGTAAGAAAGGCATACATCAAGTAACTCCTACAAACATGTTCTAACTGGCTCTATTGACCTGAAACAGTAATCAGAACATGTATAATGACCAAAAATTCCTTTGTTCTTGAATAATATTTAATTGTCCTTGTTGGTTAAAACTCTTTTGCACTCCTCTCTTTCTGTGTTTTTCATGCATTCAGATAAACTAGCCGATCTAAGCCCGTCATGTGACGGGCGAAGTGGATTGATTTAGTTTAGCTTAGTGTATTATTAACAGGTTATGAATAAATAATAATATTTTAATTAAACTAATTTTTAAAAAATTCAATGAATTAATACTATTTTTTAATTTATTTTATCCTAAAAAATTAGATCTATTTTATAATTTACTTTTACTTTATCACTAAAATTGTTTAATTATTTTTTTAAAATTTTTAATTTATTTATTTTGATTTAATATTATTATTTTATATGCCCAATTATAGTTCTATTATATATGAACATGTTTAAAAGCATAAATAAAAAAAATAACAATTCAGTAAATTAACAAAAAATAATACTTTCTAATAATTATCAACCTGTTATCAAACTATATGTAAGAAATAAAATAATCGATATGTAACTATTATAAACGTCGATGTTAATCACGGCTTAATGGATCTATATTTATATCAAACTATATTTTTAAGACGTAATAATAAAAATATATACAAAAATAGGTACATAAACCTGAATTGTATAGCAGTCTTACATAGCTACAAAAAACATTTATGTCCAGCTATTTGTGAAGTCAAAACCCTATTTTTCTACACGATATTTGGTTTGTTGCGCTTACCACAGTTAAGAATCTAAAAAATGCAGACATCTCCAAGTAACAATGCGTTACCCTTGATCATTTCACGCCATCCGCCCATAAATGCACCGCGCTCGGAACGACTATCATGAATAATCAAGTTGAGTGGCCAACGTCTACCAATCGGGTCTTTTATGTAGATTTTTTTGTTGGAAGATGGCCACAGACCAGAACCTATCCCAAAGTTCTTCAAAATTTTCTGCATAAATAAATAATGTCACAGGTATTCGCATGTCAATTGATCAAAGGAATGTAATAAATGTACACATTCATTTACTTTCCATGAAGAGAATAGTAACTCACAATTCGATAATTTTTTTCTAGTTTCACCGCTGAAACAAAATGAGAATTGCAAAGCTTAAATGGACAATTTCTTGCATCAAATATTGTTCGTCCTGATTTGTAAAAACACAAACTTTAGTAAAAGAAAAAAAATGCAAAGAAAAAAATTAACAAAAATAGATTAATATACTAAATTAACTAACCATTTGTCTTTGCTACAACGTAACTACAATGACATGTTGATTGTTTCAGTTGTTCTGTATTATTTTCTATCTCGCT
Source organism: Aristolochia fimbriata (assembly GCA_019845555.1). Taxonomy (NCBI): domain Eukaryota; kingdom Viridiplantae; phylum Streptophyta; class Magnoliopsida; order Piperales; family Aristolochiaceae; genus Aristolochia; species Aristolochia fimbriata. Next base: position 10,936,574 of record CM034081.1, read on the forward strand.
CTGAGCTTTGACTTTTTCATATCGTGAAAATTCCTTTTCGCATGCATTGGGTCCAAATATGATGACGTTAAAATTCAATTTGTCATCATTGTAAAATACTAAAAAGTCTGGAACTTCTATAAAATTGTCTTTGACGAACTTTGACCAACCAGTTTGAAAGAAAAAATGAGCTCGATATTTTTTCACTTCCACTGGCCAGCGTTTATAGCCTACTCTTGTGAGGAATAATTTGTTGGGCAACTATTGTTCTTAATTTTGTAGGACTTTTCTGAAAAATTGAAAGTTCAAAAATTTGAGATAATTATGACAAAAAAAGACAAATAAGAGAAACCACTTACCACTCTTCTATGGAAGTTCCCGATCATCACTTTGAAGAAAGAAGGGATTTGTTCACCTTTGTGCGACATTGTTCTATATGTTGTACAAATAATAAACATGACAACAAACAGTAATCTTATCAAAATAATAACTAAAACCGATTATAAGAATATATAAACCAAATAAAGATAACAACACACTCTAATTGTTTCTAAACACCACTTTATGTTCTTTTAGCAATAACTAACAATCATTGTAAAATTAACTAACAATGCACTGTAAAACCGGTTCTTGTTTGGGTCACCGGACCAACTATTAATAATTTTACACCTTGCTTAATCGAACGAAATAAATTGTTATTTAGCTAACCGAACCAAAGATTGTTATTTGGCTAATCGGGCCAAACAGGCTGATGTTTGACTAACCGGACCAAATCGACTATTGTTTGGCTAATCAGACCAAATCGACTGTTGTTTGGCTAATCGGACCAAATCGACAGTTGTTTGGCTAATTGGACCAAATCGACTGTTGTTTGACTAACCGGACCAAATCGATTAATTTTGGAGAACCAGACCAAACCGGCTGTTATTTGGCTAACTGGACCAAACCGGTTGTTGTTAGGCTAACCGAACCAAATTGGCTATTGTTTAGCTCACCGAACCAAACCGGCTATTGTTTACCTAACCGGACCAAACCGGCTATTATTTGGCTAACCGGACTAAACCGGCTATGGTTTGGCTAACCGGACCAATCCGACTATTGTTTGCCTAATCGGACCAAACCAACTATGGTTTGGCTAACCGGACCAAACAGGCTATTGTTTGACTAACCGAACTAAACCAGTTATTGTTTGCCTAACCGGACCAAATCGGCTATTGTTTAGCTAACAGGACTGGACTAAACTGCCTATTGAAATCGAACCAAACGGACTATTGTTTGGCTAATCGGACCAATTGGACTATTGTTTGGCTAATCGGACCAAACTGCCCGTTGGTTGGCTAACTGGACCAAACAAATTGTTGTTTGACTAACCGGACCAAACTGACTGTTGTCGACTGTTATTTAGCTAACCGGACCAAATCGGACCAAAATGGACTATTGTTTGGCTAACCGGACCAAACAAATGGTTGTTAGACTAACCGAACCAAATTGACTGTCGTTATCTGCCTAACTGGACCAAATCGAACCAAATGGACTATTGTTTGGCTACTGTTGTTTGCTGAATCGGACCAAACCAACTGTGTTCTAACATTTTATTAGTTAATCCAATTTAATGTTATTTTAGAATTTACTAACAATCATTTTACAATTAATAATCAATTCAATGTGAAATTTTTTGAAATGACACAATTTAATTAAATTCTTTATTTGTTTGTTATGTTTGTTTTTATTAATTATTTAACCCTCAAGAGACAAATAAGAGAAACCACTTACCATTCTATTGAACTTCCCGATCATCACTTTGAAGAAAGAAGGGATTTGTTCACCTTTGTGCGACATTGTTCTATATGTTGTACAAATAATAAACATGACAACAAACAGTAATCTTATCAAAATAACAACTAAAATTGATTATAAAAATATATAAACCAAATAAAGATAACAACACACTCTCATTGTTTCAAAACAAAATTTTATGTTCTTTTAGCAATAAATAACAATCATTTTAAAATTAACTAACAATGCTCTGTAAAATCGGTTCTTGTTTGGCTCACCGGACCAACTATTAATAATTTTACATCTTACTTAACCGGACAAAATAAATTGTTATTTAGCTAACCGAACCAAAGATTGTTATTTGGCTAATCGGGCCAAACAGGCTGATGTTTGACTAACCGGACCAAATCGATTGTTGTTTGGCCAACCGGACCACACCGGCTGTTGTTTGCCTAACTGGACCAAACCGGTTGTTGTTAGGCTAACCGGACCAAATCGGCTATTGTTTAGCGCACCGAACCAAACCGGCTATTGTTTACCTAACCGGACCAAATCGGCTGTTATTTGGCTAACCGGACCAAACTGGCTATGGTTTGGCTAACCGCACCAATCCGGCTATTGTTTGCCTAATAGGACTAAATCAACTATGGTTTGGCTAACCGGACCAAACCGGCTATTCTTTGACTAACCGAACAAAATCGGTTATTGTTTGCCTAACCGAACAAAATCGATTATTGTTTGCCTAACCGGACCAAATCGGCTATTATTTAGCTAACAGGACTAAACCGACTATTTCAATCGCACCAAATGTACTATTGTTTGGCTAATCGGACCAAATGGACTATTATTTGGCTAACTGGACCAAACAAATTGTTGTTTGGCTAACTGGACCAAACCGGCTATTGTCGACTGTTATTTGGCTAACTGGACCAAATCGAACCAAATGAACTATTGTTTGGCTAACCGGACCAAACAAATTGTTATTTGACTAACCGGACCAAACCGGTTGTTGTCGACTGTTATTTGGCTAACCGGTCGATTGTTATTTGGCTAGCCAGACCAAACCGGCTATCGTCTGGCTAGCCGGACCAAACCGGCTATCGTCTGGCTAGCCGGACCAAACCGGCTATCGTCTGGCTAGCCGGACCAAACCGGCTATCGTCTGACTAGCCGGACCAAACCGGCTATCGTCTGGCTGGCCGGACCAAACCGGCTATCGTCTACCTTGAGAATTTTTTCACTGTAAGGCGGATTAGGTGCCAAAATCCGCATGATTTCAGTAAAACAGACGACCAAGAAAAGTCTTACATCTTTATCTTTGTGTTGCAGCAGAACATGATGAACAAGAGAATCATTCAAAGGTTTTAGTGCATCTTCTAAAGTAAAAGATTTTTCTTGATGCAATTTTAAAGTCGAAGATTGATCCAGCTTCGATAAAGTAGTTGAAGATTGATCCAGCTTCGATGAAGCAAACTCAGCTGGATCCAGCTTCAATAAATTAAGCAACTGCAGCTCGTCAATTGGAGGGGGGAGACCTGCGTTTTCGTCTCCCTCCTTCGTTCCTTAAATTGAATTTAAAACAATAATCTCTCGTGATAAGTGTCTTTCTCCATAATACTTGTCTTATATTTGGAAGAGTCTATATTGGGCACCATCAGTCATTTAAAAGTTGGAGCAAAGCTTACTATATTATCAAGTTGGTGAAATATTAGGAATTCTCTAAATTCAATTCCTCTGTCTTTACATATTTGTCTAAATTTGCAAATGTAACGAAAAGAGCAGAATCGCAGGAAAAATAAACCGGTGCGAATCAATAACAAATAAAATGAGACACAAAGAATTACGTGGTTCGGCTAGGGTAGCCTAATCCATGGGCAAGAAGAGACAGGAGAGATTTCACTATGCCAGCCAAAAGGGGTACAAACTGTAGAGCTCAAGATAGCTTAGAGACGGCTAAGGTTTCAAAGATCAATCCCTAGGTCTTTAATACAGAGTCTTAAATGAGTAAATTTCCAAAACGCCCAACCCAAGTTAGACGGGTTCAATTATGGGCCTACCAGCCCATATAGATTCAAGGCACAACATAACAATCTCCACCTTGACTTGAATTTCCTCCATAATTTGAACATAGAATAATTATCTTCCATCTCCACTGCCAAATGCCCTCTTGGGCATACGTCAACCATCAAAGACACCGACTAAGTCCAAGCAATGCTCGAACTTTTTCACTGGCAAATATTTAGTCAACATATCAGCTGGATTATCTTTTGTCCCAATTTTCTTTACCATAACAGTACCTTGTGCAATAGTGTCTCTAATAAAATAAAATCTAACATCAATATGTTTAGTGCGCTCATGATGTATTTGGTCCTTCGTCATTAGTGCTTAACTCTCTATATAGACCTTGAAGCCAAATAGGTTCTTTAACCGCTTCTGTTACTGCCATATATTCTGCTTTTGTGGTAGATAAGGCAACTACATGTTGTAATGTAGCTTTCCAGCTAATAGCACAATCCGCAAGAGTAAATACATAGCCTGTAAGTGATCTTCTATGATCTAAATCTCCCGCATAATCAGAATCCAACAAGTCTAAAATCATTTTTCTTGAATTCTAGACAAGTACTGGAAGTACCTCTGAGATATCGAAGAATCCACTTAACTGCATGCCAATGTTCTCTTCCTGGATTAGACATAAACCTGCTAACCACACTAACAGCATGAGAAATATCAGGACGAGTGCATACCATAACATACATAAGGCAACCAACTGCACTGGTATAAGGAAAATGCAACATGTAACCTTTATCCTTTTCATTCTGAGGTGATAACCCTGAAGAGAGTCGAAAATGGGCTGCTAATGGAGTGCTAACTGGTTTAGCATTTTTCATACTAAATCTTTCTAAGATCTTCTCAATGTATTTCTTCTGTGAAAGACACAACCTCCCACCTTTTCGGTCTCTCTCGATCTCCATGCCCAAAATACTTTTTGCAGCCCCTAAATCTTTCATCTCAAATTCACCTCTCAACTGTGTCTTTAATTGATTAATTTGTTCTATCTCCTTTGCTGCTATCAACATATCATCAACATATAGCAACAAATATACGAAATAACCATCATCAAGTTTTCTAAAATAGAAATAATTATCATACTTGCTTCGAAAATATCCAATTTTTTTCATAAACGAATCAAATCTTGTGTACCATTGTCTAGGAGACTGTTTCAGACCATAAAGAGATTTAGTAAGCAAACAAACATGGTCTTCTTTACCCTCAACAACAAATCCTTCAGGCTGATGCATATAGATTTGTTCTTTTAATTCACCATGCAAAAAAGCTATTTTTACATCAAGTTGTTCTAACTCTAGATCATGCATAGCTACAAAAGCTAACAAGACATGAATAGATGAATGTTTCACAATAGGAAAAAACACATCATTAAAATCAACACCAGGTACCTGACTGTAGCCTTTAGCTACTAAGCGTGCCTTATAGCGTACATGTTCAACTCCTGGAATGCCTTCTTTCCTTTTAAACAAAGATTGTGGGCAATCATCCATGATTTGGCTTGATACAATCATACAACCCTCTTTCCTCATATATTGCGAAATTTCTGTTGGTACTCTCATCACATTAAGTTTGGACTTTTGGTTGATATCTTATATAAAAATGAACTTATTATACCATATTATTTTAAAATTGTAACCATCATTTTGAGATATCTTGTTACCTCTTAACTATTTCGAATTTCTTTTAAATAGGAAAAAAACCTGATAAAAGTTTTGCTTGGACATATTACTCAACAACATCTACCCTACATGTGTCATATAAAATTAATGGGACACCTAATATCTACATTTAGATGTCTCTATCTACTTTACTAATTGTTTTTAGGTGGATTGCACAATTTTAAAGTGAAACCATATTGAATATGAGATTATTAGACCTAGGTTATAATATTATTTTTGAAAAAAAAATCATTGTTAGTAAACGATTAAATCTAATTTGTACTTCCAGTTCTTTTTTTTTTTCACTATGATCAACACGTTTTAACACCAAGATTGAAGATTTAATTTTTTGGTTCTATTACAACTTTTTTGGGGCCAATTGTACCATTAATCGGACGGAGGGCATAATGTTTACTACATTTGTGATAACATATTAGCTATATAATAAATTTTGAAATAATTTTGAACTGGTACTACCTATTCATTAAATGTTTTGAAGAATTTCGTGTTGAAAAATGAAAAATGTAGCTCTAAAAGCATGTCATTCTTGTATAAAATCTATAAGGGTTTTTTTTTCTTCTAATAACTCAATGTATATATATAGTGTTGGTACCTCTTGTGGACAAACATATCAAACCCTAAAGCATAAGGCTCTACAGGATGTTTGTTTACTCAATGTTGTATTCTTGTTTTTGTTTGAAGGTGGTATCAAATGGCCCTCTAATGAAAGCATCAACCCAAGTTTGGCAAATATGTTTTCTTGTCACATGCTGTGATCACACTTCTTTGGAAAACACTTGCAATCTAGTGGGTCTCCCATTCCCTATATTATTTGGTTCTTTTCAAGAAATGTAACAAGGAATAAGTCCCTAAGGTAAATGTTGCAATTCCTACTATTATCCTTTGTGAGTTTAATAGGGTATCTAACTTTATTACCTCCCCCCTCCACCCTCTCTATATATAGAGAGGAAATATCACCTATATGAACATATAGGAGGAATTTTTTTTCTTCAAGTAAACTTAAAAAAGAAAAGAAAAAAGGGGTATATTTTTGTAAATATGAGTTGGACTTATAATGTAATGTAAGTTGATAATTTTACCTATTTTAAGGTTTATCTGTCTATTACAATGGAACAAAAATGGATAATACCTATTTTGGTACGTATTTTCATATATACATGTTATATAAAGGTACACAATTTTCACATTTAAATCAGCATAACCTTTTTGATGTATATTAATGAATGACATTATTTTAAGGTCATTTTATAAAATTTTAAAATAGATATATATATTTTTTGAAATTTATCCTTTAGTATACAATATAAACTACAGTGGACTACAATTTTATGCTAACCATGCGTAAGAACTATGAAGCGGATTTTCTTTTTAAAAAAAAAAATTAAAAAAGATGATTTTACCTGCTCTGAGTTGCTCACAGAACCAAACATCTCCCGCATTTAAACAGCTATAGACAAGCCCCTCTATAAATGCTATGTCAGGAGCTTCTTCCTACTCATTACCAGGAATTTAATGGCTTATCTCTTGAAACTCCGTTGCTTTTTTCAGTTTTCGTGGTTCCCCTTACAAACCCATATCAGCAAATTCGATTTTTTTTCTTCCGTGAAGGCCGTGAACTTGGTGATGAGACCAGGTTACTGACATGGTTCTGAGTTGCTAGGAAACGTGACGATTCTCCATTTTTCTGGTATGTATCAACGGTACGGAGTGAGGAGGGGAGACGGAAGGAGGTTTTCCGTCTAGTTTACTCAGAATAGTTGAATTTGCTGGCTGGAGCTTGAAGCTCTTATAATGGTGTTTTTGCATTGCGTTTTTTTTCCTTTTCTTGCTGCTGTTTGGTCCAGTTTTTAGTTATTACCAGTGTCTTCTGGGTTTGCGTGAGTGCTTTCGTCGTTTTTTTTTTTTAATGTGCTTTTCGAGGAGGCCACCAGTTTAGAAGCTTCAAATGCGCTATGGGACTTGCAGCTGCTGTCTCATTGTTTTATCAATGGATTTTAATGCTTTTAATCAATAACCCAGGAACAGGCGGAGTCTTCTTATTCAGCTGGATCTAGATCTACATGCTCTCTGCTCTCAGTCTCAGAGGTGGTCGACGTTTTTTTTTTTTTTCCGGCCAGAGAGAAGGCCCAGGCTCTGAGCAGCTTTAATTTGATTTCTTCTTTTGTTTTTGTTTCGAAAAAAGTGAAAAATGGGCGCGAGCAGAAAGCTGTGAAAGTAAAAGGGAACAAAAAGAAAAAGGAGAGAATTACGAAGCTCGTTTCCTGGCGGGTTTTCAGCAAAAACAACATATTCTGTTTGAATCCCCTGGAATTTCAGCGCGAAGTTTGGTTCTGAAACGGCTTCTCCTGTTTTAACGAGCACGAGCCGAGGTGTTGCTGTTCGGGTCTTTATCTTACTCTCTTTCTCTCTCTCTCTCTCTCTCCTCGCTTGATTTCTGAATCGCACTGCTCAACCAAGTGGACTCATTCAGGTCGTTCTCCATTCTCCAGCGTTTTGAGATGGGCTTAATGTCGGCCGTTCTTGTGGCGTTTTTAGTCGCCAGGTTGCTTTCGCCGGAATCAATGGCGGAGCCGATAGAAGACAGACTCGCGCTGCTCGATTTTGTCGACAAGTTCCCACACGGGCGCACCCTCAACTGGAGCGACAACTCCTCCGCATGTGACCACTGGGTCGGAGTCAAATGCAGTCGGGACAAGAGTCGAATCGTCAGTCTCCGTCTTCCCGGCGTTGGATTCAGCGGTGAAATTCCTCCCAATACTCTCAGTCGTTTGTCAGCTCTGCAAACTCTCAGTCTGAGGTCTAATAGCATTACGGGTCCTTTCCCCTCCGATTTAACCAACATTAGAACCCTCACTCAGCTCTATCTCCAGTCCAATAATTTCTCTGGTCCATTACCTTCGAATCTGTCCCTCTGGCAGAACCTTACTGTACTCAACCTCTCATTTAACGCCTTCAATGGTACCATTCCTTCTTCGCTTTCGAACTTGACCCATCTCGTCGCCTTAAATCTGTCAAACAACTCGTTTTCGGGTGAAATCCCTCAACTTGATCTCCCCAAGCTGCTCCAGTTGAATTTAGCCAATAATAGCCTCGGGGGTAGAATCCCAGAACCCCTACGGAGGTTTCCAAATGCATCTTTTGTGGGTAATAATTTCTCCGCTCCCCTGACTCCGGTGCCCATTTCGCCTCGTTCCTCCTCTCCCATATCCTTACCATCATCTAACAAGAGAAAGACCGGAAACCTCAGTCAATCGGCGATTCTGGGAATCATAGTTGCAGTCAGCTTGTCGATATTTGTTATCTTGGCGCTTCTGTTAACTGTTTACTGCTCGAAAAGGAGAAGTGGAAATGGGATTTCGGGTAAGATGGGGAAGGGAGATATGTCACCCAAGATGGTCGCCGGAAGCCAGGACGAGAACAATAGGCTTGTGTTTTTTTATGGTTGTCGATATGCATTTGATTTGGAGGATTTGTTGAGAGCTTCTGCCGAGGTGCTTGGGAAGGGGACCTTTGGAACTTCTTATAAGGCAGTTTTGGAGGATTCCACAAGTGTAGTCGTCAAGAGACTGAAAGAGGTGTCCGCAGGAAAGAGAGAGTTCGAGCAGCAAATGGAAATTGTAGGAAGAATAAGGCACGAAAATGTGGTTCAGCTAAGAGCTTATTACTACTCCAAGGAGGAGAAGCTCATCGTATATGATCACTACAGACAGGGGAGTCTCTCCACTTTGTTACATGGTATGTTGCTCTATTCCTGTTTTTCTTTCTTCCCAGAACAATTTTCTTTTTAGTCTTCTCGGTTCCCTGAATGTTTTGTTGGGTTTATTCTTTCATGAAGGTTCTTATACATAACTTTTTACCATTTATTCGTAGTAACTAGTACTATGATCTTGTGATTGAATTGAATCTTCATGAATTTTTGGCCATGCCTATAATTTCTTCTAAATGGCATGTAATATTAACCCATCTTTCACATTTGAGTTATTTCATTTAATCTTTTGTGTTTTATCAGTTTATAAATGCTGACTACGTATAGCATTTATCATTTTACTTCAGGAAATTGACTTTTTTTCCATGTTTTCAAATCAAGGTAATGCCTGTTCGTATCATTCACCATTTGACTAAAAATCAATGTTCAGTGTGATGAGGTGTTCTAACATTATGAAATTTTATACAAGAAGATCTTAAGAATTTTTTATGGATTACCTCACAAATACTGGTTTCCCTGCTTGTTAAATGAGCACGGTGTGATTTTGGAGTTTGATGTTTCTTGAAAAGGCTGATGACAGGCAAACTGGTGATTCTTAATGTCTTCTACCTATGGAACGAAAATGTTCTGTCATTGTTTGAGACACTCCATGGGCATTTGCACGATCCTTTCTGTGGATCCCCTACCGTTGTTAGTTTCATGATTGGTTAGCCACCAGCCCTCTTTCCAGCAACAACTTGCCTCTTTGTAGGTGTTTGTTATGCCTTTTTGCCCTTTTCTTTGTTTGATATTATCCACTTCCTGTTATGTTATAGTTCTTTCTGTTCTCCTGTGCCCAACATCTGTTGACTCTTTCCTATATTAGGACTTTTTGGGCAGCTTCAATTGATTTTATCATACATACTGCTTGGATATATTTGTAACCAATGCAGGTGCCTTGGTCTCTCTTCTCTCTCAATTATTTGAAAATTATGTTGATGGGAGGTTTTCGGAACCACTTGCTGGACTTAAACATATCTGATTGTAGAACAATCATGCAAGTTAGGTTGTATCAGTTGAGGAATTATGTAAAACCATTGGGAGGAACTGAACTTGAACTAAAAACCTTCAACTCTAACTTTGAAACTGGACGTAAAAACTGCAGCCCCTCCTTTGGGTCTTGACCAGGGAGGCATGAATCGATTCCCTTCACAAATACAGACTAGCTTGGCCTGAACTGTACTTGTATCAGGAATGTAACACGTTTTGGATTTTTCTTTTTACAGGGTCAAGAGATGAGCACAGGGTCCCTCTAGATTGGGACACGAGGTTAAAAATTGCTCTTGGAATGGCAAGAGGAGCGGCTTGTATTCACATGGAGAACTCTGGAAAATTTGTTCATGGAAACATAAAAGCCTCCAATATCTTTCTCAACCCCGAAAACTACGGGTGCATCTCTGATCTTGGCCTCACGACTCTAATGAACACCCCAATTCCCCTCTCTCGGGCAGCCGGGTACCGAGCTCCCGAGGTTGTAGATACCAGGAAGGCGACTCAGGCATCTGATGTGTACAGTGTTGGAGTTGTCATCCTGGAGCTCCTCACCGGGAAGTCTCCGGTGCAGTCCATCCGCGGCGATGAGATTGTGCACCTGGTCCGGTGGGTTCAATCGGTGGTGCGAGAGGAGTGGACAGCTGAAGTGTTTGATCTGGAACTGATGAGGTATCCAAACATAGAGGAGGAGCTGGTGGAGATGCTTCAGATAGCCCTGTCGTGTGTGGTGAGATTACCAGAGCAGAGGCCAAAAATGGTTCAGGTGGTGAGGATGATTGAGGATGTTGGTAAGGTTGAGTCAGTAAGGCAGACTTGTTGTGATGCTGAAGCAGATTCGTCCGGTGGCATAACGCCTGCCAGTCAGAAGGCAGATCAGTGAAGGTCTTCTTCTACTCCACTATTCTTCATCTTCTTGTTCACGTATTTGTTGATTGTCCTGTTTTAGTTTCTACAGCCCAGTGGCCTTCTAGTGTTACTTTTGAGCCTGTCAATCTGTTCTTCATTCTTTTTCACATCACTGAGTTCTTGAGCCCTCAAGAATACACTCCTCCAAACAAATTAATGAATCCAACATTTGTCCCATATTTTAAGATATAAGACAACCCTACATTTAAACAATAAATTTTTACTTACTTTATGATACCTAAGTACCTTTTAATTTTATTAATTATCGTTCAACCCGTTTGATTTTAGTTGAACCCGATTAGACCCGGTTGGACTGGTGAATAATATTACACACCATATATATGTTACATATATTTAATATTTTTATAAGAAAAAAGACAAAAATAATGTTGGTTACAGTGAAAGAACCGGACTACCTTTTCTAATTCGGTTTTTAAAACATTGGTCCAACCTGTATATAAACACCAAGCTCGATTGACTTAAAATTTTAATGTACTTCATTAATTATATAATTTTTATATAATTAATTAAAATTTCAAAGTTGAATATTACGTTTCTTATTTAAGATTGAGATTTGATACAACAATTAAATAATTTAAATCAAATGACGATTGAAGGCTGAGTTGAGCCATTCCTGTCTGTTCCGAATGAATCGACCCAAACGGAGTCGGCCCAGGAAACCCAATGAAATTAAGCCTTATAAATGAATGTTTGTGTGATGATTGGTGAGGCAGTTGGAGATATTTTGGGTTTTTTTCTTCTTCCCAGATTTTTCTCTCCCTATTCTCTTTCTTATCTTTCAACCTTTTCTTCCTCCATTTTGTCTCAGTCCAGTTGTGTACTATAACCTATGATGGACCTGCATTTTTATCCGGTCCATGGGTTACCAGTTAAACCTCAAAACCTGGTCGGGCTAAGTAGGTTTTTTCATTAGCTAGTAATTGGATCTGTTCCAAACAGGTCGAACCGACCGGACTGGGCCTGGTCTAATAACACTGTGTGTTCCACCCTTAAAATTAAAATTTAAAGGAGAGGTATTTTTTTTTTTTGTAAATGTGAATATATATATATATATATATAAAAATGTTTTTTCTTTAAATGTTGAGATTAAAAAAGTTTCCTAAATTCAAATTTTTTAAAAAAATAAGATATATTTTTATAAATATAAGGGGTATTCCTTCTTTAAAATTTGAGATAGTGGCGATGATGGGATATTGGGACCAACTCTATCCCCTCTTGGGATGCTTTACATTAGAGCGCGTACTACTTGATCCCAACTAAAAAATAAGAGATATTTTTATAAATATGAGTTACATAAATCTTAACTGGACCTCCTCTCTTTTAAAAACTACCTACATAAGCACATTTATGTAGGTTTTCCACAAAATAATTGCTTTCTATTGATACGTGAAAATGATTAATGTAACTCACTATAAATTTGGCTTTATTCTAGGACCAACGACCTACAAAATGTCTACTCATTTCTCCACCAAAATATCTTTTGCTTTTTATCACCAAATTCAAAAAAAACGTTTTTTTTTTAAATTATGAAAAAAAAAAATTCATGCCTTTTCTTTTTATTTATATAAATAAAATATATTCATTTTTTTAAATAAAAAACAAAAACAAAAAAAAACGATTTGGTATAAAATTGTTACTCTTTTAAGTTGTCAACCGTGGGGCCGGACTTGTTTTGGATTTTCTAGAGACAAAACCCTACTAAATTCCAAAAAGATTTGACTCCCGTGCCTCCACCGCACGTGTGCCGGTGGCGACATGTCCACCTCCCCCCTTAAATCCTCCCAAAGATTCCAGCGATCCAATACGGCCTACCCATTAATGTGTGGGCCCATTAATGTTGGGCCTGGTGCCCGTGTCCTCGAGTGCGCCATCCGAACGCGACGTCTCTCTCTCTCTCGTAAACGGGCCCGACGGGTGTAGGTCGACGAGATAGCACGAGACGACGTTACAGTGTGAGGCACCGTGAGATGCGAAGGAGACGACGGACGGAGGCTTATCTGGAAGTTGAGCTAGATTCAACGTTGACAAGATGGGTCCCAATTGTCGGCTATTTTTATCCGTCCATCGCTGTTCATGTGGGCCCTTCTAGGTCTGTGGAATTATTTTTCTACGAATAATCCTGGCCACTCGTTGGTTTTTTTCTCGCAAGTTCTTAGGATCGAATTTTAGCGGTTCGGATTTTCTCGATTCTTTTAAAATAATTGTGGATATATATATATATATATATATATATACTTCATAAAAAATGCTATTAAATGTTTCGTGGACAACAAATAAACACGAGTATATCTTTTAAAAAACCGGCCATCTATTTGGTTTTGGTTGAAACCGATTAGACCGGGTTGGACCAATGGGTATAAAATTCTAGTCCGCTTTGCTATGCGACCGTTGAGTACAATTTTATTGAATATTCAAAATATTACAAAACTCCTTTGATTCGATCGTTTGAGCTTAGTGTTGAGTTTGATCGACCTTTACATGATGCTTGTGGGAAAGTTCCTAGTGACTTCACTTGGTGAAAGAACAACAACAGGTTGATTTTTTGTATGTGGAATGTGGCACTCTTCTTCTTGTATATTTTGCCTAATACGAATTTAGGTAAAAAATTTAATTAAAAATAAATTTATACGATTTTACTTGTATATTTTGCCTTGTCATTAATTTTAAGATGCTTATTTCCATTTTCCTCTTTAAAATGTGATAAAAATAATAACTGTATCTCATAAGAATTTCACCCTTTTTTTTTAATTTTAGTGGGATAATAATAAACAATAATAGTATTTTATATTGGGTACTTCATTAAAAAAATATTTATTTAATGAAGTACCCAATAACAGCTAGACCAACAAAACAAGGACTCCCTTATAATTGTACCCACAAACAATTATTAAACCTTTTTTCAATCTTTGATAGCAATGGGGTCCTCTCCTCCCTTACTCATTGACCTGTTCATGCCTTAGAAAAAGGATTTCTAGACAACTTTTTATTAAGGTTTTAAGAATTGAAGGGTGAAGGGTTTTTTTTTTTTAAGGTTATTTTCCCCAAATGGGAAGAGGGTTCATTTAGTCAAAACCTAATCCTCACCAACTAATTCATTCATTGACATGGGTGCATGCCTTGAAGGGGAGGGGAAGGAGAGAAAGGACTCATGTGGCCCCTAAGTTTGAAAGGCATTAAAGGCAAAATGTTGTGTACAAAGTGGAATATAGTGACATTTGATTAGGTAGATTTGAAGATGTAGTATGAATTTAATTTTGAAGCCTACCATGTATCTTATTATTGTGTTTTGAGGCCAAGGGTTGTAACAATGTTGTCGCGTTACTAGAAATCGAACGTGTATAAATTATTAGTTTTTGACTTCTTACTAGAATAAGATTAATCTCGAGAATAACCCTTTTTTTGTTTTTCAAGTAAGAGGGTTTAATTGGCGTAAACAATCCTAGCTACAATGAGTTTTCCTATAGTATGTGAAGATTTGGGATTAATATATTGACACATTAGAGCCATAATATCATATCTTTCTTTCAAGTTTGAATATAATTTAACTCTTCTTTGTTATTTTAGAATGACTAAATAATGCATATTTATCTATTTTTTAGGTTGAAAAATGCAAGAAAAATTAATTATGTCTTCTATATGATTCATGTCTAACATGCATGGAACTATAGTACAACCTAAGGAAATTCTCTTTAGATTTTTTTTTTTTTTTTTTTTTTTTTTTTGATTGTACCCTTTGTATTCATATTGATTGATGAAGACAAAAGAGAAACATGTCAGAGAGAAGAATTAGTGAAGAAGAAATAGAGACATGATGGAAGTTCCCTTCTCTCTTCTCTTGTCCTTTTTGTCTCACCCACAAAACAAACTTTTCATGCATTTCAATTAAGTGCGGACAACTTGACAAAACTTTTTCTATTTATCTAAAGGAAAAATAAGACAAACTCTTACAGTAAAATCATGGAATATAAGGTTCATGATTTGATTTATTTTGTGTTTTTATGTTCCTTTTGCTTTGTCTTTGTATCCAAAAGTGTAATCTTTGAGGAAAAAATTCTTTCATTTCAATCAAGTCTCTTGTTATTGTTTCTCAATTTCTTCTTATGTATGTTTGGAAACATGCAACATCAAACCTAATACAATGATAAATTTAAATATATGTTTAAACACTTTTCAATATATATATAACTTTCATTTTGGATTAAAGTGAGAAGGTTATATAAGTAATTTTCCTAATCAAATGACTAATTTCCTTTTAACTCATTTAGTTTATCTACACATCTAATTAAATGGTTTCTATATGTCACATCATAACAAATTAATAATTAAGTTGATCTAATCATACTTATATATCAGGTTTTTCTAAGTCATATCACAAAATTAGGGTTGTGCATTATGTGGATCCCACTTAAATAATAATAGACTCTAATTTATTTTTCATAATATGGTGCGATCATAAAAAAAAAAATTTAAGAGTACTCAAATAGGAAAAAGAAGATAAGATTCTAAAATTTTCCATCTTTAATTTCATCTAATTACTATACCAAATGATGTAAGAAATAATCATATAAGAGTGTTGAATTTTTGTCATTTATCATTATTTGCATGCTACTAACAATAATAATAAGGTTTAATAAACAACACTTAAGTTAATTGAATGGGGATGTCAAATTATCAGTTTGACCAAAAGAGTTTCCCATGCATGCATAGGATTCCATAATGCTGTGAAAAACATTCCCTCACACATCATGACTAATTAGGTTAAAAGCAAAGCATATGGAGTTTGACAATATATAAGAATGTAGCATCACTAACTTTTGTTCATTTAAAAAAAAATGCATTTTACCATTAGGCTTATATAAGAGTTTTCTCGATATTAATTTGGGTGAAAATATGTGACTTGAATGTAAAAAAAAAAAAAGAAAAACCCACTTCTCTCTTAGAGATGAACAAGGACTTAAGTGTTATTAATATTAATAAAAATGTCCGTAAATTATGTGTGCCACGTTAACGGTCGAGCGAAATACTCATAATAACGATACAACTCGATTTTAATTAGTAACATCATGTGTGACACATTTGACAATTTAAACTCAATTAGGATTGTTTGGCCAAGATAACCTCAGGTCAATTAATTTATACATAAAAGTTAAAAGGAAGCACTGAGATTGAGCATATCATGCTATGAATTATCCTTGAACATAAATTAGTCCCTTGACACACCTGACAATTCTAGAAAAAGGCATAAGAAATTGTACGAAAGTTGGAGAATCCAAATAACAATAATTCCATCAAGTAATGGAAGAATGTGAGTTGTAGATTACTTCCATGATTATGTAGGGATTTATGTCTAATAGAAGGACCCCATCAACTAACCTCCTATATAAACCACCCTATAATACTTAATTAATATGTAATCGTGATGATTACAGTTATATTATTATTTATTTATTTATTTATTTTTACTCAACTTGAATAGGAGAAGACTTGCGAGGTAAAAACTCGGACGGGTTTGTTCGTTTTGTTCCGCTCAAAAAACCTGAGTCAACTCGGCCGAGTCGGGTGAAAGAGGAGGAAGGGGAGGAGTGGAACCGTTACTAATCATTTTTTTTTTCATGTACATAAACAGTAGATAATGATTAAAAAACCTAAGTTTGGTTAAGGAAAAAAAAAGAGAAGAAAAAAGAAATTAAGTAAAAATTAGTTAATAGAGAAATTAATGATAAAGAAGTGGAAGGAGGGAAGGGGGAGGAGGGGGCAAGGCTTTTAAGTCAGTGGGAGTTGTACCTAGCTTTTGAAAGTTCGGCCAAGTTTGACACCACTAAACTAAGGGCCCCTCCCCGCGGGCCCAGGGCTCCTTCTTTTCATTGTGACTGCGGGTCCCGCCGTGGAAAAGCTCCGGTCTTGGGTGCGTTGTCGGCTGGCCCCCTCATCGGGTGGCAGACGCAGGGTCCACTGCAGCCGGTGGATCTTGACCCTCGCGGGTCCCAGTCCCTCTCTCCAATCACCTTCAATGCCGGCCGGCCCGGTCTGGCCTGGTTCTCAATCGAAGGCACTGAACCGGTTCGGTTCGTGTTCTAAAAACTTCATAGTGATAAAAAAAGAAACAAACATGGAAAAGGGAAAAGACCCGGGTCGAGTCGAGCCAAGTTGGACCCGATGGTTAAAGAACCCGGTCCAGTGAGATTTTTTTTTTTTTTTTTTTTTTGGGTTTGGGAAAGCAATGTGAACCTTGGTTCGGAGACGTGCCAAGAGTAGACTCTTAAAGGTGATTACCGTCGCTTAAGCTTTAATTAAAATTTTCAGTCATTTTCACATAAAACATAAGGGTCCCACTTAACTCTCCTTTGGCCTTCAAGAAACTTTTTTTTTTTTTTTTTTTTTTTTTGCCCCTGGACCTGCCCCTTGTGATGTGAACCCGACCTATTAGAACCCGGATCGTAAAAGTCCAAAACCGCCCGCCCGTCTCATTTCTACTGGACAGGACCACATCAAATTGCCACAGTATTATCGAAGGGTAAAAACGAAATTATCATAAACCTAGGGGGTTATTTAGATAGTTCTCCTTTTACATATTTCCGACTTCCGAGTTCCGAGTTCCGAGTTCCGGAGGCAAGACTCGAGATGAGGGAGGCCCGATACGGGCCCGTTTCGGGAAAAAAGAAAGTATCGGAATCGGATGTGGGAATATCGGGTTTCTTTTTTCTTCTTTTTTTTTTTTTTATATATATATATATTGGGAGGAAGAGTTCGGCGTGGGAATGATAGGAAGGGCTGGCAATCATGAGGGTGGCGTACGGCACGTGCGAGGAGACGCCAAGTTGGCACGCGTGAGAAAGTTTCAGACTTTACTAAAACACCCGGCGGTGTCTTCTTCCTCCCGAGTTTCTGATTTTGATCGACGTCTCCATTTCCGGCGAAGCTGTCTGATCACAAAACCAAAGAAGTAGGAGCACTCTCTTCTCGAATTTTTCTCTTTTATTACGTGGTGAGAACTTTTGTTTGTTTCTTTTTTTTTTTTTTTTTTTTTTTTGCATGTAATGTATGTGAAAGAAAGAGGAGGGAATTGAATTTGTTTTTTTTCGGTGGAATCGAAGATGGGTTTCTGTTGGGGTGTCTAATCGGGCATGGGTTTTCTGAAACGACCGAGATGACATTGTTTGCGCTCTGTTTATTTATCTGTTAATTTTGTTTGGCGAGGAGCTTCTGATTTTTTTTTTTTTTTTTTTTTTCCTCCATGTTTTTGACTGGAATCTGCTTCTCCGCCTGCTTAAGGAGAGTTTTTCACTGGGAGCCCCTTTTTCTTTTTCTATTTTTTTTTCCTTTTTTCGTCGTTTTCGGATGATTGGTAGCTGAGTAAGGAGTTTTTGCAATGTTTTAAATGCAGGAGATGGGTGTCGCGCAGAGGATGAGTTGAGCAGTACTGTGTTTGGACAGTGGATAGAGGAGGTCTGGTACTAGGGAGAGGGTGGAGCAGCGGAGATGAAGTTTATGAAACTTGGAACCCGGCCGGATACGTTCTACACCGCCGAAGCCATCAGGTGAGAGAAAAAAAAAAAAAAAAAAAAAAAAAAATCCAAAATCGAATCGAATTTGGAAAATGGGCAATGGGTGTTTGATGTTTTGATTACTTTTATCACAGGTCCGTTTCATCAGAAGTTTCGAGTGACCTCGTAATCCAGGTGAAGGGGACGACGTATCTTCTCCACAAGGTAAAAAATGGAAGGATGCTCGATGGGTTTTTTTTTTTTTTTTTTTTTTTTTTCTAAGGAAGGCGCGTCTCTGCTGGTTGTAATTAATTAGCAGCTGAATTTTTCCGTTTTGTGGATGCGCTAATGGATGGAAACTTTTCTGGACAGTTTCCTCTTCTGTCGAAATGCGCTCGGCTGCAGAAGCTCTGCGCGGAAGCCACCAACCCGGAGAGCATAATCAAGCTTCCAGAGTTCCCCGGCGGAGTGGAAGCTTTTGAGATTTGTGCCAAGTTCTGCTACGGGATCACGATCACCCTCAGCGCCTTCAACATTGTGGCGGTCCGATGCGCGTCGGAGTACCTCCAAATGACGGAAGAAGTGGAGAAGGGGAACCTCGTCTACAAGCTCGACATCTTCTTGACCTCCTGCATCCTTCGAGGGTGGAGGGACTCCATTACCACGCTCCAAAGCACCAAGGCTTTCCCGCTCTGGTCCCAAGATCTCGGAATCACCGGCAGGTGCATCGACGCGATTGCTTCCAAGATCATCGCACACCCCTCGAAGCTGAATTGGTCGTCGAGCAGCGTCGCAGGAAGAGGCAGAGAGGAGAGTACCCCCTGTCGTAATAACGGAACAGAGAGCCTCAGACATAAACCAGCCGCTGCCACCACCTCCTACTCCTCCTCCTCCAAGGGATGGTGGGCTGAAGATATCGCAGAATTGGGCATCGACCACTACTGGAGAATCATGGTGGCCATCAAATCCGGATGTAAAGTCCCCGCGAATCTGATCGGAGAGGCACTCCAAGTATATGCCCGCAGATGGCTCCCCAACATGTCCAAAGACGGTAACAAATTACAGGCCCCTGACTCTTGTTCAGATCCTGCGGGGGAGATTACTTCCAGGCACCGACTCATTTTGGAATCCCTAGTCAGTTTACTCCCTCTTGAGAAGGGCTCTGTTTCTTGCAGTTTCTTGTTTAAGCTACTCAAAGCAGCAAACATACTGGGTGCTTCTTCCTCTTCCAAGACGGACCTGGCAAGGAGAGCCGGTCTCCAGCTCGAGGAAGCTACAGTCAAAGACTTACTCATCCCCTCTCTCTCCTACTCAAACGACACCCTGTACGACGTAGACATAGTGGCAGTCATATTGGAGCAGTTCATATTGCAGGGGCAGAGTCCTCCCACCACTCCACCGAGGGAGAAGCTGAGATTGGAAAGGAGGAGGAGGTCCCGGTCTGCGGAGAATGTTGATTTTGGGTTCCAAGAGAGCAGAAGGTCATCTTTTTCGGCTTCTCATAGCTCCAAATTGAAAGTCGCTAAACTCATTGATGGTTATCTTCAGGAGATTGCTAGGGATGCGAATTTGCCTTTGCACAAGGTGATTGCTCTTGCAGAGGCCGTCCCGGATTTTGCTCGACCCGACCATGATCATCTCTACAAAGTTATAGATATCTATCTCAAGGTAATTTGCAAGTAATTTTTTACAGATTTGGTTTTGCTTTATTTGCTCTACTGAGAAATTTATGTGTTAAAAATATGAGATCAAGGGCTGACAGTTCCAATCCTGTATAGCCATTATAGGGAAAAACCAAATCTGCAGACCACATGTGCACATCTCTGATCACTATTTGCTAATTCAAGCTGGGGTTCCACTCAGGAAGCCATTATGTGCTTGTTAAATACGTTTGACAACTATTAAACAATTTGTTAAATATCAAATTGTTGCACTGGGTCTTGGCTCCTTGCTGTTAATGAGCCATGTGATCAGATTTCCTCAAAACTTCCATGAGAGAGTATTTGTCCAAAGAGTAGCTAAAGGTACATATGACGACTACTGGAAAATGATTTGTTTGAACCTTGTCTTTGATTTTACAGGCTCACCCGGACCTTAACAAGAGTGAGAGGAAAAGACTCTGTACAATCTTGGACTGCAAAAAGCTGTCCATGGAAGCCTGCATGCACGCAGCACAGAATGAGATGCTACCACTAAGGGTGGTGGTGCAAGTCCTCTTCTTTGAGCAAGCTCGCGTCGCCATGGCGGGCGGCCAAGTAACTGAGCTCCCCAGCAACCTCAAAGCACTTCTTGCAACTCATGCAGATGACATTTCTCAGGTCACGCAACTGAAGGGTGTTGATGCCACCATTGATGATGAGTGGAGTGTCTCCGGTCTGAAATCACCCAAATCGAAGCTTTCGACGCTGAAGATGAAACTGGCAGAAGCCGATGCAGAGCTAGAGGAGGATGTACTGAATCATGATGGATCTGGGCGTGCATCCAAGCTCAAGAACTTTTGTTCAATTCCAGTGAGACCTAGGAAGATGCTTAGTAAGTTGTGGGCAAGCAACAGAAGTGTGAGTGAGAGGCAGTGAATAGTTTTCCTTTTGCTCCCAAATTCTCTCTTTCCCTTTCCCTCTCCTTCCCCCCCCCCCCCCCCCTACAGGGGCTTGTATTAGTAATGTGAAGCGGTCGGTTCAAATAGTCTGGTCTATTTCTTTATTGGGCATGGATTTGATGTAACTTATCCTAATAAGAAGCAGAATTCATCCAACAAAAAGAGGAATTCAGATAGGCAGTCAAATTTGTAAATGGCCCATGATCCTCCTAAAATCAGGGATACTTCTCTGTAAATTTTTACATCCCATGAAACATTCTTTTGTTGACCTGAACAGTAGCCATGTTCGTGCTCTCTTCTCTTCCCTGGTCTTGTGTTCTGCAGAGACTCTATAGAGCAAGCCGTACTCTTTCAAATGAACTATTAGAAATGGCTTTACACTGCACTCTGCAGCTGATCGCCCAAGCTGCCTAACAGGCCGATGGGCTATCAAGACAAAGGACCAGTACATGTACATATATTGTTTTCCATCCATCACCATATCAAACAAATTTCAAATAGTATAGGCAAATGGGCTAAGATTAATCACTTCCACAATCAGCAACTGTAGACAAAAAGCCACACATTGAAGTACAACGGCCAAAACAGTTATTGGAAAATGGACATCATAGCAGAGGGGCTGCCATAAATAAGATGAATAAACATCTTAAAGCTACTACCAAATATTTCTTCAAATGATATTGAATTTTAACAGGAACCTCCCTAGGTGTATTACTTAGTTCACCCTGAACATTGAGACTAAATTTTTCATCACTAAACAATTTCAGTTAATGCCAAAAATTTGAAAACAAAACAATCCTCGTCTCTATGCTCTTCCTAAAATCTTTAATGCCGGGATTTCTTCTTTCTGGACTTGGCCGAAGGAGCTTTTGTTTGGTCTGCAGTGGGCTTGGAGGAACCTGAGGTGGCCTGAGTTGTTTTTACTGAGCTTGAAGAGGTATTGGCTGTAGATGTATTAGCCTCGTGTTTTTCTCTAACTACCGCTCCCTGAGAACCTCTAACCTGAGCAGCCCTCTTATCCTTCCTCTTGGGCCTGTAGCTAGACCTCTCCCTTCGTGGGAGCCACCTCTCTGGGTCAGGAGGTGGGCCTGGGTTCGCGGGATCAAAGCCCTTCGGGTATCTTGGCTTCCTCTTCCTCTTCTTCCTAGCTTTTTCCTTCCTGCCTTCCTCTTGTACTGCATCAACAGGATTGGCTATATGCGCCCCTTCAAAATGCTTTGCACCAGAAGTTTTTTCTAAACTTTCCACATTAATGTCCTTGAGCCCTTGGAGGGGTTTAAGACGTTTCTCGTACGACTCGGCTTTATTAACATCCACATTGGCTGCGGTAGTCACCAAACCAACCAAAGCCAGGATGTTTCCATGGCTCTTCACAAGCTCTTCATACAGCCGTGCAGCTTCTTCCTGTTGCCCATGTTTGAGCTTGAAAGAAGCGGCCTGGTGCATTATCAGATTGATCTTGTTCTTTTCTTCTGACATAGAATTGGACCACCAATTCAGGGCAGAATCAAGCACAGCTGCAGCAGAAATGGAATCTCCGCAACGCTCTCTGAGAGCAACAAGTGTGGCCACAGTGGCTGGCGTATGTTGTATTTGAGATAGTTTACTCAAAGATTCAGCAGCAATTTGAGAGTGGCCAGCAGTAGCAGCAACTTGAGCCTGCACAAGGTAGAGTTGTTCAAAGTTCTTAGGATATTTCTCCGCACACTGATGTAGGATATCCTCAGCTTTTGTTGGATTGCCCTCTCTGACAAATACAGCAGCTTGAAGCAATACTCGCATCACACTTTCTGGGAACATGTTTCCCAGCTCCAATGCAAGATCTTTAGCCTGGAATTTTCACAACACTATACTGTCATATAGAGGCCTATTAAAGACAAATTATACACACACAGTTTAGGGACTCGTAGAGAAGATAGTGGGAGAGCAGACCTCCTTCAACCGATTTGTGTGGAGAAGAAGAAGCAACCGATTTGCATAAATAGCTTCCTTTTGTCTGGAGGACAGTTTGTAGTCAAGTCCATTAGAAAGCTTGAAACTCTGGAGCCCCCCTGGTTTCTCAATAAAACGATCAAGCTTTCTCAATCCATCAGCAATATCCTTTGCACCTTTCAGTGCAATCAAGTCGTTTGTTGCAATAGCAAGTGATGACGGATCAGCTAAATTCCGGTTGATGATTTCACTGTAAGCTTCACTTGCCTCTTCTTGATGCCCCA
Source organism: Aristolochia fimbriata (assembly GCA_019845555.1). Lineage (NCBI taxonomy): Eukaryota > Viridiplantae > Streptophyta > Magnoliopsida > Piperales > Aristolochiaceae > Aristolochia > Aristolochia fimbriata. The sequence goes on from CM034081.1 coordinate 10,960,039, forward strand.
TTAACTAGAGAAGAACAAGAAAGACCCTTTGGAACCTTTGTAAGAAGGCATATTTTGGTATCAATTAAGAGTAGGACAAGCTTATGCCATACCTGTTTAACATAAGCAAGCTGGACAGCTATAGGTGCAAGTTCACTCTCTATCTCATCATCTGCATAATCATCCTCCATCAGCATTTCCTGGCCAATTCTGAGGGAAAAAGAGTGGATATATTTAACTCAGCAATTTCTAAGTTAAGCTTTGATATAAACAAAAGCTTGGCAAAATTACATCTAATGGGAAGGATACATCAGCTCGTCCAAAAGAGTTGAAAAAATAATAATATACGTACTCAATACTCCATGTTAGGGACTCACTCATTGTCTCAAAAGCAATCTTGTGGACCCAATCATCTCACTGACACATCATCCATAGGTGCAATTAAATGTAGAGTAGATTTATAGGCTCCACCAAGAGTGAGTGTAAACAGTGCAGAACAGTTAAACAACTAAGACCTAAGAGCTTCGGAATAAATTTATACCAACCCATTAACAATTTTGTTTTTTGAAATTGGACCCATTCACAACTATGATTTAACTGAGCAGTCATAAATACTAAATATTGAAATCTGGCAGCACCAGGCATAGAATATCCAACAACTATCACTCAAACCATTAAAAGGTTTTAATAATATATTCAATCTCAAACATCCATTCAGAAGCTACAAAGCCTTTAGCCACATTGCAAAAGTACTTCTGTTAATTTTGACATGATATTTTCATAACAGAAACAAACAGAAGCTGCTACCTATAAGTAGTGTGCTATAAGATTAATACATGCATAAACAAGCAAAAGCTGTGACTAGCAGATAGTGTTCTATAAGATGAATACATGCACTTTACCTTCGAGCCGAAAGCAATAACTGCTCAGCATCAGCATAATTTCTTTTCTCTATCAATGAACATGCAGTGTTATATGCCAATTCAAAGCTGCTTGTTGCTTTAACTTTCATGGAATCCAGCATTCCTTGAACCTCCGAAGCCCTTCCGGCCAAAATCAATGCAGCAATTATGTTTGTCTTTAGTTCCAACGAGTTATCCATCTTAAACTTTTGAAGTTTCTCATAGTTTTCCAGACAAGATTCCATTTTTCCTAAGCGATAGAGAATCTGAGATTCCAATTGCAGAACACTTGTAGTTCTCTCCTGACCCTCTAAACATTGCAGAGCTTCAGACAGCTTGTTTTGCCGGTACAAGCAATATGCCTGCAAATGATTGGAAATACGAGAGGAAAGCATGTTACCACAGTTTACTCTTTGCCAAATTTTTATGTTTCAGCTGAATTGTGATTCGAGTTTCCCTGACATGCAAAAAAGTTTTTTCAATGTTCTTCATTGAACCCAAAAGGTAGGTTAGGTAAAGATTATTTGCCTCTTTACGATGATCCATCATTTAATTGAAACGATTTGCTCAGTCACTATATAAACGATCTGCAGAATGCTTTCACAACTTAGTACAAAGTATCAGTGCCTTGGCATAGTAATGTAGTTAGTGTGCAGAATGCAGAACTGTTTCAATCTTGATGCCAAAGGCTTCAGCACATTGCAGTGACTCCCATTTTTAAACCTTTAGTACAACTCAGAGCATTAAAGATGAAAACACAATTATTGTCAGTCGAGTAAAAACATGAGATGCCGAGGACCTTGATCAGCAAATAGCATTGTAACAATCAATAAGTGTATGCTGAGGTACCTATGCCAAAAGAACATCTAAAAACCATGACTAGAATATTGCTAGCAATGAGTTCAGAGCAAAACCAATTTCTTTAATGGCCACTTCAAATTGTAATGGAACAAATATTTTATTAAACATTTTATAACTTCCCTCTATGTCTAGATAATCTAAGTTAGTGAAAAATAATTGTACCCATGATTACTTGCACACGAAAAACCATATGTACCATCATCCTAAACTTGGTCATCATCACAAACAAATTCAAGCATAATTAAAGCCAGAAAGATCTAATCCTTGAATGAAATGCAGCCGATAGAAAAACCCTGAAAAAGTTATCCAAAAGAGGCACCTTGTAAAATCTGAGATCGATAGGTAGTCTTTCAGAAGCTTGAATTATTGACACAGCACGATCGATTTTGTCGCCCTTTATCAACGCAACAACCTTGCATCGCAAAGCGTCTTCATCGCCCGGAGCATTCGAAAGGACTGAAAAAATCAGAGAAATTCGATTCAGTAATGACATTCAGAAATCTACTGCATATAATGAAAAGGGTGAAAAACCAGTAGACCTTGATCTGCAACTTTAACGACTTGGTCATAATCGAAGTTTTGAAGGTGTCGATCAAGAGATGCAAAAAGATCTTCAAGAGGTACCGACGAAGCAACGGGAGTTTTCGGTTTCTCTTTCATCTTCGGCGCCATTTGACTAAGGAGATGCGCAGGATTTCCTCTGTCTGCTTTGATATAGGTCACCTAGTTCCGAACTTCTCAGTCTAGGATACACGAAAATAGAGATGAGAGAATCGTCACTGAGCTGCCGTTGAGAAAACGACCGAAGATCATGTTCAAGAAAGTTCAAAATAAGGGCCCTTCAGTTATTGAGGATTTATTCAATTCCAAATTAAATCAATTCAAGATGTATAGTTTCGTAGATAATATATCCAGCACAATATAATGCATAAATTTAAGAACATCTCGAATTACCATTCGGATGCGAAAGAGAAAATATCAGACAAAGAAGAAGAAATAAGAAGAAGAAATAAGAAGAAGAAAAAGAAGAAGAAAGCGAATTACCTTTGGCTTGAGCTCCACACATTTTGGGAGGTAAAATTTCTGCCGTTTTATGAATTAAAAAGAGGGATGAGAAGAGGGTCCGAAAGTGAAAGTGAGATTTCAAGTTTCTCAATAGAAAATCCCGTCTTCTTCCGTCGTCGTCGAGCGTCGTCGGTCGGGTTTCGGCGGAAAACCCTACATTTGGTCTCTGATCTGAACGGACCATTAACATAACGGGCAAAATCCGTATCCGGTTGGATATCCGCTTAGCTCAAAAGTCTTAACGGGTGCCCGTTTCTCTTTTTCCCTGTTATGTTACTATTAGTTGCCAGTTTGGTTCTTATTGTTGATTGATTATTCTCTTTTTCCCTTCGGGCTGTTATTCCAAAGGATGTGAATAGGAGTCCATTTGTTGTATAGTTTTAAAATGATGTAATTCATTTTATTTTGATTTTGATTGTTCTCTTAATCCCACATTGAGCAACTCATGTGCTTACTAGACAATCACACACGTGTATGTGGGGGCCAAGGGCCATGCACATGTGTGGGTCTCACACGAGTGTGGGCCCATGGGTGGGGCCTACATATGTTAATTACGAGCGTGACCCTATTAGTGGGCCCTATATATGTAGATCCATATATGATATTTTATTAGAGATGAGTATGATATGACCATGGGGATAGATCTAAGATCCATCCCATTGATTGAAACAATCATTGATATGATCTGTCAGATTAGCCATTACGGATCTGAATGGTCAGGTGGACGCTGATGATCTGAACCGTCAGATGGATGCTGATGATCTGAACGAGCATATCAAATCAGGCAAAAGTATCTTTTCACACAATGCCTAGGGAGCCCTATAAATTGAGCTCTATAGATCAGTAGAAAAAATACTGAATACACTGGAAACACTTACTGCTCTGATCTTGAGTGTTCTTGTTGTTTGTTCTTGAGGTTGAGAGGAGAAATCAGAGAATATCTTTGGTCGATTTAAAGTCAGAAGTCGTTGGTGTTTGATCTAGAGAAGTAGTCGGAAAACGGTTCGGACCAAGGTGCAAGGTACACTTTATATTTGATTTAATTTGCTGAATTGTATATTGGGGGAGGCAGTTCAACAAAAGGTACACATTGGCACTATAGGTTCAATTTGGGTTTAGTATTAGTTCAATTGCATTATTTTCTGAGTTTGTGTATTTTTTCCTACAATTTTAAAAGAGATATTTTGGCTTAGTATGAAAAACTCATAAGAAAAATTGAACAAAACATTCAAACCAAAAGTGTTTGATCAGTTTAAGAGGTGGCAGAAAAAAATTGAGTTTTGGTTGATCTCCTTCTTATACTATATAGTAGTAGACGGGTAGGTCTGCAAACCTATGTAGGCATCTAGAAAAGCATCACACATGCTATGATACTATACTCGGTGCCTTAAGTAGAAAGCTTCTTGATCAATACAAAGTCAAAATGGCAAACATTTTAGAAACCAAAAAAGGCTTACCATGATAAGAAACAACAGAAAAGGTATGTGAAGTTGAAACAAAAGATGGTCAATAACAAGAAAGTAGGCTATGTCTGTGGGGAAGCTGGTCACTTTGCCAGACAATGTAGGCACATAAAGGGTAAAGATGAAGCTCACAAGGACAAAGTCACACCCCAGGCAACACATGATAATAGGTACCAGTTCTGTTGGAACCGATGAAAGGTTAGTTTCAACTAACTTTGAGTTAAATCTCGCTTATACTCCCACCAATTGGTGAATTGATACTCGAGCAAATGTTCATATTTGTTCTGATATTACCTCTTTTTCTTCCAATAAGGAAATGAAAGGGAGAACTATCACCATAGGCAACTCCAATGTTGCACGAGTTAGAGGTGAAGGAGAAGTAAAGTTGAAGTTCACTTTAGGGAGCACTCTCTCACTCCACAATGTGCAACATGTTCTAGATGTTAGAAAAAGTCTTGTTAGTGGTTTCCTTCTGAATCAGTTAGGTTTAAAGTTAGTGTTTGAGTCCAATAAAGTTGTAATAACCAAAGGAGGGTCATTTGTGGGAAAAGGTTATGTGTCAGATGGTTTGCTTAAACTGAATATAATTTATGTCTCTATATTGAATGAAGTGACATGTGCTTCTTTGGTTATACATACTGACTCACATGATGTATGACATGATAATTGCATACGTTTGTCTTATATTTTGTATACCCAAAATTGTCCCAAATGGGGGCAATTTGACTTAGTCATGCTTGTTTATTGCAAAAAACATGAAGAAAGTGCAATAAGAAGAACCGGAAGAAGCCCCAAGAAAATCGGGAAAAAAATGGAGTTTTTACCCCAATTTAAAGGAAGTGTAGGGTCTGGGCACCATGGAAGGTGCTCGACGCCTTCACAAACGTCATGGCGAAGAAGTGCGACTCCCAGTGCCCCTAAGCAGGATTTCTACGCCATGACACACAGGGGATGGGAGCCATGAAAGTGCCCGGCACCGAGGGCTTTAAGCTGATTTTGCGTTGTTTTAATGACCCTGTGCCATGGATCTTCTCGCGATGCCATATGACGCCCGTTCAACGGCCTGCACTCTATAAATTTTTATTTTGGAGTAAATCAAGGGGATTCGGACTTGGGACTTGGGGAGTCGACTTAGACTTGTCTAAGGTTCGTGTCATAGCTTCAAGGGAGGATTTTAGGGCTATTTCTTGAGGGGATTTTTATCCGGGAGGAGGATTGAAACTCCAAGAAGTGCTAAAGTCTCTGAGTTTGCTTTTCTTTTTCATTTTCTATCATTTAAATATGCTTTGAGTATGTATATATGTTTGGATTTGAGATTGTGTATTTTGACATATAGTGTGTTTAAACCCCCGTATGGGAGTGTGATGTAACGTACTTATGTTTCGTATGAAGTTATTTTAGTATTTTGAGCATGATTGTATATTGTGGTGTGTCTAATGCATGTTTAATGTTTGATTAATTGCCTAGCTAGCTTTTGATTGATATTTAGGAACTCGATTCGATCCCGGGAGGGTAGATTTGGGTAAACTTGCATTAGGCAACGTGCTAGAGTAAATAATTAGAAAGTTACTCATGTTTAGTGAGTAACACATGGTATAATAGGACATGTAAATGTGAACACTTTTAAGAGGATGATAAAGTTAGACTTAAGTCATTGGTACTATATTGTAGGTGCTCGCTTTGCGAAGTGGAGGGCTGCCCTAAAGATTGGGCCAAATCACAATTAGCGATCAATGAGAACACCGATGACTTGGCTCAATATGTTATATATCATCTACTAGGAGAGTGGGCTGGTGCCAATTGTGGAGCCATAAATATTGGTTGATGGAGGCCATGACATTAATCGGTGTACTGAAGCTTGAATTGATCGTACAGGTTCTTGTAGCGTGCTACAAGGCTTTGAACGATCACAAGGTGCTTCTTGAATGGACTCTTCTGAAGCCTAACATGGTGGTGATTCCGAGTTCCGAGCCCAAGACGGTGGCCCCTGAAGTGGTGGTTGAGTACACCATGCGAGCTCTGCAGAGGACAGTCTCAACAGCTAGCTATGCCACAAATTTTGTGTGCTGGATAACAATCAAACTTCTATTTCAACCCGAAAAACAACAATAGAAAACAATAGAAACGAAGGAATCAAAACTCGACAACTTGTTATTGCTTCTGATTTTCACAGAGTTCAGAACAGAGTAGAAACAAGAAGGTAAAACATACCCAGAAAGCATAAGAAGAATTGAGGAGCAATAAGGAAGGAGGAGAGGGATTCCACATTGACGACCCTTTTCCCGTATGCTCCTTCCTCTCTGTTTAATCCCCATATCCTAACTGTCTCCACCCAGAAACCTCACCTTCTAACAGAAATGGACCCCAGAGCATACCCATCGAGTTTCTTTGAGCATTGCCTAATGCGTGAGCTTCTCCTTAGCCTCTGAATTTCCCAGTTTGCCCCACATCATCCTCAATTATTGAGGTAGCTTCTGGAATATTCATAACATTTTGTTCTTGTGATCGGGTGGGCAGAGTGAGGAGGAGGCCACCATGAACTTGAATGGGATGATCGAACTAGTTTGAGGGGAATAACCCATGGAGCCTCTCATTTTCCTTCGGACGAGCACTGCAACAATTAAAACACCCTCGAGACATGTCAAGGGAAGAAGAAGAACGTAGAAAAGGCTAGAGCAACATTTCTGTCTCGTTGCTAGGCAAACTCAGTGGCAACATTGGGCAAGTACAAGAGTAACACTGCCACGATGGAAGGTGTCAATTAATGAGAGTCTTCCCTCGTGCATGCATGTGAAGGACTACAAGTACTGATCACCCAATATTTTTCCCTTTTCATTTATTTTCCCTAACACATGACTACAAAATTTACTCGAGAAGACGATGCGACCTGACAAAATAAATATATCATTTTCTCCATAGCATCTGATCGCCAACAAATCCAAGATAGCAGTAACCACAACCTGCCCCAACAACTTCCGCGGCAGCAGTTGAACCACTTTTGTGAACCTGCTGAAAAGAAGCATTGGAGAAGGGAGACTACCTCTTTAGTTCTTTGAAGATTGAAGCCCTTATATATTTTAGAACTGCTCCATGTTTCACGAGATCAAAGAGAATACGAAATGACACTTCTTTGCCCTGAAAATCTTGTTAAACCAGAGTTGGGAAAAAGAAAAAGTTGCAGTTGTTTTGTGCTTCTTCCCAAAGTTTTCTTGTAAACCTTGACTTTGGGAAAAACCAGTTGAATATTGGTCTGGTCGGTTCAACAGTGCTATGGTTGAACCAATAAAACCGGCCGTCATTCGGTGTTTTACCCTTTTCCGATTTTGTGCTTAATAGAACCGTTTCAAGGCCCGGTTCCCGTTGAGTCGGGTCGAATCGGTTGGGTCGGTTCGGTTTTTAAAACACTGTAAAAAACAAAGCAAAAATATTTATAATTTACTTAATTTATGAAATTAATTTTACTTAATTTGCATGTGTTTCACCGAAAATTTGCCGGTCTGCGAAGAGGCGCGACCGAGAGAAGTTTTCAATTACTTTAGAATAATTTGTGTTACAGGGTGTGTTTTGTATCAAGGAATGCGAGTCCACTCTCCTAATAACCCTCTGATTCGATCTCCGTGTGAATTTGTCGAAGTTTCGGCTTTTGGTGAGAACGTCGAAGTTGAGTTCTGGGAACGAGTGTGCACGATCTGGTGTGGCTTTGGTCGGTCGGACGGAAGTACGTGTGTTCCGTATGTTTCGACTTGTGACGTTGCCGGCGAACGTGTAGAGCTGCTCCGGTTGAACTGTTGGATGACACACTGCGAGTTACTGAACTTCTCTGGTTTGAGAGAGCTTCTGTGCGTGGAGTTTCTTCTCGGTGAAGGGATTTTTAGACCTCCGTTTGAGAGAGAAAGAACTTCTGTGTGTGAAGTATTTTCTCAGCAAGATCTCTCGAATTTGATTTTTTCCAACCTCTGTGTGTGAGAGCTTCTCCTCCGGGAAGGAATTTGTGTCCTTCGGTTTGGGAGAAGGAGAGAAAAAGTTCTTCACTTGTCGAGAGGTCTTTTGAGGTTAATTTCTCCAACCGTAGGGATGGAAGTTTTTCCAACCTCTGGAGCAGGGAGCTTCTGGCCTTTTGTAGCCTGTCTGTGTGGTGGTTGAGGGATTTTGCCTGGGAAAGGGGATCACGATCCCCTTTCTGCTGTTGTAGTTGAGATGAGGAGAGGGAAGGAGGGAGACCGGGGAACTCCCTGTTGAGATCCCTTGAATGAGGATCGTGACCCTTTTTTGGGTTTTATCTCCACGTTTGAGGTAGGTGACTGTATGCTGACTCATGCTGATGTGGCGATGACTCACCGAGTCGTTGATGGCTGTAAGATGACTCACTGTGTCGATGATGCGGCGAGACGGATGAGTCCGACGATGGGCTGCGTCGGGCAAATCTGAGAATCGTCGAGGCCTGTCCACAAACTTTGTTTGCTGGGTCGATGGACTCCTGAACCTGTTAAATTTGGGCCATACACATTTTGGTGCATACAGCATGTTAGAATAGCAGGGCGGAGCCACTAACCGGTAAAGCTGCGGCTTCGTATACTTTTATATCGGCTCCGGCAACTAGGGATGGCTTGGCCGCGCAGCAAAGGTTCCCCAAACCGGGAAAGTGGGAACCCACCCCGACCCCACCCGCTTAAAGCGGATGGTTTGGGTTTACTTGTTCACCCGCGGGCCGGTTTTCCAAAAACCCGCCCCGTGCACCGGCAACCCTGTTCCCGCCTCTCTCGTATTTCCCTGGCTTTTCTACTCTCTCCCTTCTTCCATCGATATCCTCCTCCGCTCCGCCAGCCATTGCATGTGTGGCGGCTTGCAAGTTCAACTCCCCTGTTTCTCATCTTAGCCCTGCGGGAGGCTACTGAAGTGTAGTCTGCTAGTATTCTTCTTCCTTCTGGTAACTCGCTCCGTTAGTAATTTCACTCTCCCATTTTAGGGACTCAGTATCCTCGATTTTGTCAACGAAAGGTACAGTTTTCGTCTTCTTCTTCCCTTACTCTTATCCAGGCACCAATGTGTCTCATTTTAATTGTTGATTTTTTTGGTTGTCGATTGTAAACCTCCAATCTGACCCTTTCAGAAGCTTAATTTGTATACTTTATATAACTTTTTGCCACCACCTTTCGAAACCATTAGAAAATACGAAGAAACAACCTTCCAGTTTCTGCTTTTGTGCATTTCAATGGCATGTTATACTGCTTTGGTTTACCACAGCTGTTGAAAGAAGGGTCATATATCTCTCATTTGTCAACATATTACTGTTTGTTTATAAGTTCTTGTAGCTGGAAATCGTGGTGTAGGTTTTTGAGCAAATTTAGTATTTCTTCGATTATTATACATATAACTGTATGTTGCTGATCTTGCGATTCCATTGGGCTTGGTGAAGACAGCCAACTTAGTTCTAACCACATTTATATTCTCTACGAAAAGTCAAAGTAGACTACCTGTTTATTATATTGCCAATGTCATAGCTGGCGTCTAGTGTGCTTCTCTTATGCTGGCCGACTCATGTCTCCTTGGAGAAACTTTTGATTACCTTTCTGTCTTTGAGAACAGCCTGGCCTTCCAAGTCATTACCTTTATCCTATCTCTTGCTCACCATTATTTCAGTTAATGGTAAGATGGTGTAAGTTTCTTCAGAAAACATGTCTCTTCATTAACTTAAATTTTTCTTATTCATCATAGAGCAAGAGAAACTTGTGTGCCTAACGTTCATATTTTCCTTAGTCTTTTTGTTGTAGAACTTGTCAGACAGATAATGTATTACTTGTAACAATGTATAAAATTTCCTGTGTCAGATGGGCTTCACACTGCATCATCCAGCTACTTTAATGCAACAAAAATACCCAAGTCATACTTTTTTGTTTTCTCGAAGCTATGGAGAGAAGAATATTAAAATGAAGCAGAAGTTGCCAATGGCAAAGTTCTATATGTGCAGTTCGAATCTTGAAGCACCATCAGTGACTAACCAAAAGTTTGCATTTCCGATCATGGTAAATCCACTATCTATTTCTAGTACTTCATATATCTCTCTGTATTTCAAACGTAGGCATATTACTTTCAGATAAAGGCATCATTACTGCAATGGTGTACTGATCAGGTCTTCAAGTGTCAACTAAGCTAGTTATAAATTACATTATGATATTGTTCCTGCCCCTTGTTTGATTTGAAAGTAATAAATACAATCTTTTTGTAATGCATGCATGTTGCACTCAAGGGCCCAACAAAGTGGGCACAAGGCTTTGAGGACAACGATGAAGATGTGTCCACAAAGAGAGTTCTTATAATACTCACAATTACCTTCTTTTTGGTAGGTTAATAGCTGCACAGGTAAAATGGGAAGGGCAGTTGCAGAAGCCGCAGTCAATGCTGGACTTCAATTAGTTCCTGTAACCTTTGGTGCGGCACAAGACTTGGATAAAATTGTTGATGTTGGTGGAACCAAAGTCCGGGTCCATGACCCATCTCAGGGGGAGCATGTTCTCTCCTCTGTCTGTAATGAATTTCAGGATGTTATTGTGGTGGACTATACACTACCATCTGCTGTGAATGGTAATACGCCATCATATTCCCGTTGGATCAAGAAGCTACACTGAACATGTCTCTGCAAATTTTCTTCTTTTGTTTCATTTACCTGCGCTGCTTCTTAGACTCTTGGTTGGTCTGATCTCAAATCTAAACCAACATTGCTTAGGTGGCAACGAAGTAGTTAATGAACTGTTTACCAATGTCACATCTATATTGTGAATTTCCACTCCCTGACCTAGTTGCATTCAAGTGTTTATCTGCTATAATTTTTCTTTGCTTTCACTCATAACAGCAGATTATTCATAATATTTGTAGTTGTGGTCGTATGTGCTTATTTACTCGTGTGTCTTATTTCCCAGCAAATGCTGATCTTTACTGCAAACTTGGAGTTCCTTTTGTAATGGGTACTACGGGTGGAGATCGGGAAAGACTTTATAAAACTGTGCAAGATGCAAGTACATATGCAGTAATTTCTCCCCAGATGGGGAAGCAGGTGCATCTAGCAGTTCTATGGTGATGTCATCCAAATCATGTTTGTGTTTGCCTTTTCCTCTATTGTTCAATAAGGGGAAGAGTACTGTGATGGAACAAGTTAACTTCATTTATTCTTTCTTGCTTTCAGGTTGTTGCCTTTCTTGCAACAATGGAAATTATGGCCGAGAAGTTTCCTGGTGTTTTTAGTGGCTACACTCTCCAGGTCTATTCTTTGAGTCTTCTATTAGCAATAAACCACTAGTGGCATAAAGCTGTCAAGATAAAATTCGTTTTTTTTATTCTCCACTTAGATCCAGAGAAACAGCAAGGAAATAAATGTAGCTATCCAGTAGAGGGAAGAAAACTGTTCAAAAATCACATTTGCAATCCATTTGCTGAAACTACTATTGTTATTGTGTTTTGAAGTCAAAATCTTTTGACTTTTTAAAATAAGAGTATGATGAGGAAGATGAAGAACTCAGCTGTAAAATAAAGTAGGGAACTTTTATGAAAATGCTGGCACTGATGACTATGAGAGAAGAAACTACAAACTTCAGACGGAGGTATAATGCATGATCGACCTGAACAACTTTTATTTATCCTGACTTTCTTGTGTTTTGAGCCTTTCAAAATGTGGTTATTCATGGGTCTTGGGCATTAGCGCAGTGGTCCCATGGGAGTTATTGCTGCGGGAGGTCTTGGGTTCGGGTCTCCACAGTAGCATTGGGAGTAAAACTTGTAAATTGGGAGTAAAATGTATTCACCTTCCTCAAAAAAAAAATGTGGTTATTCATGAACTGGGCTTTTTTCTGCTGGATTAAATGCTACTTGACCCATCATGTTTGTTTTGAATGTGACACCTTTCAGCTACAAGAAGATGATCTTACTCATTTAAAAAAAAAAATGATCTTAATTCTAAGATATTAATTCTTTTGACTTCCAGGTGATGGAATCACATCAAGCTGGCAAACTGGATTTATCTGGTACTGCAAAAGCTGTTATCTCATGCTTTCAGAAGATGGGTGTCAAATTTCAGTTGGATGAGGTCGGTTTGCTAGAAAAAAATTTCACCTCTGTTGCTTTCATATGGATTGATGTAGTCTCATGAATGCCTTCTTAGTAAGGCTTAGTTTTTATTTTATTTTTTTCTTTGATGATGTTGGTTTTTGCTCCTATTCATAGATGTCAGACAAAATTCTGACTGCAGAACCTTGATTGAATGGCTTTCTCCTTGTTTATTGACCGTATCTTGCCATTGACTGTGTGTATAACAGGTTCAGCAGATTAGGGATCCAAAAGTGCAGGTCGAGATGGTGGGTGTCCCTGAAGAGCATCTTTCTGGTCATGCATTCCATATGTACCATTTAACTTCTCCTGATCAAACGTAACTTCTGATCTCTGTTCGACCTTCTATCAGCATTATTGACCCCTTTTAGTGCATCTTCTTCTAACTTCTTCTAACTTCTTCTTCTAACTTCTAACATTTCTTCCAGTGTTTCTTTTGAGTTTCAACACAATGTTTGTGGTAGATCAATTTATGCAGAGGGATCCATTGATGCTGCTATTTTCCTACACAAGAAGGTGCTTCATTCTGACCATTCATTTACTTTTCTTGTATTAGCTTCTAGTTGTTTCTTTCCCCTGTGAGAGTACTTACTGCCGGAAATACCACCACCTTCACACAGGTTCAATCAAGGGCAGAGAAGCATATATTTGACATGATTGATGTGTTGGAAGAGGGAAACATGCGATGATTTTGTGGATCTTTCACTTTAATAAATGTTTTGTTGTATACTGTATGATCTGAGAGGTATTCCTTTTGAGGCAAGGTGGCCTGTTGCCAGCAACTAAAAGTCATTTGTATTTAGGTTTTTCACATCTTTCTTTCTTGTTGTCTTTGTAACAACGCTTTAGAACCGGGATTTGTGAAGTTATTCCATAAAAATGGTAGAAAAATTAGGCCAAATTCGTTATGTTCCATACTACTCTCTTTTCTTGTTATTGCATTGTCTTTCCTTGTTATTCCTATTTTTTACCAAGTTATAAGAGTTGACGCAGGTGGTGACCTAGTCTAGTACAAAAAGCAAGAGATAGCTTAATCTCTATTTATGGGGTTAAAATTAATTAAATTATTATATTAACTTTACGTTATATATGTATGATATTTTTTATAAAAAATCTGAAAATTTATATACAGAACTGATTTAATTCACACCAGAGCTCTTGAGGAATGATTATAAAAAAATGAAAATAAAAAATAAAAAAAGGTCAAGGAAACTGAGAACCTAAGAACCTGTTTTTAATATTTTTGGCGCGAAGAGCTCAGAAGCTTGGCACCCCAGAGATGTTGAGATGGCCGCGGCATCTCCTCATTTTGGCGCTCCTTTGGGCGTTCGTAGCGGTCGTTTCCATCTGAGCAACAGGCATTATTACACACAGGTCAAGTTAATCAATGATCGTTCTTCAAGTAATCCTTTCTTACGATCGAAAACTTCTTGGAGCCTTCCTTTTGCAGAGTTTCATTCCAAGGCACATCGAGATGATTCTGTGAGCTCCCTGTCATCGTCATCGAAGTGTATGCGCGTTGTCTCTTTCCTTTCCGTCTCTCACGAAATAACTATACTGAGCGGTGGTCTGATGTTTGAATTTTTTGGGTTCAGCTGGAGAACTCAGACACGCAGGCTTTATAACCCTGGCAACTATAGCGAGCAAGGTTTTGGTAAATCTTTTGACACCTTCTGACGTGCCCTTAGAGTATATATTCTTTTACTGCTTCGTATCGTCTGATTTTGCAATTCATTTCCATTGTGCGGCAGGGGATGCTCCGGGAGATGGCCCTAGCAGCTGTTTTCGGTGTGGGTCCTGTGGCCTCCGCGTTCAAGTAACTACCCATTTGTTGAGCTTTTCGTTTTAAATTTATCTGAAAGTCATCAGTAAATTTTTTGTCTAAGAGTAGACCTGAACTTCGTGATTTTGCTTATTTCAAAAACCTGTGTCAAGTTTTTGGAAGATCAGTCTGTTTAAAAATTTCATGAGATATTCCCTACTATTTCTTGAACTGCTTTGAACCCTGCTGTACTGTAATCTGTGTTCAACCTGACATGGTCTTGTAATGTTTTTCTATCCAAGAGTATTTCTATTTCATTGAATTTTATGTACTTTTAGTTTCACCTACTTCTGATTCAACTCGAGATATATATGTTATAGTTGGCTTCACTGTTTCTGTTTTTTTTCTTGTTAAATTACCAGTAACGAAGAATATCCCGTTTAAATTGTGTGGTGCAAATTATTGACTGTTGGACGCTTGGTTCTCATTGTTTCTTCTTGGTTAGCTGCCTATATTTGAATGTGCTTTAAATCTTTTTTCGTTGTACATTCTTGTAATGTTGGATACTGGATTCTCACACATTTCTTCTTCTTTGGAGCCTTATACTGGAATATCCTTTAATTATTTTCTAATGCAATTCATAGAACATTGGACACCAAATTCTTGTACATTCTATATATTTGGTGTCCTGCACTGCACTTTTCATTGTTGTGCTTACATTATATCTATGGACTGTTGCTAATTACCTGTCTTAGCAGACACTCATTGGTGCTTCCAAGTTTCTTCATAGCACTTGTTGGAGGTCAGTTATTTTGTAGTGTTTAATTCTCTTAGGCAGTAAAATTGCTGATTTTTCAATTAGTATTGTTATCTTGTATCTGGGTTGATTATGTACGCTGATCAAAGCCATCAGCATTAAGACTGAACTGGTGAATCATATAATTTTCAATTAATAGCATACTTTCTATCTAGATTGGGTCCTCAGTTAATTGCTATTATTGGTGTCAAGCTGCTGGTCCAATTTTAGAAAAGACATTGAAGTTTGTTAGACCCCCATTAGCGGCTGTGTACAACAGACGTAGAGGACCACAACACACGTGGCAGCACAACGATAAACACATATAGAAAGAAGATGGATTGTTAGAGAGTCAGTTAGAGAGTGGGGAAGAGCGTGAGAAGGAGCTTAGCCAGCAAGAAATAGAGGAGGTTAAATAGAAGATGGGGGACGGACAGAGTAGGGAAAAAATTATCTGGTTAGGAGTCGCATAGATTGTGTGGTTGTGTTGTGGTTTCTATCAGCTTGGTATCAGAGCTGAAGAACCTGGCATGGGTAACTCGAAGATGGAATCTAGGATTGAAGGAGTAGAGAGAGAGTTGAGTGAGATTCGGGAGGAGCAGGGAGATCTGGAAAACAAACTCGGGGGTTTCGATTCTGGATTTGAAGCTTTGGAGGCGTTTGTGGCTGAAATTAAAGAATCCTGAGCTGCTCAAGCTGATCGGGGCAAGTCGCCCATGGAAGGAACCTCAGAACAACAACAGAACAAGGAGTCGTGTCTGATGCAGACCATGGAACAGGGTTTCCGGGCCTCGTTCGAGGGCTGGAGTTGCCGATCTTCCGAGGGGGTGATCCTTCAGGTTGGATTTTCCGGGAAGAGAGATACTTCACGGTTAATGGAGTCACAGGAGAAGACAAGGTGACCTCAGCTGCTGTAAGGAAGAGGCAGCTTTAACGTGGTTTCAATGGGAGGAAGCAAGGTCGCCAACACGAAGTTGGGAGGCACTAGAGAGATGATTGCTCCTGCTGTTCCAGTCGTCTCAGGAAGGGTCCCTACACGAGCGATTGATGGCTCTCCGATAGGTTGGCACGGTGGCAGACTACCGTCAAAAGTTCGAAGCCCTATCTGCATCTCTAAGGGATCTAAGTGACAACCTCCTAATGGGCATATTTATTAATGGTCTGAAATCTGAAATACGCGTGGAGGTATGTTTAATCGGACCAGACGATCTGAGCCATGCTATGACCGTGGCCCAGCGCATAGAGGATCGGAATGAAGCCTTGAAAGGGGCCCATGGTGGGGGCCCACACCAGCAGACGACTTATGGGGACACCCATCCACCACGTTACTATCCGATTCGAGTTCGTTGATTCCTACTTTTGGGGGTTCTGAGATGAACCCAATCGTGGACCGGAGAGATTTAAATCCTGGTTCGTCAAGAGCCGGCCCCTGACCAACTCCCCTCACACGAACGTCTTCCCTGGCATCGATCAATCTGGCATTGATCAATCTCCCGAGTATTGTTAAGCGAGGCCCCACTTTTCGCCGACTCTCAGATAGCGAATTCTAGTCCAAATTAGATCAAGGACTCTACTTCTGGTGTGACGAAATGTACATCCCTGGCCATCAATGTTGCAGCAAGCAAATACATGTACTGTTAGTTCACGACGGCACCCAAGATGAGTCGTTCCTTGCTGGCGGGCCAGACATCGCACTCACAGAGGAGTTCCCTATAGAACTTTCTTTACACTGTTGCCGGGCTGAACTCCGCTCAGACATTGAAGCTTCGTGGATGGATTAATCGGCGAGAAGTACTGGTTCTAGTCGGCAGTGGCGCGAGCCACAACTTCGTGTCGCAGAAACTGGTTGCGGACCTGGCCCTTCCCATTATTCCTACCCATGGGTTCGGGGTTCGCGTGGGGCGACGGCCTCGAGATAGCATGGTCGGGGGTATGTCGCACTATTCCCCTACAATTGGATGACATTGAGATCCTCTTAGACCTCCGTTTTCCTCTACGAGGGGTGGATATCATTCTGGGTTGTGATGGTTGCGTACACTTGGGGAAGTTTTAGAAAATTGGAGTTCTCTTACATTAAGGTTTCAATGGAAGGGCCAGCTACGGGAGCTTCGAGGGGATCCAACCTTGACCAGATCGCAAGTTTCCCTCTGATCATTCTTCAAACATTGGAACGATAGTCATGAGGGATTCTGGATTATGCTCCAGTCAGAAGCAGAACAAACAACTCTACTCGAGGTTGTTAGTCGTCTCCTATAGAAATTTCACACCCTTTTTCTTCCTCCCTAGCAACTTCCCCTGCTTGACCGCAAGATCATGCCATTCGACTCCAACAAGGAGCCATTCCACCTAATTCTTGCCCTTACCATTACCCACATTTTCAGAAGAATGAGATTGAGCAAATCGTGGAGGATATGCTAGCAGCTGGTCTCATTAAGAGAAACACCAGTCCACACAAGCCCAATCCTCTTAGTGAAAAAGAAAGATGGAAGCTGGAGATTTTGCGTGGAGTATAGAGCTCTCAACAATTTCACCATACCAAATAAGTTTCAAGTTCCTACCATTGATGAATTGTCTGGTGCAATAGTCTTTTCAAAATTAGACCTACGGTTTGGATATCTCCAGATTCGAGAGCGGAAGGAATATACTGAAAAAACTGTTTTTCGGACTCATGAGGGGCATTATGAGTTTTTAGTAATGCCATTTGGTTTATGCAATGCTCCTGCTACTTCCCCCCTCTCCAAAGAGAACCACCTTGTCCTCGAGGTGGAACTCAGGAAAATGAGTGGAAATTGTGTGGAGGCTCTGTCCCACGTAGCTTCAAAATCTGGGAGACCCTACCATTGAATTAGAACTTCCATTGTATCATCTAGTGTGTTCCCAGCAACACCAGCAAGTGCATTGGTCCAAGTAATATAGGGAACAATGAGTACCCTAGTCGACTCCCACAGGGAATTAGCTACAACTACTCGAAATCTGCTTTAACTAAATTGGGTGAAGGTTGAAAAGTTAGTTTTGAAAAGAAAATTTTGTAAAATATAAGCAAGCAAACAGTAAATTTGAGGTGGAAAATCAGATTTGAAGAGCGGTTGGAACATCCAAGGACTTGTGGCATAGTGGTGGTCAATTCAATTGAACTTAGGTAGTTCCCTTAAACCCTAGCTCACCTTGAACCAGTAAAAACCTTTCAATCTAGACTCTAGACACCTTGAACCAGTAAATCTAAAATCATGAATCGCATAAGATGGAAGCATAAACTAGGATCTCTCCTTGAACCAGAAACCGATCCTTAAAACCTCATGCTAGTAAGGTCACCTTGATTCAGTAAAACCTATGCATATGAGCTAATTTAGGTCTAATAATCATGCAATAAACATCATGGAATCACTCTCCTAATGTCTCCTTAAACCAATACATAGTTAGGAAAGACAATAACTTGAAAGCAAATCACATGCAAAAGATATAAAAGCAAATCACATGCAAAAGATATAAAAGCCTAAGTAGAAGCTCAAATTGAATTAACAATAACACATGTCATAACATTACATTACCACTCATCACTTGGAGTCCCAACCCGTGGGAAATTACTCCATTGTTATTGAAAGAAAAACAAAAACAATAGAAGATAGTTCAGACATGATAAAATAAAGAGAAGTTGGACAGAAAAAACCCTATTTGGTTAACTTCCTTCTTTAGCTCCCTTGCACATGCACTGATTTTGGCTCCAGTTCTCCATGCTCTAGGATTTTGGGTGCAAAACCCTACTCAAAATCTTCTCCTTGGCCTCCTCTTTCCAATGCCGCTGACCTTGCTTAAATAACCTTCCTAATGAGGGAGATATTCCACTTTTAGTGCAAGTGGGTCTAGGGCTTTCTGTCTCCTGAGAGGATCAGGGCATCTTCTATAATTCTTTCCAAATTTTCCCTTCCTTCATCTCCACTCATAAGCACGTCTTTGAAGAGGAGAATGACTCCTTATTTGACTTCAATTTGACCTAAGAGTGTCCCAAAAGGATTGGTTTTCTTGGGGTTTCCAAATTAGGAAATTTGAGGTTTTCTGGCTTCCTGGGCGCCTAAGGAGCCAGCTTAGAATTGTAGTTGGATTGGGAGACTCGAGAGCTGTAGATTCAGTGAAGTCCGGCGCCATGGTGCCCCTACTGGCGTCTGCTACACAAAGCAGAATCAATCATGAAGAGATTCCTGTGGAGAAGAACGAGTGGAGACTTCAAGTTCCATCTAATTAGATGGGAAGAGGTATGCAAACCGAAAAGAGGTGGCCTCTGCTTTAGAGGCATCTAGGAGTTTAGTAGGGCACTGCTTTTGAAGTGGTGCTGACGTATTAACGAAGGTGATCAAAACCCATAGATGAAACTGGTGCGGATGAAGCTGAATTCCAACAAAGACAAATGGATCCTAGGAAGGCACTTTGTGATACGCCTATCACCAATATGGCCAAATCTCTACATGTTCCACATATTCGAACATAATGTCAAAATTCTAGCAGGAAACAGCAACCACATAGACTTTTTGGGAAGCATTGGGAACCCAAGCCTCTACTTCTTGGCTCGCGAAAGGAAAATCACGGTAGCAGAAGTCCTTCAAACTCATCCCAGGAATGGAATCATCTGGAACCGATTATTCCGAAGGGAATTGCGAGACTAGAAAGCAATTGACTTGGCAGATCT
This sequence comes from Aristolochia fimbriata, assembly GCA_019845555.1. NCBI lineage: Eukaryota > Viridiplantae > Streptophyta > Magnoliopsida > Piperales > Aristolochiaceae > Aristolochia > Aristolochia fimbriata. The sequence continues at coordinate 10,979,645 of CM034081.1, forward strand.
AGACAGCAATATCTCCAGCACACACCTGGATGCCCGATATGAAGATAGGATGATTTGGATCCCGTCGGTTGGAGACTTTACTGTGCAATCTGCGTATCGCACACTAACAGACCCTGTAGCAGCAAAGTCTCACCGAGCTCATCTGGTTTGGGCTTACACTCGCCCACCAAAGGCAAAATTCTTTATGTGGACAGCCATGCGGAGAAAGGCTCTCACGCGACACTCTAGATAGCGGACTACTTGCTTTGTAATGCTGTCTGGAACCTATTGACCGCACAATCCTCCACTGTGAATTTGCATGGAAGGTGTGGATGGCCATTCTGCAAATGTTCGAAGTTGAATTATGCATACCACTTACTTTGTATGACCCATTAATACAATGGAGGGAAATATCAAAGGGAGCTAAAGGGAAGATGATGGCCGAAGCCTCTGCCATCATAATTCCGTGGAGTATATGGGAAGATCGGAACCGACATGTATTCCAAAACAAAAGCCAGGACTCAGGGCATCTAGCGAAGAGCGCAATCACGAAAGTGGTGACATGGATATGTACGAGGAAGGAATTCACCGACACCAACGGCAGCCTACTTCGACGGAATTGGAAGAGGATAGCGGACCTCTCCATACCTGACAAACTCAAAGAAAACCAGGTATGGACAGCCCCCTAAGTGGGGAGACTCAAACTCAATATAGACAGATCTTCCCTCGGGAATCTTGGCAGAGCAGGGATAGGGGGCCTCTTCCAAGACCATAACGGCAACACCTTGGTGGCGTTCTGTGGCCCGATTGGGACAGTAGACTCTACTGAAGCAGAGGCCAAAGCCATCCTAGAAGGTATGAGACTGTTCTGCAACCATTTCTAGGAGCCCCTAGAAGTAGAAGGGGATTCTCAAAATGTCGTGGACTGGTGCCAACGGCGCAAAGACCCACCCTGGAAGTTCTTAATGCGGCTGAGAGAAATTTGGGCGCTGGCTAGTATGGTAGTAAGCTGGAAAAGAATTCCTAGATCGGCTAATCATAGGGCGGATACGCTTGCAAAAAGGGGAGTTACATGACTAAACCTTACTGTGAGGAGTCAGTAATGTAATCTCTATGAAGTCTAAGTAGACATGTAATCCTTGAAATTTCAATGAAGAAATAAGACATCAATTTCCTCAAAAAAGAAAAAAAAAAGTTGTTGATTTTGTGTCATTCTTTAGTTTAGTTTTCTCTCTCTCACTGATCAACTGGACTTCGCGCTGGCCAGTATGGTAGTAAGCTGGAAGAGAATTCCTAGATCGGCTAATCATAGGGTGGATATGCTTGCAAAAGAGGGAGTTACATCACCAAACCTTACTATGAGGTGTCAGTAATGTAATCTCTATGAAGTCTTAAGTAGACATGTAATCCTTGAAATTTCAATGAAGAAACAAAATATCAATTTCCTCAAAAAAAAAAGAAAAAAGGTGTTGATTCTGTGCCATTCTTTAGTTTAGTTTTCTCTCTCTCTCACTGATCAACTGGACTTCTAAACATCTGCAGGTGTTAAAGGCCCAATTCATGTCACTGTTGCAACCACCTTGAGGTAGTCTTTGAATACCTTGGTATCCTTCTTATTTACTGAACTTGTTTCCAGGTAAATCTCTGTTGACTTGTGCTTCAAAACTGAATGAGCAAATGTGATTGTGTCATGGGAAAATGGAATATGGGGCAATGTTAGTCTGGCAAGGTCAGGGTCCAAATCACATAAGGAAAAGTTACTTTTGAGGTCTATCGTTAAGGGGAATTTTGAACGAATTAGTTATTGTTTTGTTCTTGATGGTGCCTTCTGAACATTGTATGATTGTGAATTGTTTGTGTTTAAACCATAAAATAACATGCAAAAGTAACTGACTAAAATTTTTCTGTTCTCTTTTGTGATGCTCTCATGTTTGTTCAGTAAGCTTTCAAAAGAGAATAGGAAGCGTCTTATTCAAAATGCGCATGCAGCAATGTTCATGGTGCTCTCTCTCTCTTGCTCTCTCTCTCTCTCTCTCTCTCTCTCTCTCTCTCTCTCTCTCTCTCTCTCTCTCTCTCTCTCTCTCTCTCTCTCTCTCTCTCTCTCTCTCTCTCTCTCTCTCTCTCTCTCTCTCTCTCTCTCTCTCTCTCTCTCTCTCTCTCTCTCTCTCTCTCTCTCTCTCTCTCTCTCTCTCTCTCTCTCTCTCTTTCTCTCTCTCTCTCTCTCTCTCTCTCTCTCTCTCTCTCTCTCTCTCTCTCTCTCTCTCTCTCTCTCCATTCATACTTCTTTTCATGCACAATTTCATTTTTTTGGATAATGGAAAGACATAGGGAGAATCTCTCTCTCTCGCTCTCTCTCATTCTGTCTCCATGCATACTACTTTTCATGAACAATTTCATTGTTTTTGGATAATGGAAAAACATAAATCCAAAGTTTGACCTGGATGATGCTGGGTAAGCAGGACTCAAAGAGCCCAGCTAATACTGCATCTAGCAATAATATACATAATTGTCCACAACACTCAGGACAACGTCCTGGTGATAATGGTGTGTATCTGGGGATTTGTTTATTTAATTTTCTCATCATGTTATTCTTTCAACACAGATTGGTGGCATTTTGGGTGCTCTTGTGTACATATTTGCAGATTTCATTGTGCATCTTTCTGCTCCTGGGTAAGTAGTTGTTGCAATGCTTGCTGTTGGTGTTTAAAATTTGTAAACAATGTCCAGTAAATGGATACTGTTGTTGTTATTATGATTAATTTATTATTATTATTATTATTATTATTATTATTACTATTAATCTTTTACCAAGAAACTTGCAAGTCAAATAAAGGATTTCTCAACAGTATTCATGTCAGCATTCTGTGGATTTCAATTTTCTTTTGATTTTCTTATCAAATTTCAACAAGTACTTTAGCAGAATTATAGTTAAATCATGTCAATGCCTATTTCATGAATTGCCTCTTCATGACAGATTATGGGCGTCAATTGAAGGTCAAATAGTAAAGGATATAGCTATTAGGCAGGTAAACCACACAGTCATGAGATATCTTAAATTCTTTGCTTAGGAGGTGCAATGCAGTCTGTTTTCTTTCCTCGTCTCAATAATTGTTAATATGTTCTGGTGGAAGTTTACGAGTTCCTTCATTTGCTCCGTGTGATCTTCTAGCTGAAAGTGATGACTCCATGCATATTGTTTGCTGGCCCAGTTGCACTTGGCTTCGGTTCCCTGAGGTCTGTATCATTATTTGAAATGACACAGCATTCATATTTATACCTATGTGAGATTTTTGGTTTTTTTAGTGCAGAAAGAGATCACATTGTCCCTTCTCTAAGCCCTGCGCTTGCTAGCATTATAGTGATTCTTTCTGTAAGTCTCACTTTGTTGTTGTGCTGACATCTTTTTGTCATTGTCATTTTTACTTTACAAAAGTTGTTCTTGTAATTTGTTCTTTCATGTTGTTTTTTATGTCTTAAGTCTACTGAAATTACTATATTATTTTTGTTGGATACTTTCCATTGGAATATGATAGTAGCATGTTAATGTATCTCTATATTGTCCTTCTCTCTGATAACCTGATAAAATTGTGCTTCTACAAAATGACGCTAGAGCTGAATAGTCCATTTCTGTTTGCAGTGTGCTGTTTACATTTCAGTTTCACCGTCTAGCACCTCCTCATCTCGTGAAATATTTGGTATATCACTTCTCCTGACCTACATAATTTATTCTTAGTATAGTACTTTAATTATGTGGACCATTTTTCAGGAGGAATGCTCATATCTTCTGCAGCATCACTAGGTGTATTCTTGCAGTGGGTAATTCAGGTTACAGTTTGTTCCATTTGTATACCTTAAATTCGGAAATATGGATTTCTTGTGTGACAACTTCCATGTGCCTTCCAGTTTCATATAGTCTATACCACGTTGGGTTTGTCCTGAATGACCAGGATCTTCCAGGCTTTTCCAAAATCATGGTTAACATGGTACTGTTCCATTAAAAAGACATGTTGGAGTTTCATCATCCAGCCACTGTGGTTGCTATTTTGGATTTCCTCATATGGGGATTAGTCAATGCTGCCTCTTCAGACTTTTTGAACTTTCTGTCATCTCAGTCATCTTTTTTCTGCCTTATCGAATATCTAATAATTTCCAATAATCTTATAACATTCAGATTTTGTGATTTTCAGGTCCTGCTGCATGAGAAGACTGGATTTAAATTCACTTTCTTCTCATGGAAAAATATTTTGGAGGATAAAAATCTATGTGAGGTTGCCATTGCAGACCCTTACTCATATATACAACTTTTGATAGGAAGATTTAGTCTACAAGAGTATTGACTTTGAGGTTGTACTGTTTGGTAATTGTATTTTGTTACAGTTATTTGCATTAGTCTTTCCTGCAGTATTGACATCTGGCTTGGCACAAGTAGCCTCATTTACTGATCTATACTTCGCTTCTTACGTTCCACATGCAACAGCAGGTATCTCTTGTAAGTTATTTGTGCCCTTAATCTCACTAGCAGCCAATTTTCCATTATGAGTGCCTTAGTGACCTTTTTCGCTTTTTGTTTATTTATTTATTTATTTTCACTTATTATTCTTGGACTGGTCAGTGATATGCCCATTTTGACTGCCTTAGACACATTCTAGCCTATGTTGGAATATGCTCTTGGTTGATTGCATTGCTAGTTTTGCTTTGTCCTGTATATTCATTTAGGCTTACTGGAGTCTCAAGTTGGAGATACTTTATATACAACAGTTCTAGATATTTATAAATGATATCTGCAAAACAAAATACACATGTTTGTGTCAAACTGTTTGAAAACGTGCATCAGCATGACAAGGATAAACTCATGGGGATCAGAAATTGCTCAGATTTTGGTTTTCATCAACTCCACGTTTGCTGCTACACCCTTCTTAGGGCTTACACCTATGTGGACATCATTTTTTCGAGTGAAAGATTAATATCCAACTGCTAAAGAATTTGCTAAAGTTGTGGCCAAGAAGGATAACCATTGGATGACGCTTTTATGAACAAAACCAGCAGATGCATCAGTAGAGTCGTCTTGAAAGTTAATAAAAAAGTTTATCAGATAAACAATTGTGCACTTTAAATATCTCGAAAATTGGGTTGAACACAAATCATATTTTGTGGCCTGCTGCTTTATGTCACTGCCATCATTGCTATTCATTATTGCTTTTCATGTGACCAAGGTTCATGAGATGGTGTAAAATATGATATGAGCCTGCTGATAGAGTTGCTTGGGCTTCATTGTGATACCATCTCTGTTTGTGAGATTCAGCCATTCGTTTCCCAGGCATTGGACCATTTTGTGACATGAGAAAGGCCAAGCATGTGAATAACTCATCCAGATGTGTTACATTTCGTTAGACAAGAAAGTTAAGACCTTAAGTTTAATGATGGCAAATGACGTTCACAGAAGAAAAGTATGGTATAGAACTTTTTGATGACTTTCTGCCAATGAATGGATTGCTAATTTCCAAAAATTGGTAGATGCCCGTCTGTTGGCTACAGCTCCGCTGGGAATCTTGCTGAGCACTGTCATACTGCCCCTTTTACCTAAATACTCAAGACTGATAAAGGTACCTGTCACTACTACCACTAACTAGAAGTGCTTCTATCATTAACCTGTACCTATTACATCTTTTTCTTTTTCAGTCATCTTCTTGGACTGCTCTGAAGGAGAATTTACATCAGACATTTCTGCTCTGCATGGTAAGTTTTAACTTGGATGCTCAAATTTTTCGTGGAATATCTCTTTGCTTCTTATAAGTTCTGTGTAATACCTGCTGGAACTGTCACCATGAAGCAGTTTCGTGGGAAACCAAATTTGAAGTCTGTTTAGGATGGAAAAATTAGTTTGGACGTCAAGAAATAACTACAAGTTTTGTATCGTGTAGCATAAGTAACTATCATTCATATAAGAGGGTCGTTGTCAAATATAATTTTTGGAGAAACAGATGTATGTTATTTACTCATACTTATGCAGGGAGAGGAATATTTGTGAGAGCTTATTCAAGGGGAAAAGGTCTAGTGTTTATTGAAGAATATGAATGCATTTCAGAAGTTCATAGCGCTTGATGTGGTTTCATTTGTTTTAAGCAGCAGGGAGCGGATGAACTTTTTAAGTGACTATCATTCATATAAGGGGGTCGTTGTCAAATATAATTTTTGGAGAAACAGATGTATGTTATTTACTCATACTTATGCAGGGAGAGGAATATTTGTGAGAGCTTATTCAAGGGAAAAAGGTCTAGTGTTTATTGAAGAATATGAATGCATTTCAGAAGTTCATAGCACTTGATGTGGTTTCATTTGTTTTAAGCAGCAGGGAGTGGATGAACTTTTTATTATTCTTCTACCAGCAATTCGATAAAAAAAAAATTGCATTTTTAAAGAAAAGTATTTCAGAAGTTTTGTAAATTTGATGTGCGCTTGTGAAAAGTTTTTAAAGAAAAGTTTTAAGCCACAAAAATGAAAATGAATTTTTTATTCTATTTCTAGCAGCAATTGAAAAAAGCTAGTTGTTTATTATAAAGGAAAAGTTCTCTTGGACTTCCCACATCTTGGGTTCACTTTCCTTTTTGAATATTTTTCTCTAATCTACTTGGGCCTACGGGTGGGTATCGGGTTAGGTTTGTCGGGGAACCAGACCCAACCCGACCTAAAAGCCCCGGGTTTGGATTTCCAAATCCAACCTGCGGGTGGGTTCGGGTTTACCAAAACCCGACTCAAACCTGACCCATGGTCTTTTATTATTTTTTACAAATTTTTATTTTTTAAAGTTAGTAAGATATAATTTGGGTTTTGTTGGGTTGGGTTCGAGGGTTTTGGTCGGGTTGGGTTTGGGTTTGTAAATGAAAGATTCGGGTCATGTTTGGGTTTAGGTTTTAAAACCCGTTTGGGTTTTTCACGGGTTCGGGTTTCGGGTTTAATAATTCGGGTCATATTGGGGTTTTAAAAAACTCAACCCAAACCCAACCTGTGCCCACCCCTACTTGGGCCGAACCAGTCAGGACCACCTTTTTCAGAAAATTGATTAGAAACAGCTACAGATACTGGTATCAAAAGAAATTCATCTTTTCATTTTGCCTTAGATTTGGTGAAAACCTGGCCAAATTAATTAAAATCTTGCATGCCCAACATCCCATTTGTGTGCGTTATGGGGTGATTACACTCAAATCCAGTATGAAAACACAAGTTTTGACTCAGTGGACATGAAACTTAAACAGCTTTTACATTCAATTTGTATGCAACCTTCAGAAAGTAGATATTCAGACAAAAGAGAAAAAGAAAAGGAACATCATCTGTATTTTATTTATCATGTTGTAAAGATGTGACTTTTGAACTCTCTATCACAGGCATTAGTCTTTGCAATCTCAACATTTATGTGTGTACTAGCACGTCCAATCATATATTTGATATTCCAACGGTTTGCATTTGATTCGAAGGCAACAGCTCTTGTTTCTTCTTTGTTTATCTGTTGTAAGTAACTTTTCAATATATTCATTTACTTTCTTCATGTTGGTGCTACAGGGGCATTAAATTTTACTTATTTTCTTTACAAACCCTTAATTGAGTTGATCCAATTGCCCTGTAGATTCCATTGGCTCACCTTTCTATGTTATGAGAGAATTGCTGGTCATGGTATTTTATGCACTTGGAGATGCGCGGCTACCGTTCATCATCAGTGGGCTTGCTATTATTTTTAATGCATTCTTAGATTGGCTTTTCACTTTCAAGTTTGGCCTTGGAGCTCAAGGATTGGTATGTTGCAGTTTTACAAGGTCCTCTATATTTTCTGAAAGCTATCTTCTGAAGCATATCTTATTTTTGAAGGTACTAGCAACATCAGTAGTGAGTGCATTGTCAGCCTTGACACTATTGCATCTCTTGTCAAGGAGATTAAAAGGTACGTGAATTGCTTCTGTTCATGGAAGAGCTGTTAGACCACAACCGTTTAGGAGGTCTTGGATTTATTGTGATTAAGAGTTATCTGGGGAAATGTCTTTCCTCTCACTCATTTGTAAAACTTGTGAAGTTGACTACAAACCATCAAATCGCTGCTGTTCGAGGATTTAGGATGCTTTTGATGGTGTTGCTGGTGGAAGTAACATGATACATTCTCAGTTACCTATGGATTCAAGCTGTTTCTGTAGGATACAACCTGGTTTGACTTGTCATGAGTCTCGAAACACCACATAAAAACAAAACTATTGGGGAGTTCACCAGTTCAAAAAGAAGGAACTGACTAATTTTCATGTCAATCTGCCTAATGGATTTTAATTTTTTGCAAGCTTTTTGTGCGTGTATTTTTGTAGTCTAACTAATTTCAATCATCACTAACTGGTTGTATGTTCAGGTGTAATTGGAGTGACTGAAGTCCTTTGCCCTCTAGCATTGCTGATCACTTGTTCCGTAATCTCGGGAAATGTTACACTTATTACTTACAACATACTAGATTGCATTCTTTCTTCTGTGCTGTTCTTGAGGTAGATTCTCTTGGTTGTTTTTTGAACAGTCCCAAGTGCTCTCCCATCAGAGTGATATGCATACTAGTCTGAGTAATTACTTCTGGCTTTGGTTGCAGGTGTAGTAGGTTGTCTGACTTCCTATCCATTGCCTTTGCTTCACTTTTTGGGCTTTCTTCATTTTCTGTTCCTCTCCTGATTTTCCAATTTCCTAGAATGAAGTTAAGGAGATCCTTTAGTAAAAAATTGTCGAATTGATGAATTTTACAAGCTTTCATATAATACAGAACCAAGTTCAAATTACCTCTCTTTGAGGGGGTAAAAGTTAGATAGTCTAATACATCTACACGTTTTGAGATGGCGGTTTCCCATTTCATGAACGGAGAGGTGATAACTCAAAATCCACAGCGAGTGGATGGAATTTCCTTCAAAGCTGGTGGATTGTAATCCAGCTTTCATCTAACCTTGGAACGCATACTGTTAGAAAACCACTTAGTTTTTGTTTTCTCAAACTCCGCACCATAATGCTTGCTCCAATATTATGAAAATGGATGGGACACCTGAACCGTGGTTTCCAGTTTGGATCCACCCAATTCATATTGGTTCAGCTACGAGCAGGGAAGGGCTGAAGTCACAATGTAAAGTGGAGTAAAATTGCCCTTTATTTGATGATTTTTCTGTGATATAAATCATTTCCATTTTTGTGTTTACATCTATCCTTTGTTCAATTTTCATGTATTTGTTATCAATTGGAACCTGAAGCCTTGAAATATTATACTCAACTTAGCACGAGATTGAGAACTATGGAATAATATATATTAAAATTAATAAGATGGAGGACAAAGGGTTATGAATAGATAGAAAAATCGGCAAGACTGACTGATTGATGGCAGGAGAGCAGGAATAAGTCAATGATTAATTCCTTAATATGCACCAAAGGCACAATGTATTAATTCCTCCCCTAAAAAGGAATTTGAGAGTGTGAGATGCTTATATGCCACATACATATATTTGTGAGTATTAATAATTACTAGCGAATATATCACATATTAGAAATATTTGTGGACCCATATAGCCGCATATACATATTGCTAAACACTAGAAAAGTACTAACAGAATACTCACAGAAATAGCTATGGACCTCTGATATAAGTACTTCAGAAAAATTCATTACTCCATCTTGTCTCTTTAGTTTTCTAATTATTTGACGATCGTGTGAAGTGATTAAACTTGTATTATAATAATTAACCATCTAATTACACTCACTTTAAATAAGAGTCCTTCTGAAGAGACAAATGCTTTTGACTTGGTTTCTTCATAAAACACGAGAAATTTTAGTTTTCTAATTACAATAAGAATTGTGTCAGGAAGTCACTGATTTTATCTCATGCAACGGCTGCCTCCCATCCAATTAGAAGAGAACAAAGAACAAGGTAGGACAGAAGAAACTACAAGATGGGTTCCAAATTTTGGGGGGAGGAAACAAGAGGGGAGTCAAAGCAAAAGGAAAATGAGAACAAATGTTTTATCCATTTAGATCTACGTACCTTGAGAGGTGTGAGTCCATATCCAATGCCATTTAAGAAGGGGCATTCAGTTATTCAACAATTCCAATGGCAATTTAATGTTGACATGCATAGAAATGTGCTCCCAGATGCCTCTTATCTCACTCCTGCACTATATAAATGGGTATCAAAGCCAACCCCATGAATCATTCACCAAACCCCATTCCCAATTTGCCTTTCGTCTTCTTCCAATCTAAGAAGAGACATGGCACCTTCCATTGTGGAGAAAGTGGGGAAGAATGAGGAGGCAGCGGCCCTGGAGCCTCCTAAGGCTGGGGAGGAGCCAAAGGATGGAGTTGAAAAGGGTGAAACTACAGAAGAAGCATCAGCACCGAAAGAGGGGAAAGAAGAAGTAGTGGGAACAGAAACTGAACCCAAGACTGGGGTTTCCTTCCCTGTCAAACTGGAAGATGGGAAGAAGCTCAATGCAGTAGGGATGAGGAAGAAGAGTGTTCTTGGCTTGGGTGTCAAAATATATGCCTTTGGTATGTGTTCTCTCAATCATAGATATCAGCAGAGAGTTTACAAAATTTAGTGTTAGATCATTTGTTCTCTTGTCCGTATCGTGTAGTTTATCATATGGTAGTGTCATACCTGATTTATGCTAGTTTGGCTGACAAGCTCTGCAATTGAGTCACTCCTAAAATCAGATCAAATTGATTTTTACATTTTAAGCTACTGAAAAACCAGAGACTAACAACAGATGATTATGTCAATTGCATGGCTGGATCTGCCAATGAACAGGAGTTTATGCAGACGATGAGAAGCTGAAGGAAGTCCTAAAATCAAAGATCAGCACAGCTCCTGAAAAACCCACAAAGCAGATGTATGATGTCGCCATTGACAGTGACGTGCCGATGACAATGAGGCTGGTCATCGTCTTCAGTGGCCTTACAATGAACATGATCAAGAAGAACTTTGATGAAGGCCTAGGTGCATCCATAAAAAAGCTCAATGGAGGCCGAAAGAACGAGGAGCTTGCCAACAAGTAACTTCTCACCCTTGTCTTCAATCAAATTCCCTTGATCACTTCAGATACTTTCAACATCATGATAAAGAAATCAAGAAAACTTCTACCTTGAAATTTGGATGCATTAAAAAAGAGGCATGCAACTCTACAAGTAGAATTTTCTGCAGTTGGGTTTGCATAACAATGCAAGTTCCATGCAAATGACTGAGGACTAATTACCTTGAACCATTTGACACATTAAGGGTCATGGGAGCAGCATCAGATGCCATCAAGCTATCGCCTGGATCAGTGATTGAAATAACAAAACTTCCAGGATTTGTCATCCAGACAAAAGGTAAATACTCAACTTTTGCAATATATGACATATAGGTTTGGGAAAAGAGGAAAGAAACTTGTATGAATATATAATACTGGGTAGACATTGACATGTTTTCTTCTATGGCGGGTGCAGTGAAGGATGAAGTGATAAGCACAGTTGAAAGCCAGCTGTTATGCAGGGCCTACTTTCACATGTACTTGGGAGATGATCCCTTTGATAAGGAAGGGAAAGAAAGATTTGGAGCATCCCTACTTTCCCTCTTCTAAATAGATAGGGCTTACCAGACAAATAATGAGAATAACAGCAATCACTTACCTCTCTCATATCCAGGTAATTGTAGGTGGTTATGTAATAAAAGTTAGTGCAGCTACGTATTGGTCCCATATGCAGATGTTTTATTTATCAGAGCATTTCAGCTGTACTCTAGGAGGATGTTGTCGAGTTAGAAAGGTAAAATTTTTTTGAGCATGTTTTGGTTTAAACTGATGTGAAATATTGTTCAAAAGAGTCAATCCAGGAAACGTACAGATTTTAAAATGAGATGTCAACTATAACAAAAAAAAAAAAGAAATGAGATGTCAAAACCTCACATTCACTGATTAAGCTGAACAAATCAACCGAGCAAGCAAAAAACACAAATAGCTACTGATGTATATTTACAACAAGAGAGGCAGACACGCATTGATCTATAGATTACAAAAGTCATATTACAGAAGTTTTCCAATTTACCCAGAACCAAAAAGGATCAGGATAAGCCTTGAAGAACCTTACGAGGATCCAACTGCCCACTGCAGTAGCTCGATGAGACAGTTGAAAGCTCTTGCCAACCCTTCCACTCTTCAAAGGGTTTGAGCACAATAGCATTTTCAATAGCAGCAGAGTCAACACATAACATAGTCTTATAGTCCTCGTCACCGAAATCAGCCAAAGCCTTAGCCTTCTTATCCCATGGGTTCCAAACAGCTGCACAAAACAATCACAATGTTTACAGAAAACCAAAAAGCTACATGACTCGAAAGAGGAAAGCCTCCAGTGCAATACTACAAACCAGCATCAGGCAGACCCTCTTTCCTGAGAACAAATGTCCTTTTCTTCTCATGGTCAATGATGGCCACCTTTGTTGGTGTACTCAAATATGCACGATCTACCTGATCATATACATATATGAACTGGTCATGATAAAAATTGGCACTAAACATTGGCATTTTAACACTAAGATGCCCACAGAAGCGGTTCAATCACAGATATAGGTCAACCTATTGAATGACCTATGCTCTTCACCAACTCTGATCTAAAGTTACGTAAATTTTGAGCTTCACACCCTGCTTGATATACATTATTTTTGGCACTGAAGAAAACCAAACTTTCAGCATAGAATTCATTGTTCTTTTTGTACAAAAACTACCACAAGTGCTTTGAACTGTTATTTTCACATGAACCGAGTCCATTTCATGACCTGCAATATATAATTGATTAAAATCCATCCAAACTCTCTAGTTTATACCTGTTGTGTCAGTTGCAGAAGTCTCCTAACATTCAGAAAACTGAATAACATTTGTGAAACTACAACTATTGCATTGGAACTACCTCTCCATCAAAAGTAATTGCATCAGCCTGTTCAGTGACCCTTTCTCTTTGCATGAGATTGTCAAAGTAGTCCAGAGTCTCCAACCCTTCCACACGCACTTCACTGCAAATGAAACTGCATCAAGCAACTTCTCTGAAAAGAAATAAAAGTAAAATAACTTCATAATTTGCCACTCAAAAGAAATAGATCCAACACAGAAGCAAATTCATGCAACAAATCGATTCAAATAGAACCACAATCACAGGGCCAACCAAACCTAATATCTGAAACAGACAGGTAGTTACGAATCCCAAACGTGAAGGATAATGCTTTGCTGTCAGTATTCCTCACTCGAGGAATCATAGTCAGCTTCCCAGCACCCAGAGAAATACGAAGCCGCAATTCAAAACTGTGAGGGTAAATTGTCAGCAAGTTTCTGTCAATAAAGATGGCAATAGAAAATTTCTTCAATGAAAAAGATTTCACACAAACAATACCTGCGTGGCCATGTCTTGAGATCCTCATCCGTTGATTTCAGAAGAAGATCAACGGATGACTGGTCATTGGTTGGAGGTAATGGTGAAGAGCCATCTAAAACCCATAATCTGTTTCTTGCAAATCCATGCCGCTCAAGTGATCCTAAATTGCCAAACTGTAAAATGAAAATAAGGAAAACTAGAAAATTAACCTAAATCATCCATCTCCTAGACCTATGTAAATGTGTAAGAAGCAAACAATAAAATAAACACCTGAGGAAAGAAGACCGGGATCCCTCCTCTGATGGCTTTTGGAGGTTTCAAAATAGCCTGTAAAAGAGAGAGTGCTTATTCAAATATAATTAAAGGCTCTACACGGGGTCTTGGGCAGTAGCTCAATGGTCCCATGGGAGTTATTGGTGCTGGAGGTCTTGGGTTCGGGTCTCCACAACAGCATTGGGAGTAAAACTTGTAATTAGGAGTAAAAATCGCCTTCCTCAAAAAAAAATTAAAGGCTCTACACAATTTACTGTGACTAGAAAGTGCAAACCATCATTTTGTCTCTCCCATTTTTATATATAAGTATAGCTTTTTTGCATTACTTACCATCAACCACATAAATAAGGAACTTGTGGAGCATATTTTATTAAGCTACAATTTGTTCCTCGATATATCAAAAGAACCAGTATGCATTCACAACAAATAATAAGTGAAAAGAAATTCAGCCTCTCACGCCTTGTATTGCTTTCAAAAAGAATAAAACATGCCATTTTTCATGACATCGATGAGTTGTAGGTTGCCTTATTATGCGTTAATAAAATCCCTTCAACTGTTATAATATACATGCGAGGTTAAGTTGCAATTTGGTTTAATTAAAAATATATTGTACAACCATACTTAGAGAAGAAACGCCTGTAATCACATACATGTAATCTACATGAAGAAAACAACATATCAAACAATTTTTTTGCTACTTGACCAGATTGATGTATACCTTGCTGCTCATAAACAAGAGGTCCTCCTTGCGGTCATTTTTCCAGGACACAACTTGCCCACCATAGAGAAGCACCTACACAAGTTAACCCCTTTCAGAAAAGTATTATAGGATTACAAAGAAATGTACCATGGATGCCAGAATAATATATGGAAAATTTTATTATAAGTATTTAAAATTCATCTTCCAGCGTTTGTCAAAGTATGGAGAGCATCTACACTAAGTTTTGCTTAATTAACCTAAACATTCGCATCCTTCAATTGAGCATTACTACATAAAAAGCTTCTTTTGAGCCTTGTCTAACACAGTATTGCACATTAACCCTGAGGTTTTTCTTTTTCATTGCAATAGATCGCCTTGTCTACCTATACGGGCGTTCACGAAAAAGTTTGGGGTAAAAAGATGAAAAAAAAGGGAAAAAATAAAGCGAAATAAAATAATAGAGATAAAGGCGAAGGCTTCAAAGAAGAAGATGGAGTTGAAGCAAATCTCCTTCCCTTTTGAGCCTCTCGCATTACTTTTTGATTCCTCTAAGCTGACACCACAAAGAATTTTCTCTCTGGCAATATGAGAACGTGGTGTCTTTTCTAAGGTGCCTCCCATGTCTCAGCATGCAGTCTCCACCCAAGAAGCGATTTAAGATAGAATGACCCATGTAAAACAGAAGATCCTTGCTTGTTTCTCTATATGTCTTTCGCTCCAAAAGATTAAAAGGATGATTTAATCTTGAAACAAGCGTTAGAACGGCATGAGATTAATCAGGAAAGACACCAGAAAAGGTCAGACCCACCTCTGCCGATGATCCACCGGGCTCCGTTAACAGAATTCTGGGTAATCCATCGGCGTCATGTATGATGCTCAGAGGCATCTGTTTGGGACGCAGTCGGGACCTTAGCTTACTAACAAACGGCTTCCCCTTGCTCCACTCCAGCTGAAACGACACGGTATCACAAATATCACTCAAACAAGTGTCTATAAACCAGTAGCAAAGCAGCAACCGGGTGTAAAGAAGCCAATCCAAATTCTGTTCTTGGAATATTACCTTGAATGATCTGAGAACAGACTAGCCAGAACATGAAATGCCGCAAACCGGCTCCAACAAAATCTGCGTAAAGAAGAAGCATTTATAACTCCAAGTTGAGGAGGCATCTCCTCCAATCAGTCTTTCCTCTTTTCTGATTTTCCTCCTTTTAGTCCCGGCAATTCGATGGCGATTATGTTTCTCACGTCACGTCTATTATTCCCTATCTTTCTCAATTGCGGGAGAGAAAAGGACGAGATGAAATCGGACAAAAACCACCACCCTCCATTTCGTCCTCTTCTTCACCTGGCCAGAGGAAAAGCTTCTTATTTCCTCGAATCCCATCTCTCGAACGAGGAAACCTTGTGGCATGGGTCAAAGGAGAGATGCTTACCACTTAAAAAGGACGAAGAATCTAGTGCAGGATCGCTGATGCACAGTAGAGGATGAACTTTTTAAAAGTTTTTCCTTTATCTTTCATATTCTCTTACTCTCCCCTTTCTTTCAAATTTGGAATTTTTACTGATCATATATCAACTTTAATTTAAATGTTGAACCATACATCCAATCTCTTATTTGAATGATGGATATATTTCAGACGTTTTTACCCCTGTCTAAACCCAGCAGAGACCGGGTCAAACAAATAAAAATGAAATAGACCTTAAACCCGGTTTGCGACAAAACTGGGTTTGCGACTCTATTCATATTTTGAAGCTCAGTCACCGACGCCGTGGTGAGCCACCGGTGAGGCAAGTGTGCATTCGATTTCAACTTCCAAGGTCGGCTTTGGAGTTTTCTTGCACGTTCGAGTTCTTAACGCTTCACGACTGTGCAAGGGGCAGCTTCAATATTTTTCTAAGTCCTGCTCCAAATCTCCTCAACTCGGTCTTTCTGTTGACAAACCATGTGAACTTCCACCGTAGTGATGCGCTCACGCCTTTATCTCACCGTGGTGATGCGCCACGCCTTATCTCACCGAGTGATGCGCTCACGCCTTATCTCACCAGAGTGATGCGCGCCTCGCCTTATCTCACGCCGCGTGAGATAAGGCGTGAGCAGCTGATTATGAGCAGCCCCTTCGTCAAAACATGAAGCTCCGCCACGAAGTTGTGCCACGGCCGTGAGATAAGGCGTGGAGCAGCTCGTTATGAGCAGCCCCTTCGTCAAAACATGAAGCTTAGCTCACGGGTTGTGTCACGGCCGTGAGATAAAGGCGTGAGCAGCTCTGTTATGAGCAGCCCCTTTGTCAAAACATGAAGCTCCGCTCACGGGTTGTGTCGCGGTTGTGAGATAAAGGCGTGAGCAGCTCTGTTATGAGCAGCCCCTTACGTCAAAACATGAAGCTCCGCTCACGGGTTGTGTCACGCCCGTGACAAGAACCGTGAGCAGCTCAGTTAGGAGAAGCTCTTCTTTGCGATGCGCTCACGGGTTATGTCACGACCGTGAGCATAATCGTGAGCAACGCTGTTATGTAAGCACCTTCTTTGTGAAGCGCTCACGGATTGTGTCACGACCGTGAGCAGAACGGTGAGTAGTTCTGTTATGTAATCACCTTATTTGTGAAGCGCTCACGAGTTATGTCACGACCATGAACCTAACCGTGAGCAGCTCTGTTAGGAGAAGCTCATTTTTTTATACGCTCACGGGTTGTGTCACGGCTGTGATCAGAACTGTGAGCAGCTCTGTTAGGTAAGCACCTTCTTTGTAAAGCGCTCACGGGTTATGTCACGGTCGTGAGAAACACCGTGAGCAGCTCTGTTAGGTAAAGCTCTTCTATGTGATGTGCTCACGATTTGTGTCACGGTCGTGAGAATAACCGTGAGCAGCTTCTGAGAGTTGGCCACTTGGGACAATGTTATTCGGACAGAGTAAGTACTATGTTATAAGCTGGAATAGTACAATGTTACAAACTACGTAAGTACTATGATAGAAACTATAAAAGTACAATGTTATTTGGACAGAGTAAGTACTATGTTATAAGCTGGAATAGTACAATGTTACAAACTACGTAAGTACTATGTTAGTAACTACAAAAGTACAATGTTATTCGGACAGAGTAAGTACTATGTTATAAGCAGGAATAGTACAATGTTACAAACTACGTAAGTACTATGTTAGAGCCTGAGTGCACATAAAACAGATAATCATAAAGTACTATGTTATTGCCTGAAAAAGTACAACGTTATAAACAGGGTAAGTACAATGTAATAAGTAGGAAAAGTACAACATTATAAGCGTGGTAACGCATTACTATGTTATTGGCTGGAAAAGTACAATGTTGTAAACAACTAGAGCTTAATGCTCTGGAAACATAGCAAACTCAGCAAAGATCTATAGTTAGTTCAAAAGGCTAGTAAAAAAGTTAAAAACATTCAATGTATAGACAATTGACTCTACTGGGAGTCGAACCCAAAATCCCCAGTTACCTGGTGCCTTACAGTTAGGCCATAGAGTCTCAATATTGCACAAACTTATTAGCTTTTAGTTGCATAATTCTAAAGCATATGTAGTCTCCTAACATAGCAATCATCAATTCTGTAAGCAAATTAAATTGCTCTAACACCAAATAAGGATTCCAACATGAAAAGCATCAATATAATTTATGGGCTTCTAACATAAACAAGAAACACAAATTCTTGACATGATAAGAGGCCTAATAATTATCTAAAACTCTTTCACTAGCTTTACAATGCCTCATTTAAGATTAATCTTCAAACAAAATGTTCATTGCAACTATGACAAGTTGTCAAATTCTCACTATTAAAATTAATAGTTTAATAGAAGCCATATACAAAAGGCATGAAATATAAGACCCCTGGGTACAAGGACTGGACAACTACTACCATTACTAGAGAAAAAACTCGGTTGTCCTTATCCATTACCAAAGACTGCTCAGGTATTCTGAATAGCTTCTGGTGATCTTGGGATCGGCTGCCATCCAATACAAACTTGGAGAGCATCCTTATAGCATATTTTGTGGGGGTTGTCCATGCAGGGTAAATATACTTTTCACAACAAGCCCAATTAACAAACATGGTTGAGCACCATTAAGGAAGAAATTGCCTTCTGATCTTATCCATCCTAAATGACATGCTTCTTTGTCTAGTGCATGTTCCCACCGCACAAGATAGTTAACAAAAACCTAAACATGTACCAATAGATAATAGAAGCCAAACTTAAGCGAATCTAAATGCAAAGGAAAGTTTTCCTTGACATGCCTAAGGTTAGCAATTCTATAAAACCTGAAAGTAATGGAAGGTGCTTCAGCTTGCAGGGCAAAGGCAGGTACTCACTAACTATGAAGTCTATAAAACTCAACAAGTGAAAATTCCCTAGGAAGTTTGTCCCCGCACAGGCTACCTTTTCCAAGCCAAACCTATTAAAAAAGATAAAATAATTACCTTTTCAACAACAACCTGGAATCATTAACATGATATAAGGATCCTTTTAATCTCAGCATTGTCACTACTATATGCTTGATTCTAGCAGCTACAACAATACTACAAAGGGCATCAACAATTACAAAAGTTGCACAACTCAGAATTTGAGAGATGAGACCTAAAAATGCTTAAATTCACAAGCACCATAGGCTGCCAGAGGCTCCTTGTATCTACTCTTTAATCAACAAAGGTTGCACAACTCAGAATTTGAGATGTAAGACCTAAAAAATGTTTAAATTCACAAATACTACAGGCTGCCGGAGGCCCCTTGTATCTACTCTTTAATCAACAAAGGTTGCACATCTCAGAATATGAGAGATAAGGCCTAAAAAATACTTAAATTCACAAACACTATAGGCTGCCAGAGGCCCCTTGTATCTACTCTTTAATCAACAAAGTGACTACCCAGACAGGAATAAATACTCATTCTGAAATAAACTTATAATGCAATTCTTAACTTGTTTAAAAGAGTAGCATTCACAATTACAGTTGTAATAAGAATTACAACGCCATTTTTCAATGGAAAATATAACGCTAATATTGATCACGTGAACAGAGCACACCCCACCCCTATAAAATTTTAAGGTCCACACAAAAAAAACTCCCCGTTCTAGCTATTCAGCAATAGTGCAATGAGGATGATCTGACTATGCTCAATAGTTAAAGACTAAAATTGAAATCACAAACGAGATATGTACCAGTTTCTGAAGGCACATTACATAGTGTAGCTAAATATAACTAAATAGATCTTTTAGTCACATTAAAAAAAATATTCTATTCTATATTAGTACTACGTAAAATGGCGACAAGGAACTCAATAAGTGAATATTTACAAGATAAGAGCCAGAGGGGAAAAAAATGAAAATAAAAGAATGAATTTATTTAGAATAAAAGTATGAAAGTTCCATGAGAGATATAGCCAGCAATGATAACGCACGGAACAGAGATTCAAACCCTTGTCCAATTGAAGTTACTAAATAGCTTCTCACCAGACCTAGGAATAAACTTAACAGTATATGCAGATTTTTATGAATTGCCTTATAGTATTCTATGAGTGAGCTGAAGACCAAAAGAACTATGTTAGGAAAACCGAAACAATAAAAACACACAAGAGATTTCAGGAAACCCTTCATTTTTCTTCCACCATTGCAGAACAATAAGGCATCCAGGCACAACCACAGGGAAAATGAAATTATAACAGAAGACGAAAAAACAAAAACAAAAAAAAAATAGAAAATGACTTAAAGGATGGAACAAAACTCGTTGACGTGTCGGCATCCGGAACACAGGCTAGAGTTTACAAAAACCATTAGCTGCTCGGATGCAGCAGAAACCCCAGTTTCCGCCATTGGGAACGACTGTAGAGCCAGGAGTCCAGATCGAGAATCGACATCTTGCATGGGCAAGAGAAATATTTGAAGCTGGGAGAAAGCGTGAAAGACAGAAACGAGAACAAGAGAGACAAAGATGAGAGCAAGAGAGACAGAGACAATAGCAAGAGAGATAGAGACGAGAGCAACAGAGACAGAGACAGAGCGAGAGAGACAGAGAGAGCGAGAAAGAGCGAGATGGAGAGAGATAGAGTGAGCGAGAAAGAGCAAGAGCGAGATGGAGAGAGGTTAGAGTTGGGGAGAGAAGAGAAATACCTACAACAGCGGCGACCGATGGTGGCAATGGACAACGATGATTTGAGGCGGAGATTCCCGGTGAGAGGAGTGAGAGAGAGAGGGAGGAAAAGAGGGAGGAAGAAAGAGGTAGAACAGGCGGTCTGAATTGGTTTATGCTTCTGGCTTTTCTTATTTGCAGTGGGTTGGTCTGATTTCAAAGATAACCGGGAGGGGTAAAAGTGTCTAGAATATATCAATCGATCAAAAAACAAGATTTGATAGATGACTCAACAATTACATTAAAGTGGATATATGATCCGTAAAAGATCCTTTAAATTTTTCTCCATATTCCCTTTTCTAGACATTCTTCTGCATCAACCTTTTGTATATCCTTCTCCTAATCCTTATTCATCCTCCTCTATTATAACATTCTTTCAATTTTTCTTCTTTATTCCCTTTTTTGTCAAGATTCTTCTTCTTCCATTATGATTGCCCACTTTCAAAATTTCTCCTAATCCTCCCTTCAAATCATTTATTTTTCTCCCCTTATTATAGCCTTATTGTGGTCTTCCTTCAAAAATTTCCTCCTCCTTACTTTATTGTAACTTTATTTCAAAATATTTCTTGATCTTCCTTGTTAGTTGTTACACCTCTTTCATAGAATATTATTCCTCTTATCGAGGCCTAAAAAAAGGGACCCGGATCCGCTGGCCACAGCCATTTGTGGCCAGCGTACGCACGGCCAATGGCGGAGCGCCCACGCACGGGATGCCCGTGCGGCGCTCCATCATGCGCGGATCCGGGTCTCAACCGGGTCGTTCAATAGACAAAAAAAAAAAATTTTAAACAGGCGAAAATCCGGTTCGGCGATGTGCGGGTTAAGAATATTTTCATCTTCCGCCCATCCCTCTTCTTCTCTCATCTTCTCTCATCTCCATTTAATGTAATGGTATATAGTTTATGCGAATGATGGTAAAGAGTTGTAACTAAAATTAGTACATAGTTGTCAAAGAACCAAAAAATAATTGATAAATATTTGGTAAATAGTTGTCCAAAGGATGGTACAGACTTGAAACTATACGTAGTATTGTGTTAGTATATAGTTGTTACCAAAAGTAGTATATAGTTGTTAGACAAAAAAAAAAAAACTCTAATGGTAAATAGTTGTCCACAGGCTGGTACAGAGTTGGTACCAAAAGTAGTATATAGTTATTAGACAATAAAAAAAAAAATACTCTAAAGGTATATAGTTGTCCAAAGGCTGGTACAGAGTTGGTACCAAAAGTAGTAGATAGTTGTTAGACAACAAAAAAAAAATACTCTAATGGTATATAGTTGTCCAAAGGATGGTACAGAGTTGGTACCAAACGTAGTATATAGTTGTTAGACCACAAAAAAAAAAGCTCTAATGGTATAGATTTGTGCAAAGGATGGTACAGAGTTGGAACTATACATAGTAAAGGGTTAGAGGATGATAAGAGTCAGAAAGATGTCACGACCGGGCCCCCCCATGACACTACCGCGCCACAAAGGATGGCACTACCTTAGGCGCATCGCCCGCAGGTGTTGCCTTAGAATGGTATATAGTTATACGAATGTTAGTACAAAGTTGTGTACCAACGTAGTATATAGTTGTCCAAAAAATTTTGGTATAGAGTTGGTCCTAAACGTAGTATATAGTTGGTAGACCACAAAAAAAAATGCTCCTATTATATAGAGTTGTGCAAAGGATGGTACAAAGTTGTAACTATACGTAGTATATAGTTGTTAGACCACAAAAAAATTAGACAACAACAAAAAAAAAATATTGTAATGGTATATAGTTGTCCAAAGGCTGGTACAGAGTTGTTACTAAATGTAGTATATAGTTGTTAAACTACAAAAAAAAAATACTCCAATGGTATAGAGTTGTGCAAAGGATGGTACAGAGTTGTAACTATACGTAGTATATAATTGTTAGACCACAAAAAAGTTAGATAACAAAAAAAAAAATACTGTTCTTAACCCGGACGTGCGCCGAACCGGATTTTCGGCCGGTTTAAAATTTTTTTTTTTTGGTCTGTTGAACGACCCGGTTGAGACCCGGATCCGCGCATGGTGGAGCGCCGCACGGGCATCCCGTGCGTGGGCTCTCCGCCATTGACCGTGCGTACGCTGGCCACAAATGGCTGTGGCCAGCGGATCCGGGTCCTAAAAAAAGCAGGAGTTAGATGACCACTGCAATACTAGCAACAACACTCTTATCATCAGTCCCAACGCAAGACCGATTATATTAATTTATCTTGAGTAGACTAGATAAGTTTAAACTTCATTTATCAAGTACTCAGACATAAAACCGTGCTAAGCACCACGGCACCCACATCTTAAAATTGCACAAGGCCATTCTTGTATTGAGGATTTAGAAGCCACCACCACAGTGATGGACATGCGTTTTAAAAGCGCTTGTGACTTTTCCGGGGGGGTGCAAGGATGCATCCGTTATGCTTTAGGCAAACCAGCTGCAATTCCTCTGAAGGTTAATTGATCAGCTTCAACAAAGGTACAGTCAATTGAGTGCTCCCACTCTGGTCACCACACAAGAAGCCTGTCTACTTTTCTCATTGTTGAATCCATTACTTTCCTCACTTAAGTTTAGCTTCTTAAGTGAACCTAAACTTGCAGGCTTCTCTCTGGTATACTATAGCCCTGTTCCATTGTACGACATATTCTGCCAAACGCAGATCGGGTAAATATACAGAGGAAAGGTAGTGTAAACAGTAACAAAAGACTGTCAATGGATTAAAAGGACCTGCATCATACAGATTGCTACATCGCAGAAGCTGTCGAAGGAGATTAAATCAGGGAATCACCAAGATTGATAACCACTCTACATTCTTAAGGCAACAGCCATCTCTCACTCTTTCCGTCATAGCTACAGAGATACTCCCCAGCCACTTGCACAAGATGTCAGCATATAACTTCGTCATTAAGGACAGGAGGCATACAGCAAACAATATATTGGAGCAAAATTGCTGAAATCTTCTCAGGATAAGATTTCAGCTTACATGGCCAACCATGGCACTTCCTAGCTCTTGAATCTGATGCTACGGCTGATGCCAGTGTTGATTCCGGTCGTTTCTCCACCATATGGACCACTTGGCTTTCTGATATCACGAACTTGCCCTTTGCGACGAACCACTGCTTTTTTATGTTTCAACTGCAGTGTTTCATATTCCAACAAATGAATAATGAAGTTGAGTAAATAATCGGCTTCTAGCAAATTTAACATGATCATAGAAAAATCTAAATCATTCATTAAATCAACCTTGTATTTCTTCCTTGGAATCTTAGTAAGCTTCTTCCTTGCACGAGTCAAGCCCTTGTTCTTCTCCATCTGCATATCCAGGTGTACAAGAAAGGAATTAGGTCTTTCAAACCTGGGGCAGAAAATGCCAAGACTGGATTCTTACAAGAAAACAACAAACCTGATAAGTGATCTGTCTTTTACCATCGACATCATCTTCTGGCAATGACGGCATCACTGGATTTCTGGACGCACAAAGTAACAACAAGATAATAAAGTGTCCAGGTAATGCACTTGACTTTCACATTTTTGTTGCAATAGTAAGTATCAAGTAACAAATAAAATAGTACCTTGCATAACGTGCATCTTTGGCTAACAATTTCTCAGTCCGTTGTCTCTTTGCTTCTTTGTAGAAATCATCTTCTGACTCTTGTGAATCATTAAATACTTCATCAACATCCATGGTTGCAACATCCCTACCACGTGGTTCATCATCACTATCTCCAACATCCATGGTCTGAACTCCAGCTTTTGCAAGAACTTTGAGCTCATACTTTCTCCTCCTTTCTCCGATGTCATCCCTTGCAGGCAAGTCGTCATCACCAGAAACAACCTTCAAGGTAGAAATACCCATCATACTGAAAATTACATCCAAACACTACCTTTTTTGCTTTTACTTCACCATTCTCTCAATATTGATCTTGTTTCACCCTTTTTTCCTCTTTGTTTGAATTAGATTGTTTTTGTTCCATGTATGCCATTGGTCATGTTACTACTGAATTTTTCAATCCCAAGGTTAAAGCATACAAAAGTCAGGAGGAAGACATGCATGGTACTTTTGAGAAAGAAAAATAGAAAAGTTTACAAACAGAAATAATAAATAAAAGATGGAAGAATCTCTCATTCTATACCAGAATTAAAGAAACTGAATTCTATAAACTATTGGCATAGGGGAAACTATCGCAACAAACAGAAATGGTTACTGCTACTGCTGAGTTATTCAATGCTTCCTTTACTGCATATATTACACCAAATCAGGCTTCCAGGACAGGATTAATAATATACAAAAGAAAAACCTTGACACAGAAGCATCACTGGACAATATGGACCACTCGTTGATGCATTTTATCATATAATCTGCTGGGAGATAAATTAACAACAACAAGATAGCAATGTAAGCATGAATGACATAGGATTCCAGAAGAACTGCTCAGTTCACACCAAATGAATTGTACGTGTGGAATGATGTTAAAGGTATTAGGTTGATGGTTAACACAAAAGCAAGAAAGACATCATTTCATATACACGCACCAGTTCTTGCCATTCTCTTCGTTACACAAACATCTAATAAATTTTGTTTGTTTTGCACATTCAAATAAATATACATACACATACATACATATATGTAGGTGTAGCCCTGGTGTTTTTACCACTTTGCCCTCCACCCCTTTATACGTATGTAAGTATATATATGAGCCTGGACGGCTGATACCCAGGCCCCAGCCAAATGTTTTACAACATAGTCCCATTGGGAGTAGCACCAAAGAGGCAAACTAACTAGAGAAATTACAACAGAGTTGCATGGGGTCAACTGGCAACCACTGCATGACAAACAGAAATCATGGAAGAGAAGACACTGTAAAAAAATTTCTTCAATTTCAATACAGAAAAGTGGGAATCATAGACAACATACCTTAGGCTTATTTGCTCTTGCACCCACAAGTTTGGAGATGTTACTGATTACACCCCCATTGCTAAGTCCCTGGCTAGCCACCTCTTTTTCCATGATCTCATCATCAAAATCATGTATTGTTTCAAGCCGCCTGTCCAAATTCAGGTTATTACAGTGATTTGAAAATGTAATAGCACTCCCTTTCTTCATCTAGTGAATATAGAGAAATCATCTTAACTCTGCAAAAAACTATAAATTGTGAATAAAAATCAACACAAAGAATAAAAGAAGAAATGCAAGTACCTATTCACTGGCAGAAAAGAATTTCTCCATGTTCTTTGAGTCTTTGGTCCAATGGAACCATAAACACCCTTTTGCTTCAATTTCTCTTCAAGGTTTGCTCTTACTTTCATCATTTCCATGCTTTTAAGGTCTAGTTCTTGATTCTGTAAAGTTCAAAATTTTCACATCATCTCAATGATACAGATACTAATAATTTCAAAGTCACAACTTTAAAGTTGTAACAGATTCTGTAGTCACCTTGCTTTCACTTCTTGTTTTTCTCTTCCCCTTAGTCTCTGATTCAACTGCCTTCACCATGTTGGCCAATTCAGGTACCTAAATCTCAAATTTGTATTTCAGCAAATTAACTTACAATGTACCATAAGAATAAGGTTAAAGAATACATACCTGAGCTGCTTGACAAGTTTCAGGTGAAAAATTAGAGCACTGCTCATTAATGGCACATGATTCAAATTCTTGTCTTGTTTTTCTGCCACCTTTTTTGTTTAATATCTCATCAATCTGGAGTGGAAGACTACCATCTATCTGTTTCATCTGCCAGAAGTTTACAGGCAGGACAGTCAAAGTCAAAGAGTAACACTTGGACCCACCAAACTGGTATATTTATTCTAAATAAAACAAGGAGATGCCGAACAGGAACATGAAAGCTTAATTTAGAGAAAAACAGGAAAGAAATATTCGTGAAATAGATTGAGATGCTTATCAGTTGAACCCTCGCATATAAGTACAACAAAGTACGGAAGTGAAAGTCATAGTAATTTTAAAAATATGACTCAGATACAAAGAGATGAAGCAAGTACATGAAGAGATTTTATATATGAGTTAGATTTAAGGGACAAACTTCGCATGACTGAGATCATCTACAAGTAATGGTTGATGGACATATTTTGGCACTAAGGATTCATCCAAGCAGTAGATCTACAGAAAATGCAAGCTCTGGTTAAACCAACTTTGTGCAATAATAATTGCCAACCAGTTAAGTCTCAAAATATGTCAACTTTATATTGTGTATCTTCTTCTGCACAAAATGCTTCAGACCACCAAAAGAACCAACAGCTTCATGTATTCACAATCTCAATATCAATACATTTCAGAAATCATAGGCACAGGGGAAGGAGAAATTTACAGAGAATCAAAAGTATCAGAATCTTTCTGAATTTGAGTCCAACAACTCAATGACCTATCACAATATTTTTAAAAAGAAAAAGAAAAAAGAAACATAACTATTCAATCAGTCCATATTCTGTGTGATCACTTCATGTACCTATTTGTGTATTTTGATTAATGTTCTCGGTGACATCGTTAATATACTTATTTATGCATTTCGGATAATAGTTATATTTCATCTTTTAATTAACATACAAGTTTAGCAGATTGTTTTAGGATGTCAAACAAAGTAGTGATGAAAATAAGGAAAAGAAATAATAATGCAAGAGATTGGAAACCTTCTGCAGCATGTGATTGATCTCAACAAGACGAGCCAGGATAGGATGATCACGAACTGGAAGCCCCTCTGACTTGAGAAGAAGGTAAAAGCTAATAGCTTGACAGTAAATCATTAATAGAAGCTGCTTCACCTCTATATAGTGGATCCCTTCTCCTTTATATATGGTGTTGTCTTCCTTCACCTTTATAAATTACAATGCATTACAAATACATAAGAACAAGGAAAAAAAATCAATATAAGCCAATAAAGAAAAAGCTATATATGCAGGTCTGCCTCCGCAAGATTGAGAGACACAACAGAGAAAAGATAGGGAGAGGAGAGAGAGAAAGAGAGAGAGAG
The DNA here is from genome assembly GCA_019845555.1 of Aristolochia fimbriata. Classification (NCBI taxonomy): domain Eukaryota; kingdom Viridiplantae; phylum Streptophyta; class Magnoliopsida; order Piperales; family Aristolochiaceae; genus Aristolochia; species Aristolochia fimbriata. The sequence continues at coordinate 11,007,119 of CM034081.1, forward strand.
AGAGAGAGAGAGAGAGAGAGGAGAGAATCTGGCTTAGTGAAATAGTCATCTCATGCAAAAAGACATTCAATTCCTAAAATTTTTAAGGAATTGCTTAAGACTTGACAAAAGAGCATGATCTAAAAAGCAGATGAAGTGATAAACTTGCAAAAGCAGGAGTCTCAGCCAATGGCCTTAACACTAGCTATTCCTTACAACTTCTATAAAGTGACTAAGAGGGCACTGCCCATTGTAATACTAATATACTCTACCTCACTGCACTAGTATTTGTATTACCAGATTAATAAACGCTTCAACATTCTCAACAAAAAAAAAAAAAAACAAAAGATGAAATGGCAGTTCATTAACGTCTATGTGCAAACCCACATGGTTCTAAAAAGAGCAAGAGTGAAATACCTCAGAAATCAGGGGATCCACTTTATTTTCAAGCTCATGTAGAGAATCCTTCAGTTCCGAAAGCAATCCGACGACTTCCGGAGCAGAACTGCAGAAGGACATAAATAACAAAGAAGACAATAACAAAGTCAGTTACCTTGTTAAGCAAACAGTGAGCTGTCAAGGGGCCAAATACAGGCAGCATTGTTTTGCCAAGAGGAATATAAATACTGAATTTACAAACAATTCCTACTTCATGGTTTCTTTTTTTTTTTTTTTTTTTTTTTTTTGAGAAAATTGAATTTTATTTCATATGGACTTCAAAAGTACAAGATTTCATGCTTTTTACATCAAGGTCGGAGTCTCACTGCCATAGCCGTTAGTGAAACTCCCTCCCTTGCAAGCGCATCGGCGCACTGATTAGTTGTTCTAATTATATGATACCAACTCTGAACACAAGCTTCTAATGACAAGATTTCTCTAAGCATCGGTAGGACTCTCCAAGGAGGGTCCTTCTATTGGCACCACCAAATTATGTTCTTGGAGTCACCTTCTACTTCAAGTGGTTGGGTGAATCTGTCCTTATATTAACGAAGACCTTCCAATACTGCTATCACTTCCACCTCTGTGGAGTCCTTGATCCCGCTAGGCCCGCAATATGATAACAAAGTGTTACCATTGTGATCTCTGAAGAGGCCTCCAAATCCCGCAAGCCCAGGGTTCCCAAGAGAGGAACCATCCGTGTTGAGCTTGATGCTACCTTGCATGGGTGGGGACCATTGCTATCAGATTTGATGGTTGGTGCGTTGCATTAATTTTTTTTTTTCTTTAGGAAAATGTTTTGCATTTATTGATTATATGAAAGTTCAATTACATCAAGATACATAGGGGGCAACACCCTCACTGTAGGTGAAGAAAGGTGCACTCCCTCATTAACTAGGGAGTCTGCCACAGAATTGGCAGCTCCGGGAATACATGACCAATCATAAACACGTGGTGAAGCTAGGAAATGAATCTTTAGGAACTAATAAAGAAACCACCATGGAGGTGTTGATGTTTGACTACACCAACCAATAACATTCTTCGAATCCCCTTCAACTACCAACTCTCCACTAAGATGCTCTTGGAAACATCTAAGACCATGCAAGACTGCATGTACTTCCACTAAGGTAGAATCACCCTCGTTAAGTGGCCCTGTGTAGGATATAATGATTTCTCCCCCTTTATTCTGGAAGACTCCATATCCTGCTGGCCCAACATTGTTGAGTAATGAGCCATTAAAATTCAACTTAATTTTCCACATGGAAGGGAGAGACCATTGCACTGAAGGGGAAGGCACCCCTAGTGTGTATGAGGTTGCAACTTCAAGCCAAGATCAGGTTGAGTTTCCATCATGCCCACCAAGCTGCTCATGTATGCTCAACCACTGAATCACCCTCTTTTATATCACACATCTCTGTACTGTCTAGCCTTGTTTTGAAAAACCCTTGTTTCTCTCTTCCCAGATGGACAATGCTAAGTAGGTAATGAGTGATCTCCAAAACCCCTTGCCTATGGAGGAAAGGTGGCCCAATAGAAATTTCAGAAGTGCCTCAAATGAATTTGGCATCCCCCATGAGAAGCCAAAGAGTTCTACAAACCATGACCATATGCTCCAAGAAAAGGTAGAATGCCGAAGAAGATGATTTACTAACTCGGTATGGTTAACACATAATGGACATGATAGAGAAGGGAAGGGTACTCTCCTTCGGCTAATGCCTCCCGAATGAGTATCCTCTCATGCAAGGTACTCCAAATGAAGAACTTCACCTTTGGTGGGGCCAAGATACCCAAAGCATGTCTACTTTTATGATAGCCAGCACTCTGAGGCCGTAGAGATCTGAAAGTGGATACTAGCAAGAAGTCCCCATATGTGGGTCCAAATCAGGCTACCCTCTTGCTAGTATCCCTAAATGTGTGCCCTATCTTCATATCATCATCTCTTAACCCTCTTCAGAAAGTCAGGCTCCAATCAATGCTTGACTTTGTTGTCAGCTAGAATGTCCTAAACTAGTGCAGTTGGGTTCTTGACACTCCACATAATCTATGAAAGTGGATTTTCAGTGGCACTGCACCAATCCATGAGTCCTCCCAAAAGGTTGTGCAGTTCCCATCTCCCACTATCCACTTTATATGTGATCTGAAAATCTCAAACTACTTGAAAATGAACCTCCAAATCACGGATAAACTTCCTAAGAGCTCCCACCCATGATCTTGTCATCATCTTCAACTCCAAAATTTTGCATCACTAATGTGTGCCATGAGGATGTCTTGTCCATCTGGACCCAGGGCTTTGTTTAGGGGAAATGTTTTTACCGCATGCTTTATCTCATCCAAAGTGAAGGGTGCTTCAAGTCGTGCTGCCGCTACTCTTCATTGATGTGCCATTGGCATTCCACACATGTAATGGCTCTTGCCAAGTTCCACTGAGTAAAGATCTACATAAAAACTCAGTAAAGTGTTAGTAATAGATGTCCTATCAGAGGTGAGCTCTCCATTGACCATGAGAGAGTTCACTCTATTAGTACGCCTATAGGCAGAGGCTACGGCATAGAAGAAACGGGAGTTAACATCCCTTTCTTTCAGCCATTTGTAATGGGCTCTCTATTCCAAACAATACGGTCATGTGCTACCAAGGACTTAACATCCCTAAAAGCCACAACACGATCAAAAAAATAATGAGGAAAGAGATCTACCTTCCTCCAGCATGTCTAGGACATCCACTTGCAAACAAAGGAGTGATGAGCAGCGGCGACGACTTTCTTCTGTTTGGCCCACCCAATCAACTTTCCTTTAAGGTATTTAAACTTCATGACCACTCTTCCTCCAGTAGGGCCATGAACTACTATCTCCTCCAACCATTTTCTCAATCCTTCAATTCTTCATCTTGCATCTACCAGTATCCAAACCTAAAAGGTTTGTGCCCCTAATTTCCAGTGTCCACAAAAAAAGGCCAGTGGTCAAAAACCACTTTGCCCCGAACTAGTCTTGTGACATTAGGGTATATTCTCAACCATCCACCCGAGACCATGAATCTATTCAGCCAATAAAGAATCAGGCTGATCTACCCATTACTCCATGTATATGTCTTCCCGGATGTAGGGAGTTCCTCTTTAAGTCATAAGCATCCACAAAATCATTGTATCTTCTCATGGATGTAGTGACTCTTTGTGCAATAGGACGCCTTTTATTTTTGAAGCGAAAGGAATTAAAGTCGCTGCAAGAAGACAACAAGCATCCCACCTACATAGGTCTCCCAACTCCCAAAACCTCTCTTTCCCCATAGCAACAAGGTTTATAAACTCCTCCAAACCCCCAACTTTGTCCACCTGTGAAGTCTTTTACTTTCAATCCAATACAAAATTGTCCAACCTCCAAGCTCTCCACTTCTATTAATTGGGCATCCCAAACAACTAGCACAATCCGCGAGGTTCGATTAGCATCTAAAGACACCCATTGGGGTGCCCAAAAGGTACTAAATCCCTTACTAGAAACTCCTCCATAGTGCTCATTTGGTTTCCTAGAATATTACAAGCTTCACCTTCTTTTTTTCTACTAGCCCTCTTGAGAGGCTTCTTATCCGTCGTACATTCCATGATGCAATTATCATGTGGCACTGTTACCTCCTACTCTCTTCTTTTTGTTGTCTGCATCAGTCTTCCTTGCCATCTCCAAGATTTGTGCCCTTTCCTCCTTGATACATACTCTTTGTACTGACTAATCAACTCTTCCAAGATTTTGTAGTGTTCTTCCAGGGGGAGTATAAGGACCGGCCGTGTTCAGACCCTCATGAGAGACTTTTCCTTTGTTTTTTTCCTTCCCCCAAGAAATTAGGGATTGGGACAAGGGTCCCAGCTCCTTGATGATATTCCTTTTTGTTGTTCTCTCCTCCCAGGATGAAGAGGATGAAGACTTATCCATGGTGCCACCACTGGAAAGGAGGTGAGGGTGAATATGAGTGTGTGGTTGAGGGATGAGGAAGGAGAATTGGAGTTTGAAGGCTCAAATGGGGATTGGATAGGTGAAATTTGAGATGGGGAGGAAGGTATGTGAGGTTTGCAATGTTGAGGGGTTATGGTCGGGCCAGTGGGTGTAGAGGGGATAATGATGTCCAAGGGATGGGTTGGTTTTCCATAAGGGGTAATATTATCCCCTTCATAAGGAGAGAATATATAGGTGTGGGCAGAGGTAGGTTGAATAAGGGTAGATGGGGAAGATATGGCATTGGTTAATGGTCTTTTGGGCGGAGGTGAGTAGGAGTTGGGGGAGGCATTTATGGCCAGGTTTTGAGATGTGTGCAAATAGGTATTGATTAGGGAAGCGGTGGTGGATGAGGTTCCACTATCACTGGTGCATGAGCACCACCAGCAATGAATCTGCCAAATGGTACACTATCCCCTTCCCATGTATTAAAAGATGGCTTCACTTCTGATTTCCCCTCTCCATGTGCATCATTTACTTCTATAGATTGCTCTTCCTCAACTCGAAGAAGTATGTTGAGATTCTTTTCTCCTACCCTCACCATTACTACTTGTTCTTTTTTTGGCCAGCCAATGGTTTTGACCAAGATACGGCCAAAATCAATACGGTCCATGTTAGTAGTAGCTTCATCTACCTCCACTAGCTCCCGCTCCCCGAGAAGCTGACCAAAGAAAATAAAACTGTTTTCCCTCCATAGTTCAATGGGTAGTCCATAAATTCGTATCCATGATGCTTCTCCTTGTCCATCTCAGCTCCCCTCCATTGTTCTAGGCTCCATGTCTTGCATATTGTGTCTTGCAAGGCAAGTGTCACTTCTCGTTCATCAAGTAGTTATATCAACCAGGTTCCAGTCCCTTAGGCTGTGTTCAACCCCATTTGTCTTTTAATTTCATGCCGAGCTTGATAGACTCCTTCAGGCCTCTTGCATCCTCTAAAATAATTGTCATTGTAACATTTTTCGCCCCTATATCCCACCACGACCTTGAAAAATCCACAATTCCATAAAAAAAATCAGTTTTCGAATTTTTCGACGAGGTCGCCGAGCTCTGGTCATCTTCTCTGGTGTCAGCGACCTCAGCAAAACTTCAAAAAACTTCCTTTTTTTCTTCCGATTGCAAATCCGACATCCTTCAGTGTCGTAGTGACCTCCTCACGCAGCATCCATGGCATGTGTATAAGTGCGTAGATTTTTCCCGCGCAAATCTTTGTGATCTTGATGAATGGCTTCCATCCGGCAACCAACGTCAGTAAGAATTGTAGATCCCCATCCCAGATCTCCTTATTGATGGTCATATGACTATTTGCCTCTGGTATCAGCCCTAGTTGGGAAGCAAAAATTTCCGCAATGGTGGCTGGAATCCTAATAAAGGATTCTGGTCATCGTCGATGGCTGCAATCTTTAACCCTCTTATCCAATGTGACTTAACCCCATCCCTTGTCTCATTGACTTGGAAACTTGACTCACCGTGCTTGAGAATCCTTGACTTCAATGGCTCCCTAGCTGACTTCCCTTTCCCGGCCCCGTAGCACAGTCCATTCTCCTTCCCGTTGTTCATTTCCACCGCCGCTTTCCAGAGCTCCATCCGCTGCCTGCGATGTCACCGAAGAGCCGAAGGAAGTTGAGGAACTCCCTTCCTCGGGTTGCTCCGGAGCGCAAACTTCGGGTCGTGCCATTACTGATAGGTTGATTCTTGAAGCTCAATCTTTACTAAATGGCTTCTTTTTTTTTTTTTTGAGGAAGAATGATACTACATGGCTTCTTAACTACTATGTATTCTTCTTTTTTTCTGATAAGAGTTTCTTGTAGAAAATTCAGGAGTATTTATAAATAAATGCTGGATATTTAATGCAGAGAGTGACATATGGATTGACATGTAATTACTGTTAATGTAATGATAAAAGATGATCAAGAGACCAGCCATGTTTTATGGAGCTGAAGGTCTCGCAGTGAGAAAGACTTTCTTCATATCCTCTGGTCACTGGAAAATGGTTTCCCAGCTTCTGGAAGGATAGTGTGTATAGAAGAATTTTCCTAATGTAGATGAGAGTCATTTTCTCAAAACTGATTCATAGAAATAGAAACCGAGTGCAAGCAAAACAATTTTAACTTAACAATGAGCTTGAACACGCATGCCAACATTGAATTATCTTGTAGAAAACAAGATATTTTAACTTAATATTCGAAGTTAAATTCACAAACCAGACTTGAAAAGAAAAAATCAAAAAGTTGTCTATAGTCACAAAATACAATATAAACCAGAAAAGCTAACCTAAGCAGAATATCCATCTGCTCCTCTTTTGTCAATGCATTAGGATCTCGTTTGACCTCTTCATATGTGACAGAGTTCTCATGATCAACCACTTCATCTTTGTCATGCGTTCCGGAAGATTTTTCAGCACCTAAAAGGCTCTGTAGAAAGTAGAGTAAAAAATAGTAAACAAAAATCAAAACACCAGATCAGACAATAATAGCCATGCGGATAATAAATAAGAGATTGCAAAAGCAACAACAGCAGCCTGACCTGTAAGGTTTTTTCATGCCCATCATAGTCACTTCCATCTTGGTCAGCATCTTCAAGGCCAAAGTCTTCCATATTAAGAGATTTTGCTTTCTCCCTTTGTAACCTCAAAGCTTCAGCCTCCTCCAGTGCCAAGTCCTCTTCATCACTTGACTGTAGCTGTAAAAAGAAATTAAAGATCATCAGCTATAGAAATAGAAAGCGAGTTTAAACAGAACTGTAATAAAGTTGCAGTGGGAACAGCACTAGCATCAGCAGCAGAAGTAAAACGCAACAACAAAAAGGCCAGACCAATGCTTCGCCACGAAAAGATAAAATAAAAATAAAATAATTAACCAACTAATTAGTTAATTAATTAATTAGAAAATTAGTGAACTTGCTACAGAATTATTATGTACCTCATAGTCAACATTGTCAGCACCATGGTACAAACTCTTACGTCTACCCCAGAGAGTCTTTTCATCTGCTTCCATCTCCTTTACATCATCATTTGACTCATCCCCAACAGCACCAATCCTGCAGCGAAAAAACTTTTCTTGCCTTGCAACTGAACCAGAAAATGCAATTGAAGCATGAAAATACAGCTACTGACTACCATTGCAAGGATACCATCAATGAGCTATGACACTAGCTTGCATGCCCGGCTTCTCTGGCAAAAGCTTGAGACCAGAAAGCCCAAGAAAAGCCCATATTTTCTAATAAAGTAAATGATTGGACAAGAAATTGTCAAACTCAGGTCCTTTTGAAACTTGATGCTCGTATTTTATCACCACCATCATCAAAGCCGTATCCCAACCATGCTTCATTAGCTATATGAATATCCTTTTCCACAACAAAAGATAGGTCTTCTGAACGCACCCACAGTTAGCAACTGGCAATTTTTTCCACAGTTATTTTTTTACCACAAGTACGGATGTACAAAACAACACGGTCACTGAGCTCAAAATGATAGCTCCTTTTGTCTTTCAACTAGGAAACTTTTCATTAGAAACCAAACCATTAAGGTTATCAGGTTTGTATGTTAGGATTTTGCTTCATTTATCTACTAGCGTTACAGAACTAAATGTAATCTCAACAGGACGACAAGTGATGGAATGACAAGAACAGAACGAAAACATGAAAAGGAGCAAGTCAATTTTTGTGGACTAACAGAACTTTTTTTGCCCAGAAAGCAGCCCATAATAGATTCCTAGTGAAATAGAAAATGAGAAAAGGAGAGACTCATCACTCCATTCAAGGCTTATGGAACTAAATTATTCATAATATGGAAAACAATCAATGCATATATCTGCTTGAACTTTCTAGAGGGGTACATTTCTACTGAATTTTCTTAGTTTCCCAGAATAAAACTAAACAGTAAAAACATCTCAAGGCTCAATTGGATGCCTTCCATAAATGTCTACAGAGCTCATTGCTCATGCAAAATAGTAGCTGGAAATTACTACCACATGCTGAAACTTTTACTTCTTTTACTTTTCTTTTGAGAGTGCAACTTACATCAGACTTATTACTGCATTTGCCAAGACATCAGGTTATCTACTTTATCTAACACAAATTATGAAATGCCAGCAAGATGAACTAGCCTATGTTTTACTTGAGTCGCATGGTGAGTCATGTGAATGGATTGGACATTAAAATATAGAAGCAACTCTATTTCAAAAAAAAAATATAGAAGCAAAGAAGTATGCAATTAAAAAAGGTCCATGTTGCCTGTCAACTACAATTGCTCGAACATATAATGATCTCTTCTCTTACACAAACGTATTTAATACCCAAACCAAGAGAAATAATATAAGAAGGTTTAATAAAAAGCCTACCAACTGAAAATTTTCATGAAAAGAAACAAAAATGGCATTGGCATTACTTTGCAAAAGATGTTACTTACTTTTTGCAGCAAGGCCTGTAAGTTGTGCATCATCATCCAAGTCATCTTCGTCATCATCATCATCATCATTGTCATTGCCCTAATTTAAACAATTTTCAAATATTAACAAGTATAAACATACAACTTCGGAAATTGCAAGTCCATAAAGATGGATGTTGATGATAATGATGATTACAGCGAGAGAAAAAGTAGCAACACCAATGCACATGTCATGAATAACTTATCATTCGCCGGATACAGCACAGGTAGGTAAATTATTTTCAAGAAAAAAAAAACATAAAAGACATTCTCAAAGAGGATATGACACCTTAAGCTAAATATGTAGGTACTTTTTCCAATAGTTAGACTATCAAAACTACAACTACAACACAGAAAAGTTATATCACGGACAGACAACAAGGACAACTTTGGCACGTTCAAAAGAAGATTTTTTTTTTTTTGAGGAAAATGTTGTTTTTTATTGATTAATGAAATTCAATTACATCATATTACATAAGGGGGGATGTCCTCACCGTCAATGAGGATAAGGCCACCCCCACCTTAGCTAGGGAGTCTGCCATAGAGTTGGCAACTCTAGAAATACATGACCAATCAGGAACATATAGTGAGGCTAGAAAATTAATTTCCCGAAACAAAGGAATCTCCACGGGGGTGCTGATGTTTGCTTGCACCAACCAATGACATTCCTCGAATCCCCTTCAACAACTAGGTCGCCCCTAAGATGTTCATGAAAGATCCTGAGACCATGCCATACTGCATGTACCTCTGCTGAGGTGGAATCATCCTATCCCATAGGGCCCGCATTGGAGAGAAGGATTTCTCCCTCCTCATTCCAAAAGACTCCCCCATATCCTACAGGACCTGGATTGCCTAATGATGAGCCATCAAAATTCAACTTGATTTTCCCCGTGGGGGGTGGAATCCATTGTACTGGTGGAGGAGGTGGATGTCAGGGGCGTGTTAAGGCTACTTCAAGCCAAGCTGCTCTAGCAGAGGAACCGTCATGATCACCAAGTTTTCCATGAATGCTCAGCCACTGTATTACTCTGTTCTGGATCATTGTAGCAACGTCTCTCCAAAGATTGACTAACCATGAATTTACATATCCATTGGAAAAGTATCTCAAGATTGAATAAACAACTGTGATCGTTCCTTTAACTTCCTTTCAAAAGCATTTAACCACGGGTTCAAACCTCCTCTCTAACACAATAGAGTTTTCCATTTCAAAAAATAAAAATAAAAATAAAAATAATCGCTAAATATTGTAAAATGGAGAGTGAAACATTTAATCAAACCATCCTTCATTGGAAAGTCCCATCAAAGACTGGCACTTTCAAACACATGAAATGAAATCACAACAAGGCCTAAATGAAAAGAAAAAAGAGGGCCTCAAATTAAACCGAATGGTGACTTCTTGTTGTTTCTGAATGACCTCCATTAACTAAATAGATAACACAGATCCAAAATGACATTACACTGACTTGTTGCAGTTATAAACAAGACTTCTGAATGATCTCCAATTAACTAAATAGATAAAAATACAGAGGCAGACAAAGTAAGAGATACAAAGACTCACCTCAAAATCAAAAACAGGTTGTTCCATATCATCATCCGACGCATCCCCTTTTCAAAATAAATAAGTATCAGCATCGTAACACACCGTAACTTCAACTCGTAAAACACAAACTAAGAATTCCCGCTCAGTCTCACCTAAATCATCATCCACATCAAGGGGGACCACATCTCTCTGTTTGTGAACTGCATCGCAAAAAAACGACCATTACCGAGGGAAAGAGATACTAAAACACTGATTATAATTCTAACTACTTCGACCTATAAAAGAATGGTTTTACAAAATGATAATGGGTAGAGGAAGAATGCAAGTACAGGCATCAATTTCGTCGTCCATATCTTTCTCGGTGAAACGCTTCTCACGGGTTTCGGTACTGGAGCGGGTTTTAAACGTCTTCGGTCTTCTCGGCCCCTTCCCCATTGCTTTAGACGAGAAAGGAAACAGACGAAATGAAACGGAACAGGTGAAGCGGCGGGTTGCAAGAAAAAACGAACTGAAGCTCTGTCGCTCCCGAACACCCTCTGCAACAACAATGGCAGCTCAGGGTTTAGCCGTTAAAACCCGCACTCTCTCTGTTGCCGTCATAAAGGAGAGTCTGCTAGTAGGGGGTGGCACTGAACCGAGCCGGCATAAAGGGAGAGAGAAGTAGAAGACGAGAGAAGGAGAGATAAGACAGAACGGAGGTACCTACCTAGATCGGGGACGACGCACGAAGGGAAGCACTGACGAAGAGGAAGCTTCATGAAATACTCAAAAGTTTCACCTCGATTAGGGGCTCGATTAGTGGATCGAGCACGCTCGAATCGAGCCGCTCGACCTCGAACCTGAGCCCAGCCATGGGCTAGAGTCCGGGCTCGAGCTGCTGAAGTGTAAATAGCTGAGCCGAGCTTGAGCCAGCATAGATTCGGCTCGGCTCATTTCTACCCCTATCAGCTAGTAGTTAAAGTAAAGCCAAATCAACGTTCAAGCTCCGGATCCGCTGGCCAAAGGTTATTTTGGTCAGCGTAGCCAAACCCAATCACCGAGCGTTCGGACACGGGATGCTATTGCGGCGCTCGGCCTGGGAAGACCGAGGTTTGTAGCTGGGTTTAGGGCAGACCGGGAAAAAAAAAAAACCACATCCGGGTTAAGATTTTAACTTCCCTCCCTAAACCCACTTCGTTCCCTCTTCTTCTCTCTTCTTCTCTCATCTCTCTTCTTCTCTCATCTCTCTTCTTCTCTCATCCCTCTTATTCTCTCTTCTTCCCTCCTGCAACCCTCATCTTCTCTCACCCCATTCGTTCCCTCTTCTTCTCTCTTTTTCTCATCCCTCTTCTTCTCTCTTCTTCTCTCATCCCTCTTTTTCTCTCTTCTTCCCTCATGCAACCCTCATCTTCTCACCCGCTTCGTTCCCTCTTCTTCTCTCTTCTTCTCATCCCTCTTCTTCTCTCTTCTTCTCTCATCCCTCTTCTTCTCTCTTCTCATGTTCCTCATTTAAGGCAGCCACCTCTGCTTCACGGCTTTATAGACCCTTTCCTTATATTTCACTTTGTCAGTAAAAAAGTTTATTCAGATCTTGCAATGTATTCTGCTTTATGATTTGTTTCAATCTTACATTTTTATCATACTACAACATTTTGATATGATTTTCTCTTTTTGCCATCTATGTTTTCTCTTTTTACCGAAAAGGGTGTATTTATATCTGGGATTTTGTGTGGATTACAACTGATTGTATTACCTTCTGATTGGAGTGATAAGTGTTTGTTGTTGCCGACCTACCATGGTTATCCGGTGATGTTGTACTACAGTGTGCATCAACTCTTCACTGCAGCTTGCAACAATACATTCCATGATCTGTAATAGTTTTTCCTTACACTGTACTACATTCAGTATCAACATTGTACCAACAAATTGCAAAACTATATACCAGTTGTACCATAGTAGACGTGGTTGGTTGGATTTTGATTGAGATGTTTCAAAAACTGCAGGTTCGATGTGTAACTGCGCATCATATGGATTGCACACCAGACTCATCAACCACACGTCTACTTGATGACGGGGTATGAATAGAATTATCAATTTTTTGCAGTCTGTACCAACCTTTGAACAACTATATACCATAAGAGTATATTTTTTTGGTTATCCGATAACTTTGTACTACGTTTAGTACCAAACTCTGTACCAACCTTTGGACAACTATATACCATAAGAGTATATTTTTTTTGTTATCCGGTAACTTTGTACTACGTTTAGTACCAACTCTGTACCAACCTTTGGACAACTATATACCATAAAAGTATATTTTTTTGGTTATCCGGTAACTTTGTACTACGTTTAGTACCAACTCAGTACCAACATTTGGACAACTATATAACATCTCTGTACCAACCTTTGGACAAGTATATACCGTACTAATATTTTTTTTGGTTATCTGACAACTATATACTACGTTTAGTAACAACTCTGTATTAACCTTCGTACAACAATATACCATTACAGCAGACGTTATACTGTCATCTCTCTTCTTCTCTCATCTCTCTTCTTCTCTCATCTCTCTTCTTCTCTCATCTCTCTTCTTCTCTCATCTCTCTTCTTCTCTCTTCTTCTCTCATCCCTCTTTTTCTCTCTTCTTCCCTCATGCAACCCTCATCTTCTCACCCGCTTCGTTCCCTCTTCTTCTCTCTTCTTCTCATCCCTCTTCTTCTCTCTTCTTCTCTCATCCCTCTTCTTCTCTCTTCTCATGTTCCTCATTTAAGGCAGCCACCTCTGCTTCACGGCTTTATAGACCCTTTCCTTATATTTCACTTTGTCAGTAAAAAAGTTTATTCAGATCTTGCAATGTATTCTGCTTTATGATTTGTTTCAATCTTACATTTTTGTCATATTACAACATTTTGATATGATTTTCTCTTTTTGCCATCTATGTTTTCTCTTTTTGTCGAAAAGGGTGTATTTATATCTGGGATTTTGTGTGGATTACAACTTATTGTATTACCTTCTGATTGGAGTGATAAGTGTTTGTTGTTGCCGACCTACCATTGTTATCCGGTGATGTTGTACTACAGTGTGCATCAACTCTTCACCGCAGCTTGCAACAATACATTCCATGATCTGTAATAGTTTTTCCTTACACTGTACCAACAAATTGCACAACTATATACCAGTTGTACCGTAGTAGACGTGGTTGGTTGGATTTTGATTGAGATGTTTCAAAAACTGCAGGTTCGATGTGTAACTGCGCATCATATGGATTGCACACCGGACTCATCAACCACACGTCTACTTGATGACGGGGTATGAATAGAATTATCAATTTTTTGCAGTCTGTACCAACCTTTGAACAACTATATACCATAAGAGTATATTTTTTTGGTTATCCGATAACTTTGTACTACGTTTAGTACCAAACTCTGTACCAACCTTTGGACAACTATATACCATAAGAGTATATTTTTTTTGTTATTCGGTAACTTTGTACTACGTTTAGTACCAACTCTGTACCAACCTTTGGACAACTATATACCATAAAAGTATATTTTTTTGGTTATCCGGTAACTTTGTACTACGTTTAGTACCAACTCAGTACCAACATTTGGACAACTATATAACATCTCTGTACCAACCTTTGGACAAGTATATACCGTACTAATATTTTTTTTGGTTATCTGACAACTATATACTACGTTTAGTAACAACTCTGTATTAACCTTCGTACAATAATATACCATTACAGCAGACGTTATACTGTCAACTCCGAATTCTGTGTAAGGCAACAGTGCAGCGTGCCTGCGCCAAAGGTAGCGCCATCCTCTTGGCGCAGTAGCGCCCTCTAGGGGTGCGGTCGCGCCATCTTTCAAACACTTATCATCCTCTAACACTATACTACGTTTAGTACCAACTCTGTACCAACCTTTGGACAACTATATACCAACAGTGCAAATTTATTTGTTTTCCGGTAACGCTATACTACGTTTAGTACCAACTCTGTACCAACCTTTCGACAACTATATACCATTACAACAGACGTTATACTGTCAACTCCGAATTCTGTGTAAGGCAACAAGAAGAAGCGGCGCTGCGCGTAAAGGTAGCGCCTTATCCTCTTGGCGCTGTAGCGCTCAGCGCGGGGTCGCCATCTTTCAAACACTTATCATCCTCTAACACTATACTACGTTTAATACCAACTCTGTACCAACCTTTGGACAACTATATACCAACAGTGCAGATTTATTTGTTTTCCGGTAACGCTATGCTATGTTTAGTACCAACTCTGTACCAACCTTTGGACAACTATATACCATTAGAGTATTTTTTTTGTTGTATAACAACTATTTACTACGTTTAGTACCAACTCTGTACCAACCTTTACACAACTATATACCATTTCTGCAGATTTATTTATTTTCTGGTAACGCTATACTACGTTTAGTACCAACTCTGTACCAACCTTTGGACAACTATGTACCATTAGAGTATATTTTGTGGTTATCCATTAACACCATACTACGTTTAGTACCAATTTTGTACCAATAAGGTGGAGAACTATATACTGTTAAAGAAACTTTTTTTTATTATCCTGTAACACTATACTACTTTTAGTATCCAGTAACACTATACTACGTTTAGTATCAACTCTGTACCAAAATGTATACAACTATATACCAGAGTATTGGTCATCCGCTAACAGTATACTGCGTTTGGTACCAACTATATACCACTGCAAGTTTTGGTGATCCAGTAACGTTATACTTCGTTTAGTACCTGTAAATAGATGCAATGATTGCAAACAGTAAAGATCATTTATAGATAACCATGTTATCAATATCTAGGAGTACATAAACATGTAAACCCAAGAAGACTGAATTTCTACATTCATGACCCTCCTCTGAAACTGGCTACAAAATGTGATAAAAAACCCTTTCCATCAGCAGCCCGAACTGAGTATATATCTCCTGGCCAAGATTAATTGTGTTTCGATAATAACTTGGCTAATGTTTTTCCCATAACCACCAGTTGTACTCTCAGTTTCTTCAGCAGGAAGCTCGGTCACCTAATGAAGAATAATACCATGCATAAGATACAGAACACAGGTCCACGTAGGAAAAAATTGATGCTGTAATTCTGAACGAGTCATTTTTTGACCGACTTACTACCATAAGCTGAATAATCTAAGTTATGCCAAAATAAAATTTAAAATTATTTAACACCTGCATGTCCATGTTTCCACAACTATGCACAAAGGTGGCCAGAAAATCCCACTAATGGAAAACTGATTAAAATGAGTAGTACCAGGAGGATTAGCAAGCGGTAGTGCCCAGCCAGCCGTCTTCTTTTGCCTTATCATGTCAACAACAACACCAGCTGCTTCTCTGGCCCCAACTTGACCGACAAATCCAGCAGCCCTATGTATTGCTTTACCACTTGGCTGAAATACTGTTTCATCAAAAATTCGCCGGTCCGCGAAGATGCGCGACCGAGAGAATATGTCGATTACTTTAGAATAAATTTGTGTTTACAATGTGTGTGAGTCAGGAAAAAGCGAGTTCACTCTCCTAAACTTCCTCTGATTCGATCTCCGTTACAAGTTTAGTTGAAGTTTCGGCTCTTGCGAGGTCGTCGTTGAGACTTCGAGTTACAAAAACGAACGTACACGATCTGGCGTGGCTTTTGTCGGTCGGACGGAGGTATTTGTGCTCCGCGTGTGTCGACTTGTGACGTTGTTGGCGACGGTGTAGAAGTGTTTCTGGTCGAACTGTAGAGCGACGAACCGCAAGTTGCTGAACTTCTCTAGTTTTGAATGCTTCCGTGAGTGTATTTTCTTCTCGGCAAGAAGGCGGTCAATCTTCAAGTTTTCCAACCCCTGGGACAGGGAACTTCTGGCTATTTGTAGCCTGTCTGTATGATTGTTGAGAAATTTTGCCTGGGAAAGGGGATCACGATCCCCTTTCTGCTGCTGTAGTTGAGATGTGAGGAGGACCAGGAGCTCCCCTGTTGAGATCCCTTGAATGAGGATTGTGACCCTTTTTCTAGGTTTTTATCTTTACGTTTGAGGTAGATGACTGTATGCTGACTCATGCTGACGTGGCAATGACTCACCAAGTTGCTGCTGACTGGACAATGACTCACTAAGTTGTTGCTGGCTGTAAGATGACTCACTGTGTCGATGATACGGCGAGACGGATGGATCCGACGATGGGCTGTGTCGGATGACCTTGAGAATCGTCGAGGCCTGTCCACGAACCTTGTTTGTTGGATTAGTGGACTCCTGGACTTGTTGAATTTGGGCCATGCACATTTTGGTGCATACAGATTGCCCCCTTCGAGACTTGTTCATTTTGGAGAAAATGATCAAGTTTCGAATGTGAAGATGAACGAACACAACGCACACACCTTTTTTTTTTTTTTTTTTATCCTCTTACTCTTTTAGGATTGTTTATCTTTTGTGTACGTATGCTCTTCTGTCCTCTTGCTTTTTTAGGACAATGTATATTTTTTGTACACTTTGTATGTATTTTTTTTTCTTTCTTTGTTTTTTTGGCTCTCTTGTTGTTTTAGAGCTATTTTCTTTTTTTTTTATTTTTGATGTTTTTTTTATGTACGATAACGGATGTGCATTACCAGTTTGCGGGAAGTAAAAGGCACCTGAATTGAGTCTGCTGCAATGCCGTGGTTAGAAGCTGTTTTGGAATCTGGAGTCGGCGTTTCGGCGCTCTTTGACAAATTTCAATGCTTGCCGTCAGACTTTGCTTTGTGCAAGAGAGGAGGGGAGGACGTATCGTGGGTCCCACCTCTGCGAGAATGGCTTCTTCGGAGGAATTTGTTTTAGTAGACTTGCTTCAACGCAGGAGGAGAGAGAGGTTGCGCAGTGAACTTCACACTGCGTGGTGCTGACTCATCATGTGAAATTCTGCTTCGGTAGATTTGAATTTGCGCTGGAGGAGAGGAGAACTGCGTGGGGCTGACTCATCGACGACCTTCTCGCCTCGGCAGAATTGATTCTCAAGGCAGGAGGAAAGGGAGGCACAAGCAGAGGAGAGGGGAGCAAAGACTGCGGGGCCCCGGCCGCTGGTGGCCGACTCATCGGGCCGAAGCTCTTGCTTTGGCGTAACTACTTCAGTAAGGGGGGAAGAAGGAGGAGGCAGCGTCGTGGGCCCCGCCCTATGTGGCGCTAACTCATCAGCGACCTCCTGCTTCGGCAGAGTTGCTTTGCTAAGAAGAGGGGAGGAAAGGTCGTGGGGCCCGGGCCAGGTAATGGCTGACTCATCAGCGACCTCCTGCTTCGGCAGAACTGCTTCAACGCAGGGGAAGAAGGAGGCAGCGCCGTGGGCCCCGGCCTCCGTGGCGCTAACTCATCAGCAACATCCTGCTTCGGCAGAGTTGCTTCAGCGCAAGAGAAGAGGGGAGGCAGCGCCATGGGCCCCACCCTGCATGGCGCTAACTCTTCAGCGACCTCCTGCTTCGGCAGAGTTGCTTCAAGGCAGGAGAAGAGGGGAGGCGGCGTCGTGGGCCCCGCCCTGCATGGTGCTGACTCATCAGCGACCTCCTGCTTCTGCAGATCTGGTTCAGCGCAGGGGAAGAGGGAGGCAAGGCAAAGGGCCCCACTGTGTGGTGGCCTGGACTCATCCCGGGCTGAACCGGCTTCGGCAGGATGGAATCTGCGTAAGAGAAGAGGGGAGGCAGCGCCATGGGCCCCGCCCTCCGTGGTGCAGGAACTCATCAGCCGAAGCTCCTGCTCTGGCGAGAAGCTGCCGGGCCTTGAGGGGAAGAAGAAGAAGGAGGAGGCCAGTGGGCCTCGCCCTGCGTGGCGCTGGCTCATCAGCGACCTCCTGCTTCGGCAGAACTGCTTCAGCGCAGGGGAAGAAGGAGGCAGCACCATGGGCCCGGCCCTGCGTGGCGCTGACTCATCAGCGACCTCCTACTTCGGCAGAGTTGCTTCAACGCAGGAGAAGAGGGGAGGCATTGCGGGCCCCTCCCTAATTGGTTTGGCATTGACCTAGGGTTTTTCCCCAGGTCGTGCCTTCTCAATCAAGGAGTGTGGGTCCCACCCTAATTGGTTTGGCACTGACCTAGGGTTTTCCCCAGGTCGTGCCTCCTCAATTAAGGGGTGTGGGCCCCACCCTAATTCTCTTCTCTGTTAACTTCTGCCAATTAATTCCCATAACAGAGGAATTAATTAACTTCCTTTAATTTCTCCCATGAACCTGCTCTAAAGAATCCTCTTTTTCTTCTTGACTGTCTGCGATCCAGCACCTCCTATCAGTCCACGATTTGAGACACTGTCTTTGATTTGGCGTATTCTGTCAGGCTGTGCTTTGGGATACTGTCTGCGACTGTGTTCTGGGAGACAGTCTACAAACTGTGACTTTGGGAGGTTGCACGTTGGCTGTCTACTGTTTTCTCTGAGCCCCCGGCTTGAGTCAGAATTCTCTGTGAATCCAATTCAAAGGTACTATAAAGAAATTTTTTATCCTGGCAGCCTCGGATTGAATTCGAGTCAGCCAGGTTTCCCACTCTCTTTTTTTTTTCTTCTCTTCCTTCTTCTTCCTTCTTCTTTTTCTCTCCTCTCATTTTCGACTCCTCCCTTAGTCTCTCTCTTTCATTTTTTTTTTCACGATTTTCTCTTTTTTTTTTCTTTTTTTTTTTTTACTTTTCTTTTCTCTCTTTCTCGCGCTCTAAGTGTTTGTCAGTTTGCCTGTGTGACAAACTGACAGCTTTTGTGCCAAACATTGTAATTTTGTGTGGCACCTAGCTCTGTCGCCAGGTGCTGAAGTTGATTTGGATCGCGCCGGGCTCTGTCGCTAGGTGCTGAATTTCGGTTGATCCCGGCTTGGTCGCCACGAATGTCTGCGCTAGTGTACCTGACCTGGTCGTCGGGTGCAAGTAGCAGTCTGGTCGCAGTCGGCCAGAGTTGGTTGCTAATGCAAGTTGTTCTGAGGTTGCAGCCGGCAAGGGTCGCCGGGAGCGAGTTGTGTTGACTTCTTTTTTTTTCTTTTTTTTTTTTTCTTACGACTGCTTCTTTTGTCATAGCTTTTTTTTTTTTTTAGCGGCGGCTTCTTTTATCGTGTGACCTTTTTTTTCTTTGTTTAGCGACTGCTTCTTTTTGTCGCTGCTTTTTTTTTTCGGAGCAGAGTTACATACCTGGCACCATTTGGCTGCGTTCGGGTTGGTCGTCGGGAGTTGTTTGGTCGCGTCCTCTTTGTTTTCGGTCGCGCAATTCTGAATTCTGCTCTGCTCGGTCACCGAGAACTTGCTTTTGTCGCGGCCAGCTGAGTGGCTGGTCACGGAGTTTTGAGTAGTGCTCGGCTCGATCGCCAGACACTTGCTTTGGTCGTGGCCAACTGTGTGGCTGGTCGCGGAGTTTTGAGTAGTGCTCAGCTCGGTCGCCGGACACTTGTTTGTTGTTTCGCAACATTCGTTTCCCGTCCAACTCAGTCGTCCGGCGCTGGGTTCGAATGTGCGGCGTCTCGCTCTGTTGCCAGATGCTGAGTCCTCCGTTTGGTTGTGTCCGATTTGGTCGTCGGTCACTAGAGTGTGTTTTTTTTTTTTGGTCACGTCTGGTTTGTTTGGTGGGGCGTGAATGTTTGAACTGTGCTCGGCTCGGTCGCCGGGCATTGGTTTTAATCGCGGCCGGTTGTTTGGCTGGTCGCAGAACATCGAAGGGTGCTCGGCTCGGTCGCCGGGCACTTGTTTTGATCGCGGCTGCTGGTTTTGTGGCTGGCCGCAAATTTGGAGATGTGCTCCTCCCGTCTTGGTTGCCGGGTGCAGCGATTCTGTTTTGATCGCACTCGGATCGGTCACCGAATGCCGAATTCTTTTGGTCGCGTCCGGCTCCGTTACTGGGTGCGAGATTGGCTTCTCGAGCAGAAGAGAATCAGTAGACTCTTTGAGTTTTGCCCACTCTCTTTTTTTTTGTTTCTCCGTTCTTTTCTTTTTGATCGGTGACTGGTTCTTTTTGTTGCCCCTTTTTTTTTGCTTGCGCGATTTTTTTTTTTTTTTTTTTGTCGCTGGTTCCCCCTTTTTTTATATCTGTGACTTTGCTTTTGGTCGCAGGGGATGCATTTTTTTTAATTGAGGGAGAGGTGGATTGCGCACCTGACTTTTCCTGTTTTATCGCAGATGTCTACCTCATCGGCTTCAGTCTCCCTTCTTGGTCTGACCCTCTCGGATGTCTCTGTTTTGTCTTATGGTGTTGCGTGACGCTGCCTGCGGGTTAGAGATTCAAACGGGCAAGAAAGGTCGATGTTGTTACCTCATGGGGAATCCGTTTTTGGTGGTCAATCCGTATCTGCACCTACGCCCAAGAGTATGCATGATTTGTGGAGTCGTCCAATGGTCGAGGACGACCAGCTTTGTTATGTTCTGCGAAAAGCAACCTTTCCTCCACAC